>BSBM01001023.1:6811875-7482500 GCA_027924585.1 Larix kaempferi
GACTTGACCCTTACTCAATTAGGTCGGCCTCAACTTAACCACTTAACATAATGCTGATTGGGACGACACCCAATAGGGTGGTCTAATAACCCTTTGACCCACATGGACGACCCCCAATAGGGTGTTCTAATAACCCTTCGACCCACATGACTTATACAGGGCCGACCCCAATAAGGTGGTCTAATAACCCATCAAGTATAAGTTACGACACTTACAATATAAATGACGACACTTCCATATAGAGGAATAATAATGTCTCTATAGGAATACAATATACATATATGTGAAATACATTCCGAAGTTACATATACATCAACAATAATTACAAAATATTTTGGTTGAATTAAATAAACGATTCTTATATTAGTAAAGCAATATCATGACTAGCAAAGACTAGCTGGATAGTCCTGCTAGGAATTCCATTTGACTTTGGGAATCTTGTTTTAAAACAGAAATTGAGAACAATACTAATTTAAAACATCATTCCTAAACAATAATGTATAAATTATAAGAGGGTTTTACACAGATTTCATACTTGTTGATTCATGTAGTTTGTTCTAGCCGTTAATGTCTTACTGATCCCTTTAGCTTGTTCCTGCTGATAATGACCTGCACACTCAGCTAACAATTAATGAAAAACCTCTTGAGTTCTTAGCTGACCTGAGAATTTATCTTGGATTGGATGAGTTTGGGACTACCATGTTTCTCCCAACCATGATTCTACAACCGTTCCTGGTTCAGCATGAATCCCCCCGAGCTGGTTCTGACATGCAAACTGAGAAGTAGAGGCCCTGGGTGTGTAGCTGGTTCAGATCTCATAAATCTATGGGAAAAGTTCACTTTCTTCAGCAAAGAGTTCTTCTTAGTACAATAATAATCGAAGAAAAATATCCCCCAAACTTTGGGGTCTGTCCTCCTTAAGTATGACAAATCTTGAATTATGACTGTTCGAAATTACTCGTTTCTTTAAAATATTTTAATTTATAAAAACAATATTTGTTTAATTAACTGCTAGTTTATTTGGAAACTAGGAGGTCTCACTTTGTTTTACCAAAGTGTTTTTGATCTTTAATCTTTTTATAATAATAATAATAATAATAATAATAATAAAAATGAAAATATTCTCCAACTATTAATACATAATAAATTGTAATTGGAAGCCCACCTAAGCATAATATATATATTGCAACTCCTAATTACTAATACTTAGCTTTGGGATCCGTTAAGCATTTTGTTTCACATAATGCTTCATTTAATTCTTTTTAATGAAAGGGGGGTCCACTTTTGTGGACGAATTTGGTAGCTTGTAGGGCACCTCTAGTCTCTCCTTTTGCACGTCAGATCTCTCGTTTTAACATGGTAGTTCCTGCAATAGATGATGATAATAAGATTTATTTGATCAAGTCGGAATAGTTGTGATAAGTCTCCCAAGTGCTATTCAGAGTCCTCTTCGACTCAACACTTGATATGTAGTAACCCCGAGTGCTCTTCAAAACCCTTTCAGCTCAACACTCTCACATGGGCGTTACGCTAGTGCAAATCCAGAGCCTCTGCTCAACACTAGATCTAGAATGTGGTTGTGAGGCAGATCTAGGATATTTAAATGTCCTCGGATCAGGTAATCATTTCTTTCAAGCTTGGAGTGCTCCAGGGCTCGTTCCCAACACTCATCGTACATCAAGGCTTAGGCCCAGTATGAAATAGAATCCTCTAAATACATCGGGGCTTAGGCCCAGTATATAGGTCATTCATGTGTTTCTAAGTCCACGCTCAACACACTAAATAATGAACCATGTAAATCATGCTCTGCACAATATAATGTAACAAAAGGAAATAATCTCATTATATCATCATTTGTAACCAATTCTCACTATACAACATAGTTTATTCATTCGAGCTTTCCTGCCCCACATATATTCAACAATGAAACAAATCAGGGTCCATGCCCCATACATCAACTCATGAAGGAATAAATCAAAACAAACCAATGTTATGTCAAACGTAATAAATCGCATATACTAGGGCCATGACCCGATATAACACCATAACATAGTTAGTCAAAATTTTGGGATATTACATCCTGACGGGTCCTAGACATGTTCACCTAATTGTTGTAAATCATATTCGGAGGTACCTGAAGGGTACTATTGATTATGGGATCAAGTATGATGCGAATGAAAAGTTTAAGGTAGAGGGTTATGTTGATTCAAATTGGGAAGGAAGTGCTGCAGATAAGAAGACCACTTCACGGTGTTGCTTCAGTATGGGATCATGTGTGATATCTCGATTTAGCAGGAAGCAATCCTGCGTAGGACTGAGTACAGCTGAAGCAGATGTCACATCTTGTTTGGCTAGTTGTGAGATATTATGGCTAAGGAAGCTACTATCTGATTTTTTTGATCTCCAATTGGATGCTACTTGTATATTCTGTGACAACTAGAGTTGTGTGAAGTTGTCTTAGAACCTGATGTTCCATGACAGGTTGAAGAACATCAAGATCAAGTATCACTATATTAGGGATATGGTGCAGAGAGGAGCAGTGAAGCTCCTATATGTTGCGACGGACGAGCAGATTGCAGATGTGTTGACCAAACCATTAGCCAGAGTGAAGTTTGAGTACTTCAGAGAGAGGCTTGGTATTCTTCAGATAAAAGATACTTTGAGGAGGAAGTGATGGGACACAGTTGCAGGATCCATTCCAAACATGGTAGTAGGAGGATCCTTTCCATGGCTTTGGATGTAAGTGTTGTGTGACTAGCATCAGTATGATGCTCATGATGATATGCATCAGGCTGATGCCATGTATATGATCATGGTGATCATATGATGATGATGTGCATCAGGAGGATGTACTGTGTGATGGTGATCAAGATGATCATGTGAAGATGATGTGCATCAGGATGATGTACTATATGATGATGATCATGATGATCATGTGATGATGATGTGCATCAGGATGATGTACTGTATGATGATGATCAGGATGATCATGTGATGATGATGTGCATCAGGATGATGTATTGTATGAGGATGATCAATATGATCATGAGTATCAGGTTGATACTACATGGCTGTGGACAGGTTGTGCAGGTGCATGTAATCAATCCTGGAGATCCAGATAGGTTGTGCTAGGTATGTAAAAGTCCTGGGATGCTCTTTAGAGATCTTGCAGGTCGCAAGACACACTTTTAAGGTTTTGAAAGGGTCGCATGTAATCAGTCCTGGAGATCCGGACAGGTTGTGCTAGGCACATAAAAGTCCTGGGATGCTCTTTAGAGATCTTGCAGGATGCAAGACACTCTTTTAACGTTTTGTGAGTTCACATGTAAATGATCCTGGAGATCCGGACAGGTTGTGCTAGGCACGTAAAAGTCCTGGTATGCTCTTTAGAGATCTTGCAGGTTACAAGACACTCTTTTAAGGTTTTATGAAGGTCACATGTAAAAGATCATGGGAGATCCAATAGTTTTAGTAGCAAGCTCATAAAATTCCTAGGATGCTCTTTCGAGGTTTTGTTGACGCATGTAATCGGCCTTGAGAATTCCACAGGATGGCCAGAGATGATGAAGACCTAGAGGAGGCTAGGTCTACAACCAACATGAAAAAGGGCTCGCTCTATAGATCTTCCTATGATGAGAATAATTGAGAGATAGCACCAGTGATCGAGATGACGACTACAGTAGCACTGACGATGATGCTCCGTGATCCAATGACGATGGTCCAACTCCAGTATTGAAGACTTGTGCCTATATGTATTGATGCATGTTTCAAGAGAATACCTTCCTAGTTAAGAGGGAGTGTTGATGTATTTGTAACTTCAGAAGATATTCACTTGTATATTGTATGTATTACATTTGTATCTTATTGTATCCCCGACGGAGATGTTATTATTCCTCCATTCGTAAGTGTCATCATTTGTATTTGTATTCTATTGTTGTACCTCTGACGGAGATGCTTATTCCTCCAGTCAGAGAAGTAATTATTATACTTAGGTCATGTAAAGTCATTGAGGTCCATCCTCCCATGTATGATGGGGCATTGGACCCAAGAGTTGTACTTGATGGGCTATTAGACCACCTTGATGGGGTCGGCCCTGTATGAGTCATGTGGATGGTTTATTAGCCTCCCTTAGGAAGTCGGCCAAGTTAGGATTAAAAGCAGGTCAAAGTAAAATTATAAATAGAGAGTGGTTCTCTCTCATTTGATTCATTCACACACTCACTCACTTCACATTAGTGAGAGAGAGGAGGAGTGTGCACAAGTGGAGGAGGAGTAGCTTTTGGAGACATCTATCTTTTGGGTTTTATCTTTGTGATCCTTGTATTGGTGCTTATTCTATCTCTGAGGAAGTTGCGGGGTTTTTCACCTTTATGGTTTTCCCCCGTGAAATGATTTGTGTCTCTTGTCTCTTGTGTTTGATATGCTGTACATGTTGTTCTCTCAGTTAATATCCTATATCATATTGAATTAAATGATGAAAAATTAACACGACAAGCAGAACACCAGGTCACTATGGTTGAGATTGAGGGTAAGATCTCAAACACAGCTATTTCAGTTTTGATAGATCTCGGTGCATGCTGAAGCTATGTCTCCCCTAAGATAATCAATACTTGTAAGCTAAACCGAGAGAGTCATGAGAAACCATGGCTAGTACAACTATCCACTGGTACCGAAGGAAAAGTCTCCAAACTATTTAATGTGTGCGAGATAGATTTAAACAGGTTCCCAACTATGGTAGATTTAAATATCCTACCTCTAGGGTGGTATGACGTACTAATAGGAATGGACTGGTTGGAAGAACATCATTCCCTTCTAGAACACTAGATTTATGCGAATTTTAGCAAGTGTGATTTCTACAAACCACAGATACAGTAACTAGGTCACATCATTTCTGAGAAGGGGATAGCATTTGACCCTGAAAAGATTAAAGCCGTAGAGAAATGGCCTACACCTACCTACGTGACCTACATAAGATCATTCTTAGGTTTAGCCGGTTACTACCAGAAGTTCATTGAGAACTTCTCGCAAATTGCTTGTCCTATGACTGCCTTGCAGAAAAAGGGAAACAAGTTCCTTTGGACAACCAAGTGTGAAGAAAGATTCCTGAAACTAAAACAACTTTTGACGAGTGCAGCAATTTTACAGATTGTCGACCCTGATGGGGAATTTGTTGTTTGCACAGATGCAAGAAAGGAAGGACGTGGTGGAGTCCGCATGTAGAATGACTCTGCCATCTGCTACGAGTCAAGAAAGTTGAAGGAACACGAACAAAACTACCCCATGCACGATCTTGAACTAGACGCCATCATGCACGCCTTAAAGATGTGGAGGCATTACCTTATGGGAAAGAAGTTCCTATTGAAGATGGAAAACATGATTTTGAAGTACTTATTTGAACAGCCTGACCTAAATGCTAGGTAAGCCAGGTGGTTAGCCTTCCTTAGTGAGTACCACTTTGAACTAAAACACATAAAAGGAAAGGAAAACAAGATCGTTGATGCCTTAAGTCGATGGGCTCATATGTTATATGATGTGACAGTAAGTCAGGCTGACTCTGACTTACATGACAGAATTAGAATGGCATGTAGGGATGATCGATTCTATGTCGAGATGCTTAAAAAGATACAAAAGGATAGGTTATTCCAACAACAAAAGGAATATAAGATAGATGAGTCAGGACTGCTATGTTCGAAGGAGAGACTTTATGTTCCGGAGAGCGGAGACATTAGACTTAACATTCTCACAGAGTTCCATCAGAAACCCTACTCAGGACATCCTGGATATCAAAAGATTATATAAGCGGTAAAGAAACAGTTTTTCTAGTCTAAGTTGAAAGATGACATAGCCTTATTCATCGCTAAGTGCCAGGAGTGCCAACTAGTTAAAGTGGAACACCAACATCTTTCGGGTTTACTACAACCATTACCCATTCCAGAATGGAAATGGGAGGTCATCAGTATGGATTTCATCATTGGGTTACCCAAGAGTAAGAAACAGAACGATTCCATCTTTGTAGTAGTAGACAAGCTATCTAAAGCGGCACATTTCATACCAATAATGTCTACTTACAAAGCTGTCCACATCGCAGACATCTTCCTAAAAGAGATCTTCCAATTGCATGGGATATTCAAGGCAATTATTTCAGATCAAGACACGAAGTTCACTGGTAACTTATGGAGGTCATTATTCTCTAGTTTGGAGACAAAACTACAGTTCAGTACCGCGTACCATCCATACATTGATGGATAGATGGAATGGGTGAACAAAATCCTTGAGGATATGCTTAGGATGTATGTTATGAACAACCCCACGAAATGGGAGGATTATCTACACCTCACAGAATTTGCTCACAACAACGGATACCAAACCTTTGCTAAGATGAGTGCCTTCGAGGTACTCTATGGCAGAAATTGTAGGACAGCAATGACATGGGATAGTCCGATAGATAGAATTATGCTAGGTCCATATTTACTAAAGGACTTGGAGCAGCTAGTTACCAAAGTACAACAGAACTTGAAAGAGGCACAAGACTGCCAAAAGAGTTATGCAGATAAGAAAAAAAAAGACAAAGATTACCAAGTTGGCGAACATTTCTTATTAAAAGTGAAGGCAAAAAGAAGCTCTTTGAGATTGGGGCGATGTGGGAAGCTAGCCCCCAGATTTGTTGGACCCTTTGAGATACTGGCCAAGAAAGGGCTAGTAGCATATGAGTTAGCCTTACCAGCTCATGTAAAAGTTCATAATGGTTTTCATGCATATTTATTAAAGAAATATTTTTATGATACTGAGCATGTAATTGATTGGTCCTTATTACAGGTAGAACCCGAGGGGGAGTTGATGTTGGAACCCCTCCACATTCTGGACAAGAGAGAGGTTCAACTTAGAAGACAAACCATCGTCCAATTGAAAGTGCAATGGAGGCACTTCGGATTGGAGGAGGCTACTTAAGAAAATGAAACCACCATGAAGGAGGATTACCCCGCCTTTTTTCATGACTTCATTTCTAGTCCCTAGAACATTGGGATGATGTTGTTCTAAGCAGGTGTAACATCCCCAAATTTCACAAAAATTTAAAATTTTCTAAGAAGCATAAAATGCTTAGATTTGTTATGCGGAAAGTATCATTAATGAAAGTTTAATTTAATTAACCGCAAACTAATTATTTTATATGACGTTACCTACTTCAAAAGTCGTCATTGTTTTAAAAAGTGTCAAATGTCGCGAAACTGAAATCTTTATTTATGTCGTAACCACTCCTAGTTTTTATGCATCAACTTTCATTGTCTGGATGATTGTATAAGCAAAAATTTATTATTCTAAAAGACGTAAATAGTGGTGAAGTAATTCTATAGCTATAATCATGAACGTGATTTCTAACACTTTTCTTTCTTGATTGAAGGGGTCCTAAAGATACCCGGGGCTTACTTATCTATTATCTAACGAACACATAAACTATTCTTTTTCAGTTATGCAGGTAAGAATTATACTTCTTTAGAAATTAAGAGTTGGCGACTGAATATTTAGATAGTGTACGTTAAAACAGTCTTGAACTTAATACGTCGAAAGACTCGTTCTATATGTGCTATGGGAATTCATAATATAGCTATGATCTATTTAAGTGGGATAATGTTTCAATTCATATGATAATAACATCTCCTCCTTATGTTAGAGTTGGTGTACAATAGAATGTAATTTGTGAAGCTTTGATATAGAAATATAGATGTGCATTATAAGTAGGACTTAATATGGGATAACACTCCAAATTCTAAGTTTAGCCACCTAGCTATGTTTGATTTACATTGTAATATAGTTAAGGTTCATTTTAATGTATTCAAATCCTATACCATAGTTCTTATGTATTAAAGTTCAACATGGCGGGGTCTTAAGCCCACAACCATGGAATTAAACCTTATAACAACCATTTGTGCGGTCTTAGCTTGTAATACAGCTTACCAAATCTATACCAGGGTGGTCCATGAATTCGATGCTTAGTGCAAAGATGCGTTAAAAGGTGGTAGGTTGGAAATTTAATGGTAATTAAACGAGACCAAAGTGAATTGCACAGTGGAAACAACCGTGGCATGCCTTCACGTGAACGCTTTGGGTTTTGGGATAAAACCTAACCATGGCCTGAATGACTATGAAGCTTTTGTAACTTGATTCATTTTGTTCTCTGAAGAGTTTGGTGATAGAGGCCGACAGCCTCCCAAGATATTAGGGTTCGGAGGACTTGTATGCGCACCTCAGGGTTTCGATGGCGGTTCTCAGGCTGAGCATACGATTACTTCGTGAAGGTAAATTATCTTACCAAAATATATAGTATTAAACCCTTTTCTATATAAGCTTACTGCATCAAGATGATAACCCCGATTTGTTTGTTGTTTTGGTCAATGAGGGACAGGTTGCTTCCTGTCAAAGCTTACCTTGGGAGGTATAGCACTCGCTGGTTAAGGCTATGATGCGTAGAAAAAACTGGTAAGCCTCGGTGGTTCCTTTGGGAAACATATGTTGTATCTATATGTAGTGAATGAGGTGGTGGAACAAGGCATTGCTGCCAGTCTGTGTACCTTCGACGAGTTGCAGTTCAAACTTGTAATTGATTTTGTTCTAGTTTTTACTGTTGGGCTTTTACACTTTGTAAGCCATATGGAAAATTTTGTAACTGAGAGGGTTTGACCCTCGAGCCTTTGGCTCGCGTTGGTTTCTCAACGATCCTTTCAAATACTGTTCTGTAAATGAATTTTATGGATTAAAAAAGGTGACTTATGGTTCTTAATATATAAATTGTGTTTAAAGTTTGGAACTATGCTTATGACATTCTCATATCTTTTGTATGATATGAAAAGTCACTGTGTTAAGAATGGTAAATGTCTTTCTAGCTACGAAAGTAATGCTGGTTTGAAACCCTAACCCTAATTGTTTATAATGTTGATGAATCAGTCGTTGAGTTGCTATGGGTTTCGAACCCCAAGTCTTATTTATGCTTTTAAGTTCCAATTTTTTTTTAAAAATATAAAACTAAACAGTAATTTTGGGTGAGTCAAGACTCAAACCCTAAACTCTGTGTACGTGATTGTCCAAAGCTTATTTATTGATATTTATAGAAATAAAAGCTTCTTGTACCAATTCCTTAATTCTTATATCATTAGAGTTGTGTACATTAATAATTGAACTGACCCTTTTTGGATGAGCCCTTACGGGTCTCGAACCCGAGTCTTATATTTATTTGCTTTTTTTTTGTAATTGTATGTGAATCATCACTTATACCTGGGCGAGCCATGACTTGAACCCTTGAAGTAACATTTTAGATAGTGAAAACATAGGATTGTTCTATTCACATCAACCATGCATTTCAGTAGTCATGTTTATTATTCGAAAAGAACCGTAACTGGGTTCAGCATCTTTATGGTGGTTGTAAGGTCTATGACCATACTCTTAAGTTTCCTTGAAAGTTATAATGAATATAAACTTTGTTTTTACTCTATTAATAATGTATATGTATATTTAGGTACTCGTATACGCATATAGGGAACTCTTTGTGTTAAGTTATCTTATAGTGTGACAATGATAGAAGAGTTATATACATATCTCCTTAATTGTTCCTATAGTCTACATCTTGTTTATACGGAGATGTATATTTATAAAATTACTTTGTTTTTCTATGATCATATATTTAGTTTAACGTAGTTATATCTATTGAAATGAAACAAATTTCCAATAGATTAGCTATTAACCAAGGCTCTGTACTTGATGTTGGTTTACAAAAGAAAACATAACTGTATAGTTTAGAGATTCCAGTATTTGCATTTGCATTGGTATTACTCCTATATTGATCATGGAAGCAATGTCTAGGTTTTTTTAAATAAAAGTTTTGTCTTATGACTAATTTGTATTTTACTGTACATAAAGAAAATAGAATAGATTCACTGAACAGATCTTTGTAAAACTGAACTTGTAGGGATTCGAATAGGGATGTTTGTTAAGCTAAAAGAAAAATGATGCATTTATTTTGTTTATTGTTGAGTCCTGTACGGATTTAATAGAGTACTTTATTTAAAGTAATAAGCATTTAACAACCTAGGGTTTGCTTCGATTCTGTAAAGGAAATGTAGGTTGTTGATTTGGGATCCTGTAATAATTTAATGCATTTAAAAGTAGAATCGATTGTATTGAAAATAAATAGATTTTATCTCTGATATTTATCATTCTGATCTATTCTTAACTTCACTTCTCTGTACTAGAGTATGACACTTATGTGTGTAGAAAAATACAGAGAACTATTTCTTAAATTCATTCTATAGTTCTAATCTATTCTGTCATTCAACCAGAAATAAATTATCCATTCAACATTTTAATTTAGCTGATAATAAAAGACAGATTTTAGTAATGTATAACAGTTTAGAAGTTAACCATTCAGAAATAAATCAATAGTAAGTAAATAAGATAACACAATAAGAAACCTGTTAACTGTAGAGGGTGACAAACATCCAAAGGATCTCGTTCCACCTAACCTTCTCCTGAAGACAGCCAAATCGCTTGCCTTAGGACCCCTGAGCTTGTTCACTGAACCACCAGGACGAAGATGTTGTGTGGAGAATGGAATAAATTCCTCTACAACTCACCAGTAGTACTTAAAGTAATTCTTCTTCCTTTAGCAATATTGAACTCAACAATAAGGCTGCACTAGTTCAGAATGCAGACTTATCTCAAACAATCACTTCCTAGCTTTGCCCTCATCGAATCTCTTGTGCTCTCTTCTTTTTCCTTTTTCAAAAATTATCATAGGGTAAAAGCTGAATAGCCTCATGCTAAATTCGATGGGTGATATAGCATGCCTAGGTCTTTGTTTAGTTGCTTAGTTATTGAGCCACCTGCTCAGTTCCACTTTTTTGGGGAACATGACCATAAAAATAGGGAAGTTTCCTCCTACAACAGCTAGAAGTCAATTGATGATGTTTCCAAGTGTCAGTTTGCTCTCACCCCAGTCCATTCCTCCTAGTGGGTCAGTGAACACTCATTTAATAGCCTCCCCTGGATAGTTGTCTCCTCTTTTATTTATTAATAATAAAATATTCAAAATAATTAATTACAGTCATCCTTGACCCCGCTTGGTCAATAATCATAAAACTTTACAATAACATAAAACATAATGTTTTTCTCACAACATAAAATGTTCAAAATTTGGGTATGTGACAACGGGGAGGCATGTAATATCCCGAATTTCGATGTTTATATTGGTGTTATATATTGGGCATAAATCCCCGAGGCTTATGATTTATTTTGATATACTAGGCGTAAGCCCCAATGCACATGTTTTACTTTTATTATATGATGGGCATAAGCCCCGATGCACATGATGTATTTTTGTTTTAGATATACATATTTGAGCATGGACTCTAACAAATGCAGGTTATTGCTATATAGTGGGAAGAAATCCCCAATGTATTTAATTGATGTTTTATTATGAGATTGGGTACAAAACCCTAATATACTGAGATGATCTTGTTACATACTGTGCAGAGTTATGATATGCATGATTGAGTTTTTTGATGTGTTGAGCATGGACTCTGGAGCACATGGATGACCTATGTATTGGGCATAAGCCCCGATGTACATAGAGGACTTTATTATGTATCGAGCGTAAGCCTCGATGTACATAGAGTGTTGGGCATAATCCCTGGAGCACTCCAAGCTTGATAATAAGTAACAAATACGAGGCCATTTAAATTCTAGATGTGCTTCACAAACATATTCTAGTACTACTATTGAGTGGGATGCTCTAGAATTGCACTAGCGTAACTCCCATGTGAGAGTGTTGAGCCAAAAGCTCTGAAGATCACTCGGGGTTACTTGATCTTAAGGGTGTTGAGTCAACGAAGTCTCTGAATAGCACCAATCATCATACACTTTCTAGCTGATGCAGGAGGCATCTTCCCTAAAATTGTGGTCATGTTCCCAAAGAAAGGAGGAACTGAGCAGGTGGCTCATTTAATTCAAAAACTGAACCAAAGACCTAGGAAAGCATATATCCATCGAAGGAGCAGGAGGCTCACATAATTTACCTTGTGGATTTACTGTATACTGAAAAGTTAAGCACACAAGAGGTTATTTGATGAGGGGAAGCTAAAGTGAGATTATTGGTTGTTTGTCTGCAAGATTAAATTGTTGAGTTACAGAGAGAACATAACAAGCTTCTGCACCTAATTATTCATCCCGGTGGTTCAGTGAACAGGCTCGGTGGTCCTGAAGCAAGTAACTTGACTTGTTTCAGGAGACGGTTGGGAGGAATAGTCTTCTTTGGATGTTTGTCCACTTTGAAAGTTAACAGGTTCTACGTTGTTCTAGATTATTATTTTTAATTTGTTCTATGTACATTTCTGAAATATTTCATGAATGATAAATGTGTAAAATCTCCCAAAAAAAAAAAAAAAATTCTATTTTCTTTGGGAGATTTTACATATGGTATTAGAGCGAGGTTCAACCCTGTCGCCCTTGGAAACACCTAACTTCTGTTGAACATGAAAATATAAAAATTCTAATAATGTATTTGGATGTTGTATGCATATATTCCAGTTTGATTTTTCAGATGACTTTGCATGAGGAATACGGAGAACAGCCTGAAGGAAATGAACAGGCACGAACAGAAGAACATTCTGAAGCAAGTCAGGTATTAGAAACCATGAGAAGTTTGATCATGGAGATACAGAGCTTCAGGGCAGACAATGAACAACTAAAGAAAGCTCAGGAAAAGCAGCAAGAAATCAATGAAATTTTGCTGTAGAGTCTTCACGAAAAGAATAATGGTGAAAAACAAAAGGAGGAGACCAAGAGGAAAAAAGAGACTGACGAAAGCGCTGAGAAAAAGGAGAACTCCTCCAACGAGACCCAGAAATATGAGCATCAAGACAAGACCATGGGAAAGAGCAAGGTTGACCACCTGGAAGGTGAATTCAAAAAGATAAAACCTACCAGCTTTGATGGAGAATCAAAGACCGGGGAAGAAGCAGAAGCCTGGTTGTTGGACATCAAAAAATACTTTCAAATCTACAATTACTCCAGCAACATGAAAGTCAGAATGGTTGTTTACAATCTGAAGGGGAAGGATAGCATATGGTGGCAAGACCTTAAGATTTCCCAGGGACTGAAAGAGAAGAACCTTGAATGGGAAGAATTCAAGAAACTATTCAAGAAACAGTACTTATCAGAAAGTTATTATGAAAGAAAAACCAAGGAATTCTACGAATTGAAGCTGGGTCAAATGACAATGGAAGATCTTATCAATAAATTTATAGACCTGTTACGGTTCGTTCCATGTATCAAGGAAGAAAAATTAAAGGTACAACGGTTCTTAATCTATCTGCCGCAGTCCTATAAAGATCGAATTGAGTTCGAAAATCCAAGAACTTTAGACGAAGCATTGAGAAAGGCCAGACTATGCTTTGAACAATACAAACAAAGGAATGATACTTCTAAGGCATGGAAGGATAAGAAACAGGAAAAGTTTAACGAGCGGAAGAAAGGCTTCAAACCCCCGCCCTTTAGGAACATGCCCAAAAATTTCCAAGGAAATTCATTTCCTAAGAATGAACAGTTGCAGCATAAAACTTTTAAACCCCCTAACATGGGAATAAAAGGAAGTGTTGGTACCCCTAAAGAACCCCTGAAGTGTTGGGAATGTGGTGAAGCCCATTTATGCAGAAATTGTTCACGGTACAATGAAGCAAACAGGGTGCTGCATAATATGCAAGAGGCATCTACGGTGGGAGACATTGGGAAAAGTTATCACTGAATTAATGCAGCCTTGGAAGACCGACAGGCAGATCATCAATCTGCAATTGTGGAAATTGAAGGTAAAATTTCCGACCATACTTGTACTGTTTTAATTGACCCAGGGGCAACTTTAAGCTACATCACTCCCAAGATGATGGAGCACTGTCAACTCACCAAGGTAAAGCACCCAAAACCCTGTTTAGTTCAGTTAGCTACAGGAGCAAAAAGGAAGGTAACTGAATATATTACTGATTGTGAACTTCAAATACAAGGTCACAAAACAAAAATTTATTTAAATGTGTTACATTTGGGGTCGTATGACATGATAATAGGTATGGACTGGCTTGAAAGATATAAAGTAGTACTGAACTGCTTTGCCAAAAACTTTACATAAATTGCTGAAGACCAAACTCTAAGAACAGTGAATGGACAACAGAAACCTGTCTCTGTTAGGCAGATTTCTACTATGCAATTAAAGAAGTGCATAAGAAAAGGATGCAAGATTTACGTAGTACGAGTATCCGATTTACTCCTCAACGGAAGCCAAGCTTCCATAGCAGAGCACCCTGTCTTAGGCAAGTTCCTAGACGTATTTCCAGAGGAAATACTGAGGTTACCCCCTCAAGGAGAAATAGATTTTTCCATTGAACTTTTACCTGGATCCGCACCGATGTTAAAGGTACCATATAGGATGAGTATTCCAGAATTGACGGAATTGAAAATTCAGATTCAAGACCTACTAGACAAAGGGTGTATCAGACCTAGTGTCTCGTTGTAGGGCCCCTCCTTTAGGGTCCCCTTGAACTGAACCTGAAACTTTAACAACTTCATACAAACAAATTAGCCATTATAGTTATTGGAAAAATAAAATAAAAGAGTGAATAACTTAACAAAAATAAGCAAAACCTTAACCTGTCAACCCGATCCAGCTGGTCCATTGTCGTCTGCATCTTCCGTAGGATCCCTCCAGCAAAGCTCATTTAACCATTGGTGAAACAACCGTTAGCTTCGCCACCCAACCACAGGCTCATGCTTTCAGTCGCATGGCCTCCCCCGAGCTTTGGGTCGTAAAGTTCACACACAATTCTCAAGAAACCCAGCTTGGGTTTCCCCCCCACCAAGATTTCCAACCAAACCCTCAATAGCAACAAGTCATGAGGTAACTCAATATTACGATAGTCATCCAGGGTCTGGGTGCTTTACCCATCCCCAAAGTCTTCCTTTTAAAGGAAAATCCCCTGCGACACATGTCGCTTCATGCATAAATAATTATTTAATTAATTCTTTAATGAAAAACAACTCACCCATCCAAGTGTCAATTTATCTAGGAGATGCACCAACATCCCTAAGTTTGCTCATGTTTTCCCCCTAGATATTTCACTTAACTCCTAGATTTGTGGTGTAGGTGGAGTTGACTAGGTATCCATGCCTAGGATTCCATTTTGCTCCTAAATAAATATTTATAATATTTTTAAGCAATCAGGAATATCCTTTCATGTGCAATTCCTAAATAACACTTAATACTATTTAAATGCCAAAGTAATCATTTATGTGCAAATGCCTAAAGTACTCAAATGCATTTATAAGTAAAGTTCTAGGTGCAAAATTATACGTTTCAACGCAGTTAAGTTTAGCAATCAACTTTTACTAGGGACTTGGTGCCGCGCCGTTGGGCCTCCTTGTTCCTTAATTTAATTTCCCTGACATGGCACCACTCTGTAGGGTCCAGTCATCCGTAGTTTCCATTTCTCGGCAAGGCACCACATCGTTGGGTCCTTGCATCCACTCTTCCCATTCTTGGCAAGGTACCGCACCGTCGGGCCCTTCTGCCATTATCCTTCCGTTTTGACTTGCGGGAACTTCATGTAGGGATTTCAGGAGCCGTTACCTTCCATCCTCCATCTACACGCTATTAGGGACTAATGGCGTTGAGGAGTGAGTCCATTCTCACTGCGCGCCCCCCAACTCGTACGTGACCAGCTCCGTCGTGGCCCACCTCGTATGCCCTCACGCTTTCCTCTTGAGCAAGCGGATCAGTGCTTATCTGCTCAAGCGTGGTATTCCGTCAGAAGTCGACATCGTCGTCGCTCTCCCTGTGTGTGATTTACTCGTACTCTACGACCCTTCATATTCCTTTGTGTGTCCATTGGTGAACTGTTTCACCTGTCGCTACACACATTTCTCACAAACGTAAATTAGTAGCACTGTCCTCAATAATCACAATTTGGTTTATAAATCTGTTGCTTCATTAAGCATCTATAATTTACTTAATCATTACTCTTTCGTCTAATCACATAATCAATTACACAGCTAGTCGTTAAGCATCATTCATATGTACAGTTTTCATATCAAAGTTAATCGTTAAACAACATGAAATTTTCCATTCACAATAACTACCCAAATGCACATATATCAATCAATCGTAATCATAAATATACTCAAAATAAAATCATAGGGTTATTTTATTAATGTTTCAAACAGTCAGGTGACTCAGCATGTGCCCTCAATGTCTATAGTAGTCTAGGGGCACTACATACACCCCTACTTATTTAGAACTTCGTCCCGAAGTTCAGAATAAAAATGGAAATCTATGACGCATCTCAGTTGCGTCCTCCCAAGTTGCAGAGCTAGGACTGTAACTGTCCTACTGCACTTTGACTTGATCAATCCAGGCTAATCATTAAGCAAGAACTAACCAATCAATTATACCACTCCACACATATAATTTAATTCTTTAATTCATTTATCAATTATTGTCGTCATTCCCATCTTCAGGTTTTCCTCAATCATTTAAGACATAACAAGGCTCAAGAGACCATTATATCGAAGTTGTTCAGCCGGGTCACTCGACAGGTTCCCTTAAGGTCCACAGTCATTCTAGGGGCATTACACTCGCCTTGGGGTGCACTGGTCCTTTTTGTCAAGAAAAAAGATGGGACTCTAAGACTATGTATTGACTATAGGCAACTGAATAAGGTAACTGTTAAGAATAAATATGCTTTACCGTGAATTAACGATTTGTTCGACCAAGTAGGGGGAGCGAAAGTCTTTTCCAAACTAGATCTTCGATCTGGTTACCATCAGATTCGAATTAAAAATGAAGACATAAGTAAAACCACATTCCGAACTCGATACGGACACTACGAATTTGAAGTGATCATTTTCGGTCTAACCAATGCCCCTGCCACATTCACATGTCTAATGAACGGTATCTTCAACAAATACCTAGACCAGTTTGTGTTGATTGTTATTGATGATATCCTGATATACTCCAAGTCGAAGGAAGAACATGAACAACATATAAGAATTGTATTGCAAACCTTGAGGGATCATCAGTTGTATGCTAAGTTAGAGAAATGTGAGTTCTTTAAAAAGGAAATTCAGTACTTAGGCCATATTATTTCTGAAGAAGGAATTGTGGTCGATGCACAGAAAATAAAATCCATAGCGGATTGGCCAGTACCGAAAGATGTAGCTGATATTAGATCTTTCATGGGACTCACCGGTTACTATCGGAGGTTCATTGAGGGATTCTCAAAAATCGCCTATCCCATTACTTCGCTGCAGAAAAAGGGGATAAAGTTTGTTTGGTCCTACAAGTGTAAGGAAAGTTTTGAATGACTCAAACGTTTATTGACCAATGCACCTGTTCTAAAAGTAGTAGACCCATGTAAGGGATACACGATTTGTACGGATGCTAGTAAAGAGGGAGTGGGAGGAGTATTGTCCCAGGACGGACATGTAGTGTGTTACGAATCACGAAACTAAAAGAGCATGAACGCAACTACATGGTTCACGACTTGGAATTAACAACAGTAGTACACGCGCTGAAAATGTGGCGTCACTACCTGCTAGGAAAGAAATTCCTTTTGTTAACAGATAACACTTGCGTCAAGAACTTATTTAACCAGCCAGGACTCAATGCCAGACAAGCAAGGTGTGTGGCCTTTTTAAGTGAATTCGACTTTGGTGTAAAACACATAAAGGGTAAGGAAAATACAGTGGCAGATGCACTTAGTCGAAGGACCCACGAGGTGTACGAAATAATAATGAGTCAACCAGAGAGTAATCTCATGGATAAAGTAAAAGTGGCAAGCGAATAGGATGCAGAATACATAAATCTGCAAAGGAAAATTTAGCAAAATGAGATAAACATGAACGGGACAGATTTAAGAATTGATCAGAAAGGTCTAATTTGGTTCAAAGATAGACTGTACATGCCTAATGTTGCAAAAATTAAATTATTTATTCTAAATGAGATGCACAAACCCCCGTTTACAGGTCATCCCGGGTATCAAAAAATGATAACAGCCCTTAGAAAACAGTTCTTTTGGCCTAAATTAAAGACTGATCTAGCTGATTATTTATCTAAATGCTTGGAATGTCAACAGGTGAAGGCAGACCATAGACATCCTGCTGGTTTGTTACAACCATTACCAATTCCTGAGTGGAAATGGGAAGTGATTTCATTAGATTTTATCAAAGGTTTGCCGAGAACACAGCGACAACATGATTCTATTATAGTGGTGGTTGAAAAATTTAGCAAATCTGCACATTTCATTCCTATAAAAACCACTTTCAAGGCAACAGATATTGCAGGAATATTTCTAAAAGAAATATTCAGATTATATGGAGTACCAAAGATGGTAATTTCAGACAGGGATGCAAAATTTACATCCAAATTCTAGAAGTCTTTATTTGCAGGTCTAGAAACAAGAATTAATTTCAGCACTAGTTATCACCCTGAAACGGATGGACAGACTGAACGTACAAATCAGATCATTGAAGATATGTTGAGAATGTACGTCATGGAAAAACCCACCAAATGGGAAGACTATTTACATCTGGTAGAGTTCGCTTACAACAACAGGTATCAAGCATCATCAAGAATGAGTCCATTCGAAATTCTTTATGGGAGGAAGTGCACTACCCGAGTTAGCTGGGATAGTCCCGTCGATCGTTTATTGGTAGGACCGGATTTGCTGCGGGTTATGGAACAAACAGTCCAAAAGGTGCAAAAAAATCTAAAGGTGGCCCAGGACCACCAAAAAAGTTATGCTGACCTAAAAAGACAGAATAAGGAATTCTCAGTTGGAGATCATGTGTACTTGCGGGTTAAACCAAAGAAAAGCTCACTCCGACTAGGGAGTTACACTAAACTGGCACCACGATTCTGCGGGCCCTTCCAAATACTTGAAAGGATTGGACCCATAGCTTATAATATAGCATTACCAGCACATTTAAAAATTCATAATATTTTTCACATTTCATTACTGAAAAAGTATATTCATGACCCCACTCATATTATTGATTGGAATTTGGTACAGGAGGCTCCAGAAGGCGAATTTCAAGTGGAACCTTTACGCATTCTGGACAGGAAAGAAATAGTACTTCAGAACCGAGCCATCGCTCAGGTAAAGGTGCAATGGAAGCACTTTAGTCCCGAGGAGGCGACCTGGGAATTGGAAAGTGAGATACTAGAAAAGTATCCGAATTTGTTTCCAGAACCGATGGAGGAAGACTAAAACACTGAGGACAGTGCTCATAATAAGGGGGCAAGGATGTGACGTCCCCCAAATAATTTTTGTTTTAAAAAAATAAAATATATATATATATTATTTTATCATTGTGAAATTCATTTCAAATAAGGGGGCTAGATGAGAAATCTGCTGAATAAGTCCTAGGAGGACTGTTGTAAGAAAACAACTTTTATTTAATTATTTTTAATAAAAGGATGAGCAGGAACAACCAAGTTAAATGAGGAGATCATGCATGGAAAAGTGGGGGACAAGTTAGAGTTAGCCTCTCGGAAACCAGAACACGTGTTAGAAGTGTATTTAAGACACTAGACACACCCTGAAAATCAGGGATTTACTTAGCTGTGAAAATTCCATGTGGAATTGGATGCTAATGGTAAGACCTAGGAAAAAACTATAAAGAGATGGCATATGTGAGAGGCAGGACGCTGCTGAGTATGCCGGAGAGAATTATACTTGCTGCATGAGCGCTTTGTGTTAGGAAAGGGATTCTGCAAAACGTGACTGAGTTTTTGAGGTTAACTGTCCACACTTTTCATGCATGCATATGGCTCGGGGGTGATTATGGACAGACTAGGTGTTTGTGCCTAATCTACAATTGGGTGGAACGTGGCTGTTCCGGCTTCATTCGGGTGACAAGTTCCATGTTTTTCTAATTACAGACTCTTAAGTATTTTCTGTTATTTTATTTTAAGATTTTGAACTTAAGGAAAGCTGTTAGTTACATTGTTGTCAAATAATGCCTGATCTGCTAAAAGTATAAGATGTTTAGTACTTCCGTGGAAATAAACTCATTCTTGTTATTTTAATCTGAGTTATTCGTTGGCATAAAAATAGAATTACCTTAAATCTGGTAATTCCAATTTGTATCGATATATTATGAAAACAGCAACAAAAGGGATGGTTTAGATTTATTTTTACCTTTCAGGTTTCAGTTACCATAAGTATCGATTTCATTCTTTATAGATTGGATCTAGTTGTAGTTAATCTTCGACTTATACTCGACAGTATTAATCCTGTGGAAAATTTGGAATTATTGCATTCTGTTTAAAACCTCTGTGAAGAACCATTTCATGATTTTAATAGCATTACTATGTATTTATATGTGAGTTTCGACAGTTATGATATGGAAGCATTCTAGATCTAAAACTTATACCATATTACCTTAAGGCTAACCTATTTAAAATCTTTGGGCAACACTGTGAGGATTCAATCTCTATTTTTTCTTTATAATTTCTTCATCGTATAGTATCACCGAGATTCAATTGACTCTTGGTCACCATTGAAGAATTCTTCAGACACTAATCTTGGATCTTTAGATCGGTGAGTCCATTTTAAGGACAAACCTAACAACCACCCCGCAAAATATTTTTCATTACTGTCTAAACTACTAAGCCACGTCTTCCAGGCTCTGTTTCTAACCTAGGATTTGGCCGCGAATCTTCTCAAGAAATTCTTGTGCAGAAGGATGGTATCTAAAGAGGCAAAATTGAAAAGATTTGGGGATGGCAAATCTTGGCCAGTTATTGTTAACACTGGTAATGTTGTATTAAGATTTCAGTTGCTCTAGATTAGAGATTTTTCTATCTTATTGAACCTTTGATCCATTTTCCTTAGTCATTGTTGTATTGCAGTACACCACGACAATGGTAGGGTTTGACCTTGGCACTCACGATTGATTTGGTTTTGGAACATCGCAAGTTGTATATTGTGTAGTGGAGATGTTAATTTAGTTATTATCAATTTACATCAAGAAAAGCGACATAACCTTTTTAAAAGACCCACTTCAACCATTAAAGAAATGACGAGTTTCTAGTTCCAGGATTCAAGCAAAAGCTATTCCAAACAGTAAACATTTCATGCTGAAGTTTATTACATTGAATCCCTAGCATTGAAGCCCAAACCATAGATGAACTGACAAGTTCTTTCTAAAAAAATATCTACTGCTAAACCCAGATTCTACCAACACCGATGAGGGTTATCACTCAAAAATCCTTCCATGCAATGGTGGAGTTTTTATGGAGCGATGCTGCTTACCGAAAGAAGCAGACCCAAATTGCCCAGCACATGGATGACTCGACAAACCCTGCCACTAAGGAAATAAAGACGCACATAGTATATCAAATCTCAGCGTAAGACTTAGTAAGTAAGCTATGTTGATAGGTTACGATTATCCAGAGGATAACCTTAGTTTTGAACTTGAAGGTTGAAGGTCGATTATACAGTAGGTAACTTTAGCATAAATATTATATGCTGAATATTCATAGTATGAGATCATCATGTGGATAACCATAGTATGGAATCGTTGTATTCGATATCCATAGCAATAATTTCATAGGGTATACTTTCACAGAGGTTAAATCAATTTTACATTACCAAGACATGCTATTCATTACGTTATACGTAACATATGGCCAATAGATAATGTAGTTAAGTTTTCTCCATAAGTATCAAGCATTTCAATAAAGTGTTATGCCGAACATTCATAGTATAAAGACCAATGTTGGACTTGCAAAAGAGGTTAAACCATGCTACTCCTTTTTAAAATATGTGACTATTGGATTTTGAGCAT
This sequence comes from Larix kaempferi, assembly GCA_027924585.1. Taxonomy (NCBI): domain Eukaryota; kingdom Viridiplantae; phylum Streptophyta; class Pinopsida; order Pinales; family Pinaceae; genus Larix; species Larix kaempferi. Next base: position 6,833,755 of record BSBM01001023.1, read on the forward strand.
AGGTTCTACTAATTAGCGTAAGTCTTGTATTAATTTAGTGGTGTTGAATGTTGTAGCATAGTGTATCATGTTGAATATCCACTTAAGAGTAAGCTATGCTTGCGCTACCTTTACTAAGCAAATAATCTTATGGTATATAATATGTAGCCATAGAATGATGAATGATAAGGTTGTATATAATGATAATAAAATTAACTATGTAAGAGATATACCATAAGCATTAATACAAATGGCCTTGAATTCATATAGTATAATCCCCTTGAGACGCGCTATTGGGTGGTATTTCTTTACACAGGGTAATAAATACTCTATAACAAAATCATGGATTGATCCATACCAAAGTGGAATTCATCGACCTCATAACTTTTACTTACATTATGAAGTAAACACAGAGCTGAAGGCCATACATGTTGTAGGAAATAATGGAAATTTTATCTAACCAATAACAAGGACCTAATTATAGTTAGCTAGGCATGTTCTGTAAACATGTATGTTGAATTACATTTAATTTAATAATTCTTTTTTTACCTGCGTCATGAGGAAATTCCGATAGTATAAGTGTACCTGCATATCAACATACGGAGTGGTGTTAGCCGTAGCTAAGTAAGTGGCATGTCAACCATAATACTCTTCTAACCAGTAGGAAGAATACAAGGGTAAGAAGTTAAGTATGATCAGCATATGAATGTTTTTATTTATTAGTTTAAGTGTTTGTTATCATAGAACCAATTATTGTTCTTTTACAGGAAAGAGAAAAGAAAATAGATTTTTTTAATTTTTATTTGGGAGATTTTACAAAATGCTTCCAAAACTATTATTTGTTGTAACATACGAATTTTTTATTTTCTGGTATATTATAAGGTAAGTATAGAAGAAATGAATTCTTTTGCTTTAACAGATTTTTATAGTAGAACTTATAGACTATATTTTATTATTATTTTGAAACAGTATCATTTTAATATATATGGATTAGACACGAGTTAGTATAATCAAATACAGTAATGAAATAGACCAAACGAGCAGTAAAAATATTCTGAGTTAGCTAAATACATACATACATACATATATATATATATATATATATATATATATATATATATATATATATATATATATTACAGTATATATATATATATATGTTTATATTGATATATACATAAATAATAATCTATCATCGGGTTCCACTAACTACATTATGAATGCAAAAACTAACTTTTATTCATATATTAATTAACAAGTATTATATAATAAAAAATTTGCATAATATTATATATAAAATTAACATAGGGTTTGAATAATCGAAATAATTTTTCCAATAGTACATAGTTATATTGAATGTAAAATATATTGTACAAGAACATAAAAAGCAGTAATAAGACTTTAACTCAGTTTTGGGTCGAATCCTGTAGAAGGGAAAGGCTCACTCAAACTAGAAGGTCCAGATCACTTTACATAAAACAAAGATCACATTCAACCCTTGTAATGTACCCACCTGCTAACCCAATAAGAGAGGGAAGATTATAAAAATATGTTGGGCTTTCACATTCTATCATCCCATTCATTAGAATGATATGCGTAAATCATTTGTGTGCAGATGTAAAACTAATCAAGTATGCACAACGGAATTAAACTTATCCACCCACATTACTCATGCATATAGCATATCAACAGTCATCAAATTAATACATTGTAGAAGTAAATACCTAGACAGAAAAACACTTATCTCCATTTTGCAATTGTCCCAAACAACTAGCTATGTTGCTGCAACGTTCACCCAACCATAGGCCAGATGTGTTCTCTCAACAAAACTTCCACCTTCGAGCTGGGCATGATTCCTACAAGGAAAATGGGACATTCACTCTCTCACAACCAATTAATCATTTCATCTGAGCCAAGCCAGTCCACAGTTGGGTTTATCAGGCTACATATGAACCTTGGATGCTTGCACTCAAGCTCAAGCCAAAGAAATAGATACCCATTACCCATACCCCAACATAATCTTTCTACACATAGCAAAAATGACCATTGGGAAGGGATACACATTTACAACAAGGGTATTTTACAAAACAGGCTCCATGGGTTTTTTCCCAAATCGTGGCTTACTAAAACGGACTGTGGGAAGGGAAATTCGTCCTCCAAGAGCAACCCGATTTTTCCCACATGTTATGAGCGTTTCAATTGCCCAAAACATCCCCATTGAAACCCCAAACCCCTCTTTTCTCTTCCCCATGGGCAACCAAAACAAAAACACCCTTCCCAGCTGGAAAGATGAAGGAAAACACAGGAAATCCACGGGGAAAAACGCCGAGGTAGCTCCCCCCTCGTGAGGGAGTCAAACTGGTTTATGGATAATGGCTTGGGGAGCAATTCATGGCTCTTTTCTTGCCCAAGAAGCAAAACATCATTTTCCATGCAGGGTGGCTTGCCCATACCCAAATTTGGACAGCCATACCTCCCATTTCCCAAGGCATTAACTACCTCAACCAACTCTTGGGAGAAATCAATGATTGGGTACAAAAGTCAACATGGGTAGTTGAGGGTTTGATGGGTTCTCTCATTGACACTTGGCTTGACTTGAGTGGCTCAAGGGTTTGAATGTTTTCCCTCCCAATTCCTTCTAAAATCATGCCCCCATCTCTTGTTGCATTGCATAGCTAGTTCTAGGTATTTATAAAATGCATATTTACAATTTTAATGTGCCTGGCTAGCACGTAAACCATATGCATCACTAAATCGATGGCGGGGCCTTGGAATTGAGCTCCTCACCATGATTTTATAACAATATTACATCATTTACAATTTAATGCCATGGGGTCAAACTAGGGACATTACAACCCTTACGAATTAAAACCCCTAGAAACAACTTTGAAAAGAATAAATTTTAATACAGAGCCATGGTCGGATTGCGGCAAAATGATTTCAAACTTCTTCTTATAATAGAGTATACCTTGCCCAGAATCATTAACAATCAATCCATTTTACTCATTATAACAAATGAAACTTTTAAAAATTTTCAGTCGATCGAAGAACCCTGTAGAATTAGGATTTTAAGGTACATACAACATTTTCTCTACGACGAATAGCTAACACAAAATATAGCTTATAGATAAACTAAAGTTAATCACAACAGAACAAATAGAGCCACTAAAAAATGAATCCATTCTTTTCATTTAAACAAACTTTCATTTTCAAAGTAACCAAACTAACACAGAGTTTTAGGAATTCTGAAAATTTACAAATAGGATCGAATCCCTTGATCAAGCACGCCTTACATTCGGGGCATTGCCCAGTGTTTTAATTAAAAAAATAAAATTATTATTCTTCCATTTGGAAAATAACATAATAACACACACAAATAACATTTCAAACCATTATGAAAATTATAGAGAATAGAGACCAAAATCATAATAGCTTCAAGGGTATGAATTTTATATAGTAAAAATTATAAAAAGCGCAGAGACCTTATCCCTTCACACAGACTCCAAGGCGTGGAAATAAAATATTTCTAAATTTAAACTTGAACTCTATAATATCAATTTTCTTCGTTTTCCTGAAGGTTTTCAACATAATTTTGGGCGAAACCACAACTATGGGCATGTATCCAAAAACATACAAAATAGCAACGCTGCCCAGATTGTCGTTTGGCTTTCAAAAACAAACAAACCCTAAAGCAAACCAACACTGGCAGCATACTTCAACATAAGCATCATTGACAAGGATGTTTCTAGGAATGCTTGAGGCTTACTGTGGCTTCTCAAAACCACTGGAGCTTCCATCTTCCACCAATGTTACTGGCGAGTTCCCAAAACATGACCAGAGAACACCTGGAAAGCGTGAAAACCCTTCTGTCAAAACATAATAAATCATTTAATTAAAGGGTTTGTGCACGAAGTTGAGGGACCCTTTAGGTGCAATTCTGCACCTAAATATGCATGTTTTTCACCGCTCTCTATAGCATGACATACATGACCATTATTGGCGAAATTTTAGGCATAGATAGAATTGTTTATGCAGATTCCAAATATGTAATTTAAAAAAGAAATATTGAGATTTTCTATTTATTTCCTTATTTTCTTGTTTCATCACTCCGTTGGTCAAAAAACATACTGTTAGTGTTTATTCCGTAACTTTTTCATTTCACAACCATTTTAAAAAAAAATTGTATGCTACACTAGAAGACACCGACCTCTACATGATATAAAAAATCCAAGTCGAAATAAATGCATTAACACCTTCAAAGGTTGCACCCACACTTGACGTATCGTTCTCGAGGTTTGATCACTTACATAATTAAAAATAAATAAAAATTAAACATTTAATTTTGGAAAAATAGCGCTGCACTAGTGCTGTGGGTTCTATACATGTCTACCAATTTGTGTAGCCTGAAACCGTCATTTATGCATTGAAAGGATGCACCCACAAAAACATATACCTTATGATTTGCCAAAAAAATAAAAAGTGATTGTTAGAAAACATGAAATTTGACATAGTTATGTAAATTTTCAATACTTAAAACTTATATATTTGGAAACGTGACTCAATTTCCTACATTTCATCTTTTTTACTCGATGCAAGATATCTTGTGTAAGAATGTCAAATAAACCAAGTAAGTTGATGGATGACTGATTTTTCATTTTTTATTGCATCTAATGCGCCAAAAGTGGCCCTCATTAGCTTGCACATGCCGTAAATTTTTTCTTACATATCAAAAGAATTTGAAATTAAATCCAAGTTCTGGTGCAAGATAGTTACCTCTGCGTGAACTGGTTATCACATTATCAAGCTTCATGACCACGTCGACCAAACCAGTATGGAACCGTATCCATGTCGATGGCGGCTGAGAGCTTGGCTCTCCCAATGCAAATAACAAAAGAAAATCAACTTAGGACAGCAAAGGAGGGGGTTGGGGATTAGCCACCAACGTGGAGCCCAAACCTCAAGGCCTTCATGTGGCCTCATTAAAACATACAATTGTTTCCCACTTCAATTTAAATGCTTACCCTCTTACCTATAGTTCGAGTTCACAGTCTCAACCTTGGTTTAATACCATTGAATGCTAGTGAAGATACCCACTTATCCCATAGTAGGTAATCCTTGTTAACAAATTTTTGGATGCATTAAAACTCTTAGTTATGGTATACTTTAACCTTAATAGGCTATTTTTTAATCTCCAACTCAAAGTATTCTTAGTTAGAAACCTACTTGGAACATGTGCAAACATTTTAACATGCATTAGCTTCATGAAATCTAAGTAAGCCCAGGGTCATCACAAGAACACCCTTTCAAACAAAAAGAATGTAATTAGCATCGCAAAGATCAAAACTGAGAAATTATAATACGATGTTTTTAGGACGTACGATCCTTTCAAACGAAATTTAAACATCAACTTCACAACAGTAAGAGATCAACTATCATATTCACTATTATTAAGACGTGATAATTATAAATAGATAAACGTCGATGGTGTAACTTAGAGACAAACAAGTAAACAGATACTTCACAAAAGTAACATCAATTAGGATGAACATGCTTTCTGATAGTTAACAAGCTAAAGAATTGAATCGTATAAACAAAACTCTAAGATATTATGGGTAAATATACCATATACAGTTTTTTTTTTTAATTATGGATTTTAGAGTTGTTACAATCTCCCATCTCATGTGCCAAATAAAATAGAAATAAAAAAAGGCATTCTTCAAATAGAAATAGTTAAGTATACAAAATACAAAATATTAGACCCAAGTGCAAAAGATATTATGTCATATCTTATTACGGTAGATAAGATCCAAGTTCCAAGAAAATAAGAAAGCAAGTCTAAAGTTCCACTAGAAACCATGACGAGTAAATCATTACCCAAGACCCTAAATCTTGGATAAATCATGAAATATAGAAATGCAAGAATATGTATTTTGGTAGTACACATAATTATATAGACATCATTGTTTCTAAACAATCAATCCCTTTTGTGTACCCCACAAAGGTCCTCATAGTTATGGTTGTTGATCAGAACGAGGTCAAGGAAGTAGTAATATGTCATAGATTTTAATTTCAAATACAGGAACTATAATTACAAGTAGGACTCTATGCTCTACCACTCGAGGAAATTGACATGGTACTAGCTAAAAATGGTTGATACAATTGGGCACATATTCCATCAACTTTTATGTATAGTTCCTGAAATTTAATAGGCAAATTCAACATTATAAATTATATGGTGTTGAATGGTTAATTCTCAATAAAGGTGAATTGAAAATAAATAAAAAGGTGCACAAAACCATATGATCATACAACCATGGAAGCAAGTCAAGTATGTATCCAAGAATCATCATGTAATGATAAATGACCTAGTCAAATGATTCCATGGTATAATACATATTTTACAAACCTTTCCAACACCCAAATGAAGGATCAATTCAAACCCCTAAATCTAGACAAAGATAAGGATGATGTTGTCAAAGAAACATGTTCAACTAGAGAAAATCCACTTTATTATGCTTTGAGGACAAAACATTCCTTAAAGGGACATCATTGTAACATTTACATACATAAAAAAATAATAAAAAAAGTAAATAATAATATTTACTATGTCGAATAAGAATTCAATGCATACAAGTATAACACCACAAATCCTATTGTAACATATCATGTTATTCAATTCATATCAATTGTTTACTTTCACTAGATATTTGCATCTAGTGTAGAGGAAACCATTAATATTTCCCACAACATCCTTAGTCATGTTATAGTTGACCTTGGAGTTATTTACAACACATTCCATAACTTGCATATGTCATTAGTGGTCCATGGTTTTGCTAAGATAACTATAATAAATACTTTCAAACCATTTCGAATGAGAAATTGTAACAATTCATTTCCAATTTAGTTGTAGTTGAGAAGCAAAAGAGCTAAAAGTGTTGATAGAAGAAGAAGGATCCCAAAATTGAAGCAAAAATAAAATTGTGTCTTCAAGTTGTGAATCTTTTTTTATAAAAGTATTATTTTATCATGGACAACACATGCTTGTGGAGAATGGTCTCAATTTTTTTTTTATTTTATGATAGTTTTACATATGTATCCCAAGCAACAATTTTAGAAAAGTTGGAAAATATGATATCATTAATTCCATAATGCAAGAGAATATTATAAGTGGTAAGATTCTTATGATTCAAATTTTCATCATCACTTTGGAAATATGTAACTAGTGTCTCCTCTATTGGTTATTTTTTAACATAATAAGTTTTCATTTTTTTTGGCATTAGTTGGGTGGTTTGGTGGAATAAATAACAAAAAGGTTCCATACAGTAAATTTTAGTTACACTACCAATTTATTTTGCGGTTAGTCCATAAAAGGGGTGGAGTAAATTAACTCTCCAATTTCTTAGATTGTTTATCTTGTATTTCGAATCTTTGGTTGGCTAAGCGAACAATTCAATGTGAATATTTGGTAACAACCAAACAATTTATCTCATTTATCCTAGGTAGGATTATAAATATATAAAGGATTGTTTTTATCAACAAAGTTTGTAAATGGACAATTAACAAAGGAGCTCAACATATCATCATCAACCTGTTATTGAAAATATTAAATATAAACAAATAAACCATTACGAATTCATTGTAAATATGAAAACATGTGAGTTATATTATCAACCTAGATTAAAGACATCATATTTCATCATGCCTATTAGTATGTTATATTAAAATTACATTATTTGTCTTTAGTTGTGTTAGTTCATCTAACTCTATTTTTTTAATGTCAGTTAATAAATTCTTATAGAACATGGATAATCAATGAATGGAGTTTTGTAGAAAACCATATTTGTGGAATTTAACTATCAAGAAATAAAAATAATCTATATGGGAAACAAATGGATCGAAGGACTGAGCATTACATTCATTACACTTCTATTTTTCCACAACATAGGTCATAGGTCCTAAGGTAGCTTATAATGTTTGACCACCTATCGATTTTTTTCTCAATTTCCCAAGGCTTAGTTAAATTAAGGACTATGAGTCTAATATTTGCATTGAACACCATCAATTTTAATCGCACAAAATGTATAAAATATATCAAGTTAATTCTTAATCGAGTGTCATGGTCAAGGGGAGATAGTGGGAAGATGACATTTAACATGACACAACATTATTGCATGGATATGACAGACAACTAGCACCCATTGAATGAAGAATAATGACATTGCTGAGGAGATGGACTAAATTTTAAGGATGCTACAATCTATATCCTTTTATGAGAAATTATAATATAGAGAAGCCGAAATTAAACATTTTCTCAAAATCAAGGAAAGAGGAGCTAAAATATGTTCTAATCTCCACTAGATAAGGATGTGAAACATACATGCCAAGGTTTTTCAAATCCTCGACCTCTAAAGATGTGTCTGGGTAAAACAAATCCCTCAGGAAAGTAAAAGGAATTATAACAGATCATGCCAATACTGGGAAATAATTCCTTAAACATTATCAAAATAGTTTTGTAAACTCAGGTAATGCTGACTAATGAAAGGAGGGTGGCCATGCAAACTTGTAATTATAAGTTTCTTAACCTTCACAGTTACAACTACTCATGTGAGTTTTACAAATCGATATGGTATTTTTAAATTCTATTTTCTTGAGGCATATAAAGAAGATATTCAATCTGAAATGTATGGCAACCACAATAATAAGTAACTAGTAAAATTTATTCATTTCAAAGATGATTGATCTTGACTATATCACCACATGACATCCAATAAATCATGTTTATGCATATTATAAAATTTGGTCCTATTCTTGAGGAAAAAGCATATCCTAAGAAAAGCTCTGAATACTTAGAAATAATACTTCACAAAAGGAATATTAGTTTTCGGTAAGGAAATTGTGGTTTCGGAAGGAATGGAGTGGGAGAGGAACCACTCTCTCTTTAATGCATAGAGGTTCTAGGGGGCCTAATTGAATTTGAAAAAACATATGATAGGGTAGAGTGTCATTTTTTTGTTTCCATGTTCAAAGTCCAAGGGATTGATTTTTGTTTTCCAAATCCATAGAAATATTTTATGTGAACGATACTATGTGCCTCTATGTTAATGATGGAAAGTTTGAATATAAATATTTTTTAAGTCAATCAAGAAAATATGCCCCTTGGAATCCTCCCTCTATGTAATGGAAACAAAATATTTTGTTTACTTCTTGCAGAACATGATGGATGAAATTGGTGGATCACTCTCCTTGTCCATGATCTTGGACAACTAATGGATAATTTTTTTTGTATATGTCTCTTCTTTACCATTTTAGCGTAGACCAAAATTAGGGATGATATGATGTAGTACTTATAAATTTTGTGTAAGGCCTTGGGTCTACAATACCAATGGTCAAGAATTAGTGCTTCTGGGTGCTAGACTAGTTGATGGGAAAAGGTGGGCCTAAATTCAATCTTTCCAAGTATTATAGTTTTTGGAAATGTCCTTTACCTATAATTTCTCCCCCAAGAAGTTTAACGTGTAATATTGAAAAGAGTGGTGAAGAATATTTATGAAGGAATTGTGAAGCCCATTTCTATTGTTACTAAATTTCAAATATACATTAAAGTTTTAATCTCCGTGCACATGTGCACTACTAGACTTTTGTTGGTTTCCTTTAAGCTAAGCTTACTCTTATCTAGAAAATCCTCTAAAGACTTTTTTTTTGTTTAACTCTAGGGGAGATAAAGTGTTCCATAAATTAGATTGGATCTTTTGTCATACACTAAGAGGTAGAGGAGGATTGGGGATTTTTACTACTAGATCACTAACTTAGACACTATATCAGATGGATAAATTGAGTTATTAAGGAATGTAGCTTAGAAAATATTTGTGATAAATTCTATCTCATCAAAAGACTTTTTGGTAGGAAGTCGTGTGAAAATATAAACCTATGAAATCTCTTAGTTACCCTAACATTTGTCAAGGTGGAGAATTTTTTTTTAAGAGCATTCGATGGGCCTAAGAGGAGATTAACCACAATTGTTATGGAAAAGTGGATATCTAAGAACATGGCATTCTTGAAGTGATGACTGTATATGGTGATCACTAATGGTTTTGTAGGATTTAAATCCTTTAGCTAATACTTTCTAGATCTTCGCAAAGAGTGTGTTAAAAAAAGAATCCATTTCATTGGAGACTCTAAAAAGGGTGTTCAATCTTATCATCACTAATGGGAGAAAACATTATATCATAAAGGTGTAGTGCTTAGTTCTAGAAAAATGTGTTTTGTTTAATTCGATACAATTAGTCTTTCAATATTTTCCTATCAAGGTGGAAATAATTTTAAATGGGGTTTATTTCTCCAACAATAGTGATATGTTCTCCAATATCAATCCCAATATATTCATGAGATATTGGTCAGCATCCCTTGTTAAAGGATTAGAATATAGAAATGTATAACCCTACTAACATATATCAATGGTCAACATTTAGTGTTGCCTTCGATGTCAAATTAATTAATGTCTTAAGGATTATGTCAAAATATAAAACATGGCATTGTCTGTTAAAATCTATTTAGAGAATGTAGGTATCAAAGCCAAAAATATATATTTTCTTGGTTTTTAATTCATGGAGGCATTCCCATTGCATAGCACCTGAAATACATAGGGGTAACCTAGCCCAAGTGTCCTATTTTTGGCAAAAATGAAAGCTTAAAGAATCACATTCGCTACTTTGAATACATTTAGTCTTTTTGAGATTAATTATAAGCTTTTCCATCAATTACTCCCATTGAATAGTACTTGAAAGAATATTTTTTTAAGGAGAGTCTCTCACATGGGTTATGGTATTTCATATAACATGGAAATGTATTAAAATTGATATTATATATCATCTTTAAAATACAAGGAATGAAAATGTTTTCATAAAGGCATAATATGTCATATTTTTTTCCCAACATGATGGCTCCCTAATTTATTCCCATTTGTATCTAAATAGTTGCATCCATAGAAGGTGTAAATTGAGGAAGTTTATTTCCATGAGTTGATGAATTACTGGACTAGTTAACCATGTACCATATGCATAGTTCCTCCTTATTGACATTCACCTTCTCACTCTATGATTCTATAGTTGGAGGAAATCATTATACTCAACATAAGGAAGGTTAAGCAGTAAGGGATCTCTATGAAAGGAAAATAAGTTGTCCTATTTCGAGGGCCTTGGAGGTGTCCTAGTTCGATAAGTTTTCGATTGGATATGTTTGGCCATATTTGAACCATAGTGGCTAGAATGTCCAATGCACAAAAAAATAGATGGGAGTGTTGAACACACACATATACTAAGAGGGGGGCGAGTTAGTATAAGATAATTTTTAATTTTTTTAACATTTATCAACCAGAAGAAAACAATCACATATGAAAAACATGGAACACAAAATTTACATGGAAACCATTTCGAAAGAAAAGGTCACAATTTTGTTTTGTATAATGCTTTATAGAAACCAACATGTTACAACAATTTGTAGGAACCCACCTACTAGAAACACCAATCCCCACTGGTACAAATGGTTGTAGGAACCAACCTACTATTGCAAATATTTGTAGGCACCAACCTAATAGAGAGACCAATCCCCAGTGGTGCGAACCTTGGTAGGCACCAATCTACTCTTACATATCTTTGTAGACACCAATGTATTGAAGACACCAATCCCCACTCCTAAGCTCCAACTTAGAAAGAGATACCAATCTCTTTATTTGAGTGAGACCATCCTTCAAGTTTCAATTTTTCTTTTGTACAAAATATTGATCACATTCACATTACTGAGTCTTCTTTCTACTTCTTCCTTCATCATGTATGATCACAATTTGAATTTCCAAATGGTAACTTTCCCAAAGCTTGCAGTTTTGGCCTCTTCCCAAGGATAGACTTGTACATCTTGCCAAACATCCAATTTTGCAAATCTGACTATAAAATATTTACTTGGGTTAATTTTTTATGTCTTCTCGGATCTCTAAAGGTTTCACACTTTGAAATTTATCAATTAAGAAGTTAGAGAGAAAGTGCCAAGATGACCTATTTGAAACTTATTTTACAACCATTTAGAAGGCCTAACTTTCACAGTACATATATCGAAAAGTTTAGCCAATCAAAGCCTAAAACTTGTAGTTGATATAATTTTGTATGTCTTTTGAGCTCCCTATAAGGTTCATAGTTTGAAAGTTTCTAGAATAAAAATTATAGTGAATATGCCAAACGAACATGTTTTAAGACCATCCATAAACCCTAACATTCATAGCGAATGTCTGTGAATGCATAGTGAACAAAGGTCTAAAAATTGTACCACATGTATTTCGATATCTTTCCTCTGTCTCGTAACATTTTCACAGTTTGAAATGTCCCCAAAAAAAATTATAGTGAAAATTCCAAGATAACCTGAAACTAATTTTGCAAGCTTATCCACTTTTTCAAATGCTACTGCATTTTTTTTGCACACACACACATTTTTTTTCTGAATACTTTGCTTTTTATACTTTTTCAAAACCCTTCATGAAGGAATATGTTTATTCAAAAACACATTGGACCCATTAATTAAATAATTAATTCCCTTTTTTTATTTTACTTTCCTAAATACCGTGGGCTTCCAACCATTTCCAAATATCATGCCCCCTCTCCCCCCATTTTTTTTTATTTCATTTTTCCAAGTACCATGTGGGAAAATACTATGGATTCCAACCCTTTCCAAATATTTATTTCACATTTCCAAGTACCATGGGCAAATAATATGATCTTCCAACTCTTTCCAAATATCATGAGCTTCCAAATCCATGTGCTTGGGACCACCATTTCTCGCATTATACTTGTTCATGTGCAACATTTTTTCAATACACTTGTAAACCTAAATATAAATCAATATGGAGATGCTCCCCATTCATTGAAAATACCTTTACATAAAACTAATAACAACATGTTCAATGTAATGTCTTAATATGACATCAATGTCGACATTAATCCATTGACATCAATGACAATAATTCCAAGAGGAAGCCCATTACAAATAGAGGTTACTTAAAGAAGGAAAAAAAACCCACCCGTGCAATAATAGGTTTGGTTGTAATAACCTTTTGATCTACCCATTCAATGCCCCATGGCATGCTTACTAGTGTTTTATTTTTCTACATTTTCCACTATGGATTATTATAACTATTTAATTAGGTGATGATCATTACTTTCATATTTCATAATTTTTATAAAATGTATTTCATTTCATTGTCTATCTTAATAAAACTTGAAATATTTAAAAAAATATAATTATCTAAAATTTCACATCCATTAATTTTGACAAAACATTAAGAGAAGAGCCACTTAATTACTTTTAATAAAATATTTTTAAAAAAATTATTAAATAAGATAAAATCAAACTATCAAAAGTTTCCCATCCCTAAATTCGGTGTAAAACAATAAGAGAAGGACCACTTAGTTAGTTTCAATGATGCCTTATCATAATTGGATACTTGAAATATGTTTCATTATATATATATATATATAATAAAATAAAAACCTTTAAAAATATTTAAATAATGTGATAACATGCCCATTAAACGGGGTTGATTTCTCCCATATATTTAATAATGCCATAACCTACAGGTTAAGGTTAAAGGGGGTTAATTTCTTCCATATATTCATTTCCACTTCTATAAATAATACTACTAAAAAATCATTTGATTTTTTCAATGGGTTAAATGAAGTTGACTTCTCCGATATATTTAAATAATGCCATAACCTACCGGTTAAATGGGGCTGATTTCTCCCATATATTCATTTCACATCTATAAATTTAACACCACTAAAAAATCCTTCCGTGAGAGAACTAAATTTTATTTTTTCAACGGGTTAAATGGGGTTGATTTCTTCCATATATTTAAATAATGGGATAACCTACCGGTTAAATGGGGTTGATTCATTTCCACATCTATAAATAATACCACTCAGAAATCCTCCGCAGAATCGTCCGTGAGAGAACTAAATTTTATTTTTACAACCCAAGAGGTTAGAAACTCGAAAGATTTGGGTGGTGCTTCTGAATCCATTGGATAAATATGGCAAAGGAAACCATAGGAGCACACGAGAGCATGATTTTGGCCCTGGAGTGAGAGCGAGATGCTAGGTTTGGCTCATTTGTAGAGGAGCCTGAAGAGCAAAGGATTGAGAACCTGGCCAGCGAGGGGGAGCGAGATTCCACGCCGATATCTACTGGATTTCACTCATTTGTAGAGGACCCTGGAGAGCGAAGGAATGAGAACGTGGCCAGGGAGTGAGAGCCAGATTCCACGCCGATATCTACTAGGATTGAGAACTTGGCCAGAGAGCGGGAAGAGGGAGATTCCACGCTGATATCTACTAGAATTCATTCATTTGTAGAGGCTCCCGAAGAGCGAAAGATTGAGAACTTGGATAGTGGGTGGATGGCGTGGAGGCGAAGGTGGAGGCGGGAGCTGGAATCCATGCCTATATCTAATACATTTCGCTCATTTGTAGAGGAACCTGAAGAGCGACGGATTGAGAACTTGGCCAGGGAGCGGGAGTGAAATTCCATGCGGATATCTGCTATGCTTTGCTCATTGATGGAGGATTTTGAAGAGCGACGGATGGAGGAAAGAAGACGAGTACATGGCCTTCGTAGTAAGGAAGAAGGTCATAATAGTGATAACAATATTCAGAGAAAAATGATATATGAGAGTTTATCGGATAGATCTAGAAAGATATTGGATCAAACGGAGGTTGCAGTGGATGTTTCATTCTTCCTTGGGGAGGAGGGAGATATATGTTGTATTTGTTAAGAGCAGTTTAATAAGGGAGATGAAATGTCCCAAAAATAGCGAAAATTTAAAATTTTTCCTACCTTCAATAGTCATTAATTTATAGTAGACAGCTTCATACATTAAATCTAATATCATTAAATACATCCATACTTTGCACAAAAACAAATGTAAGTCTAAGACTTTTATTCAACATGGTATCTTTCCCGTGTGAGTTTAGAACTACGGAAGCGATGTGGAAATATATGATGGCATGTTTTTGTTACGTTCGTAGATACTAATATAAAGGTAGAAATAACACTCTTTACTGTTTTGAGAAATCCTATAATTGAATTGTGAAAGTCTAATGCACCTTCAGGTGATGAGCCCCTTGGATGACGTTATGTTGTTCACATGGTGGTTACTATAATACTCCAGGAAAGGTAATTAGATACCTCAGCAGGGTTGCCGGGAGGTATGGGTGAGTATAGTGGTTACCGGACTTACTTAGCATATTGCTAATGCCATTCCGTACTTCTGTGGTTGCAGGTATATCAAATCTGAATGTGTCATCCCAAAAAGGGTTGGCCCATACTTTACTTATGGACTACGTTTTACTAGGGTGAATGATAAGTATTAATAATGGGTGTCCCATTACCATGGGAGCTCATATCATAATGTGTTTTCCAAGGTGAGGTTTATTGCTATGAGCTTCTTGTAATTTAAACAAGTGTGGGTTGGGTCACGATTTTGTTGATGTATATGTAAGTTCGGAATGTATTTCATCTATGTATTTTATATATATTTATTGTACCCTTATTAGAGATGTGTTATTCCTCTATAAGGAAGTGTCATCATGTGGATTGACAAGTGTCGCAAGTATGTGTACTTGCCGATGGGTTATTAGACCAACATGTGTGGGGTTGGCCCTGAAATATATATATTATATTGTGGATGTACCTAGATAGACAAGTCAGCCCCATAAGGTCACTTGGAAAACAGATTAGTATAAATAGAGATCAGGAGATCTCTATTTAGATCATTCGGAAAGTCATCTCTCTCTCACTCAGAAAGTGGCGCACTAGTGAGGAGGAGGATCATCTGCTCTAGGAGACTATCTCAAGTGTATTTTGGTTGTAGTTTGGTTGAGCCATTGCTCTCTCTATCTCTGAGGAAGTTGTGGGGTTTTTCACCTCAGGGTTTTCCCCATGGAAGCTCTGTGTCTCTTGTCTCTCATGCTTTTGATTCTTGTGGTGCTTGTCATGCTTATTGTGATTGTTATGCATTGATATACTGTATATGTTATTCTCTCATTGAAGATCCTAGAGTATTGTGAATTAATTCTCAAAATTTAACCGATTTCACTATAGACTTTGTACAAGAATTAAACCCTTTGTGATTTGAACAAATGTGGTCTGAGTCCATGACTTCACTATAGACATTGTACAAATAATTGGAGCTCCACTAGAGTGAGGTTGGTGTACTATTTATTGCGCTTTAAATGAGTATGGGGGAAAGCCTCTCAACGAGGGTTTGGAAATTGATTTGGGGTTTTGTTTGCCAGTCATTCCTGTATTCGACTTGTTCCTCATTTTTGGCTCTGCACTTCGTTTGTATGGTGACTGTGTTGGGTACTGACCCGAGCTCTGCTCATGGTCAGCATACTTGCTTTGAGGACAAAACATTCCTTAAAGGGACATCAATGTAACATTTACATAAATACAAAAATAATAAAAAAAGTAAATAATAATATTTACTATGCCGAATAAGAATTCAATGCATACAAGTATAACACCACAAATCCTATTGCAACATATCATGTTATTCAATTCATATCAATTATTTACTTTCAGTAGATATTTGTATCTAGTGTAGAGGAAACCATGAATATTTCCTACAACATCCTTAGTCAAGTTATTGTTGAACTTGGAGTTAATTACAACACATTCCATAAATTGCATATGTCATTAGTGGTCCATGGTTTTGATAAGATAACTATAATAAATACTTTCAAACCATTTTGAATGAGAAATTGTAACAATTAATTTCCAATTTAGTTGTAGTTGAGAAGCAAAAGATTTAAAAGTGTCGATAGAAGAAGAAGGATCCCAAAATTGAAACCAAAATAAAATTGTGTCTTCAACTTGTGAATCTTTTTTTATAAAAGTATTTTTTTATCATGGACCACACATGCTTGTGGAGAATGGTCTCAATTTTTTTTTATTTTGTGATAGTTTTACATATGTATCCCAAGCAACAATTTTAGAAAAGTTGGAAAATATGATATCATTAATTCCATAATGCAAGAGAATATTATAAGTGGTAAGATTCTTATGATTCAATTTTTCATCATCACTTTGGAAATATGTAACTAGTGCCTCCTCTATTGGTTATTTTTTAACATAATAAGTTTTCATTTTTTTTGGCATTAGTTGGGTGGTTTGGTGGAATAAATAACCAAAAGGTTCCATACAGTAAATTTTAGTGACACTACCAATTTATTTTGTGGTTAGTCCATAAAAGGGGTGGAGTAAATTAACTCTCCAATTTCTTAGATTGTTTATCTTGTATTTCGCATCTTTGGTTGGCTAAGGGAACAATTCAATGTGAATATTTGGTAACAACCAAACAATTTATCTCATTTATCCTAGGTAGGAGTATAAATATATAAAGGATTATTTTTATCAACAAAGTTTGTAAATAGACAATTAACAAAGGAGCTCAACATATCATCATCAACCTGTTATTGAAAAGATTAAATATAAACAAATCAACCATTGCGAATTCATTGTAAATATGAAAACATGTGAGTTATATTATCAACCTAGATTAAAGACATGATATTTCATCATGCCTATTAGTATGTTATATTAAAATTACATTATTTGTATTTAGTTGTGTTAGTTCATCTAGCACTCTATTTTTTAAATGTCAGTTAATAAATTCTTATAGAACATGGATAATCAATGAATGGAATTTTGTAGAAAACCATATTTGTGGAATTTAACTATCAAGAAATAAAAATAATCTATATAGGAAACAAATGGATCGAAGGACTGAGCATTACATTCATTAAACTTCTATTTTTCCACAACATAGGTCATAGGTCCTAAGGTAGCTTATAATGTTTGACCACCTATCGATTTTTTTCTCAATTTCCCAAGGCTTAGTTAAATTAAGGACTATGAGTCTAATATTTGCATTGAACACCATCAATTTTAATCACACAAAATGTATAAAATATATCACGTTAATTCTTAATCAAGTGTCATAGTCAAGGGGAGATAGTGGGAAGATGCCATTTAACATGCACAACATTATTGCATGGATATGGCAGACAACTAGCGCCCATTGAATGAAGAATAATAACATTACTGAGGAGATGGACTAAATTTTAAGGATGCTACAATCTATATCCTTTTATGAGAAATTATAATATAGAGAAGCCAAAATTAAACATTTTCTCAAAATCAAGGAAAGAGGAGCTAAAATATGTTTTGATCTCCACTAGATAAGGATGTGGAACATACATGCCAAGGTTTTTCAAATCCTCGACCTCTAAAGACGTTTCTGGGTAAAACAAATCCCTCAAGAAAGTAAAAGGAATTATAACAGATCATGCCAATACTGGAAAAAAATTCCTTAAACATTATCAAAATAGTTTTGTAAACTCAGGTAATGCTGACTAATGAAAGGAGGGTGGCCATGCAAACTTGTAATGATAAGTTTCTTAACCTTCACGGCTACAACTACTCATGTGAGTTTTACAAATCCATATGGTATTTTTAAATTCTATTTTCTCGAGGCATATAAAGAAGATATTCAATCTGAAATGTATGGAAACCACAATAATAAGTAACTAGTAAAATTTATTCATTTCAAAGATGATTGATCTTGACTATATCACCGCATGACATCCAATAAATCTATTTATGCATATTATAAAATTTGGTCCTATTCTTGAGGAAAAAGCATATCCTAAGAAAAGCTCTGAATACTTAGAAATAATACTTTACAAAAGGAATATTAGTTTTGGGTAAGGAAATTGTGGTTTCGGAAGGAATGGAGTGGGAGAGCAACCACTCTCTCTTTAATGCATAGAGGTTCTAGGGGCCCGAGTTGAATTTGAAAAAAAATATGATAGCGTAGAGTGTCATTATTTTGTTTCCATGTTCAAAGTCCAAGGGATTGATTTTTGTTTTCCAAATCCATAGAAATATTTTATGTGAACGATACTATGTGCCTCTATGTTAATGATGGAAATTTTGAATATAAATCTTTTTTAAGTCAATCAAGAAAATATGCACCTTGGAATCCTCCCTCTATGTAATGGAAACAAAATATTTTGTTTACTTCTTGCAGAACATGATGGATGAAATTGGTGGATCACTCTCCTTGTCCATGATGGTTAACAACTAATGGATAATTTGTTTTGTAGATGTCTCTTCTTTACCATTTTAGCGTAGAACAAAATTAGGGATGCAATCATGTCTCTCATGCTTTTGATTCTTGTGATGCTTGTGATTCTTATTGTGATTGTTATGCATTGATATACTGTATATGTTATTCTCTCATTGAAGATCCTAGAGTATTGTGAATTAATTCTCAAAATTTAACCGATTTCACTATAGACTTTGTACAAGAATTAAACCCTTTGTGATTTGAACAAATGTGGTCTGATTCCATGACTTCACTATAGACTTTGTACAAATAATTGGAGCTCCACTAGAGTGAGGTTGGTGTACTATTTATTGCGCTTTAAATGAGTATGGGGGACAGCCTCTCAACGCGGGTTTGGAAATTGATTTTGGGGTTTTGTTTGCCAGTCATTCCTGTATTCGACTTGTTCCTCGTTTTTGGCTCTGCACTTCATTTGTATGGCGACTGTGTTCGGTATTGACCCGAGCTTTGCTCGTGGTTAGCATACCTGCTAAATGTTGAGCTCGTCTATGGCGTAGGGAGGTCACGCTTCTCATAGATAAGGAAGAAACCTCTATTTCCAATTGTCATTTTATCTTTCTACGTCGATTTGAGAACACAGGGTTGACTAACTAATATTTGCATGTCATAATGGCAGGTGATAAATGCTTTGGTATGGAGCTGCGATGGTTCACGGTTGAGTAGGCATGGCTAGGGAATTGGTAAGTCTGGCTTATCCAATCGTTCCCTACCTCTCGCACCCGTAGTGTTGTATGTATGCGTTTTGGCATGGTTTAGAGTGGAGACTCCCATAAGCCCCCTGCTTACTGATTCACCTTGGGAAGTCTGTTAGTTGCCTACTGGCAAGACGAGAAAGAATGGGGTTTCAATGTTTCCTACATGGGATTCGATCCTCGACTTCTGTCCTCAATGGGCGTCTGCGTTTGTAACTTCCCAGCACTTTAAAACACAGTCTAGTTTTACTACATACTTAATGGTATTAAATTCTTGACTTGATAGAATACTAGGGTCTGTGATTCGTAATGATAGTTAAAACGATGCGTGTTCTGTTTATTGGATAGTGTGTATGAGTATGTAAATGGAAAGAACTGTGTAAACAATTGTTGTCCTATCTACTATCTACGTTTCAAAAGTAGCATGTATGGTTTTCGAAAGGAAACTCAAATACATCGGGAAATGCACAATATATCAGTATTTGGTTTAGAATAGGAACATATGGCAAATACTTACAAAAATAATGTCTGTGTTTTTGCTATAGTTTGTATAACTGGGCTTTCGAATGGTTTACATGATGTCTAACGATTTCTGTTAAAAGTTTGATTTGAATAGCTAAAAGATTTTGTTCGAATTTAAAACAAGAGTTTAGATAAGAGAAAATAAAAACAATAGATTTTACTGAATTAAATCAACGATTCCCATATTCTAGAAGTTTAAGCAATACAAATGACTAGCAAAGACTAGCTAGCCAGTCGTGCTAGGAATGCCATTTGATTCTGGGCAGTCTTGAATTAAAATTGATTTTGGGGACATTACTATTTTAACATTGCGTTTATCGAAAGAGATATAACGGTAGGAGGGTGTTATAGGAATTTCATACCTGCTGATCCCTATAGCTTGATCCTGCTGATAATGGCCTGAACACTTAGTCAACTTAGATAATGAAAAACTACTGAACTCTATAATGGCAACGCCCTCATTTTTTCTTTTTGGTAAATCTTTCCATTTCGCGCAATCTCCGCATAAGTTCCAAGGCATTTTTCAAATTCCAGTGCCTGAAAAATCTTTTTAGAAAACAGCTGAAATTCCCTGTTTCGGAGCAATTCACTGAGTTCTTCTGCCATTTCGGGCCAACTTGTGGAGTTCTTCCGCAATTTAGGGAGAGAAATTGAAAGTTCCTTCCGCAGTTTCGGCAGAGAATTGAAAGTTCCTTCCGCAGTTTCGGAAGAGAATTGAAAGTTCCTTCCGCAGTTTCGGAAGAGAATTGAAAGTTCCTTCCGCACTTTCGGAAGAGAATTGAAAGTTGCTTCCGTAGTTTCGGAAGAGAATTGAAAGTTCCTTCCGCAGTTTCGGAAGAGAATTGAAAGTTCCTTCCGCAGTTTTGGAAGAGAATTGAAAGTTCCTTCTGCAGTTTCGGAAGAGAATTGAAAGTTCCTTCCCCAGTTTCAGAAGAGAATTGAAAGTTACTTCCATAGTTTCGGAAAACTTCCGCCAACTCTTCCGCTGTTCCGGAAAACTTCCACGATTGCGTAAAACTTTCGCCAACTCTTCCGCTATTTCGGAGCAACTCGCCGAATTCTCCCGAAATTTCCTCTTTGACGCCGAAAACAATTAGAAAATTTTTCCGCTGTTTCGGGTCAACTTGGCGAGTTCTCCCGCCGTTGCGGCGAAGACTTCTGAGTTCTTCCCGAAATAGACTTAAACAAAACTTTTCAAAAACACTTAAAACAATTTCGGATTCTTCTTTTCTTCTTCCTGTGATGATTGTTTCCCAACAGGAGGTAACCTTACCTCTGCAAACTATCCAACTTAGCCAGTTTAGGCCCGATGCTGAGACCTATGGTGATCAGGAAGGGAACTTCCCATGTGACTGTAATTGGATTTGGCCCATAGAGGTCCAATGTTGCAACTAGCAGCTCTGATACCAAAACATAATGTACCCACCTGCTGACGCAATAAGAGAGGGAAGATGATAACAATATGTGGGGCTTTCACATTCTATCAACCCATTCATTAGAATGATATTAGTAAATCATTTGTGTGCAGATGTAAAACTAATCAAGTATGCACAACGGAATTAAACTTATCCACCCACATTACTCATGCATACAGCATATCAACAGTCATCAAATTAATACACTGCAGAAGTAAATACCTAGATAGAAAAACACTTATCTCCATTTTTCAATTGTCCCAAACAACTAGCTATGTTGCTGCAACATTCCACCCAACCATAGGCCAGTTGTGTTCTCTCAACACAACTGCCACCCCCGAGCTGGGCATGATTCCTACAAGGAAAAGGGGACATTCACTCTCTCACAACCAATTAATCATTTCATCTGAGCCAAGCCAGTCCGCAGCTGGGTTTATCAGGCTACATTTGAACCTTGGATGCTTGCACTCAAGCTCAAGCCAAAGCAATGGATACCCATTACAAATACCCCAACATACACTTTCTACACACAGCTAAAACGACCATTGGGCAGGGATACACATTTACAACAAGGGTATTTTACAAAATAGGATCCATGGGTTTTTTCCCAAATCGTGGCTTACTAAAATGGACTGTGGGAAGGGAAATTCGTCCTCCAAGAGAAACCCGATTTCTCCCACATGTTATGAGCATTTCAATTGGCCAAAACATCCCCATTGAAACCCCAAATCCCTCTTTTCTCTTCCCCATGGGAAACGAAAACAAAAAAGCCCTTCCCAACTGGAAAGATGAAGGAAAACATAGGAAATCTATGGGGAAAACGCCCAGGTAGCTCCCCCCTCGTGAGGGAGTCAAACTGGTTGATGGATAATAGCTTGGGGAGCAATTCATGGATCTTTTCTTGCCCAAGAATCAAAACATGATTTTCCATGCAAGGTGGCTTTCCCATACCCGAATTTGGACAGCCATACCTCGCATTCCCCAAGACATTAACTACCTCAACCAACTCTTGGGAGAAATCAATGATTGGGTACAAAAGTCAACATGGGTAGTTGAAGATTTGATGGGTTCTTTCATTGACACTTGGCTTGACTTGAGTGGCTCAAGGGTTTGAATGTTTTCCCTCCCAATTCCTTCTAAAATCAAGCCCCCATCTCTTGTTGCATTGCATAGCTAGTTCTGGGTATTTATTAAAATGCATATTTAAAATTTTAATGTGCCTAGCTAGCACGTAAACCATATGCATCACTAAATCGATGGCGGGGCCTTGGACTTGAGCTCCTCACCATGATTTTATAACAATATTACATCATTTACAATTTAATGCCATGGGATCAAACTGGGGACATTACAACCCTTACGAATTAAAACCCCTAGAAACAAATTTGAAAAGAATAAATTTTAATACAAAGCCATGGTCGGATTGCGGCAAAACGATTTCAAACTTCTTATTATAATAGAGTATACCTTGCCCAGAATCATTAACAATCAATCCATTCTACTCATTATAACAAACGAAACTTTTAGAATTTTTCAGTCGATCGAAGAACCCTGTAGAATTAGGATTTTAAGGTACATACAACATTTTCTCTATGACGAATAAGTAACACAAAATATAGCTTATAAATAAACTAAAGTTAATCACAAAAGAACAAATAGAGCCACTGGAAAATGAATCCATTCTTTTCATTTAAACAAACTTTCATTTTCAAAGTAACCAAATTAACACAGAGTTTTAGGAATTCTGAAAATTTACAAATAGGATCGAATCCCTTGACCAAGCACGCCTTACATTCGGGGCATTGCCCAGTGTTTTAATTAAAAAAATAAAATTATTATTCTTCCATTTGGAAAATAACATAATAACACACAGAAATAACATTTCAAACCATTATGAAAATTATAGAGAATAGAGACCAAAATCATAATAGCTGCAAGGGTATGAATTTTATATAGTAAGAATTATTAAAAGCGTAGAGACCTTATCCCATCACACAGACTCCAAGGCGTGGAAATAAAATATTTCTAAATTTAAACTTGAACTCTATAAAATCAATTTTCTTCATTTTCCCGAAGGTTTTCAACATAATTTTGGGTGAAACCACAACTATGGGCATGTATCCAAAAACATACAAAATAGCAACGCTGCCCAGATTGCCATTTGGCTTTCAAAAACAAACAAACCCTAAAGCAAACCAACATTGGCAGCATACTTCAACATAAGCATCGTTGACAAGGATGTTTCTAGGAATGCCCGAGGCTTACCGTGGCTTCTCAAAACCACTGGAGCTTCCATCTTCCACCAATGTTACTGCCGAGTTCCCAAAACATGACCAGAGAACACCTGGAAAGCGTGAAACCCTCCTGTCAAAACATAATAAATCATTTAATTAAAGGGTTTGTCCACGAAGTTGAGGGACCCTTTAGGTGCAATTCTGCACCTAAATATGCATGTTTTTCACCGCTCTCTACAGCATGACATACATGACCATTATTAGCGAAATTTTAGGCATAGATAGAATTTTTTATGTAGATTCCAAATATGTAATTTAAAAAAAAATATTGAGATTTTCTATTTATTTCCTTATTTTCTTGTTTCATCACTCTGTTGGTCAAAAAAGATACTGTTAGTGTTTATTCCGTAACTTTTTCATTTCACAACCATTTAAAAAAAAATTTGTATTCTTCACTAGAAGACACCGACCTCTACATGATATAAAAAATCCAAGTCGAAATAAATGCATTAGCACCTTCAAAGGTTGCACCCACACTTGGTGTATCGTTCTCGAGGTTTGATCACTTACATAATTAAAAATAAATAAAAATTAAACATTTAATTTTGGAAAAATAGCGCTGCACTAGTGCTATGGGTTCTATACATGTTTACCAATTTTTGTAGCCCGAAACCGTCATTTATGCATTGAAAGGATGCACCCACAAAAACATATACCTTATCATTTGCCAAAAAAATAAAAAGTGATTGTTAGAAAACATGAAATTTGACATAGTTATGTAAATTTTCAATACTTAAAACTTATATATTTGGAAACGTGACTCAATTTCCTACATTTCATCTTTTTTACTCGATGCAAGATATGTAATACCCCCAATTCGACCCTTAGGATATATTAGCCTTTAATGTAAATAGTGTGTACATGTGATGTATGTTTTCCTAGCGTGGAGCTCAAGGCCAAGGCCCCGCTAGTGAAAGCCCGAATTTTATTTAAAGGGCAAGTATTTGATATTTTGATACCATGTGCTCTTAAGCCATGGAAATTGTAATAGGATATAAATAAACATCATGCAATATAAACTACCAAAACTGGCTACGGAGGCAACGAATGAGAAGGGGGCCACGTGTATCCACTAGGGAGTGGTGAGGGGGCTATGGGACTACACCCTAGGCTGCCATTTGTCTTTATGAGAACCCATTGACTTCCCTAGGTGATTTTAATGCTTGTTGTAAGGAAGTGGTGGAGCTTTCAGCCCATGGCTTCAATAGAGCATGGGCAGCTCTGAAATTCGTATGGGTAGGTATGGGATTTGTTTTCTTGTACAAGAAGTCACTCTACCTCTTTGGATTTGCTTCATTATCCTCCCCATTCCATGGTATAAGACCCCAGCATTATTCCCCATCCAAAAACGAGTGCCAGCAGTGAGGAAACCAGAAAATCGCGACTGTGGGAGAACCCACGTTTTGGGTGGCCAAAAACGCCCAAAAGGGGTATTGGACAATGAAATCCAATGGGGGATCCGTTGGTATGAGCCTTGGGGCGAATTTGGGAGCAATAGCTACCCCAAAATCCATGGGAAAACCCAGTTTTAACTGCCCAGAAAATCAGTGACGGATTTGGGTTATTTGCTGAACAAAGCTGTGAGAAATCCAAGTGTGGATGTTCGAATTGAGGCTGGGATCGTTTGAGTCTAGCTCGATGTGTACTAGCTCTAGGATTGAGCTCAGTGGACTAGCATCCCTCTCCATTTCCCATTGCATGCTTGAAAAACCCAACTGTGTGTTGGCTTAGCATGGTTGTTTGAGTGAAATCCTGACTGTGAGTGAGCCATCTAGTTCCTCCTTAGTGGATACACAGCCCAGCTCGGGGGTGATCTCTCAGCTGAAAGAATACAGGGTGGACAGAGATCTATGGTTGGGTGGAACGTTGCTCTCACGTAGCCAGTCATTGGACATCACGTTACAAGATAAGTGCTCTTTGTGAATTTAATTTATATATATATATATGTGTTCTGCAATGTGCTAAATCTGAATGTTATTTATTCATGAGATTGATATTGTAATGAAGTAATGAGGTCTGTGCATAGCATAAGAATGGGATTGAATCCTTGCATATTGAATCATCTTATGTTTATGCTTATGTGTGTTGATATGTTTAAATTCCGCTGTGTTTTATTGAAGTTCGAATCTGCACATAGAAGTTTTAATTCTTATGTATTTTATGAGCAAAAATATTGGGGCTAAGTCTGCGAAAAGCCCGGTGTGTTTGGTAATGTTTCCTTCCCTGTTGTTCTAAGGAGAAGGGGACATTACAAGATATCTTGTGTAAGAATGTCAAATAAACCAAGTAAGTTGATGGATGACTGATTTTTCATTTTTTATTGCATCTAACACGCCAAAAGTGGCCCTCATTAGCTTGCACATGCCGTAAAAATTTTCTTACATATCAAAAGAATTTGAAATTAAATCCAAGTTCTGGTGCAAGATAGTTGCCTCTGCGTCAACTGGTTATCACATTATCAAGCTTCATGACCACGACAACCAAACCAATATGGAGCCGTATCCATGTCGATGGCGGCTGAGAGCTTGGCTCTCCCAATGCAAATAACAAAAGAAAATCAACTTAGGAAAGCGAAGGAGGGGGTTAGGGATTAGCCACCAACGTGGAGCCCAAACCTAAAGGCCTTCACGTGGCCTCATTAAAACATACAATTGTTTCCCACTTCAATTTAAATGCTTACCCTCTTACCTATAGTTCGAGTTCACAATCTCAAACTTGGCTTAATACCATTGAATGCTAGTTAAGATACCCACTTATCCCTTAGTAGGTAATCCTTGTTAACGTTTTTTTGGATGCATTAAAACTCTTAGCTACGGTATACTTTAACCTTACTAGGCTAGTTTTTAATCTCCAACTCAAAGTATTCTTAGTTAGAAACCTACTTGGAACATGTGAAAACATTTTAACATGCATTAGCTTCATGAAAGCTAAGTAAGCCCAGGGTCATCACAAGAACACCCTTTCAAACAAAAAGAATGTAATCAGCATCGCAAAGATCAAAACTGAGAAATTATAATACGATGTTTTTAGGACGTACGATCCTTTCAAACGACATTTAAACATCAACTTCACAACAGTAAGAGATCAACTATCATATTCACTATTATTAAGACGTGAGAATTATAAATAGATAAACGTCGATGGTGTAACTTAAAGACAAACAAGTAAATAGATACTTCACAAAAGTAATGTCACTTAGGATGAACATGCATTCTGACAGTTAAACAAGCTAAAGAATTGAATCGTATAAACAAAACTCTAAGATCTTATGGGTAAATATCCATATACAGTTTTTTTTTAATTATGGATTTTAGAGTTGTTACAATCTCCCATCTCATGTGCCAAATAAAATAGAAATAAAAAAGGCATTCTTCAAATAGAAATAGTTAAGTATACAAAATACAAAATATTAGACCCAAGTGCAAAAGATATTATGTCATATCTTATTACGGTAGATAAGATCCAAGTTCCAAGAAAATAAGAAAACAAGTCTAAAGTTCCACTAGAAACCATGACGAGTAAATCATTACCTAAGACCCTAAATCTTGGATAAATCATGAAATATAGAAATGCAAGGATATGGATTTTGGAAGTACACATAATTATATAGACATCATTGTTTCTAAACAATCAATCCCTTTTGTCTACCCCACAAAGGTCCTCATAGTTATGGTTGTTGATCAGAACGAGGTCAAGGAAGTAGTAATATGTCATAAATTTTAATTTCAAATACAGGAACTATAATTACAAATAGGACTCGATGCTCTACCACTCGAGGAAATTGACATGGTACTAGGTCAAAATGGTTGATGCAGTTGGGCACATATTCCATCAACTTTTAAGTATAGTTCTTGAAATTTAATAGGCAAATTCAACATTATAAATTATATTGTGTTGAATGGTTAATTCTCAATAAAGGTGAATTGAAAATAAAGAAAAAGGTGCACAAAACCATATGATCATACAACCATGGAAGCAAGTCAAGTATGTATCCAAGAAGCATCATGTAATGATAAATGACCTAGTCAAATGATTCCATGCTATGATACATATTTTACAAACCTTTCCAACACCCAAATGAAGGATCAGTTCAAACCCCTAAATCTAGACAAAGATAAGGATGATGTTGTCAAAGAAACATGTTCAACTAGAGAAAATCCACTTTATTATGCTTTGAGGACAAAACATTCCTTAAAGGGACATCATTGTAACATTTACATAAATACAAAAATAATAAAAAAAGTAAATAATAATATTTACTATGTCGAATAAGAATTCAATGCATACAAGTATAACACCACAAATCCTATTGTAACATATCATGTTATTCAATTCATATCAATTATTTACTTTCACTAGATATTTGCATCTAGTGTAGAGGAAACCATGAATATTTCCTACAACATCCTTAGTCATGTTATAGTTGAACTTGGAGTTATTTACAACACATTCCATAACTTGCATATGTCATTAGTGGTCCATGGTTTTGCTAAGATAACTATAATAAATACTTTCAAACCATTTCGAATGAGAAATTGTAACAACTCATTTCCAATTTAGTTGTAGTTGAGAAGCAAAAGAGTTAAAAGTGTCGATAGAAGAAGAAGGATCCCAAAATTGAAACCAAAACAAAATTCTGTCTTCAACTTGTGAATCTTTTTTTATAAAAGTATTATTTTATCATGGACCACACATGCTTGTGGAGAATGGTCTCAATTTTTTTTTATTTTGTGATAGTTTTACATATGTATCCCAAGCAACAATTTTAGAAAAGTTGGAAAATATGATATCATTAATTCCATAATGCAAGAGAATATTATAAGTGGTAAGATTCTTATGATTCAAATTTTCATCATCACTTTGGAAATATGTAACTAGTGTCTCCTCTATTGGTTATGTTTTAACATAATAAGTTTTCATTTTTTTTGGCATTAGTTGGGTGGTTTGGTGGAATAAATAACCAGAAGGTTCCATATAGTAAATTTTAGTTACACTACCAATTTATTTTGCGGTTAGTCCATAAAAGGGGTGGAGTAAATTAACTCTCCAATTTCTTAGATTGTTTATCTTGTATTTCGCATCTTTGGTTGGCTAAGGGAACAATTCAATGTGAATATTTGGTAACAACCAAACAATTTATCTCATTTATCCTAGGTAGGATTATAGATATATAAAGGATTGTTTTTATCAACAAAGTTTGTAAACGGACAATTAACAAAGGAGCTCAACATATCATCATCAACCTGTTATTGAAAAGATTAAATATAAATAAATCAACCATTGCGAATTCATTGTAAATATGAAAACATGTGAGTTATATTATCAACCTAGATTAAAGACATCATATTTCATCATGCCTATTAGTATGTTATATTAAAATTACATTATTTGTCTTTAGTTGTGTTTGTTCATCTAGAACTCTATTTTTTTAATGTCAGTTAATAAATTCTTATAGAACATGGATAATCAATGAATGGAGTTTTGTAGGAAACCATATTTGTGGAATTTAACTATCAAGAAATAAAAATAATCTATATGGGAAACAAATGGATCAAAGGACTGAGCATTACATTCATTACACTTCTACTTTTCCACAACATAGGTCATAGGTCCTAAGGTAGCTTATAATGTTTGACCACCTATCGATTTTTTTCTCAATTTCCCAAGGCTTAGTTAAATTAAGGACTATGAGTGTAATATTTGCATTGAACACCATCAATTTTAATCGCACAAAATGTATAAAATATATCAAGTTAATTCTTAATCGAGTGTCATGGTCAAGGGGAGATAGTGGGAAGATGCCATTTAACATGACACAACATTATTGCATGGATATGAAAGACAACTAGTGCCCATTGAATGAAGAATAATGACATTGCTGAGGAGATGGACTAAATTTTAAGGATGCTACAATCTATATCCTTTTATGAGAAATTATAATATAGAGAAGCCAAAATTAAACATTTTCTCAAAATCAAGGAAAGAGGAGCTAAAATATGTTTTTATCTCCACTAGATAAGGATGTGAGACATACATGCCAAGGTTTTTCAAATCCTCGACCTCTAAAGACCTATCTGGGTAGAACAAATCCCTCACGAAAGTAAAAGGAATTATAACAGATCATGCCAATATTGGGAAATAATTCCTTAAACATTATCAAAATAGTTTTGTAAACTCAGGTGATGCTGACTAATGAAAGGAGGGTGTCCATGCAAACTTGTAATGATAAGTTTCTTAACCTTCACGGCTATAACTACTCATGTGAGTTTTACAAATCCATATGGTATTTTTAAATTCTATTTTCTCGAGGCATATAAAGAAGATATTCAATCTGAAATGTATGGCAACCACAATAATAAGTAACTAGTAAAATTTATTCATTTCAAAGATGATTGATCTTGAGTATATCGCCACATGACATCCAATAAATCATGTTTATGCATATTATAAAATTTGTTCCTGTTCTTGAGGAAAAAGCATATCCTAAGAAAAGCTCTAAATACTTAGAAATAATACTTTACAAAAGGAATATTAGTTTTGGGTAAGGAAATTGTGGTTTCGGAAGGAATGGAGTGGAAGAGGAACCACTCTCTCTTTAATGCATAGAGGTTCTAGGGGCCCTAATTGAATTTGGAAAAAAATATGATAGGATAGAGTGTCATTATTTTGTTTCCATGTTCAAAGTCCAAGGGATTGATTTTTGTTTTCCAAATCCATAGAAATATTTTCTGTAAACGATACTATGTGCCTCTATGTTAATGATGGAAAGTTTGAATATAAACCTTTTTTAAGTCAATCAAGAAAATATGCCCCTTGGAATCCTCCCTCTATGTAATGGAAACAAAATATTTTGTTTACTTCTTGCAGAACATGATGGGTGAAATTGGTGGATCACTCTCCTTGTCCATGATGGTGGACAACTAATGGATAATTTGTTTTGTAGATGTCTCTTCTTTACCATTTTAGCGTAGAACAAAATTAGGGATGACATCATGTCTCTCATGCTTTTGATTCTTGTGATGCTTTTGATGCTTATTGTGATTGTTATGCATTGATATACTGTATATGTTATTCTCTCAGTGAAGATTCTAGAGTATTGTGAATTAATGCTCAAAATTTAACAGATTTCACTATAGACTTTGTACAAGAATTAAACCCTTTGTGATTTGAAAAAATGTGGTCTGAGTCCATGACTTCACTATAGACTTTGTACAAATAATTGGAGCTCCACTAGAGTGAGGTTGGTGTACTATTTATTGTGCTTTAAATGAGTATGGGGGGAAGCCTCTCAACGAGGGTTTGGAAATTGATTTGGGGTTTTGTTTGCCAGTCATTCCCGTATTCGACTTGTTCCTTGTTTTTGGCTCTGCACGTCGTTTGTATGGTGACTGTGTTGGGTACTGGCCCGAGCTCTGCTCGTGGTCAGCATACCTGCTAAATGTTGAGCTCGTCTATGGCGTAGGGAGGTCATGCTTCTCATAGGTAAGGAAGAAACCTCTATTTGCAATTGTCATTTTATCTTTCTTCGTCGATTTGAGAACACAAGGTTGACTAACTGATATTTGCATGTCGTAATGGCAGGTGATAAATGCTTTGGTATGGAGCTACGATGGTTCACGGTTGAGTAGGTGTGGCTAGGGAATTGGTAAGTCTGGCTTACCCAATCGTGCCCTACCACTCGCACCCGTAGTGTTGTATGTATGCGTTTTGGCCTGGTTTAGAGTGGAGACTCCCATAAGCCCCCTGCTTACTGATCACCTTGGGAAGGCTGTTAGTTGCCTACTGGCTAGACGAGAAAGAATGGGGTTTCAATGTAAAATTTAATAGTTGAATAAGTAACTGGGATTGTGATGTAAAAGCACTTATGTAGCAGCTGGGTCGTACTTGTTACTCGGCTCTGCGAAAATGTAATGCTATTTCGTTTTGGATATGACTCTTGTACAGTTGTAATGGTTCCAAATAGTACATTTCTATTTTTTCTTGTGTGAATACAAGCGTTTAAGCTCAGACATATTGGTTCTAATATTATGGGGTTTCTGGGTATTTTCGTAACTGTTGTATAAAAATTGTCTAAATGATAAAAGCTCTTTGGAAACTTAGCTATAATTCGTGTATTGATTTCATTTTCGCTTGCTAACTATGTTGGATATGGTTATGGTACTTCTGTGCACTTAACTAAATCTTTGTGAAAACATAGGAGATTAATATGGTATTTTCCGTACTTCTATTATGGTAACGCAGCTAGGGTTTGAGTAGACAAATCTTGATTTTATGTGTCGTCTGCGTTGAATAAATGGAGCACTATTTCTATGGGAGGTTTGTTTTGAAACGTTGGCCATGCATTTGTTTTATACGTGAGACTTGTAGGAGACCTCTATAAGTTTTGTTTTAAGGGAGTCCATGGGCTTCGATCCTCGACTTCTGTCCTCAATGGGCGTCTGCGTTTGTAACTTCGCAGCACTTTAAAATAGAGTCTAGTTTTACTACATACTTAATGGTATTAAATTCTTGACTTGATAGAATACTAGGGTCTGTGATTGGTAATGATAGTTAAAACGATGCGTGTTCTGTTTATTGGATAGTGTGTATGAGTATATAAATGGAAAGAACTGTGTAAACGATCGCTGTCCTATCTGCTATCTATGTTTCAAAAGTAGTATGTATGGTTTTCGAAAGGAAACTCAAATACATCGGGAAATGGACAATATATCAGTCTTTGGTTTAGAATAGGAACATATGGGAAATACTTACAAAAATAATGTCTGTGTTTTTGCTATAGTTTGTATAACTGGGATTTCGAATGGTTTACATGATGTCTAACGATTTCTGTTAAAAGTTTGATTTCAATAGCTAAAAGATTTTGTTGCAATTTAAAACAAGAGTTTAGATAAGAGAAAATAAATACAATAGATTTTACTGAATTAAATCAACGATTCCCATATTCTAGAAGTTTAAGCAATACAAATGACTAGCAAAGACTAGCTAGCCAGTCGTGCTAGGAATGCCATTTGATTCTGGGGAGTCTTGAATTAAAATTGATTTTGGGGACATTACTATTTTAACATTGCGTTTATAGAAAGAGATACAATGGTAGGAGGGTGTTATAGGAATTTCATACCTACTGATCCCTGTAGCTTGATCCTGCTGATAATGGCCTGAACACTCAGTCAACTTAGCTAATGAAAAACTACTAAACTCTATAATGGCAGCGCCCTCGTTTTTTCTTTTTGGTAAATCTTTCCATTTCGCGCAATCTGGCGCATAAGTTCCAAGTCATTTTTCAACTTCTAGTGCCTGAAAAATCTTTCTAGAAAACAGCTGAAATTCCCTGTTTCAGAGCAATTCACTGAGTTCTTCCTCCATTTCGGGCCAACTTGTGGAGTTCTTCCGCAATTTCGGGAGAGAATTTGAAAGTTCCTTCCGTAGTTTCGGAAGAGAATTGAAAGTTCCTTCCGCAATTTCGGAAGAGAATTGAAAGTTCCTTCCGCAGTTTCGGAAGAGAATTGGAAGTTCCTTCCGCACTTTCGAAAGAGAATTGAAAGTTGCTTCCATAGTTTCAGAAGAGAATTGAAAGTTCCTTCCGCAGTTTCGGAAGAGAATTGAAAGTTGCTTCCGCAATTTTGGAAGAGAATTGAAAGTTCCTTCTGCAGTTTCGGAAGAGAATTGAAAGTTCCTTCCGCAATTTCGGAAGAGAATTGAAAGTTACTTCCATAGTTTCGGAAAACTTCCGCCAACTCTTCCGCTGTTCCGGAAAACTTCCACGATTGCGGAAAACTTTCGCCAACTCTTCCGCTATTTCGGAGCAACTCGCCGAATTCTCCCGAAATTTCCTCTTTGACGCCGAAAACAATTAGAAAATTTTTCCGCTATTTCGGGTCAACTTGGCGAGTTCTCCCGCCGTTACGGCGAAGACTTCTGAGTTCTTCCTGAAACAGACTTAAACAAAAAATTTCAAAAACACTTAAAAAAATTTCGGATTATTCTTTTCTTCTTCCTGTGATGACTGTTGCCCAGCAGGAGGTAACCTTACCTCTGCAAACTATCCAACGTAGCTAGTTTAGTCCCGATGTTGAGACTTGTGGTGATCAGGAAGGGAACTTCCCATGTGAATGAAATTTGATTTGGCCCATAGAGGTCCAATGCTGCAACCAGCAGCTCTGATACCAAAACGTAATGTACCCACCTGCTGACCCAATAAGACAGGGAAGATGATAACAATATGTGGGGCTTTCACATTCTATCAGCCCATTCATTAGAATGATATTAGTAAATCATTTGTGTGCAGATGTAAAACTAATCAAGTATGCACAACGGAATTAAACTTATCCACCCACATTACTCATGCATACAGCATATCAACAGTCATCAAATTAATACATTGCAGAAGTAAATACCTAGACAGAAAAACACTTATCTCCATTTTGCAATTGTCCCAAACAACTAGCTATGTTGCTGCAACGTTCCACCCAACCATAGGCCAATTGTGTTCTCTCAATACAACTACCACCCCCGAGCTAGGCATGATTCGTACAAGGAAAAGGGGACATTCACTCTCTCACAACCATTTAATCATTTCATTTGAGCCAAGATAGTCCACCGCTGGGTTTATCAGGCTACTTTTGAACCTTGGATGCTTGCGCTCAAGCTCAAGCCAAAGCATAGAGGAACCACTCTCTCTTTAATGCATAGAGGTTCTAGGGGCCCTAATTGAATTTGAAAAAAAATATGATAGGGTAGAGTGTCATTTTTTTGTTTCCATGTTCAAAGTCCAAGGGATTGATTTTTGTTTTCCAAATCCATAGAAATATTTTATGTGAACGATACTATGTGCCTCTATGTTAATGATGGAAAGTTTGAATATAAATCTTTTTTAAGTCAATCAAGAAAATATGCCGCTTGGAATCCTCCCTCTATGTAATGGAAACAAAATATTTTGTTTACTTCTTGCAGAACATGATGGATGAAATTGGTGGATCACTATCCTTGTCCATGATGGTGGACAACTAATGGATAATTTGTTTTGTAGATGTCTCTTCTTTACCATTTTAGCGTAGAACAAAATTAGGGATGACATCATGTCTCTCATGCTTTTGATTCTTGTGATGCTTGTCATGCTTATTGTGATTGTTATGCATTTATATACTGTATATGTTATTCTCTCAGTGAAGATCCTAGAGTATTGTGAATTAATGCTCAAAATTTAAGAGATTTCACTATAGACTTTGTACAAATAATTGGAGCTCCACTAGAGTGAGGTTGGTGTACTATTTATTGCGCTTTAAATGAGTATGGGGGGCAGCCTCTCAACGAGGGTTTGGAAATTGATTTGGGGTTTGTTTGCCAGTCATCCCTGTATTCGACTTGTTCCTCGTTTTTGGCTCTGCACTTCGTTTGTATGGCGACTGTGTTGGGTACTGACCCAAGCTCTGCTCGTGGTCAGCATACTTGCTAAATGTTGAGCTCGTCTATTGCGTAGGGAGGTCACACTTCTCATAGGTAAGGAAGAAACCTCTATTTGCAATTGTCATTTTATCTTTCTTCGTCGATTTGAGAACACAAGGTTGACTAACTGATATTTGCATGTCGTAATGGCAGGTCATAAATGCTTTGGTATGGAGCTGCGATGGTTCACGGTTGAGTAGGTGTGGCTAGGGAATTGGTAAATCTGGCATACCCAATCGTGCCCTACCTCTCGCACCCGTAGTGTTGTATGTATGCGTTTTGGCCTGGTTTAGAGTGGAGACTCCCATAAGCCCCCTGCTTACTAATTCACCTTGGGAACTCTGTTAGTTGCCTACTGGATAGACGAGAAAGAATGGGGTTTCAATGTAAAATTTAATAGTTGAATAAGTAACTGGGATTGTGATGTAAAGGCACTTATGTAGCAGCTGGGTCTTACTTGTTACTCGGCTCTGTGAAAATGTAATGCTATTTCGTTTTGGATATGACTCCTGTACAGTTGTAATGGTTCCAAATGGTACATTTCTATTTTTTCTTGTGTGAATTCAAGCATTTAAGCTCGGACATATTGGTTCTAATATTATGGGGTTTATGGGTATTTTTGTAACTGTTGTACAAAAATTGTCTAAATGATAAAAGGTCTTTTTCGCTTGCTAACTGTGTTGGATATGGCTATGGTACTTATGTGCACTTAACTAAATCTTTGTGAAAACATAGGAGATTAATATGGGATTTTCCGTACTTCTATTATGGTAACGCAGCTAGGGTTTGAGTAGACAAATCTTGATTTTATGTGTTGTCTGCGTTGAATAAATGGAGCACTATTTCTATGGGAGGTTTGTTTTGAAACGTTGGCCATGCATTTGTTTTATATGTGAGACGTGTAGGAGACCTCTATAAGTTTTGTTTTAAGGGAGTCCATGGGATTCGATCCTCGACTTCTGTCCTCAATGGGCGTCTGCGTTTGTAACTTCCCAGCACTTTAAAACACAGTCTAGTTTTACTACATACTTAATGGTATTAAATTCTTGACTTGATAGAATACTAGGGTCTGTGATTGGTAATGATAGTTAAAACGATGCGTGTTTTGTTTATTGGATAGTGTGTATGAGTATGTAAATGGAAAGAACTGTGTAAACTGTTGGAATTAATTGTCAACCGCCACCTCTCCTCATCGTGATCATTCACCTCGAACTGTGAGTCTGTGAGTCCACCTGGTTCATGTGGTCATTTAATGTATTCGATGTATGTACCTGGTAGTAGTTTGCATTGTAAATGTGCAGTTAATGCTCATGGAGCTTCTCCGAGAAGGCGATTGATAGATGTTCTCTTGAGATCTCGATCCTTCTAGAGGATTCACGATGTATAAATATTTGGTTATCGGTTAATACAACAACGAGAGGTTTCTGGGCATTTTTGGCCCTGTCATCGGCTGCTGTGTATTGTTGAATTTATGAATACGAACTGTGTGTTTGCATGCATCGGGTGTATCCGCTGTGCCTACTCCCACAATTGGTATCAGAGCTTGTAAGCTCGTATCTCCCTGCGCATTGAGTCTTCTCGTGTGATGTCTTGGCGCTGGCATAGCAGCCATTCTGAACCATATAGCTACATTTTGTGAGGGATGTGAAGATGGTTCATATGTTGAGCTATGTGAACTGGTAGAAGTAGTAGCCGTGAAGGCTGGAAGAGAAAGTGTTGTTAGAGGTCCTCTCGGATGTGATAGCGTTGTGCATATTTAACAGAGTGGGGACATAGAGGAGCTGGAGTGTTGCTGGGTGGTGTGGTGGAGGTTAAACGCACCGATGTCGACAAGGTGAATTCAATGAGCCGTAGCTATTGGTGGAAGAGGAGTTGCCAATGGAGAGGGAGAAAGATTCCCACCATCTAAGTTCAAGCCTGAACTTGTTGAAAGCATAGAGAATCCAGAAGAAGCCTCTCCTGCTAAGGACGTGAATTCTATCATGGTTGAAGTAAAAGAAACTGTAGAAGTGGGGAAGACAGAGAATGCTCTGCCGATGTTATTTTCGGTGCTGAAAATCAACCCCTGTGAATGAATCTACGCCTGGATGAAGTTATGATTGTGGTAGAAGTTGGAGCCCATTATTCAGTGAAGAGGGCCGTCGCTTATGCTTGAAGAAGAGGGCGAATTGTTGAAGAGTTGGAGCCAGAAGGCTGTTAGTGTGTATTTCAGGGGGGTGCTCTTAGCGACAGAGACCGGCTCCGGAGGCACTGACTCCCGCATAGAATCTCTGGGCATGTTGAATCGGCCATCATTGTTTAGGGATGCCAAGATGAGAGCCGCCTAGCCTCAGTTCTCAGCCGTCAAGCAGAGTGTAGAGGTTGTTCCAGTCTTCTCATGACTGCATTGAAGTTTGAATCGCTACCTGTGTTGTCAAGGGATCACAGTAGTTGATTGTTTGCTGCCTGTGGGCTCCCGCTGTGTGAAGAGATAAGATTTCCTTGTTTCAGACTGCTGTAGCAGTGGTTCTTTGTCCAAGTGTGGTTGAGCTAAGAGTGGGTTTACAGCTGTAGCTGCATGTATATCCTCTCCCCTCCACTATCATCAAGATTTTAGAGCTCGTGGAGGTCATGTAGGTTGCAATTCGTGCGAGAGAGAGCTGAGCCAACGTTGTGTGTGGGATCACTGTATGTTGGATAGCCCATAGATTAAAATTTCATTTTGATGCTGAAGGAACTGCCCTTGCAGAACGAGTGACCCCCAGCTGGTCGAGTAAGTGCTCCTACAGCTTGTTCATCAAATCGCTTAGCCCTAGTAGAGGAACGATCCTACAAAGGGAGATGAAAGATGAGTTCTATCTCTGGTGGATTGAATCCCCAGCCTTGGCAAAGGTAAGAAGAAATTCCTGTTTCTGTTTCTGTTGAAGGTTTTTGCTCCCATAGAGTATTGGTCGAGTAGGAAGGCCTGAGCTCCCATTTAGTGGTTGAGCTGTTGTTTATCCCGTCAGCGGTTGCCAAATCTCCTCAAATGAGTTGAGAGGCACAATTCTTGTGTGAAGCCACGGATGAAATTTGCGAAGGATGAAGCCTTGACTTGAGTTGAGTTGAGATGAGTTGAGCAGAAGCTCAAAGTAGCTAGCTGGCAGCTGTTGCTGCGTATTTTGAACAGGCATCAATCCTGTATGTATTTGAGGGGGAGAATAATTATTAACGAGCAGAAGCCAATATTCCCAGGTTGTAATGCGGAAGTATGGGGGCTGTGTATCTTTTGAGAAAGAAGAAGATCCTCAAGATTGAAGAGGCATGTTGCTGCAGCTGAGTTGCCAAAGTCGTCACTTCTGAAGTCATCGATTCAGAGATGTGTTTGCTGCACTCCCATGGTTTAAATGGTCGAGCAGAGCAGAGTGAACGTCAATGCTCCCATCGTTTAGTGGTGGAGCAACCTTGTGAATCCCGCTTACTCTTGCAGATGAATCTTATGAAGGCCGAAGCTTGAATATAAGCAGAAGCTCAGTGTATTTGACAGCAATTACTGTGAATGAGGAAGAGGAGCAACTGAGTAGAATTACTCCAGCTGCTTAGTTGAGAAGTACGTTGTAGAAAGTCTGCTGAAAAAGTGAAAAAGTTGTGAAAAGAGAACAGCACTGAAGTGGTCGAGACAAAACCTTAAGAGATTGTCCTGGAGGACAATGAAAGTTTAAAAAAGGGAAGATAATGATACATGAAGACTTTGTTTGAGTTTGCTGTAGCAAACTCCTAGTTGTCGCTTGCAATCTGACCTTTGTTTGTGAAGGGCGAACTCCATATACAAGAGTATGGGGGAACTATCTTTTTCAGCTGTAGCTGGTGTCGGGGCATAGATAAGCCCAGTTGGAAAGCTGCAGCCATGGCCATAACCAAGCCAAAGTACGATGAAGAGAACTTCACGCCAGAAGAGGTAATTTTACTCGAGTTGGAAATAAGGTTGATAAATAGTTTGCTTAGTGGCAATGTTAATTTGCTGGGACATGAAGATTGGGGAAATGAAATTCCAATTGCTGTTGCAATTGGTGAAGAAGCTGAGTTGAGTTTTGTTGAAGAATTTGATAAGATAATTGCAAACTGCACAGAAGTTGCAGCAGAAGAAAAACTGATACCCGTTGTAGGCATCCATGATGATGCTGAAAAATGTAACTCCTATGAGGCAGATTTAAAGTTGATTGCAGACTGGCTTGAAAAGCCAAGGCATGTTGAAGTTGTGGAGTGTCTTGTTGATTATGACTGTGCCATTGTTGCAGCAGTTGAAGAGAATGCAACTATGGAGGTTGCAAGTGCAGCTGTCCAAGCTGTTAGAGAGCAGAAAAATGTAGAAAATGCTGGTTTATTTAATGTCTTAACTCTGTCTATCTGTGCAGGTGTTGATTGCAGTCCTAAAGCTGCAAG
The DNA here is from genome assembly GCA_027924585.1 of Larix kaempferi. NCBI lineage: Eukaryota > Viridiplantae > Streptophyta > Pinopsida > Pinales > Pinaceae > Larix > Larix kaempferi. The sequence goes on from BSBM01001023.1 coordinate 6,873,731, forward strand.
AGCTAAGGTGTTGAAGCTGCCATGCAGCGTAAACAAGAAGAAGAAAGTCAAGATGAAATTCATGAAGACTCTTGCACATCATTGGTTCAAAGTTGTGCACCGCTGGAAAATGAAAAAGACAATGGCGTGGCGTTTCGATAAAGAAAATGTTCAAAGAAATTTAGCAGTTTTTGTTGTTTCGAATTTGTTGTAGCAATGTTGTTTGCCTTTGTAATTTGAAGTCTTGTTTTCGAAAGGTTGATGCTAATGGAAGCCACTATTCGATGATGATGTGATGAATTTCATGTTGCTTGCTGTTGAAGTTTGTATATGTTTGTTGAAAGGCTGTAGCCTTGTACTCATTGTGTGATCCTCCGCCAATGATGAGTGGTTTGCTAAAGTCTGCCACCTACGGGGAAGGAAGAGCGTAGAGTGAGCCTCCGCCTTCAGTATTCAGTATGCAGTTGAGAATAGCATCTGCAGCAGCAGATTTGCAGATCTGCCTTAAGACTCTCCAAGACTTGAGAGCATTCTAATGATGAAGTTTCCAGCAGCAACATTGAAGAAATTTTTTTTTGAAGTCTTTCGTGTCTACTTGTAAGAAGCCTAGCTGAGACTTTAGACCAGCAGGCCATGATTTTTGTAAACTGTGTGTTGTAATGTGGCTGATGAAATTAAGGGGGAGATTGTTGGAATTAATTGTCAACCGCCACCTCTCCTCATCGTGATCATTCACCTCGAACTGTGAGTTTGTGAGTCCACCTGGTTCATGTGGTCATTTAATGTATTCGATGTATGTACCTGGTAGTAGTTCGCATTGTAAATGTGCAGTTAATGCTCATGGAGCTTCTCCGAGAAGGCGATTGATAGATGTTCTCTTGAGATCTCGATCCTTCTAGAGGATTCACGATGTATAAATCTTTGGTTATCGGTTAATACAACAGCGAGAGGTTTCTGGGCATTTTTGGCCCTGTCATCGGCTGCTGTGTATTGTTGAATTTATGAATACGAACTGTGTGTTTGCATGCATCGGGTGTATCCGCTGTGCCTACTCCCACATAAACGATCGCTGTCCTATCTGCTATCTACGTTTCAAAAGTAGTATGTCTGGTTTTCGAAAGGAAACTCAAATAGATCGGGAAATGGACAATATATCAGTCACGGTGTTCAAAGGCAGAGATGAATCGAAAACTTTAACCTGGATCATGCCGAGATCCATTCATAGGCAGAAGTAAATCGAACTCCTGTCCACATACATAAACATATTACTTAACTAGGCGTCGACTTAGATCATTACGAGATGCATGCTAAATGCAGACGTATGTAGCGATACCACACTTGTTAAATAAGGAAGCTTTTATCAGGGTTAATGCTGATAACATGATTGTTTCACATAAATCGGGCTGATCTACAAAAATATAACTGGGAAATCTCGCAGAGGTCAGGCTCACCTCAGGTACTAAGTTATTTATCAACTCCGTGGCCGACATACTTCTTTTGCAGAGCTTACACTCAGATCTAAACAATATAAGCATTAACATTTTGTTTCCATAGCTCAAACTCTGTTCCCAAAATAAAAATATCAACCTTTAGCCAGAGTTTTTGTTTAGAATAGATATATACAAAAATGGAGGTAAGAATACACTTAGCAGAGGGTCGCATGCTCATTCCTATGGTCACGTTGTTCAACTCTCTTCCTTTGTAGAGATCTTTTGTAGCCATTAACGAACGCTATCGTTGTTCCCCCCCAATGGCGACCCCCCTTCGTACGCCCAGCCCCCTCCTTATAAGAGTTTAGGATTCTCTCTTCAAGTGACAAAACGTGGTCCAACCACCGACTCCCTCTACGAACAAGCGGCACACCTGGCAGGAGTTGGCGCTCCATGAGGGAGACAACTCGCGTTAATTACTCCATGAGAAATAGTGTTCCTTAGTTGAGGTTTAATGTAACTAACAAATCTAAGTTAGGTGGAATACCCTTGCGAATGTATACTTATGCACGGTTTGGGTATGTAAAGTTGCCTCTACTTTCAACAACAACACTTTTGCGTAATACTCTTATGCATGAATTTGTTTATATAAATCTAACGTATATATATATAACAATAATGTATAGCCCCAAGAGTTAGCTCGATCGGTTGTGTTCTCGGAAGTTAGGCCTCCCAGCATGCGAGGTCACGGGATCCATCCTCATAGACCCTCTTGGGGTTAGGCACGCAGCGGCCGCAGGGCGGAAACCCCTTCGGAGCGGGTCCGTCGGAAATTATTTCGTGGATGTAGCGGTTGGCTAAGCCGATTAAAGTGAACCACATGGAAAAAAAATATATATATATATATAACAATAATGTATGTATTCCTCGTATGCTATTTACATAAATATATTTATGTATTATTTTAAGATGCCCAACATAAAGTTTGTCTCTATCTCTATACCTTAACATGTATGTGTCTAGAGATAGGGTATATCTTTCCTTTTTAGTACCATTAGTATGTATTCATTATAGTTTTAAGGGGGTGTCACTCATTCACAATAATGAGGATAAAATTAATTTAAGTATAACCTACTTGCATTTTTAGATGAGCAGGTGTTAATTTTGAAATGCTCTATGGGTAGTTACACAGTGTGTCGTCATTACTTTTGACATTCTGTCAAACGGCTAAAATGTGTGAATCATCTTTCTTTAACTTCTCCCCCTAGTTGGATTCATGCCTCATTGTTAAGTTGCGTCATGTCCTTAGTCTCCTAAGTCTACATTGACACCTTCAACTTAGGAAATAAAATAAAATAACAATACTTTCAAGGTTCGCTGGTGGGGCCTTGGCCTTGAGCTCCTCACCAGGGTCCCATACATAGTTACCATTCTTCAAGTACAAAGTAATAGAGAAAAAGAGGGATGTTACAATGGTTTTTCAAAATTTTGGACGAATTCGAATTGTTCCAAATTTCCGTACATGAAAGACCAATACTATCTAATTATACTACTATGGTGCAATCAACAAAATGGAAAGGTTTCTTGTCAGTTTTTTGTAAAGCTCCTATTTCATTCTTGGATCTCAAAATGTTATTGGTAGTATTGATAATTGACCCAGGTTATAACATATTTAGCATATTAACTTGTATTTCACTGTGCAATCTCAACTTTATATTCTCCACTTGCAGAGTTGTTAATTAACATTTGGATCGATCGATGCCTCTTCAATTTTAACGATCAAAGTTGAGTAAATGTATGTCAGATCAAAGAATGGTTGTCTAATTTTTTTAGACTCAAAAAAATTATTATTTATGATTCTCACTTCACAAATGTCTCATTAATGATGGTCTTATCTCTTTGAATATATAAAAAGATATTAAATTCAATTTTGAACAGTTCATTAATATTGATTCCATAATCTTGACATTTACACAACTTTCTGCTTTAATTTTTAGTATTTGAGCATTGTCATCCAACCTAAAGGGACTATCTCGCAGTAGTTCTTTATGTAAGATCAATTTTCTTTTCAAAAGCCAAAACTTGGGTTAATTGATTTAGCCATCTTCGATTTTGTGCTTCGTTGATTTGTTCATCCACAAAATTGGAGGTTAGTTTTCTAAAAATAAAATGGCAGGTTAGGCATAAAAGTTCAAAAAACACACGCTAAATTCTTCTGTAATTTATACTATAATCTGAACCACGACATTCAACAATGTACATAGGACAAGGTAACACAGAAATAAAATATAATTACATAAATAATCTTAAACAATATATTCTTGCAAAATGGGGCAACTTAAGTAATCAAGCGCAAATATATACATATTAAAAACATTGGCAAAATCTGATATATGTTACCGTAGTTTGAAATCAACACAGAGTTATGAAGTTCAAAGTTCAAAGTCATCTGGATCGCACAAATAAAAAGTCTGGCATCAATGCAGAGTTATGGTGGAAATTTATCTACTATGGATCTTCGGTGACTAGGTGGCAGATGGCAAGTTTTCCAAGCATTTGCAGTACCACGATAAGTTTTCCAAGCATCTGTGGTACACGGTAGGTAGCATCGCTGTCCGATCTTGTTAATAAATGTATGAATACACATTAAAAAGTTATTCAACAAAAATTAAAATATTATGTTAACGAATTTGTTGGAACTGGTAAATTACTTGAGAGTTGTGCATAAAGGTTCAAGTTTAATCACCCAAATGCAAATTGGTATGAAAATGTAACATTATTTTGTGATATCTCATCATTTTATTATTATGTTATCTATATATATCATTTAAAACTTCTTCATTATATTCCTATGGCAATGTTGAGATTTATTTTACACGTACTACCAAGATTTTGACTCTATGAAAATGATTCTGTAATATGCCCTACACCTATGTGACTACACATCACATTCGTTCCATTGGAAAACCAATTACATCACCTATATGATCTTATTAAAAATACTTAGAATTGGGTAGTTAGTGAAGGATCCAATATATAAGGATGTAATATACAATTCATTTTGTAATTGCTTAGGGGAGTTACACTTAAAAACCGTGTTGTTGTTGAGTTGAACAAATAAGTTAAATCAAGAACAAGACAAATAATATGTGAAATAAGATGTTTAAAATTGCCTTTTACTCCACTTAAAATATTTACATGGCTTCGTTTATGGCTTCGTTTAAATAAGGTTGATATACATATGTTAAGTCTTGACTAAATCATCTAAGAATCAAATAAAAGGTCACTATACATAACAATGATAGTAATAAAAGTATCATTATATTTAAATGTAAGGAAAAATTGTGTAGTAATAAAGAATTAGAGGAGAAGAGAAGGTTAAGATAATATACTAAGGTGATCAACCCTAATCTAGAAGATCAAAATCATCTCTTTATTTTAACTAACTTAAATAATAAAATTAGTGTTGCTAAAAAAAGAACAAACTTTGATGAACTCCATATTGAAATAGGGCCCTAGACAATTCCTAAAACATCGTGGGATGAAAAAAGTTGTCATCTTTGTGACACTAAGAGGGTTGAAGATGAAAATTACTTTCTCATAGAATGTCCTCTATACACTGAGATTAAAGAACGTTAGATTTTAAGATCAATTATATGTAATGGAAATAAATAGGATCACTCGAAGATAAACCATGCCCATAAGCCAATAGTTTTATATTCATATCAGAGTTGCATCCTTCTTATTACCTCATTGTAGGAGAGAGATCTTATAAATGAATGGATTTATCGCTTGGTAATTGCAAGTTCACAACTTTTACTAAATATAGTGAATGAAGTGAAAGGATGCATCCCTTTGTTGATGGCCAAAATGTCATTTCATAATAAATATTATTAACGTCTTTGAGTAATATTTAAATATTATTTCTTTTTTTGGGCCGACTTGTGATGATACCTCATGAAGCTATAAACACCAACACTCACTCTTAGTTAGGGATGTATCATCGCACTGGAACACATCTGGATATCGTTTGATCATCACGACTTGTCTCGTACATCACGTCATCATAACAAAGGTCTCTTCTAATCAAGTCCTCCTAACCAGAACAACTATTCCCACTAGAACCTTGTTCCCTACTGGAACCATATCATCTTTCCAATGATAATATCTTATCTACCTGATAAACTTGGTCATCCTAGACCACAGAGGATTTACTTCCTCATGCACTTTATCAATCTAGAATCGAAAGGAGGATGCACTCCTCGGGAAGACTCTTCTTCCAATTTACCAGTCATTACAACTCGAAGGTGATGATGACTACAGCTAGTCTAGCCCTCTAGGCCCATGCTCTACATAAAATCACTCTCCACACATGGATACACTCCACAAAGGATTCTTCTCCTTAGTTAAAAGAGAAATTAGAGAATTAGCTCTATGCTAACATACACAATGTTAGCACTTCAAGTCTCTTCTCAAGACTCTACCTAAGATTCTCCTTAGTGAAGGGTCTTTCTCAAAGACCAAGTCCACTTGGCTCATCCCAAGGTGGACATGGGATCTGATGGCTCAATCCATGGATCACAGATATCGACATAAGCTCAATATTATGGATCCATCATCAACATGAACTCAACCTCATGGACGATCACAAGGCATTTAACCTCACATGACCCCTCTAGGTCAACTGCATCACCAGGGATTTAACCTCACCTGATCCCTCTAATTCAAATGCATCCAAAGATATTTAACCTCACATGACCCCTCGAGGTCAAATTTATCACAAGGGATTTAACCTCACCTGACCTATTCTACGGTCAAATGCATAAGTGAGAGATCCTTTCATCTATCCATTCTCCCCGTCTAACGAGAATGACTCACGGAGTTGTAACATTAAATCCTTAGCTAGTTGATGTTATTCTTCTCCTCACATGCATATCTATTCATGTATAGGGTTGTAATGTTTGTGCATCCATGTTATACTAGACATTGTTTATTCCACAAAGGGTAGCTAGTCCCTATCAAATAAACAAGTCAAACTTACTCTATAATGAGATAGAGCACTCTATCATAGATCATTCACTCATAGAGTATGCAATGTGAACTAAACCCTTATTCACACTTATCCAAATCACATGACTGAGAAAGGTTGTGCAAGCACCTCAAGCAATAATCACACTTAGCCAAATCACATGGCTAAGCCAGACTACGCCATGGAAATTCACCACTAGCAAAGTCACATAGCAATTTCCTATGAGTGAATGTATCATTCTCCTTGGTCAAATCACATGACCAATCTAGTAGAATGTCTTCCCAATGCTCCACCCTAGAGAAACATCAACATCTCATCCACCTAAGCCTTCCTCTTGATAATCAATCCTAGAGAATGTACAAGATTTGCAAATATAGGATACCTTCCCATTTATCACAATATTATGATATTTGCTCCATGTGCCACGAAATAAATATGTGCATTGAATCCTCCTGACTCATCTTAGGGACTAGTCTCTCCATCCCAACACATGGTGTCCGAGAGATCTCCGCACTTTGTCATAGATTTTTGACGCAAGTCACCCTACGGGATACTTTCTTGCTTAACAATACACACAACACAAACCACAATGCTCACACAAACAAGGTGTAGAACAAGATGCCTTGATTGGCTTATATTACTTCTCTGAAATCGGTTACAATGTAAAATAACTGTAAGCAAATAACTAACTATGATTGAACTCAGCCATTACAACTTGGAAGTAACTGTGGTGTGTTCTCCCTGTGTGTCGACCTCACCCTCTCCTGGTTTGCCACAGAACTCTGAATTATGGTTCAATATCAACTCTGCACTCAGTCGGTGTGACTCTTCACAACTCTCTCAGCTCTACACTCTGCTTTGCCTCATCCCTCTAGACTGAAGACCTTTTCTTCCTCTTCTACTATGCGAGTGTTGTTTCCAAGATTATTACAATCCCGAGACACGCATTCCCTTTCGTTCGCCGATCCTTCCCAAATCCTACGAACCTGCACTGTCAGCTCCTAGTCGTGCTGCACAGCCTCTGTCCATGACGTCCACTATCATGTCCTTCACCAACTAACAATAACTATAATAACTTCCTTAGCAACCTTGAACAGCTACTAAGTACAGTTCATTGACTTTTTGTCCTTCCGACCCTCCTCCAGTAGTTAGTCACATCTCGACTGTCCTATCGGTTCACTCCGTTCCCCATTTCACTTGGCTTTTCCAAACCCTGTCGTGTCGTAGTTCGACCACTTGTCGACTACCCAACATCTTACGTTGCCCATCGTCTATCTACCCTTTCATGTCGATGCTTCGACCTTTTGCGACATCCATTTTTCCTTCAGTCGGTCACACCCCGACTACTTCTGCTCGACTTGTTGACTTCGACAAGTCAACCTGCTCTCTGCACCAGTGGTCATCAGCACTCCCGCTGGTCGGCTCCCTTCAGTCAATCAACCTCGACTGATATGCCTACCTCCCGATGCTCCTGCATCAGACTCCCTAGGTGAAAAAGAATTCGACTGCTCCGTCAGTCTCCTGAACTCCTCTTCAGAAATCCACGTCGCTTCCTGCAACTCATCATTTTTCCATCGCATCATGTATTCCTTCATACATGATCTACGAGTACGCCCTACTTTGCGTTCATCGATTACTTCTGTGATCCCTTCTTTATGCCGGTCTGGAATCTATTCTGTCTAGTCGATACTGGTTCCTTCCCCCTTACTGATGATTGACCCTTCTTCAAATTTGTACAGTTCTAAGATGTTGAACGTTGCTGAAATGTTCAAGTCTTCCAGCAATTCCAACACATATGCGTTGTCCGAAATCTTCTTCAGAATCCTGCATGGTCCTATCTTCTTCAACTTCAGCTTGTTGTATGTTCCTGTCGAAAATCGCTCCTTTTGAAAATATGCATAGACTAAGTCCCCCTCTTGGAAAGACTGTAGCCTCTTCCTCCGGCCAGCTCTCAACTTGTAGGCTGTGTTACTCTTCTCGATGCGCTTTTGCACATTTTCATGAACTTCATGCATATGTTTTGCGAATGATTCTTCATCAGCGCTCTTCTTGTTTTCTATCGGCAATTCAACCAAATCTACCACTACATGTGGAATCCTCCTTTGAACAATCCGGAATGGGATCAATCCTATCAATTGATTCACAGAATTGTTGTATGCAAACTCTACCTGTTCCAACACATTTTCCCACTGCTTGGGTCTATCGACCGCTAAACATCTCAAAAGGTTTCCCAAACTTCTGTTTACAACCTCGGTTTGTCCTTCCATCTGCGGATGATGTGTCGAGCTAAACTCTAACTTTGTGTCGAGCTTCTTCCATACGGTCCTCTAGAAATGCCCCATGAATTTCGTATCCCGATCCGACATGATACTCTTTGGAAACCCATGTAATCGGACTATTTCCTTAAAGAATAGTACAACGATCCCTGTGGCATCACTTGTTTTCTTACTTGGTATGAAATGTGCCATCTTCGAAAATATGTTGAATACAACAAATATCGAGTCGCTCCCCTGCTGATTCCTTGGTAATCCTAACACAAAATCCATGCTAAGATGCTCCCACGGGTTCTCTGGTACTGGCAATGGTGTATACAACCTCGTGTTCTGACTCCTTCCCTTTGCCAACTGGCAAAGTTGACATTGTCGAACCCATCTTCCGACATCTGTCGACATCCTTGGACAGAAATATTTTTCTTCAACCAGTGCTTTGGTCTTGTCGATCCCAAAGTGTCTTGCTAACCCACAATTATGAAACTCTCGGATTAGGTTCTCTCTCATTGATCCTATGGAAATACACAGCTGACTTCCCCTGAATAGATAACCCTCTTGAATGAAATAACTCAAATATGGAGTTCTGTCGATGCTCCAAGGCTCTCGACAAGCCTTCCATTCCTTCACAAAACCTTCGTCGATTTCATACTCCGTCTTTATTAACTCTATCCCTATTCCTTGAACAGTCATCATGCCCAACTGCACAACTCTCCTGCTCAATGCGTCGGCAACTTTGTTCGACTTGCCTGACCTATGTCTTAACACAAACATATATCTCTGGAGCAGCTCCACCCACTTCATGTGTCTCTGATCCAACTTCGAGTGAGTATTCAGATACCTCAGTGCTTGGTGATCTGTGCATAACACAAATTCCTGAGGCAACAAATAATGCCTCCATTTCTTCAATTCTTGTATGATAGCATAAAATTCCTGGTCATAGACCAAATATTTCTACTTCACTCCATTCAGTTTTTCACTGAAGAATGCAATTGGTCGGCCTTCCTGGCTCAACACTGCTCCAATTGCTATTCCACTTGCATCACAATCGACTTGAAAAACTTTGTCAAAGTCTGGGAGCGCCAACACCGGGCTCTCAGTGACCTTTTCCTTTAATGTGTCGAAAGCTTCCTGGGCCTTATCCATCCACTTGAACTCGCCCTTTCTCATGCATTCTGTCAATGGTGCACAAATCCAACTAAATCCTCGAATGAACATCCGGTAGAAACTATCAAGTCCATGGAAACTTCTCACTGCAGTCGTACTTGTCGGTTCCGGTCAATCTACTATTGCCTTCACCTTCTCGGGGTCCATCTCCAACCCTTTACCTCAAATTACAAATCCCAAGTACACCAATTCCTTCTTCATGAAAAACACTTTTGCAGGTTGATCATAAGCTTCTCTTCCTACAATTTCTGTAATACTTGTTGAACGTGCTCCAAATGTTCTGACTTGGTCCGACTGAAAATTAGAATGTCATCTAGATAGACTATGACAAAATTTCCTAAGAATGGTTTCAGCACTTCATTCATCAGTCTCATGAATGTACTGGGTGCATTAGTCAATCTGAATGGCATGACTAACCACTCATATAACCCTTCTCTTGTTTTGAATGTTGTCTTCCATTCATCTCCTTCTTTGACCCTAATCTGGTGATACCCACTCTTCAAGTCTAATTTCGTGAAGTATGTTGCTCCACTCAGGAAATCCATCAAGTCATCCATCCTTGACAATGGAAATCGATACTTGATCGTGATCCTGTTGATGGCTCTGGAATCGGTACACATTCTCCATTCCCTGCCCTTCTTTGGTGTCAATACTGCTGGTACTACACACAGGCTTAAAATTTCTCGGATCAATCCCTTGTCCAACAACTCTTGGACCTGTTGGTTGATCTTTTGTCCCTCTGCTGGACTCATCCTATATGGTGCTTTGTTTGGAAGACTCGACCCTGGAATCAAGTAGATCTGATGGGATATACTCCTTTTCGGCGGTAATCCCGTCGATTTCTCGTCAGCCATTATGTCCTAAAACTCTTCGAGCAACTCCTCAACTTCGACCGAAATGCTCTCCATGTTGGTCGTTCCTTCGACATATGGTCCTTTTAGAATGATTGCATAACATACAGACTACTTTTCCTCCTCTGTGAGGAATTCCTTGGCGGTGCTCATCAACACTCGCTTTTCCCAAATATTGCTCTCGCCATCCTTACTGTCAGCTGGCTCTCCTCGCCTCGGCTTAAGAGTCCTTTTCACACCATTCTTCCACACTGTGACTATGTTAGCTCAACCATCATAGATCATCTTACGATCATATTGCCATGGTCTCCCCAACAACAGATGGTATGCATCCATGGGAACTACATCACACAGTACGCTATCCTCCAGCCCTTCAACTCGGAAGTTGATCAGACACTGCTTGGTCACCTTAACATGGTGTCCTTTCTATAACCATGAGATCTTGTAAGGGTGTGGGTGGTATCGACACTTCAACCCAATCTTGTCGATGACTTCTGTCAACACAAGATTCTCGGTACTCCCGCCATCAACTATGGTCTTGCAACGCCATTCTCTGATCCGCACCTTCATTCGAAAGATCACTTTCCATTGTGCTGGTTCTTGGATCAAAGATCTATGAACTGTCAGATTCTGGTTCTTCTTCTTCTCACCTCCACTGCTATCTAATGCCGACTCTTCCCTCTCGTGGACTTGCTCATCCTTTCGATGTCTGGGTCTCGACTCTTTTGCAGCATGTAGGTTTTCTGGGCATTCATATGCCTTATGGCCCGTCCCTTGGCATTTGTAACAGATTATGGCTGGTTTGTTAGCTCCTTTCTTATCGGATGGACCACTTCGACCATATGCACCTCAACCATAGTTCTCACGACCATCGCATTGGTTCTCTTGCGTTCTTTCCTTCGTCGATGTCCCTTCTATGCATCGACTATCTTCAACACCTTCTTTCCTGTATCCGCTACCTTGAACTTTCACGGAGACAGTCTTTCCACCCCAACCAGTCATCCTGCCTCTGGTCGCTGCAAACCTTCTTGCCAGTTTCTCGTCCGCCTTCATAGCGAACTGATAGGCTTCTCTGACTGCTCTAAATCTTGACATGCTGAGTTCATCCTAAATAGCGTATTTGAAGCTGTTTACATATCTGGCGACATCTTCTTCTCCTTCATCAGTTTGTCCTAATCGAATCAACAATTGGTAGAACTCCTCCATGTACTCTTTCATGGTCATTTCCTTCTATCGAAAGTTTTGTAGCTTTCGGAACAAGGAAACCACATAGTCATTTGGCAAGAACTTCCCCTTCAACTTGGAAACCATTCTGTCCCAAGACTTGATTTTATCCTTGCCTTTCTTGAGTCTGTCAGCATGTACATTGTCCCACCACAACAAGGCATGACCCTTCAACCTTAGACATGCAGTATTAACCCGCTTAGGATCCTCAATCTGCTCTACGTCGAAGTATTTCTCCATCTCTCTGAACCAGTCGATCAAGTCTTCTAGGTCCAGGATTCCCGAGTACGTACACACATCTATCTTCGCCCGACCTCTCATTTCTATCAGAAGCTTGATGATTTTTTCCTCTGGTTCTTCTGCTGCGGCTTCCTGAGCTTCCACTTCCTCGACTTCCTCATCGTTGTGATCTAGTGCTTCAGGAATGTAACCACACCTCTGATTTTCCTTGATCACTATGAATTCATTTGTCAAAGTCCGCATCGTTCGGATGCATTCGTCAAACATCTCATGATCCACTGTGATGGCTGCTGCACCATGCGCTCTTTGTCCTCGTACATTAACGCCTCTATGAGCCATTTTCAACCTCGCTGAAAATTCTCACACTTTCAACCGGATCGCTTCTTGGCACCGATACCAACTGACGCAAGTCAGGTTGGTATAGTCTTCTTCTCCAACCGGACTCGTTTCCGAGCTCTGATACCAAACTGACGCAAGTCACCCTATGGGATACTTTCTTGCTTAACAATACACACGACACAAACCACAATGCTCACACAAACAAGGTGTAGAAAAAGATGCTTGGATTGGCTTATATTATTCTCTGAAATCTGTTACAATGTAAAATAACTATAAGCAAATAACTAACTACGATCGGTCTCAGCCGTTACAACTTGGAAGTAACTGTGGTGTGTTCTCCCTATGTGTCGACCTCACCCTCTCCTGGTTCGCCATGGAACTCTGAGCTATGGTTCGATTTCAACACCACACTCGTCCGGTGTGACTCTTCACAACTCTCTCGGCCCTACACTCTACTCTGCTCTGCTCTGCCTCGTCCTTCTAGAATTAAGACCTTTTCATCCTCTTCTACTATGCGGGTGTTGTTTCCAAGATTATTACAATCCCGAGACATGCGTTCCCTTCCGTTCGTCGATCCTACCCAAATCCTGTGAACCTGCACTGTCAGCTCCTAGCCGTGCTGCACAGCCTCTGTCCATGACGTCCACTGTCATGTCCTTCACCAACTCGCAATAACTGTAATAACTTCCTCAGTAACACTGAATAGCTACTAAGTATAGTTCATTGAATTTCTGTCCTTCCGACCTTGCTACAGCAGTCAGTCACATCTCGATTGTCCTGTCGGTTCACTCCTTTCCCCATTTCACTTGGCTTTGCCAAACCCTATTGTGTCATAGTTCAACCACTTGTCGACTACCCAACATCTTACGTTTCCCGTCATCTATCGACCCTTTCCTGTCGATGCTTCGACCTTTCGCGACATCCGTTGTTCCTTCAGTCGGCCGCACCGCAACTGCTTCTGCTCGACTTGTTGACTTCGACAAGTCAACCTGCTCTCCGCACCAGTGGTCATCGGCACTCCCGCTGGTCGGATCCCTTCGGTCAATCAACCTCGATTGATATGCCTAGGTCCCGATGCTCTTGCATCAATTTTCTAGGATAAAGCACTAATCCCCCCACCCTGTCACAGGATGGTTAGGAAAAGGAACTACCCCATTCTGATTCATGAGTTGATAAGTGAGAAACTAAGGACTAATATCCCCATCCCATCACATGATGCCTGGGAGAAGGCACTGCCCCGCTATGAGCATTTAGGGACTAATCTCTCCACCCCACTTGGTGTCCAATAAAGGCACTATCCCACTTGACCCACCCTGGCCGAGTCACATGGTTAAAACCATGGAAATGATTGATTCTCAACCTCTAAGAGGATAGTGTGTACAACTGAGGGCTAATCTTCCCATCCTTTTGCAGGATGTCCACAAGAGGGAACTACCCCTCTTTAATCCATTCACCCCTATCCAAGTCACATGGCTAATACTGGGGGAATACCTGCTCGATGCATCGACACTACTCATTAAAGGCTAGTCTCCCCACCTCCTCACAGGGTTGCTGGGAGCTGATATTGCCCTACCTCTAGGCCTTTTACTCCTAGCCAAATCACATGGCTAATACTAGGGAAACACCCACCTAATATTGCAAACATTACATCTTCAAGCTCATCACATCTCCCTTTATGATGGAGTGCCCTGCTCCATCTACATCTGAGCATCATTCTCCTTCTATATTTGAGCAACCCCCGCCTTCTGAATCTGATCATTCTGCTCCTTCTTTACAGAAGCCATCTTGATGTCCTGGGATCTAAAGCCAACTCCCTCTGGAAAATGAGTTCCTCTTGCTCCTTCTTAAGCTTAAACTCATAATCAATCTTGGAGTACCAAGCTTCCTCTTGATTTTGAGCTTCACTGCTACATCTTGGGTAGTTTCTCCCTCTGAATATAGAAGTCTATGTCCATGCTATATTCCTCATCGAGCAACTCTTCCAATTTGAGTTATTCATGTCATCACTTTGGGTTGGAATCCATCTCATCCTTCATTCCATGCTTGAGCTTCCACACTCGATATTCAAGACATGAGTAAACCAAAATTAATTAATATTTATGTTAATCATCAACAAAACATCATCTTTAAGTAAATAAGACTTATTACTCAAGACATTAAATACTTATATTTATTGTTGACTTCCTTTATTTGTAATCATTGTTTTAACTTTGGTAAAAACATTTTTAAGGTGTGTATATAAATCACCCAACCAATTGGTAAAACCATGTAATGTGAAAGCCCACACACAAAACCATGTATATACATGAAAGTCCCACATGGTTTAGAGAGTTAATTCATTCCAGTAGGATATATTATTTTTTCATAATATAATTTTGTGTGATTTTGAATTCATTTTAATACGGATATACTTGTTTTTCAAAATACATTTCTTATCTAACAAGGGTTAGAGAGTTAGGTGATAAACTTAGATTTAAGTGGGTGTCTATCATAAATATATTGAGTAAAGGTTGCACCTCAATAGAACTGATCCATCTCTATGCTTGGTAGATCCACAATTAAAATGGACATGTGGATCTATGTCGGTATGTGTGTGTGCATATATATATATATATATATAAGAGAGAAATAAGGATTTTCATTAAAAATAAAGACATGGAAAATTTGGACCATATTATTTGTTCAAGGAATTATAATCTAGGAAGTTTTCTAAGTGTGCTTTTCACTCAAATCCACTTTTTTTTATTTTGCAAAATCTGAATTTAACTATGTTTTAATGGCAATTTTAATGGTAGAAATGGATTCAACACTATAAAAACCCTTGGGGCACCCAAAATTTCAGATTTTGACACTGGTAACCAAGATTTTTAAAAATTTCTACTAGATTATTTCAAATTATTTCAAAATTGTACCAAAAAATCAAAAACATTATACAGCTTTAAATATAATTTCTTTATACAAATTATTTTATTTCAATGAGTTTGGTTATTGATAAATTAATTAGATACAAGTGATTAAGACCAGACTCAACGCATTTCTTTGTAGACCTAACGTACACAGATTTTGCACTTAAACATCAATTATTTATTCATGTACATCCTCTTGATTTGCAAAAACAGTAATGCATAACAATCAGTTAGAGAGAAACAAGGGAAGTACATCGACCGGGAAGGAAAAACAGAACAGTAGCTAAAGAAAAGAACCTGGCTTGGCTTAGTTACTATCTGATTGCCTTGTGTATCTGGATTAGTATCCCGCTCAGCAATAAAAAATGTGTGATATGGTGGTAGCATTCTAGCCTGTCCATTCGCTTCTCGATATCCAACCGGCCTGATGTGAAAGGAGTACTTTCATTGATGGAGACGTTAAAAAACGGCTCCAGAAAAGCGGCCACCCCCCTAAACAACACACTGATTTCCTGAATGTCTTGTCGTTGGAGATTGGTTAGATTAGCTTTCACCATGGCGTTTACGATCTGATCACCACGGACTTGTTTGGTCTCTTGGACCATGTCAAGGGTTCCTGAAACCAGAGAGCGTTTTATCTACCTCCACTGCTCTTCTTCGATAATTGTCTCTGTCCTTTATTTGGAATGGCAGGGAGATGCTCCATTTATATCTATGAGGACTCCATGATAAGCTCAGCAGGCCGTGCACACAACGCCTCTTGGCTTTCCAATTCCAGGAAAGCTATATTTAGGTTAATTTATTTGTTTCAATGTAACTAACAAAATGTGCAGAAGAGGCTGATAGAAATAACAAAAAAAAATGTTAGTGAGATAAGTTATGAAAAACATTATGTTTTTATTCTCAACCTACAAAGGAAAAAACACTCATTATTTTGATATCAACTACAAAACAATTTTTTTTTTTTAATGCTTAACAAAAGCAACTTGTTGGTGGACATCGTTGTTGTTAAAACATAAAAATTCAAATGTTAAAATATCAACCATACAAAAATGGTAACCAAGGTAAGCAAAAAAATGCAGCTGCATGTTGTGCACAAGTGTTGTGGATGAAACAAACATTGAAGATCTACAAATAGACCTTGATCAGCCCCTCCAAATCTTATGCGACAATACAAGTGCGATCAATATCTCAAATAATCCAGTTATGCACTGCAAAACTAAACATATTCTAATCAAATATCACCTTTGTGATAGAGCAAGTTTATGAAAACATTGTCAAGTTCGGGTACATTGACACCAAAGAACAAATTGAGGATATATTCACAAAACTGCTCCCAAGGAATACATTTGAATATCTCTGGCAGAAAATGGGTGTGATCCAAAATCCACACGAGACTGATAACCTTGAAAAGAGTAAATAAAGGAAACGAGGCTTGGTGACAACATAGTAAATGCGATGAATGGAACAGTGAGGCGCAGAAGGCATAAATGTAGATGGGACTCGGTATTACATAGCTGGTAGACTGCATGCAAATTTGCGTAAGGTGAAGAATTGTGGCAGGAACAAAAGATCAAGATAAGAAGGAAGATAGAAATTGTATAGGGCGATCGTATATGAAATGGATATGAAAACAATGTACATATTTCAAGGTATCAGCGCAAAAACTCAAGTGAGAGAATAAAGAAGAAATAAAGGGGGAGTTATCCTTGAGAGCAGTGAATAAAGGCCAACACAAAAAAATGACACCTCTTTTCCATTGATGTCAAAGGGGGAGTAAAATCATCAAGTTGATCGTGGAGTATGCAGTATGAATGTTGATCATTGAAGAACATGAAGCCGATCATGAAGCATGCGGCAATGAACTAGAAATGCAAGAGCATGAAGCTGATTATGAAAAGCATGAAGCTAACTATAGAAGCTGAAAAGCAAGAGCATAAAGTGTGAAGCTGATTTTAGAGCATGCAACAGCGCAATGAGAATGAGCATGAAGCATACAATCCGCACAGAAGTAACAGAAATCAGAAAATGATGTAACACATAGGGGGAAAGAACACAGGGGGAGTACTGCGACAAGAACATATAAAGCATACAATCTTCAGGAGATGACTGTATACAGTTTCATAAGGTGTTAACATCAATGTCAAAGGAGGATATTGTTGAACTTTGGTTGTCATTGATGTTAACTAATGTCATTGATGTAAACTAATGTTAAAGAGGATGTCAACCAATGTCAAAGAGGAACCAATATTCCTGTTCCAGTCTGAAAAAGTATCTGGAAGCAACTTTGAAGAGCTATATGCATAAGAAAGATGAAAGAAGTATATGGATGCTAGTATGAAGAAGTATATCCAGAAATGCATCTAGTATGTTTAGAGGTACACCATGCATATCTAGTTTGAAGTACATAAAGAATACATCTAGTCACATTCCCTAAGGTACAAGATAAAGTGTTGGCTGGACAAAGGTTTGGGTGTGCGCAAGGAAGTCAAAAAGATCATTGGACAAGGTTCAAATGTGCAAGAAATCCAAAAAGATCATTGAACAAGGTTCAAATGCACAAGCAAGAAAAAGAGTTGATTGGAAAAGGTTCAAGTGCGCAAGCAAGTAAAAGAGTTGATTGGACAAGGTTCATATTTGTGCAAGCAACTTATAACAAGAAATGATTGAACAATTATGTGAGTCCTGAAAGTGCGCAAGACACACAAATTGGAAGAACCTTTTAGATATTGAAACGCGCACAAGTACCAAGAAGGGTGTGGTAGTTGAAGATTGTATATGTGCAAATTCCACAGGAAATGGTAAATCAAGGGTGCAACACCACACTACAAGGGTTAAAGTCCCACTAAGTTAAGGACCATGAATGCGCAAGACCCACAAGAAATGATACATTAGTGGAGGAGAACATGACAAGTAGCAGAAGCACAAGCTTTGAAGTAAAGAAGAAGGAAAGACACAACCCGCATGTGGAGATACAATCCATGCAAGACATGTATAAATAAGAAGCAGGTTGGAGAGTTGAAGTAAGGTTGAGAGAAAGGATGAAGAACTTGTAAGATGAAAGATATAGATTTATAATTTTTGGGGCATGAAGGGCTTATGGAATCAAAATAACATGATCTAGAAAATAGCCAAAGTGTGCACAAGCAGAGGAATGAAATAGATAATAGTGTGCAGAAAGATGTTGAGAATCTATTACAATTGCGCAAATACAGAAAGGCATAATTGCAGAAGATGAAAAAGTGCATAAGGACCAAATGATAGTATTGAATATAGCATCCATACAGTCAGAGATGATCTAATATAGAAGCATAGAGATAGATTGAAGTATATCCGAAAATGCACAAAGAGAAGAAGTTTAACTGATGCACGAATATTGAGTTGAAGTGTGCGAAGTAAGGAAGTCCATCAGATGCGCAAATATAGAGTTGCAGCAGAATCAAGTATGCACGTCATGATGAGAATGATCCTAGACAAATACGTCAAACTGAAAGGACGAATAACATCATGCACGATAGGTCGGAGATTGTCTGAAGACTGTTGCACCTAAATATAATGGACACATATGAGAAGGTGCGCAGTTCCATCTGATACTGATGCACGATATCAGGACAACAAGTTATCGATTTATGTGCAGTAGCACAACAGAAGAACATAATATTGAATGTTGACGCATACTACAAAATTTGATGAAGCAACACACAATATATGAAGTGAGATGTCAGTTGAAGTGAAGTGGTGTATGCAGCACAGTGACAACAATATTACAACATACAAAAGGTGCGCACAGTAGAACAAACATCGGAAGATCTAAAGTGTGCGCGTATAAGAAGTACATCAAGGAAATATGATGTAGGAGCATTGGGACTTAGGAAAAACAGTCAAAGTTGATCGACAGGAGAAGTCGACTACAGGGATTGTCGATGACCACTGGTGCGAAAGGAAGATTGGCTGTCGAAGACAAGTAGTCGAGCAAAAGTTGTCGATATGCGGTTGACAGGAGAGAAAGGTCAAGATTTGACAAGTCTGATGTCGACAGATGATAGGAATAAGAGCGAAGGAATCAAAGGTCGACATGTTCTATAGACTGTTGATTCTGTCGGGACAAACTAATGAAGGCAAAGAAGTTATCGCGAGATACGTGAATGGCTTGAAGTATGCCATACAGGACGAGTTGATCCTATCGAAGTTCAAAGCGGTTGGTGAATCCTACCAGTTAGCTCTAAAGGCAGAAGAGAAAACATCGAGGAAATCCGCATCGACCATAGGTAGGATGACTGGTCGGGGTGCGAAGACTATTTCCACAAAAGGACAAAGTAGCAAAACCAGGAGAGAAGCCGTCGAAGACAACCGACGTGCAGAAGGGATATCGACTAAGGAGAAAGCACAAGAAAACTGATGAGATGGTCAAGAGACACGCTGTCGAGGTGCGTATGGTCGAAGTGGTCCAGCCAACAGAAAAGGAGCTGATAGACCAACCGTAGTCTACTATAAGTGTCATGGAGTCGAAAACAAGGCATATGAATGCCCAGAGAACCTACACACTGCAGAGGATTCGAAACCCAAACATCAAAGATATGAGCAAGTTGACGAGAGGACGGAATCGACATCTGACAGTGCTGAATATGGTAGAAGAAAAGGTCAAACCATGATGGCCAGGAGAACGTTGGTTCAGGACAACCGACGCAACGAGAAGGAGTCGACACAGCGAAAGGCTATCTTTCAAACCAGAGTATTGATTGGCGACAAGTATTGCAACACCATAGTCGATGGTCGTAGTACAAAGAATCTTGTGTCAACAGAGGTCATCAACAAGTTGGGTTTGAGATGTCGAGAACACGCACACCCATACAAGATATCATGGTTGTAGAAAGGACATCATGTCAAGGTAACCAGATAGTTCCTAATAAACTTTAACGTTGGGAAAGTGTACTGTGCGATGTAATCCCAATGGACGCATGTCATATGTTGTTAGGGAGGCCATGGAAATATTATCAGAAGATGATATATGATGGTCGATCCAACACAGTCACAGTGTGGAAAAATGGCACGCGGAGGACGCTAAAGCCGAAGTAGGAAGACCAAGCCGACTACAACCAGAGCGAGAGAAACTATTGGGAGAAGCGAGTGTTGATATGCTCAGCCAAGTAATTACTCGCAGAGGAGGAGAAATAGTCGGGATGTTTCACCATCATTCCGAAGGGACCATGTGTCGAAAGGTTGACAATGGAGAGAATTCTGGTTGAAGTCAAAGAGATGCTTGACAGGTTTAGGAGCATAGTAGTCGACGAAGCACCAATGGGATTGCCATCGACGAGGAGCATATCCCATCAAATTGACTTGATTCTAGGATCAAGTTTTCCAAGCAAGGAACCACATAGAATGACTCTGGCATAAGGTCAAGAACTTAATCGACAAGTCCAGGAGTTGTTGGACAGATGATTGATCAGAGAGAGTCTGAGCCCGTGCACGGTACCAATAGTATTAGCGCCAAAGAAGTGTGGAGAATGGAGGATGTGTATAGACTCCAGAGCTATAAACAAGATCACGATCAAGTATAGGTTTCCATTTCCCAGGATGGATGACTTGATGGCTGGCTTGAGTGGAGCGAGATACTTCACCGAGATCGACCTGAAAAGTGGTTATCACCATATGAAGGTCATAGAAGGAGATGAATGGAAAACAACATTTAAGACAAAGGAAGGACTATATGAGTGGTTAGTCATGCCATTCAGATTGACTAATGCACCCAATACGTTCATGCGGTTGATGAATAAAGTACTGAAACCATTCTTTGAAAAGTTCATCATGGTGTACCTCGACAACATCTTGATATTCAGTCGAACCAAGGTCGAACATTCGGAGCAAATTCGACAAGTGTTGTGGAAGCTACAGGAAGAGAAGTTGATGGTGAATCTACATAAATGCTTGTTCATGAAGGAAGAGTTGGTGTACTTGGGATTTTTAATCTCAGGTAAAGGGTTAATGATGGACCCAGAGAAGGTGAAGGCTATATTAGAGTGGCCAAACCCTACAAGCACGACAGAAGTGCGAAGTTTCCATGGACTTGCTAGTTTCTACAAGAATTTCATCAGAGGATTCAGTTAGATATGTGCACCTTTGATAGAGTGCATGAAGAAAGGGTAGTTTAAGTGGACAGAAGGTGCCCAGAAAGATTTCGACAAGTTGAAGCAGAAGGTGACTGAGAGCCCAGTGTTAGTGCTCCCATATTTTGACAAAGTTTTCCAAGTCGATTGCGACGCAAGTGGAATGGAAATTGGCGTAGTGTTGATCCAGGAGGACCAACCAATTGAATTCTTCAACGAGAAGATGGATGATGCGAAGCAGGAATATTCGATCTACAAACAGGAGTTCTATGTTATTGTCCAAGCATTGAAGAAAAGGAGGCATTAGTTGCTGCCCAAGGATTTTGTGTTGTACATAGATTACCAAGCTCTGAGGTACTTGAATACACATTCGAAGTTGAATCAGCGGCACATGAAGGGGGTCGAGTTCCTGCGGGGATATACCTTCATGTTGAGACATAAGTCAGGAAAGTCGAACAAGGTTTTCGACGGGTTGAGTCGAAGAGTTTCATTGTTGAACATGACAAAAGTTCAGGAAACGAGAATAGAGTCGGTAAACACAGAGTATGAGACAGATGAGGATTTTGTGAAAGCATGGAAGGCTAGTCGCGAACCATGGAGTGTCGACAAAACTCCATACTTGGATTATTTTATCCAATAGGGATACCTATTCAAGGGACAACAGTTGTGTATTCCCATAGGATCTGTAAGAGAGAACTTAATCCGAGAGATACATAGTGGTGGATTAGCAGGTCATTTTGGCATCGACAAGACCAAGGCGTTGGTCGAGGGGAAGTATTATTGGCCAGGAATGACGATAGATGTTGGTAAGTGGGTACGACAATGCTGAGTTTTCTAGTTGGAAAAGGGAAGAAGTCAGAATATGGGGTTGTATACACCATTACTAGTGCCGAATACCCCATGGGAGCACCTAAGCATGGATTTTGTGCTAGGATTGTCGAATACGCAGTAGGGAAGAAACTATATCTTCGTTGTAGTTGACAGATTTTCGAAGATGGCACATGTTATTCTTTGTCAAAAGACAAGTGACGCCACAAGCATTGTTGTACTATTCTTCAAGGAGATAGTCAGATTGCATGGGTTGCCAAAGAGTATAACATCGGATAGAGATACCAAGTTTATGGGTCATTTCTAGAGAACTCTATGGAAGAAACTGGACACAGAGTTGCATTTTAGCTCAGCATACCATCCACAGACAGATGGATAGACTGAGGTGGTGAACAAAAGTTTGGGAAACCTTCTGAGGTGTTTGATGACTGATAGACCCAAGCAGTGGGAGAACATGTTGGCACAGGTAGAATTCGCATATAACAACTCTGTGAATCGGTCGATAGGCTTGAGCCATTCAAGATTGTTCAAGGAAGAATCTCACATGGAGTGGTTGATTTGGTAGAGATATCGACAGAAATCAGAAAGAGCGCAAATGCAGAATCATTCGTGGAGCATATGAAGGAAGTGCATGAAGATGTGCGCAAGTGCATTGAAAAGAGAAACGCGACATACAAGTTGAGAGACGACATGAGGAAGAGGCTACAGTCGTTCAGCGAAGGAGACCTAGTCTACATGCCCTTAAGGAAAGAGAGGTTTCCAACATGAACATATAACAAGCTGAAGCGGAAGATGATTGGACCATGTAAGATTCTGAAGAAGATTTCAGACAATGCTTATGTGTTGGAGCTGCCGAAGAAATTGAACATATCTCCTACGTTCAATGTCTCATATCTATACAAGTATGAAGAAGGTTCAACAAGTAGCAGCACGGAAGTATCGAACATCGACTAGACAATGGAAATTCCATATCAACACAAGGAGGAAATCACTGAAGTATTAGAGGAATGCAAAGTCGGACGTACGTGAAGGTCGCAAAAGAAAGAATATTAAGTCTGATGGAGAGATGATGAGTTGCAGGAGGCGACATGGATTTACGAAGAAGAATACAGGAGACTGACTGAGTAGTTAAGTTATTTTTCACCTAGGGAGTCTGATGGAGGAGCATCGGGACCTAGGAGAAACAGTCGATGTTGATTGACAAGAAAAGTTGACCAAGGGGATTGTTGACGACCACTAGTGCGAAAGGAAGATTGTCTGTTGAATCCAAGTAGTCAAGCAGAAGCTATTGATATGTAGTCGACAGGAGAAAAAGGTCGAGAGTCGAAAAGTATGATGTCGACAGATGAAAGGAACAGGAGTGAAGCCGTCGAAGGTCGACATGTTGTCGAACCGCGACACCGACGGATTGCAACGAAATCCAAGCGTGGAGGATAGGGCGGACTGGCAGCTGTAGAGTCTAAGTAAAGCTGACAAGTAAGTTTGAAGGGTGATGAAGTGCCGTATGGTCGAGGCAATGATGTGGCCGACTACTATAGAAGAGTGAGAGAGGTGCAGAAGACAAGGGGAAGTACTTAGCAGTCATTGTGTCTTGTTGAGGATGTTATGAGAAATTATGAAGGTGGTTGGGATCACGCTGTTAATGTAATTGTAACTTAGGAAGATATTCACTTGTATATTTTATGTTGTATTTGTGTTTTATTATTGCACCTCCGACGAAGATGTTTATTCCTCCGGTCGGGGGAGTCTTTATTGTACTTGAGTCATGTAAAGTCATTGAGGTTAACCCTCCATTGTATGTAGGGGATTTAGACACCAGAGTTGAGTCAACATTGGGTTAATAGAATATCCTAGAGAATTCGGCCCAGTTAGTTACACCTAGGGGCCGACCTATTTGGGGTTAAGGTCAAGTGAAAGTAAAAGTATAAATATAGAGGGTGCTCCTCTCTATTTTATCATTCACTCACTCATCAATTTTTCATAAGTGAGGAGAAGTACAAGTTTACACAAGTGGAGAAGAGAGAAGTTGTTGAAGACCATTTCTACTTTTGTGGTTTATTGTATTATTGCTCATTCTATCTCTGAGGAGGTTGTGGAGTTTTCTCCTTTATGGTTTCCCCGATGAAAATATTTGTATCTCTTGTCTCTTGTGTTTAAATGTTGTGCATGTTACTCTCTTAGATAAGATCCTAGATAATCTTGAATTAAATTGTGAAAATCTAACATGGTATTAGAGCTAACCCGAGAAGAAGACACTGTGCAACTGCAGAAGCTAGGGCTTTTTAATTTTTGGGTTTCTCTCCATAGATCATCAGCAAAAGGAGGCTAGGATAACTCACATAAGGAAGGTGCATCTTTCTGTCGAAACAAAAATTGATTCTAAGCATTTTGAATTTTTGTCTTGTCAGTGCTACGGGAAATTACGGCTTTTCACAGTAGTGGAATTTTGCAGTGCAATCAGCACAGGAAGGATATCCTCAGCAAAATCAAAATTTAGAGACCAAGATCGAAGTTTTCGGTTCGGTGAAACTCCGGGAAATTCAAACCCTAATTTGACTTTAGACCAGAAAAAGCCAGAAATTGCAAATCAGAATTTCTCAAGTCATTTTTCAGGGGTCAATTTTTGAAATTTTCAAAATCCAAGTGTACCAGCTTTCTCTCCTTAGTCAAGTGCATCTTTCTATCCAGACAAAAGTTTCAAATTCCAAGTTTGAATTTTTAGGGTTTCTCTGTCAAACCCTAGCCAGCTCCAGATCTAGTTTTAGCAAATCAAGTGGTAAGACCTAAATTTGTTCTATTTCCATTTGAGTTTCTAATTAAATATGTCTCACCACACCAAGCTTGAGGATAAGCTTGAAGTGGCTGATAGCTTCTGAGCATGGAAGTATAGGATTGGGCGTGTCCTATAAGAGAATGAATTGGAAACCTATGTGAATGAAGAGGTTCTAGTTCCAGAGGGAGATGAGGCTAAATCCATACACAAGAAGAACCTGTTTAAGGCTAAGAGAATCATTGCAGATTCTATCAAGGACCATCTCATACCGCATGTGTCATCTCTGAAGACACCTAAAGAGATGTTTGATGCATTGACCACCTTATTTGAATGGAGGAATATAAATAAAAAGATGACATTGAGGAACCAATTGAAGAATGTCAAAATACAAAATGCAGAGACCATGCAGTCCTACTTTACAAGGGTCTCTCAGATAAAAGAACAACTTTAAGCTGTGGGAGAAGATATAGAGAATGGAGAAATAGTGATGACCACCTTGAATGGTCTTCCTAGGTCATGGGATTCCTTCATTCAAGGAATCTGTGCAAGAAGAAAGTTGATCACCTTCAGTAGGTTGTGGGACGATTGCTCACAAGAAGAAGCTCGAATTGTAGCTCGAGAAGAAAAGATGGGTAATGAAGACCAGGCTCTCACAACACACACTAGAAAGAACAAAAACAAGAGGGAGCATCCTCATCACAAGAAGGGTAAACACCATCACCAGAATCATAGGGAGAACCTTGGAAGATCCAGGAAAGATCTTTCTCACATTCGATGTTATACTTGTGATGAGAAGGGACACTACTCTAGAAATTGTCCCAGGAACAAAAGTAGCTCCCATAAGAAGAAGAACAATAAGAAAATACATCATGCTCACACTGCAGAGGATGGTGAACCTCCAAGGAAGAGAACCAAAGAAGACAGTGAAGATTCTTGAAGTGATGAAGAATATGTTCTGATTTCAGCTCTCACAGGTACTGTCACACATGGAAGCAATGATTGGATTATAGATAGTGGGGCTTCCAAGCATATGATGGGATTCAAGGAATCCTTTGTGAACTTATCTAAACACGAGTCACCTCACAAGGTGAAACTTGGGGATGACTACCAGTATCCCATAAAAAGAAGTGGTGAAGCCTCTTATAAGCTAGACTCTGGAAAGTCTATGAAGATGAAAGATGTCTTGTATGTACCAGGACTAAAGAAGAATATTCTCTCCATATCATCTTTAGATGCAAAAGGTATGAGGGTTGCATTTGTAGATGGCCAAGTTCTTAAGTGGCCAAAGGGGAAGACTATAGATGATGTTGTGGTGATTGGAGAGAAAGAGAGAGGTTTATACAAACTGAAGGGCCAACCTGAACAAGCCCTAGTCCATGACTCAGTAGAGCCAAGTGAACTATGGCATAGAACTCTTGCACATGTGCACTATAGAGCACTATCACTTGCAAGCAAAGTAGTTGAAGGTCTTCCAAATATCCAAGCAAAGCATGAAGGCATTTGCAAAGGATGTGCAAAAGGAAAGAACATAAAGAAGCCATTTCCAAGCAGCGATAGCAAGTCAAAAGGAATCATGGAAATAATCCATTCAGATGTGTGCAGACCAATGTCATCCAGTTCATTGAAAAGAGAAAAGGACGAAGATGGTTATCCAATATACATAGATATCCTGAAGGAGAAAAGGACGAAGTTAGATCCTTCAGGAAAGAAAGGCATATTCGCGGGATATAGTGAAAGCTCGAAGGATTACAAAATATATTTTCCAGGGTTCAAGAAGATCGACATCAGTAGGGATGTAACATTCGACGAAGAATCAGCATATTACAAATCCAGAAAGATACATGTTGAAGACATTGATGAACCAGAAGCACCCAGGATACGAGATACAACAATGAACGAAGAAAATCTAGAGGATCATGAAAAACACAAGATGGAAGACCCATAAGAACCTGCAGATCCACCACGTGAGAAGAATTCTCACAAGAGGAAACCAGCATGGGTACAAGAAGCAATTCAAGATACTGAGAGATATGGTGGTCTAGAAGGAATACATAGAGAGAGAAAGAAACCGAGACCATTCTCTAGTTATGTAGCCCTACTGTGTGACATCATTGATAGGGAACCTCCCAACTAAGAAGAAGCAGAAAAAAAGAAGAAATGGAAGGACGCCATGATCTAGGAGTACTAGTCGATCATGAAGAATGATGTCTGGGATGTGGTCCCGAGACCAGTAGGGAAGAATTTTGTGACTTCCAAGTGGATCTACAAGATCAAGCATGCTGCAGATGTCAGCATAGAGAAACATAAGGTGATATTTTTGGCACGTGGCTTCTCCCAGAAGGAAGGGATAGACTATGAGGAGACATTTGCACCTATATCTAGATACAATTCTATCATATCAGTACTTGCTCTGGCTGCAGTGATGAAGGGGAAGGTACACCAGATGGATGTCAAGACAACGTTCTTGAATGGTGCAGTAGAGGAGGAAGTGTATGTGGAGCAGCCACTCAGATTTGAGACACATGACAGGGAGACTCATGTGTGCAAATTGAAGAAGGCCTTGTATGGATTGAAACAGGCACCCAGGACATGGTACGATAGGATAGACAGCTTCCTGACTAGTTTGGGCTTTACCAAGAGTAAAGTGGATTCCAACCTTTACTACAATGTTGAAGAAGGAAACCCAATGATACTTCTACTTTATGTAGATGACCTGTTTGTGACAGGTTAGGATAGGTTGATTGCTGACACGAAGAGAAATCTTACTGCCGAGGTCGAGATGAAGGACTTGGGTATGATGCACTATTTGCTAGGTATGGAGATGTGGCAGAGTACGGATGGAATATTTCTTGGACAAGGGAATTATGTAGTAGATATCCTAAAGAGGTTCGGGATGATGGATTGCAAGGTCATGTCCACACCTATGGCATCGAAACTGAAGCTATTAAGAGATGCTTCATCAGAGTCGTTTGATGCCACAATGTATCGTCATATGATTGGATCTTTGATGTACCTGACGAATATGAGACCCGATATTTACTTTGCTATGAACACATTGAGGTAGTTCCTGACAGATCCAAGACATGTTCACTTGATTGCTACAGAGCATATTCTAAGGTACCTAAAGGGTACGGTGGATTATGGGTTCAAGTATGATGCGAATCAGAAGATTAACCTGGAGGACTATGTTGATTCGGATTGGGATGGCAGTGCCATTAATAGGAAGATAACTTCTGGGTGTTGTTTCAGTATGGGATCGGGTGTGATCTATTGGTTTAGCATAAAGCAGTCCTGCATGGCACTAAGTACAATTGAAGCAGAGTATGTCGCAGCTTGTTCGGCTAGTTGTGAGACAGTATGGCTGAGGAAGCTACTGTCTGATTTGTTTGATCTCTAGTTGGATTCGACTTGTATATATTGTGACAACCAGAGTTGTGTGAAGTTGTCTGAGAACCCTGTGTTCCATGACAAGTCGAAGCACATTGAGATCAAGTATCACTATATCAGGTATATGGTGCATAGAGGAGCAGTGAAGCTCGAGTATGTTGCGACAGACGAGCATATAGCCGATGTATTGACCAAGCCACTGGCCACAGTGAAGTTCGAGTACTTCAGAGAGAAGCTTGGTGTATTCTAGATCAAGGTTCCTTCCATAGGGAAGTGGTGAGTCCGAAAGACACATATGCACAAGATCCATTCTCACATGGTGGTAGGTGTGTCCTCCCATGGTGTAGATGTAAGGTCTAAAGCCTTTCTATAATGGTGGTATATTTGTTCTCCCATGTCGGGTGATGTAAGTGTTGTGTGATGTGCATCTGGGCTGTGCTCTGTTGACATTGAGATGATCTAGACATGATGAGGCAACAGTAGGGTACACAGGTTTTGTAGAGGCATATAATCAGTCCTGGGATGCTCCTTTAGGTTTTGCAAAGGCATATAATTAGTCCTAGGAGATCCTGCAGGTTTTGCAGAGGCATATAATCAGTCCTGGGATGCTCCTTCAGGTTTTGCAGGGGCATATAATCAGTCTTGGAAGATCCTACAGGTTTTGTAGAGGCATATAATCAGTCCTGGGATGCTCCTTTAGGTTTTGCAAAGGCATATAATCAGTCCTAGAAGATCCTATAGGTTTCGCGGAGGCATAGAATTAGTCCTGGGATGATCCTTCAGGTTTTACAGAGGCATATAATCAGTCCTGGGAGATCCTACAGGTTTTGCAAGGCGTATAATTAGTCCTGAAATGCTCCTTCAGGTTTTGCATAGGCATATAATCAGTCTTGTAAGATCCTGCAGGTTCTGCAGAAGCATGTAATAAGTCATGAGATGTACCTACTTGATGGCTTGCTCGTAGAGATGCTAAAGACCTACATGGAGGCTAGGCCTACATGGAGGCTAGGCGTACATCCAGCATGAAAAAGGGCTGGCTCTGTAGAACTTCCTATGATGAGTAGAGTGTAGATTGATGGTCGAGATAGCAGCAACAGTGACGATGATGATCTAGCTTTGATGATGGTCTAGCCTTGATGATGATCTAGCTTTGATGATGATGCAACGATGAAGACTTGTATTGATGATTGTTTCAAGAATACCTTCCTAGTTAAGAGGGAGTGTTAATGTAATTGTAACTTCAGAAAACATTCACTTGTATATTTTATGTTATATTTGTATTTTATTATTTCACCTCCGACATAGATGTTTATTCCTTTGGTCAGGAGAGTCTTTATTGTACTTGAGTCATGTAAAGTCATGGAGGTTAATCCTCCATTGTATGCCAAGGCTTTAGACCCCATAGTTGAGTCATCATTGGGTTATTAGACTCTCCTAGAGAAGTCGGCCCAATCAGTTACACTTAGGGGCCAACCTAGTTGGGTTTAAGGTCAAGTGAAAGTAAAAGTATAAATAGAGAGGGTGCTCCTCTCTATTTTCTCATTCACTCACTGATCAAGTTCGCATAAGTGAGGAGAAGGACAAGTTCACACAAGTGGAGAAGAGAGAAGTTATTGACGACCATTTCTACTTTTGGGGTTTATTGTATTGTTGTTCATTCTATCTCTCAGAAAGTTACGGGGTTCTCCTTTATGGTTTCCCCGATGAAAATATTTGTGTATCTTGTCACTTGTGTTTAAATGATGTGCATGTTATTCTCTCAGATAAGATCCTAGATAAACTTGAATTAAATTGTGAAAATCTAACACACGCCAGATGTTACCACAAGAGGAGGTTGTGCAGCATGGCCGAGGGGTGTTGACAATTGTAGGTCTACAGGCTCAGGGAGGATTCGACAGATAGAGGAAGGACGTATCGGGAAACAAAGTGACCTCGGGAGAAGCAACTAAGCAGAGTAGAAGAAGTGCGAAGGCACAGAGGAAGAGAGATCGATCATCAGAGGATCGAGAGAGATCACTTGTCATTGATTGCTCATTTATTCTTGCATTCTTGATAGAGGAATGAGAGGAGGAGAGGGTCACACAAAAAGAGAGAAACAAACCATTTACTTTTGTATATTGTAACAGTCTGAGGCAGACTAGTTTAGTGGCTTTACATTTCTTCTTGTAATGCTGTAATTTGATTGAAGTAATAGAAGCCAGCTTCTAGCATCCAGTTCACATCCAGTCTATGTGAGCACTTGTGTGTTTTTGTGTGTATTGTTAAGCAATAGGCCCCTTGTCGGGAATGCCTTGCACCAAAATATCTTAGTTTTATACATCTAGGTGGTAAGATGGAACAAGGAGTAGGGGGTTGTATCCTGCTTCTAGTTGGTGTTGGAGAACACAAAGAGTTGTAGCTTCCTTTAGGTCGGTCCCTGTAAAATCAGGGGGCCAATGCCTCCTTCCAGTTGGTGCTGGTAAGAATAGGAAGTCGATGCTTCCTTGAATGTAATCTTTCACTAAAGAAGAGCATTTCATGGTTTTCTCCAGTTTGGGTTTCCACGTAAAAATTATGTGTGTTCTGTGTTCTATTCTTTTGTTGCATATGTGGATGAATGTTTTATTTATGATGGATGCAATATTGAAGATCAATATTAAGTTCACATTAATCTATTAAAGAAGTAAAAAAATGTTCATAACTGCACTAATATTGATTCACCCCCCTCTTCATATTAAATAGATTCCAACAGCTAGATAGATGCTACTTTAAATAAAACAAATTTACTATTGAAACCATTAGTAGGTTAAACGAAGCCAAGCTTCACAACCATGTTTAAGTTCTAGAGATTGGGATGAAACATCCAAGTCGAGAAGTTACACATCACAAGAAAAAATAAACAGTATCTAATAAATAGCATATATAAGGTATCCAAAACACTATGATATTATACATGGCTAATGCAAAACAACCACAAAGGATGGAACTCCACTCATAAGTAATAAGCTGAAAAACCTACTGTAGGATCAAATGTTAGGATGAATGAATGGAAATACAATAAGAAAACATATATAATACATTCTAGGTCGAACCTCATGCAAGACACATTTTATCAAAAGAAAAATAATAATTTATATATCAATCTTTCACATTGGACAATCCATGGCTCACATAACATTAAACATCAAGGTATATTTATTAATAATCAGGGAAAATCTTGTAGACAAGAACAAGTTTACATTTGTAGCATGAAGTCAAAGGGAAAAATCCACATAACAATTATAGGGTTAAACCCTAGACCCAAAAGGGGTGTTACATAAACCAGAATAGAACCAAGCAGTGCTTCCCAATCCAAACTCTAAGACAGGAATAAAAAGAACTCAAAGTATCTTTGTAGATAGCTTTGTTCTTCAACTCTCGATCGAGGGTGTTATCATTTAGAAATTTGCAAGAAACACACATTACAATGGCTTAAAAATAGTGTATTAGAAATAACGGACCAATATAAGAAATGAACAAAATTAATTTACTTATAATTTTCTCAGCTATCGAGTACAGGCTAGGAGCAGGGTCTATGTAAACTATGGGTAAATAAACACCAGAGACTAAGATTACCTGAAATCGCCGTGACGAGGGAGGGAGAGGGTCCAAGTTCTGTTTGGCACCTTGTATCAAAAGACGTTCACCGTCAATGGCCAACATCAAGTTCAAACCCTCATTGAGGTTACCACAGAGAAACAACAAAAAGAATGAAAAGAAGTAACCATAACTATCCTCAACACCCGGATCCTTTTTAGTTACTGTAACGTCCCCTCCTACCATACCAGCAGGATAGAGAGGACATGGTGCTAAAACTGGGCATCTAGTCCCATACTTAGTAAACAATCATTTAATTTAAAAATAGAGCTTTTAACTAAGTATTCAAGTAATTGAAAGATCATATGGAAATGCATAATCATTTGAAAACACAGCGCAAGTAAATTCATTAGCACATCCATAATACATTCAAGTTATTCATCAAAGGAATAATTGCAAAGTTAAAAACACAAGAGAATACTTATCTTGACAAAATAGTCCCAAGCAACTAGCTATGCAACTGCAACGTTCCACCCAACCATAGGCCAGTTGTGCTTATCAACCTCTTGATACAACTGCCACCCTCGAGCTGGGCATGATCTCTACAAGGAACCAGGGAACAACAGACTCACACATAGCCAAGCATACACCAAGATGAGCCAAGCCAATCTGCAATTGGGTTTATCAAGCTGCTAGGACATGGAAGGGAAGAATTGCTAAGCTAGTGAGCTCAACCACAGAGCTATGGGTACCCCTCCCAGATCTATTCAGCTTGGCACTCACAATGCCTACACACCCAACACAAGGAAGTATTCTCTTCACTTCCACACAGTCCCTCAAGCCATACGTTCCTTTCTAGTGCTCTTAGGGTGTGCATAGAAAAGTAGCCAGCCCTCTTGATCTTCTTGAGAGGTTACTCCCTACACTAGGTTTATCAAGCCAATTCTGTCCACTACCACTCCAGTTTCTTGCTCACAGGTTCACATCAAAATAAGGATGCACATAACAGCAAACTATCCTTGCTGAGCATGAGAAAAACGTTTCAACAGTGGGATGCATGAGATGGGGTTTCCTGAGCTTCAGAAAAACGTGGGTAGACTCAAAACGTATGGGCACTTGGAAAATTTGACTAGGAGAGCAAACCCATTCCAGAAAAATGCCCCAGGGGCAAAAATGACCTCTCCCTCAGTCCCAATTCGCGTCCCTCCTTCCCCGGCTATTGCACAATACCAAAAACGAGTTCCTGGGCATGGAAAAATGCAGGGTTATGGTGAAAACGTGAGGATAAATTCTAGGGAGCTCTGTCTGCGTGAGAGGAAGAACGTAATGCATGAAGAATTGCCTTAGGCAGCATTTCGTGGGGGTTTTCTTGCCCAGCAAGCCAAAAATACGATTTCCAGGTTGATGGCTTGCCCATGCATGAAAATATGACTGCCATACTTCTCCAATCCCAAGACATTAACTTCCCTAACCAATCTTTGGAATAATTAAATGATTGGGTGCATGATACAAAAATGGATAGTTAAGAGTTCATGGGTTTTCTTATTGACACATGGGCTGACCCTAGTGGCTCAAGGGTTTGGTTATTTCCCCTCCCTATTCCTTGTAGAATCATGCCCCATCTCTTTTGTTGCATTGCATAGCTAGTTGTGGGTTTGTCCATTAAAATTCGTATTTACATGATGTCTTATTTACATTGTGCCCATCTCGCACAAGAACCATAGGCATCTATTTTTAATTGCCGATACAAAATGCAAAGTCAATGGTGGGACCTTGGCCTTGAGCTCCTCACCATGATCAAATTACAATATTTACATCATTTACGATTTAATACAAAGGGGGTCAAAATGGGGACATTACATTCCCCTCCCCTTACATTAGCACTGTCCTCAGTGCTCATCAAAATTGAACAAAAATGGATATGCCACCCTCATGGCATCCTCTAGCTCCCATGTAGCCTCATCGGGACCGTAGTGCTTCCATTGAACCTTTACCTGTCCGATGGCTTGGTTCCAGAGCAATGTTACCTTCTTGTCTAGAATGCACAATGGGTCGGTTTGGAATTCTCCCTCGGGTTCCACCTGGATCACATCCCAATTAATCACATGGTTAGGATCATGTACATATTTTTTAAGCAAAGAGACGTGAAAAAAATTATGAGCTTTAGTGCTAGCAGGCAATGCAAGTCTATATGCAACTGGTCCTATTCTTTCAAGCACTTCAAATGGCCCACAATATCTAGGTGATAGCTTGGCACAACTTCCAAGCTTCAAGGAACTCTTCCTTGATCTCACTCTAAGATACACATGATCCCAAACATTGAATTCCCTATGCACTCTATGCTTATCTGCATAGATTTTCTGTCTATCCTGGGCTGCTTTTAAATTTTTCTGGATCTTTGCAACCTCTTGTTCCATTTCCTTAAGCAATTATGGCCCAAGTACAACTCTGTTCAATGAATTGTCCCAAGTCACTGGTGTCCTACACCTTCTGCCATACAAAGCCTCATAAGGACTCATTCCCAATGATGCTTGTTGCCCATTGTTATATGCAAATTCTACCAAGTGTAGATAATCTTCCCACTTGGATGGTTTGTCCATTACATACATGCGGAGAATGTCTTCAAGAACCCAATTTACTCTTTAGGTTTGACCATATGTTTGAGGATGGTATGCGGTACTAAAGCTTAGCTGTGTACCCAAATATGCAAAGAGACCTTTCCAAAAATTGGAAGTGAACTTGGTATCCCTGTCAGAAATTATTGCCTTGGGCAACCCACGTAATCTGAAAATTTCCTTCATGAAAATATTTGCAATGGCATCGGCTTTATGTGTGGATTTAAGCTGTATGAAATGTGTTTCCTTTTTTAACTTGTCCACCACAACCATGATGGAATCATGTTGTCTCTTAGTCATTGGAAATCCTATAATAAAATCCATGGATATTACTTCCCATTTCCATTCTTGAATTGGCACTGGAAGCATTAAACCTGCTAGATGTTGGTGTTCACTCTTCACCTGTTGACATTCCATGCACTTAGAAATGTATTCAGCGACATCCTTCTTCATGCCAGGCCAGAAATAATATTTCCTTGCTGTAGCAATTGTTTTCTGATATCCTGGGTGACCAGAGTATGGAGCTTTATGGATTTCATCGATAACCATTCTCCTCAAATCTGCCGCATTTGGAATATAGACTCTAATCTTATAAGTAAGAAGTCCTCCTTCTTCCAAATGATAACCCTCATACTTCTTTTCAAGGTTTTGCTGCTGCAATTTGCCCTTTATCTGCTCATACACTTCATCCTCAACCATATGGTTAACAATCTGTTGCTTCAAATCTGGCTGGCAAGTACTAAGCGATGCCACATACATTTCATGTAACTTCCTGCTGAGTGCATCGGCCACCTTGTTTTCTTTCCCTTTTATGTGTTTGATTTCGAAATCAAATTCACACAAAAATTCCAACCATCTAGCTTGCCTGGCATTTAAAGTTGGCTGATCAAACAAATCTTTCAGACCACAATGGTCTGTCCTTAACTCAAATTTTCTTCCCATTAAGTAATTCCTCCACATCTTTAAAGCATGTACTATGGCTGCAAGTTCTATATCATGAGTAGCATAGTTCTTCTCATGCTCCTTCAACTTTCTTGACTCATAGCATATCACGTGGTTGTCTTGCATAAGAACTCCTCCAAGTCCTTGATTGCACGCATCGGTACATACCACAAAGTCTTTTTCTGGGTCTGCAATCTTCAAAATTGGTGCACTTGTAAGAAGATTTTTCAATTGTTGAAAACTTTCCTCACATCTTGGTGACCATTCAAACTTTATCCCCTTCTTTTGCAAAGAAGTGATCGGGTTTGCAACCTTGGAGAATCCTTCGATAAACCTCCTGTAGTAACCAGCAAGGCCCATAAAAGATCTCACATCAGTCACATTCCTTGGAGTTGGCCAATTCATAATGGTTTCAATCTTCTCAGGGTCTACAGATATTCCTTCGTCGGAGATGATGTGACCCAAATAATGAATTCTATCTTTATAAAAGTCACATTTGCTCAACTTTGCATACAGCTTATGCTCCCTTAGTAATTGCATTGTCATTCTCAAATGTTCTTCATGCTCTTCTTCATTCTTAGAATATATAAGAATGTCGTCTAGGAATGCAAGAACAAACTTGTCCAAATATTTGCTAAAAACATTATTCATGAGACACATGAATGTAGCTGGTGCATTTGTGAGACCGAATGGTACCACTACAAACTCATAGTGTCCATACCTTGTTCTAAAGGTTGTCTTATGAATATATTCTTCTTTGATTCTTACCTGATGGTAACCAGACCTTAAGTCAATCTTTGAAAATATCTTTGCTCCTCTCATTTGGTCAAAAAGGTCATCAATTCGGGGCAATGGGTATTTGTTCTTTACAGTGACTTTGTTCAACTGCCTGTAATCAATACATAACCTGACTGTTCTATCTTTCTTTTTCACAAATAGAACAAGTGCTCCCGACGGGGACACACTTGGCCTAATATATTTCTTTTCCAGCAACTCTTGTAATTGCATCTTCAATTCTAGCAATTCCGGTGTACTCATCCTATAGGGTGTTTTAGACACTGGTGCCGCTCCTGGCACATGTTCAATTGTAAAATCAATGTCTCTCTTTGGAGGGAGTCCTGGAATCTCATCAGGAAAAACATCCCTAAATTCTTGCAATACATGATAGTCCTCCAATTTAAGAGTTTCACTCTCTGCTGCCTCCAAAATGTGGGCTGCATACAATTGACATCACTTCCTACAGAACTTCTTCAACTGCATGGCTAAAACCTATATAACAGAAGTCACCTTTGGAATTCCTTTTACAACCCTTGGGTTTCCTTCTTCGTCCACGCATTCAAATGTCTTATTGTAGCAGTCAAGTTTAACCCGGTGTGCTTCTAACCAATCCATTCCAATGAGAACATCATAGGAACCCAGTGGTAGAATATTCAGATCTGCATAGGTGAATAGCCCATCCATCTCTAATGGACATTTCTCTACTATTTAACTAACTTTTCTCTTGGTTCCAGTGGCTAGTTGAACTAACCATGATTTACTATGCTTTAATTTCTTGAAAGCACAAATCTCAACAATTCTAGGAGTGACATAACTGTGAGTAGATCCAGGATCAATCAAAATAGAAACAGATTGCTTAGAAATCTTACCTTCAACTTCAACCACAGTTGACTGATGATCTGCTTAGCGATCATCTACTGCTGCATAGATTCTAGGGATTGTCCTTGCCACTTGACCCACAGTTCCAGCTCCTTGGATGTTGTGAACTTGATTTGCATTCCCATTCCTATGTGGACAGTTCCTAAGCATGTGGTCTCCTCCACAACCCCAACATTGAAGTGGTTCCCTTGGCTCCTTTGGATCTCTTGGCTTGTCTCCCATCATCCTAGTTGGCTTAGTCACGACCTGTGATGGTTGCCTTTGTTGATTCCAGAATTGAGGAGGCTTGAACCCCTTCTTCCTTTGATCAAACTTTTCGTTTTTCCTATCCTTTCATGCCTTATGGAATTCCGGTTTGCTTATGTTCTGATCAAAGCAATACTTAGCCTTTCTTATGGCCTCCTCTAGAGTTCGAGGTTCATCGAACTCAATTCTGTCTTTATATGACTGGGGCAATCCACTTAGGAAACGCTGAATTTTCACCTTATCATCTCGAATATACTTGACATACCTTAGCAGCTCCAAGAACTTGTTTTCATATTCTTCCATGGTCGATTGTCCCAATCTCAGCTCATGGAACTATTTGATCTTATCATCATAGTACCTATCAGAGAGGTACTTCTGCTTGAAGTATTTCTTGAACTGCTTCCACACAATCTTCCTTTCATTGATCTTCTTCACTTGCCTGGGTGTTCCCACCATATAGATGCTCTTCCATTCAAGTTAAAGATGCCTACCCTTGCCTTCATATTTCCAGAGTAGTCTTGGACTTGGAAATACTTTCTCATCCCAAGAAGCCAAGCTTCAGCTTCTTGACCGGACTTTATCTCTCCATCAAATGTAGGAGGTTTCGCCTTCTTAAATTCCCCATGTGAATTGTTCTTGTAGTGCCTCTTCCTTTTGCTTCTACAAGACGAAGAGCTTGAACCCTCAATGGATTCTTCAGAGTCAGATGATTCATCAAAAGAGGTTTCTGGAGTATATGTTCTGTCTATAGAAACTCTTCTTGGGCTACTGGCCCTCTTGCGGGAATTCCTTCTAGAGCTACTCCCACCCCTTTCTAGATTTGATATCTGATGCCCAGATTTTATTTTCCTTTGGATGCCTGTCAAACTCTGTAGCATGGATGCATTTAGCTGATTTTGTTCTTCCTGAGCTTTAATCATCCTTTCATTATCTTCTCTGCAACTTTGCAACTCCACCCTTAGGCTTCTCATGGTGGCTGCAATACCTGGAGGAGTCTCGCAATTTCTTCTCCCATTAGATTCTGTTTCAGCATTTTCAACATGTATGTTCTCCCCCATGGCATCTGTCTCAGGCTCATAGGGATCCTATGCATCATCCATGTTGATTTTCTTGGCCCAACCAAGATTCAAAACTCTCTGACTGTATTATCTAGAGTGCTACCCTACTGTAACTGTGACTCTGTGAAATGTTTTCATCAACACAATTGTTAGCTGCATTACATTCTTAGGAATTCATTACTTACTTCATGCACGTGGAAAAATGCCATACTGACAATTCGTCAAATCACAAACAACGACATATGAGGGGGAAAAAGAAAGGGGGTCAAGGGGGCTTGCCCCCTTGTGGCTTCCCTGAGAAGGTTCGCGGAACTCTTCCGCAATTGCGGGAAGGTTCGCGAAACTCTTCCGCAACGGAAATTTTCACCGAACTCTTCCACAATTGTGGGAAGGTTCACGGAATTCTTCCACAATTGCAGGAAGGTTCGCGAAACTCTTCCGCAACAAGAATTTTCGCCGAACTCTTCCGCAATTGTGGGAAGGTTCACGGAACTCTTCCGCAATTGCGGGAAGGTTCGCGAAACTCTTCCACAACGGGAAGTTTTTCCGAACTCTTCCACAATTGCGGGAAGGTTCACGGAACTCTTCCGCAATTGCGGGAAGGTTCGCGAAACTCTTCCGCAACGGAAAGTTTCGCCGAACTCTTCCGCAATTGCGGGAAGGTTCGCGGAATTCTTCTACAATTGCAGGAAGGTTCGCGAAACTCTTCCGCAATGGGAAGTTTCGCCGAACTCTTCCGCAATTGTGGGAAGGTTCGCGGAATTCTTCCGCAATTGCGGGAAGGTTCGCGAAACTCTTCCGCAACGGGAAGTTTCGTCGAACTCTTCCGCAATTGCGGGAAGGTTCGCGAAATTCTTTCCGCAGTTTCGGGACGACCTCCCGAAACAGACTTAAACAAAAATTTCCAAAAACTCTGAAGAAAATTTTTGAAATCTTCCCTTCTTTTAGTGATGATTGGATTTGGCCCATAGAGGTCCAATGCTGCAACCAGCATCTCTGATACCAAAATGTAACGTCCCCTCCTACCATACCAGCAGGATAGAGAGGACATGGTGCTAAAACCGGGCATCTAGTCCCATACTTAGTAAACAATCATTCAATTTAAAAATGGAGCTTTTAACTAATTATTCAGGTAATTGAAAGATCATATGGAAATGCATAATCATTTGAAAACACAGCGGAAGTAAATTCATTAGCACATCCATAATACATTCAAGTTATTCATCAAAGGAATAATTGCAAAGTTAAAAACACAAGAGAATACTTATCTTGAAAAAATAGTCCCAAGCAATTAGCTATGCAACTGCAACGTTCCACCCAACCATAGGCCAGTTGTGCTTATCAACCTCTTGATACAACTGCCACCCCCGAGCTGGGCATGATCTCTACAAGGAACCAGGGAACAACAGACTCACACATAGCCAAGCATACACCAAGATGAGCCAAGCCAATCTGTAATTGGGTTTATCAGGCTACTAGGACATGGAAGGGAAGAATTGCTAAGCTATTGAGCTCAACCACAAAGCTATGGGTATCCCTCCCAGATCTATTCAGCTTGGCACTCACAATGCCTACACACTCAACACAAGGAAGTATTCTCTTCACTGCCACACAGTCCCTCAAGCCATACCTTCCTTTCTAGTGCTCTCAGGGTGTGCATGGAAAAGTAGCCAGCCCTCTTGATCTTCTTGAGAGGTTACTCCCTACACTAGGTTTATCAAGCCAATTCTGTCCACTACCACTCCAGTTTCTTGCTCACAGGTTCACATCAAAATAAGGATGCACATAACAACAAACTACCCTTGCTGAGCATGAGAAAAACGTTTCAACAGTGGGATGCATGAGATGGGGTTTCCTGAGCTTCAGAAAAACGTGGGTAGACTCAAAACGTATGGGCACTTGGAGAATTCGACTAGGAGAGCAAACCCATTCCAGAAAAATGCGCCAGGGGCAAAAACGACCTCTCCCTCAGTCCCAATTCGCATCCCTCCTTCCCCAGCTATTGCACAATACGAAAAACGAGTTCCTGGGCATGGAAAAATGCAGGGTTATGGTGAAAACGTGAGGATAAATTCTAGGGAGCTCTGTCTGCGTGAGAGGAAGAACGTAATGCATGAAGAATTGCCTTAGGCAGCATTTCGTGGGGGTTTTCTTTCCTAGCAAACCAAAAATACGATTTCCAGGTTGATGGCTTGCCCATGCACGAAAATCTGACTGCCATACTTGTCCAATCCCAAGACATTAACTGCCCCAACCAATCTTTGGAAGAATTAAATGATTGGGTGCATGAGACAAAAATGGATAGTTAAGAGTTCATGGGTTTTCTTATTGACACATGGGATGACCCTAGTGGCTCAAGGGTTTGGTTATTTCCCCTCCCTATTCCTTGTAGAATTGTGCCCCGTCTCTTTTGTTGCATTGCATAGCTAGTTGTGGGTTTGTCCATTAAAATTCGTATTTACATGATGTCTTATTTACATTGTGCTCATCTCGCACAAGAACCATAGGCATCTATTTTTAATTGCCGATACAAAATGCTAAGTAAATGGTGGGGCCTTGGCCTTGAGCTCCTCACCATGATCAAATTACAATATTTACATCATTTACGATTTAATACAAAGGGGGTCAAAATGGGGACATTACAGTTACCTATTTTATAGAATATGCTTTTAGGTAATATTAAAACATATAATTCTATGAATTTTATTAATTTTTAAAATGACAATCGTAAAATGTCTAGATATATTAGTAAAGTTTTCAAATTTCTAATATAAAGCTAAATATATTAGTAAAGTTTTCAAATTTCTACTGATTTTATATAGTTTTAAATTTTTTTATTATTATATTTAAATTTTAGGAAAAGTTGTGATGCAATAAATAATTAAAGGATAAGAGAAAAATAAGGTATTATAAGTAAGTAATCAATCTTAATCTATAAAATCAAAATAATTTTTTATGAACTCCAAAGTTATAAGATGAATTTTTTTATTAAAAAAGTTGAAGACAAAAATATTTTTTTATATAAAATATTAAAATACAATTTCAAAATATTTGTTATAATACTAGCCTATCTAACCTTTCAACTCGTAATAATTATAATAATCTAAAAGAATTTATCTAAAATCTTACTAAACATATATATATACAGTTTCAAAAAATACTAAATAATTTCTTACCACGTAATCATCATCACCATAAACAATATTTGAAACATTTTTAATATAAAATACTTTAAATGAATCATTTAAAAAAAATAAAAATAAGTTAATATTTTTTAATCATTACAAAAAAACTTAAACAAAATTTAAATTTTAAGATTTTCTAATGATTATTCCATATCTTTCCTATATCATTTTATACTATTTATGGAATTCAAATCTCTATCATAATTACTATATCATTTTATACTATTTATGGAACTCAAATCTCTATCATAATTACTATATCATTTTATACTATTTATGGAACTCAAATCTCTATCATAATTATTTTTAAAAAATGTGTACATTTTTTTTTAATAAATACACCATCTTTATTTTTATAGAATTTTAATTTAGACATTAGTAACCATTATCATAAAATATAAAAACTTTAAAGATATTATTATTTTTTAATTAGGTTTTAAAATATTTAAAAAAAATACAATCATATAAACAC
The DNA here is from genome assembly GCA_027924585.1 of Larix kaempferi. Lineage (NCBI taxonomy): Eukaryota > Viridiplantae > Streptophyta > Pinopsida > Pinales > Pinaceae > Larix > Larix kaempferi. Next base: position 6,915,987 of record BSBM01001023.1, read on the forward strand.
ATTTCAAACATTTTACTCTACTTTAATTATTAATTAAATTATATTTTAGCATAAAATATTTAACCATCACAAATCTAACTAATTTTTTTATCACAAATCTAACTAATTTTTTTATGAAGCTATTTTTTATCTCTTAAATGCTCTCCACAATTTAAAATCATTTAAAAATAACCCTTCTCACCAAATTCATACCATACACGAAATTAACAAGTTGTAACGGCACTACAGTGATCGACAGGGAACGGAAAAAACAGAAGAGGGCTCAGTTACAATTTCATCTTTAGTATCTGGACGACTCCCGCCGCCGCAATCCCTGCCATAAATAGAATCCCTGTGGTTTGGTGCAGGCGCTCGAGCCGGTCGAACCGTTTCTCCAAAGCCGACCATCCCTGTGGGCTTGGGAATTGATCGCTGGTTGGATTAAGGAACCATCTAGTAAGACGTCCAGCAAATTCATTCAAAGCCTGTGGGCAGAAGCCTCCTTTTCGCCCGAGATTGGGGTCCCCGCGAGCTCCTCCTTTGTGTTTTCCACGCAGTTTCCTCGTATCTGCAGCATGAAGAGGCTGAGCCATGTCGAAAGTTGTTGAAAGTAGATAGTCTTGTTTCTCCTTCCACCGCTCTTCTCCAAGATTTCTCTTTGATAATCTGAAGAACAAATGGCGAGGGCAATGGTCGTCTGTTTTGGAATGATGAGGAGATTCTTCATTTAACTTCGGAGCGCTCACCGGTAAAAGCTGGACGGGCCCTGCCACAATGACTCTTGGCTTTCCAGGTCACTCCTCTCTCTATATAAAAAAACCTAAACCTAAACCTAAACCTAAAGGATCATAAAATATTCCAAGTCAGTCCTATATATATATATAAACCTAAAGGATCATAACTATTTTATAAATGCATAAATTTCAAAGAATTTTACTAATTTTAAAATGTTAATAACAAATATTAGGTGACTATGAACTAGACACAATTTAATATGCATGTCCAAATAAATGTATATATATTTAACATTCATCTAACTGTACATTTTTTACAAAATGACACATCGGCTCCATTAATAATGCATAATAGCACCCCATGCCGAAGATAGATAATCCTAAATATGATCTTCCTCTTCTTTCAAGTCCATGAAGCTTGAGTATTCTTGCATCAAGGACTGGTGTATCTTTCTGGAGGCTAGAAAGGAAAAACAATCCATATAAGTTCTTTTCTACAATTTTGCGAGTTAGCAAACTTATAAAATAAAATTATAGTTTAATCTAGCAAAATACATTATAGATCTAATTACTAGTATGGAGGGAATTTCCCTTCTATGCAACCCAAACCTCTCCTTGATTCCTCCTTATAATATTTTCATGATTCAATTTATGAAAAAATCAAAACACATCAAACCATTTCCAAAATGGTTGATAAATTTTTTGTTAACTAATGATCCCATTAAGAATATCTTGAGCAATGTAATAACTATAGATGCAACAAATTGGGATGCAATAGTGTGATAAGGAACGACGGCATGCATAGGAAAACCTAAGGTAATTGAAGGTGCACACAAATCTTCAACTAGTATAGTGAAACCATTTAAGGCTGCATTAGAAGGAATGATTAGACTATGAATTTAGAAACTTCAATGGGATGCAATATCAAAGGATGGATCATATGAGCAGAAATTAGAATACCAATGATAGGGTGCACTTGTGCTATTTGAACTACTGCAAATATGAAAAATTCCTACCATGTACTGAAAACTATGAATTTCAACTTAGATAGTCTACAATAGAAATTATAGGTCCTAAAACGACTAGAAAAGTAAAAACTAAACTAATTAGGCTAAAAGAATGTGTATTGTAATATATTGTGCCAATGCATGAGAGATAGGGAAGGTGCACCACCAAAGCGTGCGCTGAAAGGTGGTTTCACTATTATTTGCATGAGTGGTGAATTAAAAACAATTGTGCTAGGCTACATACATGTTTCTAATATATTGGATTAATACAAAAACATAAAAATCAACTATAATACAAAAACAAATTTCACATTAATAAGATTTAAACTAACACATGATACCGATATACAGGGTGATTTGTTGACCTTAGATGGATATGGTTGATCTATATCTCCCATAACCAATTGTTAAAACATATCTCGAGCTATTTATGATTCCTAGAAAACAGTTAAATGAAGTAGCAAAATATGATATCACAGCTAATCCAAGGGATTTATGTGATATCGGGTTCCTTGGGCGTATTGGGTTTAATAATCCCAAAGGCACCAGTATCAGGAAGTCCCTAGATAGATTCCTTTAAATGAAGTGAAACTTGCTTTAAGATACCAACTAATGCCAGCCAATTATCAATTTGAGAAGCTCACGGTTTCAAAAATGAATTAAAGTGGATGGATAAATTACTAGTAATAGGAAGTGGAATTGTCTTGGAAAGATCCATATTAACATATCCGAGTTAGCACTACTTTTGGAATTGTTTGAACATAAAACAATGAACCAACATAAGAATAATTCATATGAGAACTTGGATAATATCGTATTGATGGGATGGCTATCAATGGTATATGGATCGGGACTATCCGCTGAAGGAGGGGAACTTGTGGTGTTTATTATATTTTGTTATTAATACGTAAAATCCAAATTTTAAAAGAACGTAAAAGCGTCACTTGTGCATTTATATATTTACTAAATAACTATCACAATGGGATACATTAGTGGCGAACATACAATGACAAATTATTATATTTAAACTCAAAGATAAAAATCAATCATATGAGTTAAGGCTCGTGTAATGCTCTGGTTTTTTTTACAGCAGAGCACTAAGTAAATTTCTAAGTTAATTTCCTATGTATTAATTCATTCAGGTATGGGTGAGTAAATTTCTGAAGAAAATTCTATGCTTTTAAATGATGTTTAGCATACTGTGTTGTCTCCAATAATCATACATTCGTATTTAAAAGAATAACTAACATATCAATATTTTCCTTCAACAATTTGTGGTTTTTGCATAAGAATATGTTCACAGTAATAAATCAGTAAGAAGGTATATGCAAGGTATGCAAGGTTCAGAGTACGTTTCCACATAATAATTAAATAAAATAAATAATCAAGGAAATTACCTCATGCTGATGCTAGTAGACCATAGGTTGTAGCAGGTTGTATATCCTCTTAGTTAGCCAAAATGAAGTGTCCACCCTACCGACCAGCTATTATCTTGCTAGACCTTGGAAATCAAAGGATTTCCAAGCCCCCGAGCCCACAATCTGATAATCCCGAGAGCAGTCTTCACTTAGGTTCTCCAAACTTTTCTGTTCTCAAAACTTCTTTCTGTTCCAAAAAAAAAACCCCCCTTTACTCCAAGCTCTCCCCCTCTATATACTTTCCCTTCCTCGAGAAGACCTTGGCTTACTCCACCGCCCCAAACTCCCCCTCTCGAGCCCCTCAAACATTTACTCCTTTCACGAGTTCATTCATACACGTTTCTTTATAAGAATGTATAATTAATTACTCTCATGGAAAATTTATTTGGTTTTGGATTGACGGTCGTAAGTATTTATTACGGTGGGAATTATCACCCAAAGGTTATCCATTCGGGACAAGGTTTATTAATTACAAGTCTATTCACCAAACCTTGTATTTATTGTTATTAAGGTAATTAATAAAATATTATATAAATAGTTGACCCCTTTCAACTTGGACATGGCGTGTCTTAAGGGTCTACCTTATCCGTCGAGATCACTTATCTTGAGATTTAAATTCTACGATTCATATTGAATAATTAAATAGTAATAACCCATTTTCCATCACATCACGTTCATTCCAAAAATAGTTATCCTATTATGTCTAACTTAGAAATGTAAAATAATCACATTCTAATCATTCATTAATCAATATTTAAATTTTACCTATTTTGCAATTGTTATGACATGGGTAGTAATATTATTAAAATAAATTTTAAGTAATAATATTAATTAAATCCCCATAAGGTAATAATAATGGTGAATTTAATAAAGATGTATTTTACATCATTTGTTTATCACATGAGTACCCTAACATCTACATAGTATCGTCGTTCTTCTAAACAAAGCACCCTTAAGTGCTTAAACAACCTTACTAATTAATTAGACAGTACCATTACCTTATTTACAACAATTCTCAGATGACAATGTTAACTGATGACACTTGTCTCAATTGTATATCACAATGTTTACCAACGAGTAATGCATAGCTTAATTGACTTGTTTTACACATCTTAGATAACTTTATATCCATTATCTGAATTCGGTCAATGCATGATTAACCTAATTACTTATGACAACTTATACATTTATTCAATGTGTTAAGTGCTTGTATATCGATACTAGTGTACATGTGCAAGGTGTGCATGCGTGGCCAGCGTATGCACAGATCATAAATGTACTATAGACAAACCCCATCCCGCCTATGCATACCTGCTAACTAATAGTAGTATTTACCCCCATGTAGAAGAACAAACATAATATAAATAGTACAATTACTTCAACATTCTCAGTTATTTAACAGTTAATTCTTTACGATTTCACATCATTATCTTTATCTTTACATTAGTTTAATCAATCATGTACAAGGAAGGGTACCTACTACCACTAACTTGGAATCAAGGAATACTAAACCCTCAACAGTACTAACTCACACATCCTCCCATCATAACCTACGTCCAGCATCCTCCCTATCCTTCCTCTGCTAGTACAAAAGTGGATGTTGGACTCACCGATCTGACCACATAGAACTTGAGAGCGATAGCGTCGGCTAAACAGCGGACCTATCCTCCCCTAGCAGGCATCCGACCATCGTCATCACAACAACATGGGGAGCGTGTCTCAGCACGGCCCTCCCATGACCTCGGGTCTCATGGAAACATAGGGTGGGAAACACATCCATCCCTCTCAACATACTGGGCCTACGCCCTTATCAACTCATACTTTGCTGCTATCGGGATTATCAGTTTTTGTTATCGTATCCTCATTTTGGCTGCTAAGGTTTGCTGTATGAACATGTTTTTCCTTTCCAATATATATCACATCAAGTAACTGGCTATCCCAGAGCCCTTGTGTCATGTAGGTTAGTATTTTGCAAAATACAAATTTATAGAAAGCATTTTCCATTGATCGCCAATTGATCCATGTTATCATTTTATTTCATGTAACCTTTTTAGCTCATCATAGATGCGTATGACATATAACATTTCAATAATTCATATAAGAAGATGGTATCCACGTACCGAATCATATATTTCACATTTCATTAATGAAAACATATAAACATATACTGCAATCGTAAAATAAAGAAATCATATGATAATCATGACATCATAACCGCATAACATAGTAACATCATAATCATGGTGAAATCATAAAATAGAGTAACATCATATAATGAGGTCCAATATAGTTTACTCAGTCGAGCTGAGTTCAACAGAATATATAAGAAATAAAGTATGGTGTGTCTAACTAATAAATATGCCTAATCAAAATATGGGCGTTACAGCTCGGAAACAATGGTATAATAAAATTCCACTATTAACTCAAATAAACGAGATGGAAAGAATCAAATTTAGCAAAGAGATAAGCTATAGTAGTTATTCACGATACACATGTGTAGTTGTTGTATTAAAAAAAAACAGAGAAATTGATTAAGTAGAAAAGATAGACCAAAATCTTGACCAAAACATGTTGAAAAACAATATCTTGAATTACTATTTAGATAAAGACAAAATACCTCAGAAAATGAATTTTGAAGGTTAAAAAATGCAACTGTATCTCTATTGTCATCGAAAATTGTTTAGTCTAGAGAGTTAGGTAATATGGTGATCGAAGAGCATCGGGGCCTAGGCAGAGCAGTCGAAGATGATCGTCATGGAGAAGGTCGACCAGAGGGAGTGCCAACGACCACTGGTGCGGAAGAGCAGATTGGCTGTCGCAGTCAATAAGTCAAGCAGGAACAGTCGATATACGATCGATAGAAGATGCGATATGTCGAGAGTTGACATATCATAGTCTACAGACGACAAAGTTGTAGCAGAGACGTCGAGGATCGACATGTTGCTGAATCATGACTCTGACATGTTTGGGTATGTCGAAGCCTTAGGTGCGGAAGGAAGCTGACGGGTATGTCGAAGGCTGACGGAAGATAGTATGGTCGAGGTAGTGATAAGACCGACTATTGTAGCAGTGTCAGAAGGACACTTAGGAAGTCAAGCAGAGTACTTGGTAGCCGTTCGGGGTTTCTAAGGAAGTTATGAGAAGTTATTACAGTTGGTTCGGATCGTGACAGATGTCGCCACAGGTGGAGATTGTGCAGCACGCCAAAGGCGCCGACAATTGCAGGTCTGTAGGATCAAGGAGATCGAAAGACATAGGAGGATTGTTTCGAGAGTCGTAGTAGACCTCACGATGTGCAACAGAGAGCAGCAGGGTAGAAGACTTGTGCACAGGCATAGAAGAGAGGAATCGATCAACAAAAGAGCTGAGCTCAAGAGAATATTTGTAGATTGGATAGGAGAGTCACACATCTACCGACCGTAGAAAAGATCGTGCCATAGCTCATAGTTTCGCAGTGAACCAGGAGAGGGTGAAGATCGAGACACTGAGATAGCACACAGTTACTTTTGTATTGTAAGGCTAAGGCCGACATAGTTAGTTGTTTTACATTCCTTGCATTTCTCATTGTAACCGATTGATTTGAAGTAATAGAAGCCAACTTTTGGCATCATGTTTACATCTTGTTTGTGTGAACGCATGTGTTGAGTGTAATTGTTAATCAAGAACCCTTGTCGGGGTGACCTTGTGCCAAGTGGTATCAAAGCCGGAAAGAGCTGGTAACATCAGAGCAGGGAGAGAATCCTGTGAAAGAAAGGTGGTGGTATCAACAATGGAAGTGAATCAAGTGTGCAAGTGCGTTGAACAACTCCAGCTGCGGTTGGGTAGAGTTGTGCATGACTTGTGAAAGTCTAGTTGCGATTGGACAGAGTGGTAATTTCAGCTGAGGTTAAAAATGGCTCACAAAGGCGTTAATGTCCGAGGAGTTGGAGGAAGAGCATGTGGCGCAGCAGTCGCAGTTGATCGTGAAATGTTCAACGAGTGCGTCCGAACAATGAGAAGCTTGACTATCAAAGTCGCAGTGATCAAAGAAAGGCAAAGGCATGGTTGTATTCCTGATGCGTTAGACCACAACGACAAGGAGGTTGAAGAGGTGGGAACATGTTAAGCAGCAGGAGAAGAACTAGAAGACAAACATAGATGTCAGGAAGTCTGGATCTAGAATACTTGATCGATTGGTTCAGAGAAATGGAGAAATACTTCAACATAGAGCAGATCGAGGATCCTAAGTGGGTTAATATTTCATGTCTGAGGTTGAAGGGTCATGCCTCATTGTGGTGGGAAAATGTGCAGGCTGACAGAGTTAAGAAGGGCAAGGAGAAAATCAAGTCTTGGGATAGGATAGTCGCCAAGTTCAAAAGGAAATTTCTTTCCAAATGACAATGTGGTTTCCTTGTTCCGGAAGTTTGCAGAAATTTCGACAAAAAGAGATGGCCATGAAGGAATACATGGAAGAGTTCTATAGATTGACGATAAGTTTGGGACAAAACGACGAAGGGGAAGAAGTTGTCGCAAGATATGTCAATGGCTTGAAATATTCCATTTAAGATCAGTTGAGTATGTTAATATTTAGATCGGATGGTGAAACCTACTAGTTAGCTCTTAAGGCAGAAGATAAAATGTTAAGGAAATCCACATCAACCAGAGGTAGGATGACTGGTCGGTGTGGGAAGACTATTTCCGCGAAAGGCCAAAGTAGCGGATACAGGAGAGAAGCCTTCGAAGACAACCGACGTGCGGAGGGGACATCGATTAGGGAGAAAACGCAAGAAAAATGACGTGATGGTTGAGAGACACGCAGTCGAAGTGCGTATGGTCAAAGTGGTCCATCCAACAGAAAAGGAGCTGACAGACCAGCTGTAGTTGTTACAAGTGTCAAGGATTCAGACACAAGGCATATGAATGCCCAAAAAAACTACATGCTGCAGAGGATTCGAAACCCAAACATCGAAGGGATGAGCAAGTCGACGAGAGGGCAGAGTTAACATCTAATAGTAGTGTAGATGAGAAGAAGAAAAGTCAAAACCTAATGGTCAGGAGAAAATTGGTTTAGGAAGACTAACACGACGAGAAAGAGTTGGCACAACACAAAGCTATGTTTTGAACAAAAGTGCGAATCAACGAATGGCAGTGCAAGACCATAGTTGATGGTGGAAGCACAGAGAATCTTGTGTTGACAGACGTCATCGACAAGATAGGGTTGAAATGTCAAGAACATCCACACCCGTGCAAGATCTCATGGTTGCAGAAAGGACACCATGTGAAGGTGACAAGACAGTGCCTGATTAAATTCAAGGTCGGGAAGCTTGAGGATAGTGTATTGTGCGATGTAATCCCAATGGATGCATGCCATCTATTGTTAGGGAGACCATGGAAATATGATCGGAAGATGGTCTATGATGGTTGAGCCAACACAGTCACAGTGTGGAAAAATGGCATGCGAAGGACTCTGAAGCTGAAGTAGGAGGAGCAAGTCGACTACAAACAGGGCGAGAGCAACTTTTGGGAGAAGCGAGTGTTGATGTGTTCAGCGAAGGAATTCCTCGTGGAAGAGGAAAGGCATTCGGGATGTTTTTCCATCATTCCGAAAGGGCCATGTGGAAAAAGGTCGACAATGGAAAATATTCTGGTCAAATTCGAAAGCATGCTTGACGAGTTTTGGAGTATAGTAGTCGATGAGGCACCGATGGGATTGCCGCCGACAAGAAGCATATCCCATCAGATCAAATTGATTCCAGGGTCAATTTTGCCAAACAAGGCATCGTATAGAATGAGTATGACGGAAGGTTAGGAACTCAATCGACAAGGCCAGGATTTGTTGGACAGGGGATTAATTAGAGAAATCCTGAGCCCGTGCGCAGTACCAGCGGTATTAGCACCGAAGAAAGGTGGAGAATGGAGGATGTGTACAGACTCCATAGATATCAACAAAATCACGATCAAGTACCGGTTTCCATTGCCGAGGATGGACGACTTGATGGATTGCTTGAGTGGAGAGAATTACTTCACGAAGATAGACCTGAAGCGCGGTTATCACCAAATTCGGGTTAGAGAAGGAGATGAATGGAAAACATCATTCAAGACGAAGGAAGGGTTGTATGAGTGGTTAGGCATTCCATTTGAATTGACTAATGCAGCCAGCACATTCATGCGGTTGATGAATGAGGTACTCAATCCATTCTTGGGTAAGTTCGCCATAGTGTACCTAGACGACATCTTGATATTTAGTCGAACCAAGACATAACACTCGGGGCACATTCAAAAAGTATTGCAAAAGTTGCAAGAAGAGAAGCTGATGGTAAACCAACAAAAGTGTTTCTTCATGAAGGAATAATTTGTGTACTTGGGATTCGTAATCTCGGGTAAAGGGTTAGTGATGGACCCAGAAAAGGTGAAGGAAATATTTGATTGGCTGGAACCGACAACTGCAACTGGAGTAAGGAGTTTCCATGGACTTGCCACCTTCTACAGGAAGTTCATTCGGGGATTCAGTCGGATTTGTGCACCTTTGACAGAGTGCATGAGAAAAGGGGAGTTCAAGTGGATGGACGCTGCCCAATGAGCTTTCGAAAAGTTGAAGGAAAAGCTCACTAAGAGACCAGTGTTAGCGCTCTCAGATTTCGACAAATTTTTCCAGGTCGATTGCAACGCGAGTGGAATGGAAATTGGAGCAGTGTTGAGCCAGGAGGGTCGACCAATTGCATTCCTCATTGAGAAGTTCGATGATGCGAAGTGGAAATATTTGGTCTATGACTAGGAATGTTATGTTATTGTCCAAGCATTGAAAAAGTTGAGGCATGATTTGTTGCCCAAGGAATTTCTGTTATACACAGATCACCAAGCGCTCAGGTTTCTGAATACTCAGTCGAAGTTGAATCAGCGAAACATGAAATGGGTCGAATTCCTGCAGGGATATACCTTCATGTTGCGACATAAGTCAGGCAAGTCGAAAAAGGTTGCCGACACGCTGCGTCGAAGAGTTGCATTGCTGAATACGAAGACAGTTCAGGCAACAGGAATAGAGTTCGTGAAGGCAGAGTATGCGACCGACGAGTATTTTGCGAAAGCATGGGAGGCTTGTCGTGAACCTTAGAGTGTTGACAGAACTCCATAATTGGATTATTTTATCCAAGAGGGATACCTATTCAAGGGACAATAGTTGTGTATTCCCAGAGGATCCATAAGAGATAACATAATCTGAGAGTTTCATAGTGGTGGATTAGCAGGTCATTTTGGCATCGATAAGACCATGGCATTGGTCGAAGAAAAGTATTATTGGGAAGGAATGATGACAAATGTTGGAAAGTGGGTACAATAGTGTCGAGTTTGCCATTTCGAAAAAGGAAGAAGTCAGAACACGGGGTTGTATACACCATTAACTGTACCGAATACCCCATGGGAGCACCTGAGCATGGATTTTGTGCTAGGATTTCCGAAGACACAGCAGGGAAGCGACTGAATATTTGTTGTAGTCGACATATTTTTGAAGATGGCACACTTTATTCCGTGTCGGAAGACAAGTGACGCCACAAGTATTGTTGTACTATTCTTCAAGGAGGTAGTGAAATTGCATGGGTTGCCGAAGACTATCACATCGGACAGAGATACCAAGTTCATGGGTCATTTCTGGAGAACCCTATCGAAGAAAATCGACACGAGGTTACAGTTTAGCTTGACATATCATCTACAGATAGACGAATAGACTGAGGTAGTGAACAAAAGTTTGGGAAACCTTCTGAGGTGTTTCACGACCGACAGACTGAAGCAGTGGGAGAACGTGTTGGCGCAAGCAGAGTTCACATACAACAATTCTATGAATCAGTTGACAAGTTTGAGACCATTCCAAATTGTTTAGGGACGAAGCCCACATGGAGTGGCATGTTTGGTCGAGTTACTGACAGAAATCAGGAAAAGAGCAGATGCAAAATCATTCGCAGAGCACATGAAAGAAGTGCATGAAGATGTGCGAAAGTGCATAGAAAAGAGTAATACGGCATACAAGTTAAGACCCGACAGAAAGAAAAGGCTACAGTCATTCAACGAAGGAGACTTGGTCTATGCACATTTGCGGAAGGAGAGATTTCCGACAGGAACATATAACAAGCTGAAGCTTAAGTAGATTGGACCATGTAAGATTCTGAGGAAGATTTCGGACAACGCTTATGTTTTGGAGCTACCGAAGGACTGAGCATTTCACCAATGTTCAATGTCGCAGATCTGTACAAGTTTGAAGAAGGATCAAGCAACAGAAGCGCAGAAGTGTCGAACATCGACTGGACAACGCACATTCTAGATCGACACAAAGAGGAAATCGCAAAAGTAATAGAGGAACGCGAAGTAATACTTGGTGCAATGGAAATATGATGAGTTGCAGGAGGCTACATGGATTTCCGAAGAAGAGTTCAGGAGACTGAGGGAGCAGTTGAGTTCTTTTTCACCTGGGGATTCTGATGCAGGGGTATCAGGGCCTAGGCAGAGCAATCGAAGATGATCGACATGGAGAAGGCCGACCAGAGGGAGTGACGATGACCACTAGTGCAGAAGAGCAGATTGGTTATCGCAGTCAATAAGTCAAGCTGGAGTAGTCTATATGCGATCTACAGAATATGCGATAGTTCGAGAGTCGACATATCATAGTCCACAGATGATAGAGTTGTAGCGGAGATGTCGAGGATCGACATGTTGTTGAATCACGACTCCGACAAGTTTGGGTATGAGCCAAGCGAGGAGGAAGGGGTGGACTGGCGAAGCATTAGGTGCAGAAGGAAGCCGACGGTTATGTTGAAGGATGACGGAAGACAGTACGGTCGAGGCAATGATAATACCGACTACTGTAGCAGTGTTAGAAGGATGCGCAGGAAGTCAAGTAGAGTACTTGGTATCCATCCGGGGTTGCTAAAGAAGTTATGAGCAGTTATTGCAGGTGGTTGGGATCGTGACAGATGTCGCCATAGGTGGAGATTTTGTAGCACGACAGAGGCGCTGACAATTGCAGGTCTGCAGGATCAGGGAGATTGGTGGACAAAGGAGGAGTGTTTCAGGAGTCGGAGTAGACGTTGGGATGCGCAGCAGGGTAGAAGACTTGTGCGCAGGAACAGAGGAGAGTAATCGATCAAAAGAGGATCGAGAGAGTAGAGGTGAAGAGAAGATTTGTAGATTGGATAGGAGAGTCACACATCTACAGACTGTAGAGAAGATTGGGCCATAGCTCACAGTTCCGCAATGAACCAGGAGAGGGTGAATATTGACACACTGATATATAACACAGTTACTTCTGTATTGTAAGGCTAAGGCCGACATAGTTAGTTGTTTTACATTCCTTTCATCTCGCATTGTAACCGATTGATTTGAAGCAATAGAAGCCAACTTCTGGCATCCTGTTTACATCTTGTTTGTGTGAACGCGTGTGTTGTGTGTAATTGTTAAGCAAGAACCCTTATAGGGGTGACCTTGCGCCATATGGGATCACTGTGAGTGTTATTAGATCACAAATATTTGATAAATTAAGAATGAATGAAAAATATTAGGCGTTGAGAATAACTAGGGAGGATAAGATAGTAAAATATTGATGTAGAGAAAAATACTAAACAATGCCTATATAACCATATAGACACACTTTAAAATTAAGTAATCATCATAATTAAAAGTGACATCAAATGGTTTGGGAAGAAACATTAAGGAAGAAGAGATGCAAGTACATAAGATAGAGTTGGGAACAAATGTTTATATGAAGTTAAGATAACGATGGTCAGATGATAAAAGGTTTTGATTAATCATTTCTCAATGATGAACCCTCATAATTCTATAATGATCTTTTTTCATCTTGCATACCATTCACGTCATAAATTAAAGGATAAATATGAAGTTGTAGAAGGAAGAATAAAAACAAGTTTAAAATTTGTGTATGGCCTGGAGATACCATTACATAAATTTTATGATCAAGTCGACATTACATGACCTGGTAAGTTGGATTTACATTTTCAATAAAAGAGCATTTAGGAGATGACATCGATATCCAAATCTCCATTATCCTTGATGTAGAGCTCTCGACTAGGCCCATGTCTTTCTTTTATGCATTGAGCACGCAAAGGGGGGTTAGAGGAGGGTCCATGAGGCCCCACTCCGGGGGTGTAGGGGCATCCCCCCACTCTCCAGAGGTTCAAAGGAAGATACCCCAAAGTAAAAATTTCTAGACCCTTCTAGTATATTTTAGTTCTTTTTTGAACCCTCATATATAGTATATAAAAGGGGAGTTATCCCTAGTATTGTAACATAAGAGAGATAGAGGAACGCATTGTATGTTTTTTTCTAAGTAATAATAATATAGTGAAGATGTGGTTGTGCCTTGGTTTTACATACACACAACAAGGTTTTGATGTAATATCATGTTATATTGTTATTGTTGTTTGCTTCTATTTTTATATATTTGTTCTAACATGAATGTACAAATGATGAAGATGAAAATAAATTACATATTGCACTTGAACATTTTAAAAATGCATTAAGTATTGGAGAACAAAATGGATTAAACCTACTTTAATAAGAAAATTTAAACCCATAACTAAATGTGTCATCTACAACTTGGTAGGTCATTCGATGAATACATAGAGAATTTTCAAGTACTTAAATTAAAGAAAACCTAATAAGATAGATCAGCAGAATTTAAAACATCGGGTTGAGTATACAATGAATAACATGTAAAAAGTATTTTGAAACACTTTTCGCAATAAGTGCCATAATTTTATTACTTTAGCTACAATATACTAAATGAAGAAAGAGTCCCTTCTTTATAATAAACTAGTCATATAATTTATAAGAAGTCATGCCTTTTATTTAGATTATCAAATAAAGAACAAGGAATGACCAAAACATTGAAACCTACAAATATCAATAAGCTAAAAGAGGGCATGGCGCCAACTTCCTATTCCCCAATATATGTTGTACTTGCTCCAAGTTCTGGTGTAATTAAATGACACATGTAATCCATGTAAGTTATTTATGGTTACACTTAATCCATATCGTCTTTTCATGCCCTATGGTGAAGTGGATAATGAGCTGTGGAACATCTACTTCATTTGTTGTGCTAATTGATAACGCAACATTGGATTTTTTCAATCCCACTGATTGTTTGTGCGAAGTGTGTCCACTCTCCCCATATCTTTTTCTCTTAGTCTTTGAAGGTCTAAGTAAGGATCTCAAAATTTTTACTAGGTAGAGAGATATTATTGGGGTCAAGGTTGGCCAGTCCAAGGTTTTTAACCCATCTATCTTTGCAGTTGATGTTTTGTTGTTATATTATGGATAGTTTTGAGAATGCACCAAGTTCATGGAATCCATTACTCTCTATTGTAAAGATATGGGTATGGATATTAACAAGTATAAATCTGAAATGTATGAAGATGGGATAGACAATTTGGCTGGGATGCTCCTAAGGAGGGTCTTCCCTTTCCATCTCAGATATATGGAAGATGGCATAAAGTACTTCAATTTTGTTTTAAAAACCAAACAATTATGGGGAAAAACATTGTATGTGGATCGTGGGTCATATAGAGAAAATAATTAAATTCTAGTGTAACCGAGGGTTCTCAAGAGGTGGTAGGTTGGTATTGGTCAAAGCAGTGCTAGAGGAAATTCCAGTATTTTGGCATAATTTTGCTCATATCTCAAAAGGAATTCTAGAAAAAAGTCATAAACTCTATTTTAATATTATGTGGACAAGAAGTGATTATTAAAAGGGACTTCACTTGGTCAAATGGATGTGGATTGGAGTCCCAGAGGAGAAGGGGGGTTTGTACCTCTAATAAATTAATATTTTTTGTAAAGCATTGGTAGTGAAATCTCTTTGGAATTCCATATGTAAGGACATTTTGTGGAGTAGAATTCTCATTGAAAATTTTATTTCTCTTGAATCCATAGTGGAATCTTTTAGGAGTACGAGAAAGTATCCAAAGTGAATCCAAATAGTGGAAATATTTAATATTATCCTTTCCTATCCTTGGAAACTACTTAGCTTGGAAAGTTGGTGATCGATCATGGATGAGGGTGGGAGCCAATGTAGTAATGGGATGTGGTAATAATATCTTTATTCTAGAGAGGTTATAATGACATATGCAGGTGATTGGTCAGTAAAATCTAAACATGATCGATGATCCACAATCCATCTCTCAATGGAATCAAGGATAGATGCAACCTCCTAATATTGGTATTCCCATGGATCGGACCTGATTTTAGACACTTTATATTGCAGAAGATGGAAAAGGATCATATCCGTCTTATTTAGGAACCTGATACTCTAATTTGGTCCTATAACAAATATGGTGAGGCACACTTGGTAAAACATGGATATTCTTACATTTCAGGAGAGTTTAATTTGGAAAATAAGTGGCAGTGGAGGAAGATTTGGTGCATTTGAGCCCCTCCAAAGTGTAATATTTTTATGTGGCTAGTTTTTTATAACAAGGTATTCACATGAGAAGCCTTGCAGAAAAGAAACAGATTTGGCTTGGGTCTTTGCATACATTGTAGGAGTAGTGAGGATGTATGTTCACATTTATTTCTCTCATGTGAATTCTCTAGACAGGTATGGCTAGAAGTTGAGCACATTTTGGAAAGTGTAATTTTTGGGAAAACAAATTTGAATGATTTCTTTTTGTATTGGTTTGAGACTATCAATCCAAAGCCTTTATAGATAGTTCATTTAGTTGTTCTTTGGTGTATATGGATCATGAGGATTTAAATCATCTTCAATGTGAAAATTGTCCCTCTATTTCAAGTGGTTGCATAGGTCCATGATTTTATGGTGGCTTATAATATGAACCAAAAGATTATTTATAGCTATCTATAGAGACAATACCAATTGGAAAAACTTAGGATTGGGGTTTTTTATGGGGAAATGTCAGGGTTTAGACAAGAAATGTGTAATTGGTTTCATTATTCATATATATAACTCCTCATATTTGAATGTGAAAACAAATTTGGAAAGAAGAAAAAATAGTTTTGGGGAATTACAAGATTTAGAATATTTTATTTTGAAGTTGGAAGCACACATAAATATTTCAGATTTGCAATTGTTCGGAGATTCTCTCTTGGTTATAAGTTAATTGAAGGGATCAATGCAAGTGTATGGCATATAGTTTCAAGTAATTATCGAGCATATTAAATATTTATTCTCTATCTTTCAGTAGAATAGTTTCTCTCACATCTTTCGAGAGCTCAATTATGAAGCATAAAACTTATCTAAGGATGCGATTCTCTTGGTAGAATCACATTATAACTTATAAAAAAATTCCAATGGTGTAGAATTCATCTATAGGATGGGGACACTCACAGAGTTTTGAAGATTTCCACTTCGATTTTTATGAATGAGTTACAGTTTTTTTTAATATTGAAAGTTGATTTTGAAAGTTTCTTTTTGTGATGAAATTGAACAATGTTTCTTAAAAGGGGAAAATTGTTGGTTCCATTGTTGAAACTATAATTAATGAATTGGTAGATTAGATAGAATTTTTGTGCCTCTGGATCTTGAAGAGTGTATATTTTTTCATCTTGAAATAAAAGTATGATTTTTTCCCTAGCTTAAAAAACTGTGAGAAATTCCTCAGTGGAATATACTACTATTATTGTGATATCAACTATAGGAGAATATGTACATACTACCACTTGGATGTAGGATTTATAATCAAGTCGGAGTTGTACGTGACAAATAATTGAATTCAGTTACAAATAAATTGCATTTTTTTTTCTTCAAATACTTGTCAATTGTAAAATTATATACATAATGAAAAAAATATTCCATGCTAGCCTCATCCAATAAACTATCATGCATAGGAACCTCTATCAACCTATGTCAAGTATGACTACAATGACAACATCAATGCGGATCATCTAATTTGGAAAAAAAAATAATCATCATGTACGTATGATGTGACTTGTCTAAAATCAACATCATGTCTTGAAGGCCCTACCCGTACATGTATAACATCATCTATAGATAGCTTTCAATGGGATGGTACAACAAAATTTTATGGTCAAGGACACCATGTGTTAGTGTGGATATTGCAATACTAGTTGCATGAATCATATTTGCAAGATGAGATGTTTTTTTTTTTTGGGGGGGGGGGGGTGTTAGCATATGCCTAGGAATGGGAATCCCTCTCAAATGATCATGCCTTTCTTGATCCAATGTAGTCCCAATATAAACCCTGTGGAATTCACTAATGTCAAAATAATTAACATGGCGATCGATAATAAGCTCATCCCATAATTTACATGGAAATATAATGGAAGTTTCCTATATTATCATAGGAAATCTATCAAATACCATGAATAACCTATCAATTTAGTTTCGTTTGAATGGAAAGAAAGTGTACTAGTCCATAATTTCCAAAGGCATGGACAATGGAATAAATAATGGTGTTAAGAAAAGTTCCATGAAATACAAGATTGTTCTTTGGTAATCCTTGGATCACTAATTACGTTTATGATTCCATCTAAGAAGTGATTAAATCCCATGCATGTTTACTATAGATGTTGTACCTCAAATTGGAACTTTTGACCTGACATGCTTCATCACCATGAGAAGTAAAGGTTGTGATGCTCCCTAGGTTTTTTTGGATCCATTGTCTTCTGGTTTACCTAGTCCCTAGATAAGCTTGGGAAGGTCCCTTGACATTTGGAGGTCAAAGAACCATCTCAAGAAACACTATCTTGAGCATTCATGGAGAGTGTCGCTCCCTTCAAGTATCCCAAGGAGCTAAAAATTACATCATTGTCGCTCCTTGCATGTCTCTAGGGGGGGGGAATTATAACATTTTCTCCCTTTGCTTACTATTAGGGGAGAGATAGTTCTGTAATAGCCTTTTTCCCTTGATTGTTGGAGTAAGATTTGAGCTTGATCTTTGGTAGATCATCCCATCCTTCAAGTATCTCTCCATTTCCATTCATGGAAACCTAATGTCCCTTGATATATCTTATCCTCCCTTGATCCACCCTTCTATCTCAATTGGTTTAGCCTCTACATCCTATATGAAGGATCTCATACCTCAGCTCAAACACATGGAAAATAGCTTAGAGAGGTGGGTATTATGGTCTTAGGGTGATCAAACGGATTCTTATTGAGATATTGGAGGATATGTTGTTGGTGCAAGATTAGGTATAATCATCTCATGTACGTGTTTCCTTTGGCTTTCCAATCAATGAACTTGGCCTATT
Organism: Larix kaempferi; assembly: GCA_027924585.1. Classification (NCBI taxonomy): domain Eukaryota; kingdom Viridiplantae; phylum Streptophyta; class Pinopsida; order Pinales; family Pinaceae; genus Larix; species Larix kaempferi. Next base: position 6,934,332 of record BSBM01001023.1, read on the forward strand.
CTCCCAAATTGTGTTTCTTATGTTGAATGCATGAATTTGTTTACTTGTTAGTGAATAGATTTAGTTTGATACACTTATTCTTGGAAGGTTTTTGTATTTTCCTTTTGTTTGTAGGCTCATCAACTTGGATCCTTAATCTAGGAGATGGATCAATAAGGAACAATGACAACAACCTTCAAGACTGAGGTAGGACATATATCCTTTTCATCCTTCTCATGCATATGGTTTCTTGGATTGGATTATGTATAGAATAGATATAGAAGAAATTAGCAACCATTTGTTTCTTTTATATCTTGGGTTAGGTGTCTAGGGGACCTTCTTTTTTACCAAGAGGAATCCTACTTATCTGTAGGGAGAATTTCCTAACACTAAAACCGGTGACTCCGCTAGGGACTTTCTGTAGTTTTTCAAACCTTTGAGCTTTTATTTGGACCAATTAGACCTCTTTGAGTTTTTTTTTATTTTGAAATTTTCCTCCTTTGATATTTACTCAAAAGTGTATTCAGCGTACAGACCTAATCCAACCTCGAATCCGAGCCAAAACCAGTCAATTTTTACACCTATTAGGATTATGTCGCTCGTCTGGAGAGTCCCTCAAAGTGAAAATTACCAGTCTGTCACCCCTATGCAGTGTCTCAGGGAGAAAAAATATCAGTCTGTCGCTCTGTCTAGCTTGTTCCATGAGAAAAAAAACCCTCATTTGGGGTAGTTCTCAGCCCTGTTTTGTGTGGCATTTCTTGGCTTTTGCTTCACAAATTTTTGTGTAGTATTTTGATGCTTGTTTGAAGTTGTGTGGGATCCTCATCAGAGAAATTTTTTTCTTACTAGGTCTTTTGAAACTCATTTTTTATCCATGCCAATCCTTGGACAATTGAAACCAACTTAGTCCAACATGATCCTTTGTTGGGTCTGCACCTTTTTGTGGTTTGTTTTATCTTGTCCAATAGTACCTGGGTGTCCATTAAATTGGTTCAGACATTCCCAAACCCTGTTTGGGAAAAATTTGGACCTACTAGACCTATTTGGGAATTGAAGTGTGATTTGGTCCTTTTTACACCAAATTTTAGATTGCTTATGTTTAGAGTGAAATCACCAATCTCGTACAAGCCCATAATTTTGTAGCCTTGTCCTAAGCTCTTCCTTACCAATCGATTGTTCTTAGATTGAGTAATTGAGGTTTGAAAAGTTCCCTTTAACTTGGGATTTCGGTTTTCAATTTGCAAGAGTTGGAGACATATCCTTAATTGGATTCTTTTTGGCTCTTGTTTGAGTGTTTGAGTTCTTTTTTTTCATATCATTTGGTTTTGGAACTCTTGTAAGTATCATTTAGTCCTTTCATTTCAATTGAAAGAGAACCAAATATGTTTTAGAACCTTTTGTGCAATTCAAAGTTCTTGGAAAAAGAAGAAAACAAAAAAATTTGCATTCTACTTTTTGAGTTTAGTTTTTGGTGTGTTTGAAAGAATTGAAAAATAAAAAGTGATTGCATTGTAGTTATTGGGTGGGGCATTTTTGAGCTTGAATTTTGAAGAAAAGTAGCTTGCATTTTGAAAGACATGAATCGTGTATCCTACATTCCCTTTGAATCATATACTACATCATCTTTTGCATTCAAAGACTAGTTCATGTTTCTTGCATGGGGTATATGCATTTGGGAAAGGAAAATAATATCTTCTTTACCCTGACTATCATTCATCAAAAATGAAAAATTTGCATTTCAATTTTGGGTGCAAGGTTTAGAGTCAAGTCAAAACCAGGGTAATTTTTAGGGGCAAAATTTCTCCAATTGGGTATTTTTTTGGGCTTTTTTTCAAAAAATAAATTCGCTATTTGGTCATTTTTAGTCTTTGATATCACCTATATCTGCATAAAATATGTTTTTTAATCATAATATTCACCAAAATTTACATGTTTCAATAGTAAATTGTAAGTTTTATTTTTAATATTCACTTACCTATCTATATCTATGTTTTTTTCCAATCCAAAATAATTGCCTAGAATACTATACTTAAGTGTAATATTAGAATCCTTAAAAAATACCCTGGTCAAAAACACCATCTAGTCCACTTTTGCTTACACTATTGAGTAATAAACAACTATAAAATGGAACAAGGAACATAATCTAAAATCAATTAGACTTTTTTCTTTTATAGAAAACCAACAAGTCTAGGATTTTAGGGACTTGGTTGTAGCATGGAGAGTGAATTCTCCAAGGCCACAAAAACAAAACTAGGGACACTAAAGAGCGAAAAATCCATTATTAATGCAAATTTCTTGTTGGGAAAGCTCCTCTAACATAGGATTCAAGCAATAGGAGAAGTCAAGAAGAGTGTTTGGAATGGTCCTCAACATTCTTTCTCTGTGGGGTTATGCAAGTTAGGGATCAATCTTAGTAGTGGCAAGTCCTTAGGGTGACACCACTATCTAAGTTGCTTCGGGCCTAAGACAGTTGTATTACGTTCCCTAGTTATTCATAGAATCCCTCTCCTACAACCATTTCTCCCAACCACCAAGCATGAAGTGGTAACCTTAGTTTATTTTCCTAGGTTACCTTCCTAGGTTATTGCAGTGGTGGTACTGTCAGTACCTGAGACAAATATACAACACATGATTTTGGATCCTTGGGAGGGTACTTGGTAGCGTTAAGTACTTGCACCTTTGGAATTCCATTACGTAGTAGTTGTGGGTAACCATCTCCCATTTCTTCGTTAACAGTCTCATCTCCCATATACGGAAGATCCTTACTTCCTTTATCTCTAGTACAAGAGAGTTTTTTTATTTTTGATATCTTATAGGGCCTTTGGTAGTTTGTTCTCTTGAATGTAGTAGACCCTAGGTTGAGTCTGCATCCATGGAAACAATTTGGAATCCTTCCAATCAAGGAATCCCTTTGTACGTGGATCCTCATCTCTTTCATTATGGAAATATTGGTACTCCTTACATTTCTACATTAAATCTTCCTGGATCCACTATAGGGTTGCTGGTATGGTTGTTTTCCATTTTGATGATCCCAAATGCTCCCAGTTCCTCGAGTGAAATGCCTCGACCTCAAGCACATCAACCTCTTATTGATCCTTTTCCTTCTTCACCCATTGTGTATTCTTCCCTTTGTTTTTCCTTTCCTGGTGAAATCCTTAATACTAGTAACTAGGAGTCTAAGAAGAAGAAGAAAAGGAAGAACATGAAGAAGAAAAATAAGCAATGGGAAATTCAACTAGCCACTGTTAATCAATATGGGAGTGTTGATAATGTTGAGAATCCCGAGATCATAGGTCATAAACCCAAGTCCCCTTTAAGAATTTGTAAGGGTGATCACCTTCTTACCCATTTCCATGGTATTCCAAAGGTTTTAGAAGTGTGGTCTCAAAATCCTCAACAATCCATCTCACCAGCATCTCCAGGTCATGCTAATGATGGTCCATCGATGAGTGAGGATAAGGTTGGGTGTAAAAAAGGTAAATTCAAGTTTCCTTGTAAGCTATGCAATGGAATTCATCATACTTTCCTTTTCCCGCATATAGAGGAGTATTCATAATTGTTGGAAGACAATGTCATTGCTCAACAACAACCTTTAGTTTCTTCCCAAGAGTCCTCCCCTACCCAACCTCTGGTTGATGAGGTTGTCAATATGAATCAATCTTTGGTTGACCCCACACTTCTCTTGAAGAGTGAATCAAATTCCACTGATGTTTTTCTTGTCACTTCATATTCCTCTAAACAAGGGAGCATTTCACTCGTTTCGATGGAAACCCATCCAAGTGGTGAGGTTATTTCCTTTGCTTCGAATAAGTTGGAAAATCCTTGTCTTCCTTCATGCATACCTTTCCAAATAATCATGCGGGATTGCGATAAGGACATATATCAAACTATGTTTGATGAAGGGGCATCTATTAGTATTTTATCCTCAACTTTTTGGAAAGCTATAGGCTCTCTAAAGCTTCTGCCATCTACTAATCATCCACTAGCTTTTAATAGAAGATCTAGTGAACCTTTAGGGATCCTTCCTCGGTTGTCCATCACTGCCTTAGGAGGAAAAATTGTATGCATTGATGTCATAGTGGTCCATGACCCCTTGTATTTTAATTTACTCCTTATGCGGGACTATGTCTACGCTATGAAATCTATCATGTCTACACTCTTTTCAGTGATGCATTCCCCCCATGATGGGAGAATAGTGACCATTGATTAGATTTTGTTTCTTAGTCCCAATAATCGTATGGTTGTTGACCATCCAACTTCCATAAATGTTCCTTACATTCAAGTGGTATCCTCCCCGCCTCAGGTTAATTATGTGGCATTATCTCCCATGTCTTCAACTGCTACTGAGAAGGAGCCTCTCACTGTATGCTCAAATTATCTCAATTGAGATCTCGCAGTTGACATGGTGAACTCTTCAATGGGGGAATTGGAGACTGATCTACCCCTCGTTATCCTTATCGAGTCTCTTGGCATGAATTATTTCTAGAGCATTTTTCTTCCATCCAATGAAGGACTCTTGGAAGCCATGTCCAAGGACCACGATCATGGTTCGCTTTCTCTGTCAAGTTCATTAAAAAATGAAACAGATAATTATGAGCATAGTTCACTTTTTGTGTCAAGCTCGTTAAAAAATGAAACAAATAATTACGAGCATAGTTCAATTTTTTTCCAAGCTCATTAAAAAATGAAATAGATAACCATGAGTATAGGTCATTTTCTATGTTAAGCTTGTTAAAAAATGAAACAGACCCCCCTCCCATTGAGGTGAGTCTTAAACCAAACTTAGTACTTGTACCTTCCTTTCATCCACTTGTGTCACTTGATCTTCTTTCTTACTCCCTCTATGGTGAACCTATTCCTATTAGTATCCAAGAGTCTAATCAGGTGAGGCAAAAAAAGTTGGCGAACGAAACAAAGCTTGGGGGGCATGTCTCCAACCTTTGGGAATCATACTACAGTTAAGATTTTGCGAATCATGTCGGGGGAAAAGTTCCAACCTATGGACATCACGTTTGACGAAAACCCATTAATGGGTATCACCCAAAGTACCGACCTTTGGACATAATTTTGGGAAGAAACCCACCAATGAGTATCATTCCGAGCATAGTTTATTTTTGGTTCAAAGCTTGTTAAAAAATGAAACCCCGAGCATAGTTCATTTTCTATTTCAATCTCATTAAAAAATGAAGCAGGCACTTTGATCATGGTTCATTCTTTTTTTTAAGCTCATTTAAAAATTAAGCAGAAATTCTTAGCATAGTTCATTCTCAATTTCAAACTCGTTAAAAATTGAAGCAGCCACTCAAGCATTCTTTTCACCCATCTTCAAACCTTGTTAAAAATAGTAAGAGGTGTTGAGCTTAATTTTTACTTTTTTTTCCTCTAGTTAAAACATGAAAAATATTTTGAGTTCTTTTGATACCATAGTCATGCTCATTAAAGTTAAGGAAAAAGGTGTTGATTTTATTCATCTTTTCTCGTACTTGTAAAATAATGAGGAAGTATCTGGCGAGTAGAGGTTTCTCTTTTTATCCGTCCTCGCTAGTGATTTATGGAAAATGAACCCTGCTGAGTTTTTTTTTTACCTTTGTCGTACTTTGTTATCAACCATGACAAATTCATCTGTCGAGTAATAGTTTATCCCTTTTTAGACCTGGCGTGACTAACTATATGAAAAAGAAACTCTTCAGAGTCTCCTTTAAGCCCTTCTTAAACTTCCTCAAAATGAAAAGAATGCCGAGTGAACTTGTTTCTTTCATGCTTGTTAAATTATTTGAAATGACATACATTTGGTGATAGTTTACCCCTTTTTAGACCATTTGGAATAATTACGAAAAATCAATACTCTAGTAAACCTTGTCTAGAAGAGTTCTTTCTCACAATGTTTTATCCTTTTTTGAGTGAGGAGATTAAATTTATGAAAAATAACCATTTTGGAGTCTTCTTTCAATCCTTTTCCGGACTCTCTAAATGTGAAAGGATCTCTGAGTTTACTTTCTTTGGACTCATAAAACAATTCATCGAAGGGCCCATATGGGACCTAACCCCTCCTTCTCCAGGTTCATTAAACATATGTTGAGGGACTCATCTAAAATGAGCTATACCAAGCATTTTTTACCATCCTCAAGCTCGTTAAACAAACAAAGAGGTACTCATTGATCATGATGTGGGGGAATTGGGAAAATGGGTTAAGTCTTGTTGGAAAGTCTTATGGAAGCTTAATATCACCCTTGAACATGGCACATGTCTATATCTTGTCTTATAGTTGGTTAATTTGATTTCCTCTAATTTATACCAAATTCATGATTCATTTTACTCCTTTGGACCATCTTAAGAATGCATCCGTCATTGTCGCATTATGTTTTGGTCTCTGCCTCGTTGATTCAATGTTGCCAAGTCACTTGTCGTCCCATCCAATGTTCAAGGGAAGTTAACCTGAGCAATCCTTTACATAGTATTATCGACCTTCATCCTTGTGTCATTCCATACTCAGTTGATATACCATTTTACATCACTTTCTTGTGTCGATTTTGTGTCGATGATGTGGGATACATCATGGCCCTCCTTCGACGAGTTTGTTCCTGTCGACTCCAACAAATTATCCAAGAATTAGACTTAGAAACTATTCGATACCTTGGTTCCTCCATGCCTCAATGGAAGGTTTCCTTGCTCCTAAGATTAGGTTTACATCATTGAACTATGATCTGATGATTCCACGAGTTTTCAACTCTAGATCATCTTTTCGGATTTGTTGGAGTGTACTACGATACCTTGGGAGTCATTGTCATCATTGATGATTTCCCTCACACTTGTTAACAGTTTACATTAATGAACGTTAATCAAATGGTTTCTACCATGTTCGAATTCAAGACTTTTATTCACATGGTTAGAATTGTATCATTTCGAGATTGGGTTGAAGACCCTAGGGACTCTTGTTATGTACTTTAACCAGGTTGGGATAGAGATTTTTTGAGTAGGTTCCCACATAGATATCATGTTGGAAACCTCATTGATGTACTGTCACACAGATCGACTTTTTTATTGGTCATGGCTGTGTTATCATTGTATCATGGATCTACTTTGTATTCTTGTATCCATGATTTATCTTCAGTAATCTTTAGGTACAAATCCACAAAGTATGTCATTGGCCATAGCCCGAGTCAGTGCTATCATGGATCTACAATGTATTGGTCGACAACCATGCTTATAGTCATTTTATTTCAAGCATGAGATTCCCGACTCGAGGATGATACAGTTGTACTACTTGATCTTTGTTTGCAACTTCTTTTTCTGGGTCTCTTCCAGACACCCTTTGCACCTATGTCTTGGTAAAGTATCTTGGTCATCATATCTTTTTGAACTCATACATTAGGGGCCACCTATTGTACCTCAAATTGGCACTTTTGAACTGGAATGCTTCATCACCATGAGAAGTAAAGGTTTTGATGATCCTTAGGTGTGTTTGGACCCATTATCTTATGGTTTACCTCATCCCTAGACAAGTGTGGGAAGGTCCCTTGACATTTGGAGGTTGAAGAACCATCTCAACAAAACCTATCTTGAGCCATAATGGAGAGTGTCGCTCCTTTCCATTTTCCCAAGGAGAGAAAAATACATCATTGTCTCTCCTTGGATGCCTCTTGGGGGGGGATTACAACATTTTCTCCCTTTGTTCAGTGTTAGGGGAGCGATAGTCCTGTAATACCCTTTTTCCATTGATTGTTTGAGCAAGATTCGATCTTGATCTTGGGTAGATTATCCCATCCTTTGAGTATCTCTCCATTTCCATTCATGAAAACCTAATCTCCCATGATGCACCTTATCCTCCTTTGATCCACCCTTCTCTCTCAAGTGATTTGGCCTCTCCATCCTATAAGAAGGATCTCATACCTTGTCTCACACACATGGAAAATAGATTAGAGTGGTGGTCCTTATGGTCTTAGGGTGCTCAAAGGGATTCTAATTGAGAGCTTGGAGGAGATGAACTGTTGGTGAAAGACCAAGTATAATCATGTCATGTACTTGTTTCCTTTTGCTTTCTAATCAATGAACTTGGCCTATTCTCCCAAATTGTGTTTCTTATGTTGAATGCATGAATTTATTTACATCTTGTTAGTGGATAGATTTAGTTTGATACAGTTTTTCTTGGAAGTTGTTTGTCTTTTCCTTTTGTTTGTAGGCTCATCAACTTGGATCCTCAATCTAGGAGCTGGATCAGAAAGGATAAGCGAGGAAAAACTTCATGATTGAGGTAGGAAATATACCCTTTTCATCCTTCTCATGCATATGATTGCTTGGATTGGCTTGTGTATAGACTAGATCTATGAGAAATTAGCAACCATTTGCTTCTTTTCTATCATGGGTTAGGTGTCTAGGGAACTTGCTTTTTTACCAAGAGGAATCCTACTTGTCCGTAGGGAGGATTTCCTAACACAATAGAGTGGTTTGATGTAGTGTTTTGATTCAAATTAGGTTTTTCTCGATCCGAACAAGATAAAAACCGCATTTAAACAATTACAAACAAAATTTACAAACTATTTAAGTTTATAGAATTTAACATATATAAATACCATTTGAAATAAAAGTTACTTTGAGATGAGAACTCCATTTTAAAAAATACCAAGTTGTGGTGATTCTAACCTCTCTTATGCTTTTCTTCAACAAATTTGGGTACATTCAACAAGGAAACATGCATCAAGGTTGGAGAAAAGAAAGAGAAAAAAGCATCATGGGTATGGGAAAATGAATAGACAATGGTAACCATTTATTTTTTAATATTTAGTAATGCATGCACACTTTTAAATATGTGCATGCATTTTTAAAGTGTGTTTCTTCTCACATAGAATAAAATCTGTGTTGAATTCGATGTGGAGGAAAACATGGTGATTAAGTTTAGGGTTAGTAACCGTTGTTGCAATATGTTAAATTCACAAACTATGTGTTATTATTGGAATAATTTTGGGAAAAAAATTCATGAAAATTTGTCAAATTGACAGACTAAATCAAATTCAAGCTAAATCAAATGTTATGTTGAAATAATTTTGGGAACCAACTTCATGGAACAACCCCTAATTGCTTATGACATTTGGTTGTTTGTTTTATTATCTATATAATCTAAAATAGGAATTTATGATTTCACTAGTGATACATGGAAATGGAGGAAGGTTCCCATTCATTACTCTAATGATTTGGAGCCCCAAATCCTCTTGTTTGTGACATTTGGTTATTTGTTTTAATGTGGTTTAAATATCTATCTCACCTAACATGAGAATTTATGATTTGGCCAGTGATACATGGAAACAAAAGAAAGTTTCCATTCATTCCTCTTATAATTTGGAGGCCCAAATAGAATTTTGGGTTTGAATGTAGTGGTTGCATGAAATTTTTCGGTTAGTGATGATTATGGTGTCCAACCATGCTTGGTGGCCATCTAATAATTATAGTGCACTTTAAGAATTAGTAGACTATCAAAATGGGCACAATGTCTTAATGTTGTTGCCTTTGTTGTCATTTCCCATTCATTCCTCTAATGATTTGGAGCTCCAAATCCTCTTTTGGTTGTCTTTGTTGTCATTTCCCATTCATTCCTCTTTATGGGAGCCCCAAATCCTCTTGCTTGTGACATTTAATTGTTTGTTTTAATGTTGTTTTAATATCTATCTCATCTAACATGGGAATTTATGACTTGGCTAGTGATACATGGAAATGGAAGAAAGTTTCCAATTATTCCTCTTATGATTTAGAGTCCCAAATAGAATTTTGGGTTAGAATGCAACGGTTCCATGAATATTTTCGAATAGTGATGATTATAATGGTGTCCAAACATGATGGCCATCTAATAATTATAATGCACTTTAAGAATTAGTAAACTATCAAAATGGACACACTTTCTTAATGTTGTTGTCTTTGTTGTCATTTCCCATTCATTCCTCTAATGATGATGGGCACACTTTCTTAATGTTGTTGTCTTTGTTGTCATTTCCCATTCATTCCTTTAATGATTTGGAGCTCCAAATCCTCTTTTGGTTATTTGTTTTAATGTGATTTCAATATTTATCTCATTTAACCTGGGAATTTATGATTTGGCTAATGATATATATGGAAATGAGAAAAAAAGTTTCCATTCATTTCTCTTATGATTTGGAAGCCCAAATAGAATTTAGGGTTAGAATGGAGTGGTTCCATGCATATTTTCGGTTAGAGATGATTATGGTGTCCAACCATGCTGGACGGCCATCTAATAATTATAGTGCACTTTAAGAATTAGTAGACTATCACAATGGACACAATGTCTTAATGTTGTTTTAATTATAAAATCCATGGGGTCATCTCTTAGGCTATGAAATGTCTTAATGTTGTTGTTTTAATTATAAAATCCATTGGGTCATTTCTTAGGCTATGAAATGGAAAATTTGGAAAACGAAATGAAAAATTTGGAAAACAAAAAGAACAGACTATGAAGTGGGAAATTTGGAAAAAAAATTAGAAAAAAAAAACGAACAGGCTATGAAATGGGAAATTTGGAGAAAAAAAATTAGAAGAAAAATCATGTCAAAGGTCAAATTTTTTCTTTGGAATCCAAGCCACCCTAGGATTTGGAGCTCCTCTTTGGTTTAATATATTTAATTTTGCATGCTATATCTTAAAAGATGAAAGTTGATGTGACTATCGAAATTCTGACTATTACTTTAGCTTTCATAATTCATCTACGCAACAATTACAGAGAAACAGAACACCGGAGGTGTTTTCTTTTTGTCACGATACAGGATTAACTCTAATTTTACATGAATCACACACTGAGAACTTAAGATGGATTTCCAGCTAAACATTAAAAAAAATTAACGTCCTCGTTACAAAAACCAGTTTGCATTCTCTTTATTATAGAAACAAAAGGACGTTAACATTTTATCAAAAAGATTCACAGCCCCATACATTAGACTGCACTGCCAGCGTGGAAATTTATGTAGTAGAATACATGGTTCTCTCGAAAGCCACAAAGCTCGTAGGGTTTTATCAGTCAGCGTCCTCGCATTATTGAATTCCGTTCTTCCAGTCCTGAAATTTGATTTCCGTTCTTCCAGTCCCGAAATTCACGATTGATTATATCCAGCCTGTCCTCCAAATCTCGTAGTTGGAGTTCGAGCTGGGTCATCCGCATTTCCAACAAGTCTAGAGGGTCTGTACGGTCTGTGGGTCGATCAGAAATCCAGTCCGCGAAGCTAGGGGCCCGATCTAATCGGCGCAAACTCTGTTGAGCGGAGGAGGATTCGTTTGACAGGTCGCCAGTTTCAAGAGCTTCCGGAAGTTCTCCAGTATTCTCTTCACGTGCTTCTCTACTATCTGCACCATCATACTCCATGCCCATTTCTCTGGTATCTGCATCATCAGACCCCATGCTCTCTTCTCTATTGTCTGCAGCATCAGAGTCCATGGCGACTGATCTTGAAGACACTGTTCTATTGCTCTCCACTGCTCTTCTCTGTGAACTCTATCTGTGATACTCTAGAAGAGCGATTGGCGATTCAGGAAAGGACTGTCTATTGGAAATATAAGGGAGAAACTTGTTTTAACCTTGTGGAGACTAAACGGCTGACTCTTGGCCTTCCAAGTCTCATTTGCCGGATATTAGGTATACATATTAGGTATACAGCTAGTTGGGCTCGCTTAAGCTGTGAATTTTGGCGTTTTCTAATGTTTTCTCCAAACGTTACTGTACTTTTTAATACTATTTTGTAGATCTGATCATGTGAAAAAATTGTACAGTTTTTATGAAACTCATTTTAAAAGCATTAATAAAGTACATTGATAGAGATATTTTATGCTTATACTAAGCTTTATTACTACAATACAATTCATTATAAATATATAAAATTTGATTTAATTTAATATTTAAGTTTAGATTATATAATATGTAGATAACTCTTTTGTCAAGGATAAGGTGGGGTTAGATGGATTTTATTCCATTCATCCGGGTTCAATTCCATTAAGACATCTTTTGGCTTGGATTATCGGCTAGCTTTCCTTGATTCCTTCAAAAAAGTAAATTTTCAGCTAAAAAATATAGATAACTCTTTTATATATAACCAAAATCAATAGGTCCAAAATGGTCAAACCAATTGAATAGATTCTGATATTAATTCAAAGCCTTCACTTTTGAGTTACGTTTATATGTTATCATTACTTACTACTTGTGTGGATCAATAACTTTAGATGTACTTTGCTATGTTTTAGTTGTTTGCTTTCCATGTTTACATTTTTTTTTTTTTTTTTTTGTATATTGGGAAGCACCTTATTCCCCTTGCATTATGCTTTGAATAACACACTATCATACTAACCATCGAGAGGCCCTTACATAACACTATTTTGAAATGGTGTGGTACTCTTTAAAATATTTTGAGATGAAAGAAGGATGTGGGAGGCCCTTACATAACACTATTTTGAAATGGTGTGGTACTCTTTAAAACATTTTAAGATGAAAGAATGATGTGTCAAATGGTTATGGATTATGGGTTATTAGTATTGCAAACACTGAAAAACAACAATATGTTGATTTGGAGGGATGATTATATTTAATTTATGATTAATTTGGATTTTAGAAATGTATATATGTTATAGAAATATACATGTATTCTAAGAATAGAATGTATGCATGTCCTTAAAAAGCATGCATATTATTATAAAAATTCAAATCAACACTATTTGTGAATCTTTACATAGAATAACATGCCATCCTCCAAACTCATACAATATCAAGAGCTTAATTGTGTTTTCCAATTCGTGGATAATGTATATGATATATTACTACTACCACTTGTATACACGTACCAAGTGAATTTGATTGACCTAACATCCCCTTATCCTACAACCTTGATCCCCAAAACATACATCTAAAATTGTATGTAATCTTTTTCTCTTGGTTATTAAAACCACCCGAAATTGATAACTATAGAACCCCACCCCTAACATTGATCATGGAGAAAGAACACTAATCTATGGCTTCATCCATAATATGTACATAACATTAATCATTAGAGTGTGTTCTTCCCTCCGACGTCAGCTTGGAACCTTACAAATTTCTCCTTTCAAAAAATATATAGGACCCCAACTTATCATCATCCTACAAACACCTTATTAATTTCTATCCATTAAGCCAACCAAATGATTCAATCTAGACAACACCCTGTTTATCAACATTATCATTCTATTCTCCATCATCGTAGAACATCCCATGCTTACCCCTTTTCCTAATATCCATGGTAGTATCAAAGATACCCATGCTATTGTATAAATTCTCAAAGAAGATACAAAGGTTCCTCCTCTTTGCACCCCATGCCTACCAATATTGAATATTTGTAGTGTGAAAAATTGGTTTCTTAATGGAACTGATATCATATCCTTTGGAGAGGATTTTTGTTGGGGTTCAAGGCCTTGCTCATGAACCTCAAGCATAAAAATATTTTTTTTAAGGCCCAAGGCCCTTTTTTTCCTCCCCTAGCCATGCTATGGGCCCCAAGAGCCATTATTATTGTGAAAAATATACTAATGGTATCCATACTCCTACTTGGATGTGAATGTTCCCAAATATAGGTCTAAGGTTGTTGTTTAAGGATAATTTCACAAAGCTTTATCTTGAGAAGGTTCAAATAGGGCATAAGTACCTTATTACATTCCTTATCAATGGTTAGGGACCTACATGTCATACATAGTTTATAAAACCTCCTAATGGTGTTGAGGTCAAACATATATCTCTTGAGACCCCACTACAGTGGAAAAAACCTTTGAATGGTGACCATATCCTACTAGGAGTCGATAAATACCTTAAAGAGGATTTTTGTAGTAGTTCAATCTATTCTACATGAGAATTAAGACCAAAAATATTTATTTAGGATCTAAATTCTTTTTTTTTCCACTCAGTCTATGGTAGAGGCCCCAATGTTGAATCTTATTATGAAAAAACCTACTAACCGTTCCTATATTACTAGTTGGAGGTTGTGTTTATGGGCTTGAGCCTAAAAAGCTTTGTTTAGTTACAAAGGTACTTATTTTACTCATGTGTCCATGTTACAAACCTTTAATCCCATATGTGATGTGAAAAAAAAATTGATGGTACTGATATCCCAATCGGAGACCCAAGATCCCTTAATGAGGACCCACATGGTTATTTGGGTCCTAGTTGATGGCCTTTAAGCTTTAGAGTATTCAATTAGAACCTAGGGCCCTTATTTTCCCTCCTTAGCTATGGTAAAAAACCTAAAACCCATTAGTATCATGAAATTCATATCAATGGTTCCAAAGATCCCCTAAAGATGTCAAATATCCCTTACAGAGGTATTCTATAATTGTTAAAGGACAACTATATGAAGCATGATCTTGAAAATTTTCAAATAGGAACAAATCACCTAATGATTGTTCCTTGAGAATGATTGAGGCCCTATGTTCCATAGATGATGTGCAAAAGATCATAATGGAATTGAGGTCAACCTTGAGGTCATTGATGCCTAATTATGGTGCACACAAAATTCTAATGGAAACCATATCAAATTTAGAGACTATATTTACCTTACAGAGAATCTGTGTGGTAGTTAAAGGCCTTATTTATCACCACTAAGCCCAAGAATATTTATTTATTGTGTAAGGCCCCTGTTTTCCCCATTAGTCATAGTAGAGGCCCTAAAGACCATAAAAAACAATAAATGATCCCATAATCCCAACTATAGACCTTGTACATTTCCACTGAGCAAGAGAAAGCTTAGTTTAGAGCGCATGCCCCTTATTTCCTCTCTTTCCCATTATACATGACCCGAATCCCATTTACATTGAATAAAATGTCCTAATGATGCCAAATTCAATATCCCTTTTAGAGTATTTGTATGGTTGTTTAATATCTTGTTTATGGCCCTTGATCGTGACAAGCTTTGTTTAGTGCCTAATGTCTTTGTTTTCCTCCTGTGGCCATGGTAAAAAGCACTGGGATGTATTGTTATTGTATAAAACATACTTATGGAACCAAAGATCCCTCATAGAGGCTAAAGATACCCTAGATAGGTCTTATGTAGTTGATTGAGAACTACTCCCTGAAAGTTAATGATGAGAAGATTCAAATAATTCCCAAGCAACTTATGTTCCTTTATTCAGCATGGTTAAGGCCCTTTATGTCATACGTGGTGTGATAAACATTTTTATGGTGTGGAGGTCTAGATCAAACACCCTGAAGAACCAATTGTGCTGCACAAAACCTCACAATAAAACCAATATCCCACCTGGAGGCAATAAATCCATTAGAGGGGATATTTGTTGTGGATAGATTTTATATACATATCCATTAATCCCAATACATTTTAAACAATGCCTAAACCTCTTATTTTCCTACCTTGATCATGGTAGAGGTATTAAAACTGTTTTCTTATTATGCAGAACATACTATTGGTGTTTGTATTCCTAGGTAAAGGTCTTCCTCATGGATATTAAGGATGGGAAATCCTTGTTTAGGGATAAATTCCCTCATTTTCCTCCATTATCCATGTCACAATATGTAACCCCAATCTGTGGTTCAAAAATCCTTCTAATGGTGCTCATATCATAGTTGGAGTGAAAGTATTCCTTAGAAAGGGTCAATGCGATTGGTCAAGGTGTAGGTCATGTCCATTGACCTTGAGAAGATTTATTATGAGGCTAAGGAATTTTTTTACCTTACCCAACCATGTTAAAATCCTAAGCTTCACATCTAGTCTAGAAAACCTCGTAAGGATCTATATGGTTGTTTTGGTCCAGTTTTATAGCCCTTGAGCACAAGAATCTTCAGTGTAGGTTTAAATCCCTTATTTTCCTTCACCAACCACCAAAGTGGCCCTGAGATCAATTCTTATGATGTAGAGAATAATAATTCCTATATTTTTAGTTCAAGGCCTTGTTCATCACCATTAGTAAATTCCCAATGAGATATTCTTAGTGTCCCATAAGTGGAAATGGTCTACAAAACATTGTAGTTCTAAAGTACACACAATTCATTCCTCCCACTGTCATTGTAAATGTCTTTATTGTTGGAACCAAAGGTTATGCATCACACTTATAGAACTTCTAGATACAACTAGTTGAAATACCATAGTTGATTAGTAGAGAACTGTCACATACCCGAATTTCATAAAAATTTAAAATCCTTCCAAAAGGTCTATTTACTCATAACTACTACACGGAAGCATAAATTTCTGGCATTTTTAAATTACTATTTAAAAATAAAAACGACATTTAAAAATCTCGCAATTATTTAATTGCCTAGATAATTACAACACAGAAATATATATATATATATATGTAGTAGTGCTTGGATTTGCGGTCATCGATCCATACATGTTGTAATGACGTGTAATGACATAACCCCTTTTCAACTTTTAAACATTATAAAATAATAGAGCAACATTTTAGAATTTAATTAGTCTCTTGACAACGTATGTCTACATAACCAAACAATTCCTTGACATCATGTGACATTTTAGCTGGATAGCATGACTATGATTATACCTTCACTGAACCCTTTTCCATATTTAGCTGTCATTATCAATCTCATAAAGCAACTAATGACGCAAAATAAAGGTATATTAGGAGTTATCGATTTGCTGAAACGTTCGCTTGCATAAGGAAAGTCAACATAGACAGAATAGATGAAATGTACATGTACATATTTTATCAGTTAATCGAACCAGGAGAACATCATAAGTGATAACAACATTAACATAATCATAAAGTGAACATATTGGCATTATCATAAATATTTAAGAAAGAATTTAAGTACTCATATGCATAGACACAATGAGGAACACCATAAGAAACATAAGGAGACCAAGAGTAATGTGGTTCACCCGTACACGGGCTAGTCCACAAAAGTGTGTGCATCTTTTATTATTAGAGAAGAAGTAGTAGGATTACTAGAGCAACTTAGTTGCCACAACCAAACTCATGGTTTACAAACAGCAACAAGGACGTTGCATTAACCTCTCTCACCAAGAGTATCTTCAAGACATCTTAGAGTTCTATCTCGGAATATAACATGTATAACAAGTCAACATTGAACAACCTTAGTACAAGTATTGGATTCGTCATTCTCATAGTCTAAGGGTTATACCCTTCCTCTTTAAGGCGTACACAAGGGTAGTGTAACAATTAGGGAAACATTCTTATGCATTCCTTAGTCTTATACGAATATATATTTTAATCAAAATCTTTTCTCGGGGGATTTTATGAGGTGCAACCCAATGATTTGAAGTTCTCCCGCAAAACTAGATGATAATTAACTAGCGCTCGAAACACATTTTTAACCGTTTCATATGTAAAGTGTAATGGTGATTCAATACTCTCCCTAGAGAGGAATTACTTGGAAATCAATTAATCATATTTAATTCAAAAGCACATATATGTTGTTCTATCCAACTACGAATTTATATAAACTTTTCTTCGTTGGAGTAATATAGCAAATCGAGTAGATACCTACACAAGTATTTAATGGTCGCCAACGAAATCTTATCAAGAAGGGTTGAAATGCGATTCTTGCACATTCATATATTTATATATGTCTAATATATTATGAGCAGGGCACTAAATAGTAGGTTGCAGCTGTTAAAATAAGAACCATAAAATGTTTAAGATAATGACTCAGCACAGATACGTGAAAATGCCTACATGCAATAGAAGAAAAGAAATATCTTGTACTGGGAACAATCCCCAACCATGTTCTAGGCAAAAGACAACCGATACCTTCAGCATACAAAGGTATATCCATCATATATATACTCAACTTATATATAATAAAAAGGGGTATCATCCGACGAATCGGATTTGCAGCTTCGCATAGTCCATACAGTACTTCATGCATAAGTAAATGATCTATCGACAGAAAAACTTACCGGGGGCTTCCTACCCATGCGCCATAGCACATAGTGTGCAAGTATGGTAATTAAAAAGAAAACAAAGATCCTCTCGACCTCTGCGCAATTAACTAAGGGTAATCAAATATATTTAGCACCAAAATAAATCATTAAGTTTAGGTGATGAGTTACACACATCCAACTGGAAAAGAATTCAAGCAACTTAATTAATTCAGTCTCAAAACTCCAACCTCTGGGACTTTTCCCTTATGCTTTAGCTTTCAAGGGTTTGCAAGCCACAAAAACACAGGGTTGATCTGCACTAAGGTCGTATGCACTGTTCTTATTCATTTCAACATCTAAAAGATAGGTGAAAGTGATAAATACAAAAAGACAACTCCTCTAACCTTTCTGGACATAAGATTTAAATAACAATGGAAACCAAATAAGGAAAATTGGGAAGGTCCTCGGTTGTGAGGCTGCCTCTATTCTATCATAAACATTAAACAACAAAACCATACATTCACTAAAGCATGGGATCTTCCTTTCCAATCAAACTTGACAAGCAAGGTTTCGGGCACCCATTCAATTTGTGAGGCCGAGTTATATATATACAAAAATGTGATCGACAGAGCAACTAACAACATTCACGCTATCACACACACTCGGTTCTATTATCAGCAAATCCAGTCATTGGTAGTAGGAGGTTTAAAGTAATGTAGGAAACCTTTAAAGAACAGGCAGGTCCTCTATCATGAGGTCACCTCTGAATCTTTTTCCCAAGCAGGAAGATAAATATGCAACTGGGGTCCACCCCGAGCATCTACGCAATCAGCATGAAAACAACAACATCCATACACAAGGAGATCCAATACATAATATATAATATGTTAGGCACAAGTATCCATGGATTGGCTTCCACTAGCCTTCCATTCCCAAGACTTATTGGAAAAAAATAAACATACAACATATAAAGTTTATATATATATATATATATCCAACCAAAGCATATATGCATGTAGTATAGGAAACTGAAGGAATGCAGGGATCTTTCCCCAGTGCCATCCTGCTATGATCAAAGGAAACGTGCAAAAGGATAATGGACTTCAGATATCCAACCCCTAAGTAGAGAGGATCAATATCCATATATTGCAGGAAAGAGGCATAAAATACGCAAGTATAATAAATTCTCCCCGGGCCTATACAAATCAACCACAACAATATAAAAAGAACCCCAGTAGCAAGGAAAACGCATCACTCTGACGCAGAGGTGCTATCACTCTCTCTGCCTCTCCCCCGAAGTTAACGCCCTACCTCCAAAACAAGCATTCAACACTATATGTGTATAAAAGATGACAACAAACGCATGCACCTATAACCCAACTACAGAGAGAAGAGGCACCGTGCAATATATAAATTTCAACAACCTAGTCCAATATATAATGAACCAACAAAATGAAATATGAGAAGGGAGTAAGCATATGTCCTTCTCCAGCCTGTGCGCAGCTACCCCACCAATGCATGCATCATAGAATGTATATAATAAAATGAAATAAACAAAGATCTTCTCCCACGCCTTGCGCACTGTGCCAAAGGAATTTACATGCATCTATAGTAAAAAAAGGAGAAGAGACAGGAATCCCTTCTCACCACAACGCACCATCGGATGGCACTAAGAGGTAGAAATAATAAATGTGCAGGGTTTTGTAAAATCGTAATCTTCCCTCAGGAAGCCATATGCATCAATACCAAGGGTATTCAAAGATAACACAACATAACAAAACGATCCTCCAAATCATTCATAAATATTACAGAAGGAAAAGTATGCCAGTATCCTTACCGAACCCTCTGCGCCATCCACCAACCAGCATCTGTAAGTGACTTGTATAAAGTTATAGATATATATATTATATATATCGACTAGAAGGGTGTCTAGCCTCTCATGGCCTCACCCCAGGTAATACCCAACCATCTCAACCGCATCATATTATATAGTTGATCTATGAAACCGAAACTTTAACAAAACTGAAGCATCCCAGACAACAGTGAGCGAATAGATATAACTCGAATTATCACCCACCATCGACCTCCCTCACACATGGATATACATCTAGCAACAAGCAAAGGTTGGGTGTTTCTCATGCATGCCACTAATGGAAAATTTCATGTATTAGTGGCCTTTCCACGATGCTCCTTTATGCCTCTGCGTTCTCCTCCAAGCCTCCCCTTCAAGCTCTTACGTTATGGTTCCTCAAATCGACAGCCAAATGGCGGTTTTTCACTTACCAACGTTTTTCTCCCCTCTTGTAACGCACACACATATTTCAATATATAATTTAATAATGACCTCAACTCTATAATATTATATAATTGTAAATATATATATGATATCTCCCGCTACACACACACACACACATATATATATATAAGGTCCATTTTCATGGCTTACTCATAATAGGATTAGGATAATTAGGTCAAAGTATCTTAATGTCAAATGGATTCATCATTTGTCATAAGACTTGTTACTTAGATCTTTGTTGCAAGTTTCCCAATTGTTATAACAACCGTTAGATTTTCCCTTTAGGATGGTAGGTTAAATGCGTGGAATTAGGTCGAAGCCGCAAAAGTTTACCATTTAACTATAGTAGTTTAGTTCTTCTACTTAGGGCTAAACTCCATTCGTATGGCGCCCTAATTGTTTAATTCATTTAAGTAAAACATATTATCATCTTCATGTGCCCTAGTCATTAGAAGACTTGATCTCATGGCTTGTCTCCCCTCTCATCTTTTCTTTTGGATGGGTTTGGTTGTTTATCGTTTAGTCGCATTTACTTTTCTTAACTTTGTAGTCTTAACTGAGACTTATAATCATGACACTAACTTGAGGTACACTGGTGGGGCCTTGGCCTTGAGCTCCTCACCATGGCCTATTTACATAATTATAATTATTTTACAAAAATAATAATAATAATTAGGGTCAAATTGGAGGGATGTTACACACTCCACCCCTTAAATATAACACCATCCTCGGTGTTCATTGGTTTGTCCTTTGCATTCAACCACCGCCACCTCTTTCCTTTGTTCTCATGCTTTGATCATCTTTACATTTTGCAATTTTCCTGCAAACTCTTTTCACTTATATCATGCGCATTACACAGATCATACAAGATCTTCCAACGTTCTTTAGTACTTCATGAGTATACAAATTTTTAAAACAGTAACTGTTCATCATTCTTCCTCACCTTTTGAGGAAATAATTTTGCTTATTCTAGCCTTCATAGAAATTCACACATAAATACTTTTTACAAGACAAATTATTATCATTGTTTAAAACATTTAAACCTTGCGATCATCATACCTCTTTGTACTTCAGCAATCGTGGAGACTTGCATACAAAATTTTTATGTGTTTCTACAATCGTGGAGACTTTCCATACATATCCTGCTCATGTACTTCTGCAATCATGTAGACTTGCATACACAACACTCTTTGTATTTTAGCAATCATGGAGACTTGCATACAAAAACACGAGTCCTTTGCCAACACCTGGCAAGAATACCATCTGCATACAGCAGAAATATGACAGTCTTAATCTGCAACTCATAACATAGCTTCCCCTCATCGAATCTTCTCAGTCATCACCTGATGCACATGAGGAAATATTTCTACAGGAATATTGTAGAAGAGCTACCTGCTCAATTCGATGGATATAAAGATTGCCTAGGTCTTTTGGGTCAGTATATATTCAACGAGCTACCTGCTCTGTTCCACATCCATGGGGAACATGACCACAATAAGAGTAAGTTGTCCCATACCAACAAGCTAGTTACTGAGTGCAAGATGCTGTCGGCTCTACCTGAGCTCGGAGATAATTTCCATTCCTTTCAAACCTTCTCATTTGAGTCCAAGAAACATCTCTTTATGACAACCATTTAGTAATTCCCGTATGCCACAAAATAGCAACCAAAATTAGATTCGCTCATCATATTCTTTGCATTTTGATGATTACATATCATCAATCATAAACCCCATCACTACTCATGATAGAATAAAAAGTAAATCATTACTTACTTTCGAGCGATTTAGCTCAACTTATCTGCATAAGTGCTTTTATACCAAACGTTCTTCTCGGTCATGCCATCAGTCCAAGTTAAGATCACTTCCTAAAATGTTAGTATACTAAAACATTTCTTTGCTTCAGCTGCTCGACAATTCAACAATATTAGTTCCATGGAATTATACGCATGCTCGTTCAATTAGCTTATGCATCCTCTTTACTTCATCTTGAGGTAAAATTCTTCAATATCCTTGAAGGGAGTCCGAGGTCAAAATCTGCAAACAAACATGTTAGTTTCATACTCAAGCGGTTAGTTGCATATAGATTCGTTTCAAAATTGTATACTTATTCTTAACAATATATTTTAACTTGTTGCACGTCGATCTTTATTAGATGCTATAATAAATCTTACCGGGGGTCTATCTACGAAGAAATAAATTGGAAATCACATAAGATTATTTTAACTTCTAGCAAATATTGCTTGCAATTTCATACAATAACACACCTTTATCCTTGAAATCTTAAACACTATAAGAAGTTTTTTTGGGAATAGAGTACAATTGATATTAAGTAATGATAATCTTTAATACTTCAACAAGATGATGATTTTCATAAGCAAGAATAATGTTTAATCATTCGAGCACAGTAATTAGTTAACGACTTACACCTGACTTGTAACCTAGAACATGTGAGATTCATTCTGATGCAAACTCTTTTTCTAACACATAAACATGTTAGTTTCATAATTTAAAATGACTAATTGTACATAGATTCATTTCAAATTGAAGACTTTTCTCAATAATTTTAGATATTTAAAAGATCTCATGCTCAATCATTTACAAAATGATTAGGATTCTCCTTCCCTTAAGTCAAACTCCTACTATTTACAAGATCCCCTAACTTGGTGCACAATAACCTTTATTCCAAAATATAACAACTCTTACAATCATTTGCATAATAAAATTATAAATAAATTTTGAAATGAAATACAATTTTTGTTAAGCAATAACATTCGAATCTTTAACAAGATGACAATACTTATCAACAGTGTATTCAAGTAACCTCTAAACTTCACTTTCTAATTCCCCATATTCTTCTTAACACGTTTAGTTCTAAACATGACACATTTTATTGAAAACACATTATGATCTATAGGAGTATAAACCGTCCTAAAGGATGACCATATCATGCATTCTACGGTGATGAATGCCTTTATTTACAATATCTCAACATTTATAATCTAACCTATATTTTGGGACATCCTATCACTTCATATGGATATAAAAAATAACTTCACATTGGTATAAGAGTATCTTCACATATACAAGGATATATATATACTGCACCTTTTAGTTAGGGTCAAAGTATTATCATTAACATCCAACATCAAAACAATTCTCATTAACAAGGGTCAGCCAATCTCATCAACCAAATCTTATCAAATTGAAGATACACAATACTCATATATCAACTTAGATTTGCACATCAACTACTTTGCTTTAATAACTGAAATACTTATCTTTACTCCTTTTGGAGAGCTTGCGGCTGCATGTTTAAATGACTTAACTCCTCGTCCATTCGAATCCCATGCATCCAAAAATGAAACCAAACAATTTGATTAGTCAACTTTAACACCCACTTATTTCATGTTGAGCCCATCAAGCCCGAGTGCTGTAGCCTACAGCTCTGATACCACATGTCACATACCTGAATTTCATAAAAATTTAAAATCCTTCTAAAAGGTCTATTTACTCATAACTACTACACGGAAGCATAAATTTCTGGCATTTTAAAATTACTATTTAAAAATAAAAATGACATTTAAACATCTCGCAACTATTTAATTGCCTAGATAATTACAACACACAAAAAAATATAGTAGTGCTTGGATTTGCGGTCATCGATCCATACATGTCGTAATGACGTGTAATGACGTAACGCCTTTTCAACTTTTAAACATCATAAAATAATAGAGCAACATCTTAGAATTTAATTATTCCCTTGACAACGTATGTCTACATAACCAAACAATTCCTTGACATCATGCGACATTTTAGCTGGATAGCATGACTATGATTATACCTTCACTGAACCCTTTTCCATATTTAGTTGTCATTATCAATCTCATAAAGCAACTAATGACGCAAAATAAATGTACATTAGGAGTTATCAATTCCTGAAACGTTCACTTGCATAAGGAAAGTCAACATAGATAGAATAGATGAAATGCACATGTACATATTTTATCAGTTAATCGAACTAGGAGAACATCATAAGTGATATTAACATAATCATAAAGTGCACATATTGGCATTATCATAAATATTTAAGAAAGAATTTAAGTACTCATACGGATAGACACAATGAGGAACACCATAAGAAACATAAGGATACCAAGAGTAACGTGGTTCAACCGTACACGGGCTAGTCCACAAAAGTGTGTGCATCTTTTATTATTAGAGAAGAAGTAGTAGGATTACCAGAGCAACTTAATTGCCACAACCAAACTCATGGTTTACAAATAGCAACAAGGATGTTGCATTAACCTCTCTCACCGAGAGTATCTTCAAGATATCTTAGAGTTCTATCTCGGAATATAACATGTATAACAATTCAACATTTAACAACCTTAGTACAAGTATTGGATTCGTCATTCTCATAGTCTAAGGGTTATACCCTTCCTCTTCAAGGTGTACACAAGGGTAGTGTAACAATTAGGGAACATTCTTATGCATTCCTTACTCTTATACGAATGATATCTTTTAATCAAACTCTTTTCTCAAGGGCGTTTATGAGGTGCAACTCAATGATTTGAAGTTCTCTCGCAAAACTAGATGATAATTAACTAGCATTTGAAACACATTTTTAATCGTTTCATATGTAAAGTGTAATGGTGATTCAATACTCTCCCTAGAGAGGAATTACTTGGAAATCAATTAATCATATTTAATTCAAAAGCACATATATGTTGTTATATCCAACTACGAATTTATATAAACTTTTCTGCATTGGAGTAATATAGCAAATCGAGTAGATACCTGCACAAGTATTTAATGGTCGCCAACTAAATCTTATCAAGAAGGGTTGAAATGCGACTCCAGTGCATTCATATATTTATATATGTCTAATATCTTATAAGCAGGGCACTAAATAGTAGGTTGCAGCTGTTAAAATAAGAACCATAAAATGTTTAAGATAATGACTCAGCACAGATACGTGAAAATGCCTACATGCAATAGAAGAAAAGAAATATCTTATAATGGGATCAATCCCCAACCATGTTCTAGGAAAAAGACAACTGATACCTTCAGCATACAAAGGTATATCCAGCATATATATCCTCAACTTATATATAATAAAAAGGGGTATCATCCGAGGAATTGGATTTGCAACCCCACATAGTCCATACAGTACTTCCTACATACGTAAATGATGTATCGACAGAAAAACTTACCGGGGGCTTCCTACCCATGCGCCATAGCATATAGTGTGCAAGTATGGTAATTAAAAGGGAAACAAAGATCCTCTCGACCGCTGTGCAATTAACTAAGGGTAAGCAAATATATTTAGCACCAAAATAAATCATTAAGTTTAGGTGATGAGTTACACTCATCCAACTGGTAAAGAATTCAAGCAACTTAATTAATTCAGTCTCAAAACTCCAACCTCCAGTACTTTTCCCTTATGCTTTATCTTTCAAGGTTTTGCAAGCCACAAAAACACAGGGTTGATCCGCACTAAGGTTGTATGCACTATTCTTACTTATTTCAACATCTAAAAGATACGTGAAAATGATAAATACAAAAAGACAACTCCTCTGACCTTTCTGGACATAAGATTTAAATAACAATGGAAACCAAATAAGGAAAAATGGGAAGGTCCTCGGTTGTGAGGCCGCCTCTGTTCTATCATAAACATTAAACAACAAAACCAGACATTCACTAAAGCATGGGATCTTCCTTTCCAATCAAACCTGACAAGCAAGGTTTCGGGCACCCATTCAATTTGTGAGGCCGAGTTATATATATAGAAAAATGTGATCGACAGAGCAACTAACAACATTCACACTATCACATGCACTTGGTTCTAGTGTCAGAAAATCTAGTCATTGGCAGTAGGAGGTTTAAAGTAATGTAGGAAACCTTTAAAGAATAGGCGGGTCCTCTATGGTGAGGTCGTCTCTGAATCTTTTTCCCGAGCAGGAAGATAAATATGCAACGGGGGTCCACCCCGAGCATCTGCGCAATCAGCATGAAAAGAACAGCATCCATACACAAGGAGATCCAATACATAATATATAATATGTGAGACACAAGTATCCATGGATCGGCTTTGTTCGGGTACACAGGGTACTACCAAAGGACCAAACACCAAGAGCAACCACTTCACACAAACAGATCATAGATCAACACACCGATGTTTTGACGTGGTTTAAACCCTCTTGAGGGAAACACTCCACGGCCCCGGCCAAATAGCTTCTACGGGACAATTTATTATGCAAAGAAAGAAAGTTACAAATGAGCTTCTCATAATCGATCAACTAAACAATGACCCTCCATGCTCTTTAAATAGAGATCATGGACCAATCGGGTGTTAAGCCACGGATCAAGGTTAGGTTTGATCTAAGAGAAGTTGAGCCGTCGGATCACTCTATGTCGGAAACATATCGTGACCGTCGGATTAAGTATTTACAAATGCATACTAATGCATACTAAATAAACACACTATCCCTAACGGATATATTACACAAGTTGATCTTAACTAACTCCTAAGTGTCTAAATATCCTAACATCCCCCCTTAAGAACAACTTGGGATAAGATTGAAGGATTTACAAAAGTGACACTATTAGGAGAAGGAAGGAGGCATTAGAGCCTATCCCCCCTTAATGACAAGTTCCTGAACTCCTAACATAGATCGAAGTTTAGAAAACTTCGCTTCTGTAAGAGACTTGGTGAAGATGTCTGCAACTTGATCATCTGTAGGGCAAAAGAGCACTTCAAGAATACGATCATGAACAAGATTTCTGATGAAGTGCATATGTAGCTCAATGTGTTTGCTGCATTGATGTAGAACTAGATCTTTGGCAAGCTTGATGGCACTTTGATTGTCGCACCAAAGTGGAGTAGGCTGCTGCTGCTCGAATCCAAACTCTGAAAGGATCTGTCGAAGCCATAAAGCTTCCTGACTGGCATTAACTGCTGCTCGATATTCTGCCTCTGCTGAAGAAAGAGCAAGAGATTGTTTCCCCCAAATCGAGTAAGCCATGAAAATGGACCTTACTCATAGTAGACTTTCGATCATCAGGATCGATCATAACTTGTAGTAGACTTTCGATCATCAGGATCGCCGGCCCAATCTGAATCAATGAAACCAACCAACAAAGGTTTCCCCCCTGTACTGTAATGAATCCCAAACTGAACTGTACCTCGAATATATCGAAGTATTCTTTTAGCTGCT
Organism: Larix kaempferi; assembly: GCA_027924585.1. Lineage (NCBI taxonomy): Eukaryota > Viridiplantae > Streptophyta > Pinopsida > Pinales > Pinaceae > Larix > Larix kaempferi. The sequence goes on from BSBM01001023.1 coordinate 6,961,684, forward strand.
TTCCAGTGACTTTCATGAGGTGTCTGCATATAATGGGCAACTCGACCAACGGAAAAGGAAAGGTCAGGACGGCAATGAGTCAAGTATAAAAGACTACCAACAAACTGACGATACAAGGTGGCATCTACTTCAGGTGAAGTACAAGTGGCAGAAAGTTTGACTCCGGACTGGAAGGGAGAAGGGGCTGGTGTACAATCTTCCATGTGAAAGCGACGAAGAAGGTCACAAGCATACTTAGACTGAGAAAGAAAGATTCCTTCTTTGGTTTGCAGAACTTGGAGGCCAAGAAAATAATGCAAATGTCCTAAGTCTGACATTTCAAAAGTTTGTTTAAGACTGGATTTCACATGGGTTATAAGATTAGGGTCACTACCAATAAGAATAAGGTCATCAACATATAGAACAAGTATGATGAGATGGTTTCCTACTTTCTTGGTATAGACATTGGGGTCAGAATGGCATCTAGAAAAACCAGTGTCAAGGAGAAAGTTATCCATTTTGGCATACCAAGCTCTAGGAGCTTGCTTAAGGCCATATAAGGATTTCTTAAGGCGGCAGACAAGGCTAGAGTTATTATGAACATAGCCAGGAGGTTGTTCCATGTAAATTTCCTCCTGTAAATCACCATGTAAGAAGGCAGACTTGACATCCATTTGATGTACTTCCCAATTGTGTAAGGCTGCAAGGGAAAGAACAAGGCGGATGGAGTTCATTTTGGCGACGGGAGCAAAGGTTTCATTGTAGTCAATCCCTTCAACTTGGGAAAAACCTTTGGCAACTAACCTTGCCTTAAGTCTTTCAACACTTCCATCTGATGCATACTTAGTTCTGTAGACCCATTTACATCTAACAAGTTTTCTTCCTTTTGGAAGAGGTACAAGATCCCAAGTATCGTTCGCCATTAAGGAACGATATTCTTCATCCATGGCTGCATCCCAATCTGGATTCCCTGAAGCTTCTGCAAAAGTTTCTGGATCATGATTCTCGGAAACTTGAGCCAAAAGAGAAGAGGCTCGCTGAAACTGAGAACATGTTCGATGTTGATCTCTAGGATCGCCGGCAATATCACCAGCTGCTTCACATGTTGAACGGACCCATCGTGGAAGCACTTGTGCTGGTGCAACTGGAGGAACATGAGCAGGCGGAGGTGGATTTTCATCCTCATTGTCATCATCAGAAACTGAAGTTGGAAACCTGTCAAGGAAGTTGGGAGAAGAAGAAGAAGGCACAAACGCCGAATCAGGCTCGCAGGCCAAAGATGGCACACTCGCCGAGTTAGGCTCGCAGGCCAAGATATTTTCATCAAATTTAACATCTCTTCTAATGATTATAGCATGAGAATGTGGTTGAAGAAGTCTATAACCTTTTACATCTTCAGAATATCCAACAAATATGCACTTTTCACTTTTAGGTTGCAATGCTTTCCGTTTTTCATCCGGAATGTGAGCCCATGCTTCACTACCAAACACACGAAAGTGACTTACATCAGGTTTAATTTTACTCCATGCTTCTTCCGGTGTTATACCTTGTAATGCTTTTGTGGGGGTGCGATTAACTATGTAATTTGCACAATTTATGGCTTCAGCCCAAAATTTAAGACTTAGTCCCTTAGATTGGATCATACAATTAGCCATTTCTTTTAAAGTGCGGTTCTTCCGCTCAGCTACACCATTTTGTTGTGGTGTATATGGAACAGTGTGTTGTTGTTGGATGCCTTGTTCAGTGCAGAAAGTAGTGAACTGTTTGTTAACATATTCTCCTCCATTGTCAGATCTTAACTTAATAATTTGATGACCAGATTGTTTTTCAACAAGGGCCTTGTAGGCCAAGAACATGTTAAATACTTCGCTCTTAAGTTTTAGGAAATAAACCCAAGTGCGTCTGGTGTAATCATCAATGAAAGTTAAGAAATACTTGAAACCAGAAAAGGAAGCAGATGGAAGAGGGCCACACAAGTCACTATGCACAAGCTCCAAGGGTACCGAGGCGTGCCAAGAGGCACGTTTGTCAAAACTGTCCCGATGATGTTTTCCAAGTACACAACCGGAACAAACACCATCTCTGCAAGATACCATCGGAAGACCTGTCACCATATTTTCTTTACATAGTTGTTGCAATGAGCGATAATTTAAGTGACCAAATCGCTCATGCCAAAGTTTGCTCAAGTTATCACTATGAGCAACAAAAACTGAAGGGAAAGGTGATGACCCAAAGTTGTTAAACTTGTACAACCTGGTAATATCATCAACAATTCCGGTAGCTAGAACCTGTTGAGGATCTTTAAAATCCTTGATTAAAACTTGGTGAGGTGTAAAGGTCACAGTTTTACCTTCACCAGAATGAGTGATCTGATAGACTGATAACAAATTGCAGGAAATTCTTGGAACACATAGTACATCACTAAAATGACCATTATCTACTGGAACTGTTCCAGCTCCTACAACACTTAGAGATCTATCATCACCAACAAATATTTGTTTGGTGTTACATTCATGCATAGTAGAAAAGATGGCTTGATCCTTAGCCATATGATAAGATGCTCTAGAATCAATGAGCCATTCATTTGAAGTAGAAGAAGAAGATGCATTATAAGAATAACCAGAAGCACAAAGTGCATGTCCATGAGAGGTAGATTCTGATGGCGAATCTAGGCTGATGTGGTGCTTCTTCATTGCTGCTTCCAAGGCTGCCATCTTCTTGAAACACTTTGATTCATCATGATTATCTTTCCCGCAATAGTTGCAATGCCGCTCAGTCTTCTTGCCTTTTGGCTTGGATCCTTTGTCATTTTTTAAAGAAGGAGCTGACTGAGAGGGTTTGGGACCCTTGTTTGACTTATTATTGCGAAAATTTTGTTTCTTAAGAGGCTTGGACTTTTCTTTCTGTTGGGACAATAAGGCTTTCCCAGATGTATCTGCATTGTTGATTATTCCAAGGTGAATGAGTTTATCTTGTTCTCTAATCAAGGAATCACAAAAGGATTCAAGACTAGGCTCTTGATAGCTAGCTGCATTCAAGGATGCTTTCATGGAGTAAAATGTAGATACAAAAATAGAATATGTAGGTCCAAGTTTGGAAAGAATATGATAAATGCACTGTTTGTCTTCCCTCTCAATCTTACATTCTGCACATAAAAGCTTGAGAGTTTTGTACTTAGATAAATAATCTTGAATGCATGAAAAGTCACTTGGATTTAAAGAAATCAACTCATTTTCGAGTTGGTGACCTCGAATTTCATTGTGTTTACCAAACACAGTTTCCAACTTGTCCCAAGCAGTATTAGGTTCATCAATTCCAGATATGTGGAATCGCAAATCAGTAGAGATTGACATCCCAATCAATCCACGAGCTTCATCACATCTATTTGCCCATTTTATTTTCTTATCATCATCAGTGGGTTCTTTTTCTTTCCCTGTGGTAATTCTGAAAAGTCCCCTACTTCGTAGAACATCCTCCATACGAGATTTCCATGACAAATAGTTAGAACTGTTAAGTAGAATATCACAATGGGCGGCCATATTTGTAAAGTAATGGCTGTAAAAGTAGAAACCAATAGTCTGGATGTGAATAGCTCGAAAAAATAGGCGGTTTAAAAAAAAACGGCACTGAAAACTGACTCTGTATGATGAAGTTATGCTTGAACAAAGAAATTGTTGAAGACGTCCCCAATAGTGACGTGGCAGCTAGAGAATGTCCAGCAAAAAAAGAACCCCCCCTCTTCCCAAGATGAACCTTTTGACAATCACTTTAAAAAAGTTGTTTTAAGTGAATCACTTTTGTAAAATAAGTGATTTCACTTTTACAATGATATTACTTTTTAAATAGTGCAACAATAAAATAAAAAACTTAAGTGACTCACTTGTATTTTTATTTTTTATTATTTAAGTGAGATGCACTTTTACAATAAAGTAACTTGAAAATAGAAATTGCATGCACTTTTCCTTTTAAAAGTAACTTCCTAAGACTTGAACTCAAGACCTATTAAGGAATAAAGCAACTTTTAACCAAGTGAGCTAGATTAAAAGGTATGTAAAATATGGGAATGAGGAAGGGTTTTTTTTTTTTTTTTTTTTTTTTTTTTTTTTTTTTTTTACTTACTCTTCTTGCTCGGTTTGCGTGCTTGCCTTTTTTCCTGCAAAACAGACCACAAAACGAAACAAAAAAAACTTTTCCACACTTGTGGAGTTAGATCTTGTTAGCTTGCCCGGAAAATCTACGTTTTCTCTCTGTTTCTGATTTGCCGAGATCGCGCAAAGGTGCACGGCAAAGAGCATACGCAGCCGAGAAAAACCCTTTCCCTTTCTGTTTCTGATTTGCCGAGATCGCTCAAGGTGCACGGCAAAGAGCATACGCAGATAGGAAAGCAACAATCCGAACCCAAAAAAAAATCTAACAGTAAAAAAAAATGAAATATGAGATTTTTTCTTATTAAAAAACGAAATAAAAAAAATGCGTCACTGTAACATTATACCTTCAGATCTGATGAAATACGCGTTTCTGGAGCAACCGGGAACCATTTTCGATCAAACGAAAACTATTTCCCAATGGAAACGACGCTCCGGACGTAATGGAACACCTCCCACAGCCCAGAAATGCATAGAAATACCAGAACTAGAAACCCTTTCGAGTTTCGGCAACAATAGTTCAAGATCTAGATCATAACCGGAAGCGGCACTTCATAAAAGCTCTGATACCATGTTCGGGTACACAGGGTACTACCAAAGGACCAAACACTAAGAGAAACCACTTCACACAAATAGATCACAGATCAACACACCGATGTTTTGACGTGGTTTAAACCCTCTTGAGGGAAACACTCCACGGCCCCGGCCAAATAGCTTCTATGGGACAATTTATTATGCAAAGAAAGAAAGTTACAAATGAGCTTCTCATAATCGATCAACTAAACAATGACCCTCCATGCTCTTTAAATAGAGATCATGGACCAATCGGGTGTTAAGCCACGGATCAAGGTTAGGTTTGATCTAAGAGAAGTTGAGCCGTCGGATCACTCTATGTTGGAAACATATCGTGACCGTCGGATTAAGTATTTACAAATGCATACTAATGCATACTAAAGAAACACACTATCCCTAACGGATATATTACACAAGTTGATCTTAACTAACTCCTAAGTGTCTAAATATCCTAACAGGCTTCCACCAACCGTCCATTCCCAAGACTTATTGGCAAAAAATAAACATACAGCATATAAAGTTAATATATATATATATATATATCCAACCAAAGCATATATGCATGTAGTATAGGAAGCTGAAGGAATGCAGGGATCTTTCCCTAGCGCCATCATGCTATGATCAAAGGAAACGTGCAAAAGGATAATGGACTTCTGATATCAAACCACTTGTAGAGAGGATCAATATCCATATATTACAGGAAAGAGGCATAAAATACATAAGTATAATAAATTCTCCCCCCGCCTATACAAATCAACCACAACAATATAAATAGAACCCCAGTAGCAAGGAAAACGCATCACTCTGACGCAAAGGTGTTATCACTCTCTCTACCTCTCCCCCGAAGTACACGCCCTACCTCCAAAACGAGCATTCAACACTATATGTGTATAAAAGATGACAGCAAACGCATGCACCTATAACCCAACTACAGAGAGAAGAGGCACCGTGCAATATATAAATTTCAACAACCTAGCCCAATATATAATGAACCAGCAAAATGAAATATGAGAAGGGAGTAGGCATATGTCCTTCGCCAGCCTTTGCGCAGCTACCCCACCAATGCATGCATCATAGAATGTATATAATAAAATGAAATAAACAAAGATCTTCTCCCATGCCCTGCGCACTGTGCCAAAGGAATTTACATGCAGCTATAGTAAAAAAAGGAGAAGAGACAGGAATCCCTTCTCACCACAACGCACCATTGGATGGCACTAAGAGGTATAAATAATAAATGTGCATGGTTTTGTAAAATTATAATCTTACCTCAGGAAGCCATACACATCAATACCAAGGGTATTCAAAGATAACACAGCATAACAAAATGATCCTGCAAATTAGTCATAAATATTATGGAAGGAAAAGTATGCCAGTATCCTTACCGAACCCTCTGCGCCATCCACCAACCAACATCCGTAAGTGACTTGTATATAGTTATAGATATATATATATTATATATATCGACTAGAAGGGCATCTAGCCTCTCATGGCCTTACCCCAGGTAATACCCAGCCATCTTAACCGCAACATATTATATAGTTGATCTATGAAACCGAAACTTTAACAAAACTGAAGCATCCCAGGCGACAGTGAGCGAATAGATATAATTCGAGTTATCACACACCATCGACATCCCTCATGCATGGATATACATCTGGCAACAAGCAGAAGTTGGGCGTTTCTCATGCATGCCACTGATGGAAAATTTCATGTATTAGTGGCCTTTCCACGATGCTCCTTTATGCCTCTGCGTTCTCCTCCAAACCTCCCCTTCAAGCTCTTACGTTATGGTTCCTCAAATCGACAGCCAAGTGGTGGCTTTTCACTTACCAACGTTTTTCTCCCCTCTTGTAAGGGACACACATATTTCAATATATAATTTAATAATGACCTCAACTCTATAATCTTATATAATTGTAAATATATATATGATATCTCCCGCTACACACACATATATATATAAGGTCCATTTTCATGGCTTACTCATAATATGATTAGGATAATTAGGTCAAATTATCTTAATGTCAAATGGCTTCATCATTTATCATAAGACTTGTTACTTAGATCTTTGTCGCAAGTCACCCAATTGTTATAACAGCCGTTAGATTTTCCCTTTAGGATGGTAGGTTAAATGCATGGAATTAGGTCGAAGCCGCAAAATTTTACCATTTAACTATAGTAGTTTAGGTATTCTACTTAGGGATAAACTCCATTCGTATGGCACCCTAATTCTTTAAGTCATTTAAGTAAAACATATTATTATCTTCATGTGCCCTAGTCATTACAAGACTCGATCTCATGGCTTGGCTTCCCTCTCATCTTTTCTTTTGGATGGGTTTGGTCGTTTATCCTTTAGTCGCATTTACTTTTCTTAACTTTGTAGTCTTAACTGAGACTTATAATCATGACACTAACTTGAGGTCCACTGGTGGGGCCTTGGCCTTGAGCTCCTCACCATGGCCTATTTACATAATCATAATTATTTTACAAAAATAATAATAATAATTAGGGTCAAATTGGAGGGATGTTACAAGAACTCAACCGTATCATCGAATGAGAAATTGTTTCATCAATTGACTGGATGGTCAATGTGGCAGTGGATTGGATGGTAGACTTAAATTGAAAAATTAAATAATAAACAAAATTGTGTAGAATTTCAAGAAACGTTTAGGACCATCAACCCTTATTTGTGGATCATATATCCCTCAATTCATGGAATTTTGTTAGATATCAATACTATAAAATGATGACCCTATGGGTTGTATTGATATAGTTAAAAATGTTGCACATATTATTTAAGAGATAATGCATTGTAGTGTTTTGATCATAATGCATTGTGATTAAGTGGTCTAGACGATGTCTATAAACACCGCCTATGTTCTTGGATTTCTATTATCATTTATGTTGTTCTTCTGTAATATGTCTATTTGTTCAAAGGGTATTTTCTGAACATAGTATCGAAGTGAGGTTTTGAGCTATTCAATTGTCCACAAATCATACTAAGTTGGATGTAAGTTTGATCAAATATGAACTGAATATTTGTTGGTTGATACATTTGAACTTAGATCAAATATGTATGATATTAGAAGGATGAATTACAATATAGAACTTGTTATTTTGAATGCCCATAACTATGCAACTTGGGCTCTTTACATAGAAACATATATTGCTGAAGAGAAAGGGACTCGGGTAGTATACAAATATTTTTATTCCAGATCCTATGGATGAACAAGCTAAGTTTGTCGTTAACACGAATAAGGATGAGGCTACTAGGGTCATCATGACCTACATTTCAAGGAATAACCACTTTCATACAATTGGGATCGACTATTTGATAAGGCTAATAAAAGTTAAGTAATGTAGATAGAGAAAGAGTTGATCTATATAGAACCCCGATCCTTTGAAAGGATTGAGGACAATTTCAATCGTAACAAGCATCTACAGTTAAATTTTGGTGAATATGAGAAATTTTTTCCAAAGAAGGATGGAAATCTCAATGAACTAGACCTAATGAATTTGAAGACACCTTATGGTGAATTCATCTACCCATTCATCGCAAGTTGGATTTGACGCAAGGAAGAGAGTAAGGAATTTTCCTTTGCTACTTTCTATGATATATTGATTAAGGATCAACAAAAGATGTTTGATGAAGGGTATCTTAATAGAATACACCATGTTGACTTTCTCAAAGGAAGGATCAACAAAAATAAAAAAAGAAAGGGGTCGACCAGACACCCTGAACAAATGAAATAAAATGTATCAACAAAACTATTAAATGAAAGACTGACGAATCAACATCAACCAAGAAGAATCAAAATAGGAAAAACTACTACTAGTATGGAAAGGTGGGATATGTGGAGAAAAAATGTTTAAAGAAAACAAAGGGTTTGGAAGAAAAGGTCAAGCATCTTGAAGAAGATGTGTCAGCTATTAGATTTATCAATCGAACTATAAAAATTTTACCTTTTGTTTCAACACTTCCCATGCATTACCTTCCCACACTACTCAGTATGAGTGGATATTTGATTATGGTTACACTCATCATATGGATAAGGATGATTATAGGTTTTCTTCCTTAAGTGGAGCCCCATAATAGAAAAAATATGTATTCAATGATTATGCTCTCGCAGCCACTGGAAGCAATGATGTTGAATGTCGATATGGTAGAATCTCCAATGTATATCATGTTCCTAGCTTTAGTGAGAACTTGTTTTCAGTTGATCCACTTGCTCATATTGTAAAAACCATTATGTTTTGGTCAGCTCATTTTACCATAAAGGATCTAAGGACCAAGGATAATTCTATTTCTACAATATATATAGATCCAAAATATGGACTATATAAGTATTGTGATTCTCCCAGGAATTATTCTGGCCCAACTGCTCTCATTTTTCAAACTGTTGACCGAAGTCAAATTTGGCATGAACAACTAAAACATCTAAAATTTCAAAGCTTAAAGATGATGGTAACAAGGAATTGGGTTATTGGTGTCCAAAGAAGTCTGTTCCAACTTATGGATTTTGTACTGGATGTGTACTTGGAAATCATCATCAGATACTCTTTTATTTTGGGAAAGGATGGAAAGCATTGGACCAAGTGGAACTTATTCATAGTGATCTGTGTTGCACGAACAAACCGCCATTAGTAGATGTGAAGTATATTTTAACCTTATGGAGTTTGTATTGGATGTGTACTTGGAAAGCATCATCATTCACCCTTTGATTTTTGGAAAGCATGGTGAGCAATAGATTGAGTGAAACTTGTTCACAGTGATCTGTGTTGCATGAAAAAATCATTATTGGAAGGCGTGAAGTATATTTTAACCTTATGGAGTTCGTATATAATGTATACTTGGAAAGAATCATCATACACCCTTTGAATTTGGGAAATAATGGCAAGAACTGGACCAAGTGGAACTTGTTCACAATGATTTGTGTTGCACGAACAGACCGTCATTAGTAGGTGTGAAGTATATTTTAATATTTATTGATGATTTATTGAAATTTACATGGGTATATTTCCTAAAATATAAGAGTCATGTATTTGAAATATTCAAGGAATTTAGGGCATTGGATAAGAATCAATGTGATCGACCTATTAAATGTTTGAGGCATTCGATAAGAAGCAATGTGATTGACCTATTAAATGTTTGAGATCAGAAAATAGTGGAGAATATGTGCCTTGGAAGTTTGAATAATATCTATTGAAAATGGTATCCCTTGGTAATGATATATTCCTGACACCCCTAAGTAGAATGGAGTGGCAGAGAGGAAGAATATGACTTTGGTGGAAATGGCGCAATGTCTATTGCAGGACAAAGAATTTTCGATAATATTTTGGGCGTAAGTTTTTTACTGCTCAAACTAAATCCTGAACCTTATTCTAACTTGGGTTGTCAATGACATGACTCCAATCGAGAAGTGGTGAGGAGGAAAACCTTATGTTAGACACCTCATAACCTTTCGATATGTTGATTGAGTAGACATCACTTGTAACTGTAGGAAGAGATTTGATGTAAATATTCATGCTTGCATCATGATGGGAAATTCCAATGAACCAAAATCCTTTCAAAAAACATATTATCTTTTGTAGGAATGTGATATTTATTGAACACTTCCTCTAGGTTATTTCACAGTGATCGTTTTGGTATTATTGAAGAATCTTTATAGAGTGTACCATCCTTTGAAGTATCAACCTAATATTTGACCTTTGTTCCTTAGTCAACTGGTATTCAATTTACATTGACTAAATATGTCGAATTGCATGCAAACATTCCTTAAAACAACCAACATGGTTCATCACTGACTTGTTTACCTCATTGGGATGTTAATTAAGACTATTTTAGAATTTGTTGGACTTCATGTTGGTGACACTAGTATTGGTCAGCAAACCCGTGGTTAGAAAAATCATGGAAGTGTGACCTTAAAAGTTCATGTTATCAAAACATGTGATATTGACACATATGATAATGCTCGGGGAATACTTGAATGCGGTAATGTTATGTCTGTTGAAATTGATTCCATATGGAAAAATCATACTTGGGATTTAGTTCCACAACCACATGGAAAAAATGTTGCGAATTGTCAATAGGAATAAAAGACCAAGTTTAACTTAGAGAGTGTTTCTTAACTTCAAAAGAATCGTTTTATATCAAATGGATTCTCTTAGCAAGAAGGTATCGACTGCACTAAAACCTTTGCTTCTATTGCAAATATGAACTCTATTCGATTGATTCTTTCTCTTGATACTAGGTTTGGATGGGAACTTCATCAAATGGATGTGAAAAGTGCATTTCTTCATGGATATTTGTTTAAATAAATATGGATGAATAAAACTACTTTTTTTGTGAAGGATTCTAGTCTTCTTTTTCAATTGAAGAAATCCTTGTATGGTTTGAAGCAAGCCCCACATGCTTGGTATGAGAAGGTTGATATTTTTTTTATTAATCATGGATTCAAAAATTGTGGATAGGATCATAGTATTTATGTATTGGATTCTCATCGTGGTACTTTTATCCTTTCATTCTATGTTTATGATTTAGTCATAACCAGAAATAATGTCGACTTAACATTGAAATTCAAGAAACAACTTGCAAATACCTTTGAAATGACTTACCTTTGTCTTTTGATTTTCTTTTAGGTCATTCAAGTAATGAAAAATAATTATGGTATCATTCTTTCTCAACCCAAATATTCTATGTATCTTTCAAAACTATTCAAAATCAACAAGTGTAAGTCTTGTTCTACACCTTTTCAATCAGGCATCAAATTGTCGAAGGACTCTCGCTCTCCCCGATTCGACGCCACACTTTATAAAAAATTGTTCAGGATTCTAATTGAATTGAATCACAATTAGATTTACATCTCCTTTTCCAATAGTGTGGTTTCTGGATTCATGTAGGATCCAAAAGAAATCCGCTTTAAAAATGCAAAGCAAATTGTTCGATAGATTAAGGGTACTAATCAATTAGGCATCAAATATTGTCTCTACTTAGATACATTAGTTAGTTTTATTGATTCTGATTGGATAGGTGATATTGATGAAAATAATTCCATTTATAGGCATATGTTTCAATTTAGTTATGGACCCTCAGTCTAGTGGTGTAAGTAACAAAAGGTAGTCTCTCTTTCGACTACAGAAGCAAAGTATTGTGGTGCTATCAATGCAGGTAGAAATGAATTTTGGATCCATCATCCTTTAGAGGATATTGGTTTTCCTATTTCTAGGTATCGACCATTATCTGTTATGACAATCAAAGTGCAATTTAGGTTTTCAATAATCCTGTTGCACTCAACAAAATGAAAAATGTTGAACTTCATGTCCACTACTTGAGAAAGTTGATACATGACAATGTTGTCACTCTTCTTTATTGAAGGATGGATGGTTAGTTTGTTGATATATTTAGGAAGCCTTTACCAGAAGCTAAGTTTGTTAATTTTTAGGGAATTTTTTGGCTCCAATAAATTGTAATTATGGGAGGGTGTTCATAGAACATAATTCCACTTCCTGAATCTCTAGAGTGTTGTGTTGATGGGGGGGGTGTTGGAACCGAAGATTATGCAAGTTAATCACATGTATGAATATTTTGAATAAAATCAGTTAAAATTACATAATTGGTTAGTATATAAATTTACTATATGTTCAACTAGATGGTTGATGTGCAATTCAATTGGATGGTTGGATTGACTAGAACAACCAAATAATCAACAAAACCATGCAGTCGTTCATGAAACCATTAGGACTATTGTCCCTTATTTGTGGAGTACATATCCCTCAATTCAAGCAATTTTTTTAGATCCTGAGACTATAAAAGAATGACCCTACAAGTTGTATTAATATAATGAAAAATGTTGAAAACTTCTTCTTCAATGGATAATGTCGCTTGTGATGTTATGATCATAATACACTGTGTTGAATCTCTCTAAGTAGTGTCTATCGACACCACCTCTCTTCTTGGATTTCTATTATCCTTTCTATTCTTCTTATATAATTTGTCTAGGTGTTCAAAGGGTATTTTTCCAACATTGAGAACCATCCATAGTGTATATAACCAAGCAATCTTTCCCATATTCCCAATTAGGGGCCATAGATCTGTTTTTTCCTCCCTCTTATCATGTTGAATACCTTGAGACCAATTCTTGGTGCACAAACCATATGAATGATGCCCATATTTTTAAATGGATGTTGAGAATTACACATAGAGGATAGGGATTGAGTTTTATAAGGTCACAAATTATTTTTGTTAAAGATTCCAATTATTAAGGTGATTTTCTTTTATAAAGAACATGGTATAACCATTGTAAAAGGAATGTGCACGCAATCAATAATGCATCTCACATTACTAGTATATAAAAAAAATGGCACTAAGGAAAAGATCAATGTATTTGAAGAAAGCTAATGCATATTGCATGTTAACAAACATATGTCCGCAATGTTATTCTTCCAAAAAAAATCTATGTTTTTTGTGCAATTTCAAGGACATTTTGTCAATTTCTTGTTGTTAATCTATGTGAATATGGGTAAGATATATAATAAATCAAGAAATATTTCAAGAAAAGAACATTCCAATAAAATACTCATTGAAAGAAGAGAAAAGTCAATAGGTATGGAAAAATTATGCTTTTGGTCAAGACTAATCAAGAAATATTTTAAAAAAAGAACATTCCAATGAAATAGTCATTGAAAGAAGAGAAAAGTCAATAGGTATGGAAAAATTTATGCTTTTGGTCGACACTATTCAAATATGTAAAAAAACATATGCCACCACACTTTCTAGTCCATAACAATAACAAAATAATATTTTAGAAGATGGAAATCTATTTACGACATCAAACCATCCCTAATGAATGTTTTATCAAACAATGTTGTTGTTAACAAGGAAAGGCTGAGACTATTGGTTGGAGATGGTTATAATTAGGATGAAATTAAATGATTCCTTTTATAATTAGGATGAAATTAGAACAAAACTTTTGGCATAATTTCAACCCAACAAGCCCAAGAAAGTGCTTTGATACCAGATGTGAGGAAACTGCAACAATTAATTGATAAAATGCACGATATATTAGATCACATAATACTTTTATTGATTGCGAGCCACTTTGAGGGGGAAACCCCCTTTGATAAATCTCAATACAAATAACTTATCAGTGCCTTCATTGGCCTCAACACAAACTTATATACTAAGTCTGGGTGCCAATACTATGGATCAATACCATGGAACATATAATACTACGAAACGACCTACAAAGTATATGCGTTCAATACTATGTATCAATACTATGCGCTAATACAAACTATGGATCAACATATAATACTACAGGATGACTTACAAAGCATATGCATCCAACAACAATATACTAACAAAGTAAAGAGAAGGGTTGACATGGGTTCCTAACATCTTAGCATGTTACAATATACAGAAATGAAACTATGTCTCCCTCAGTGTGTTCTCAGCTTTGTGCGATATTCCTCCCTCTCATAGTATCTGTTGAATGAAAGAAATCGATAAGCAATGGATGAACGATTTGTCTCTCAACGTGCCTTCCTATGTGCCTCTGCACTACTCTTCTACTTTTTTTTGCTCCTGCTACTCCCAAGGTCACTCCGCTCCCCAAGGCATCCTTCCTCTCTCTGCCAAATTCTCCCTGATCCTGCATACCTGCAGTTGTCAGCGCCCCTATCCGTGATGCAAAACCTCCTCCTGTGATGACATCTGGCGTGATCCAAACCACCTTCATAAATTCTTCTAACTTCCTCAACAACCTCCAACGACTGCTAATTACATCGTCTTGACTTCTGCACTCCTCTGACTCTACTACAGTAGTCGGCCCCATGCCTTCGACCATAGTGCACTTCGTCACCCTTGATCTTACTTGTCGGATTTACTTAGATTCTACGACTACCAGTCCGCCCCGTCCTCCACGCTTAGATTTCGCCGCAACCTATCGGTGTCACTGTTCGAAAACTCATCGACCTCCAACTCCTTCGCTTCTATTCTGTCGATGTTGAACTCATACCTTGTCGACCTTCAACGCTTTCTCCTATCGACCTCATATCAACAACTTCCTGCATGACTACTTGACTTCAATAGCCAATTTTCTTTCACACCAGTGGTCATCGGCAATCCCCCTGGTCGACTTCTCCTGTCCATCATCTTCGACAATTTCTCCTAGGCCCCGATGCTCCTACATCATAATCTCCAGGTGAAAAAGAACTTCACTGCTCCATCAGTTTCTGGTATTCTTCTTCGGAAATCCATTTCTCCTTCTGCAACTCATCATCCTTCCATCAAACTAGATATTCCTTCTTTCGCAAACTTCGTATGCGTCCAACTTCACGTTCCTATAATACTTCGTTGATTTCCTCCTTGTTTCTATCTGGAATCTGCCCTTTCCAGTCGATATTCGACACTTTCCCGTTACTGCTGGTTGAACCTTTTTCATACTTGTATAGATCTGAGACATTTAATGTAGGAGATATGTTCAATTCTAATGGTAGCTCCAACACATAAGAATTATCTAAAATCTTCTTCAAAATCTTACATGGTCCAATCTTCTTCAGCTTCAGCTTGTTATATGTTTCTTTCAAAAACCTCTCTTTCCTCAAGTGCACATAGACTAAGCCTCCTTCATTGAACAACTTTAGCCTCTTCTTCATGTTGTCTCTCAACTTGTATGTCGTGTTGCTCTTGTCAATGCGCTTGTGCACATTTTAATGCACTTCTTTCATATGCTCTGCAAATTATTCTGCAACTTCACTCTTCCGGGTCTTTGTCGGTATCTCGACAAAATCCACCACACCATGTGGGATTCTACCTTGAAAAATATGGAATGGTCTCATACCTGTCGACTGATTCACAGAATTGTTATATGCAAATTCTTCTTGCGCAAACACGTTCTCCCATTGCTTGGCTCTGTCGGTTGTCAAACATCTCAGAAGGTTTCCCAAAATTATGTTCACCACCTCGGTCTATCCGTCTGTCTGTGGATGATATGTCGAGCTAAACTGCAACTTCGTGTCCAACTTCTTCCATAGGGTTCTCCAGAAATGACCCATAAACTTGGTATCTTTTTCCGATGTTATACTCTTCGACAACCCATGCAATTTGACTATATCCTTGAAGAATAGTACAACAATGCTTATGGCGTCACTTGTCTTTCGACACGGAATAAAGTGTGCAATATTCAAAAATATGTCAACTACAACAAAGATTGAGTTGTTTCCCTACTGCGTCTTCGGAAATTCTAACAAAAAATCAATGCTTAGGTACTCCCATGGGGTATTCGGCACTGGTAATGGTGCATACATCACCGTATTCTAACTTCTTCCCTTTTCCATCTAGAAAACTCGACACTATCCTACCCACTTACCGACATCTGTCGTCATTCCTATCCAATAAAACTTTTCTTCGACCAACGCCTTGGTCTTGTCGATTCCAAAATGACCTGCTAGTCCTCCACTATGCAGCTCTTGGATTAGGTTCTCTCTTACGGATACTCTAGGAATACACAACTGTTGTCCCTTGAATAGGTATCCCTCTTAGATAAAATAATCCAACTATGGAGTCATGTCGACACTCCATGGTTCGCTACTAGCTTTCCATGCTTTCGCAAAATCCTGGTCGGTCTCATACTTTGTCTTCATTGACTCTATTCCCGTTTCCTGCACTATCATCGTGTTCACCAATGCAACTCTTCGACTCAGCATGTCGACAAACTTGTTCGAATTTCATGACTTATGTTGCAACATGAAGGTATACCCCTATAGGAATTCAACCCGCTTCATGTTCCGCTAATTCAAATTCAACTCAGTATTCAAGTACCTTAGTGTTTGGTGATTTTTGTACAACAAAAATTCCTTGGGTAGCAAATAATGCGTCCACTTCTTCAATGCTTGGAAAATAGCATAGAAATCCTAGTCGTAGACCGAATATTTCTACTTCGCTTCATCCAACTTCTCGCCGAAGAATTCAATTGGTCGGCCCTCCTAGTTCAACACTGCTCCAATTGCCATTCCACTTGCGTCGCAATCGAATTGGAAAAATTTGTCAAAATCTGGGATCGCTAACACTGGGCTCTCAATCACCCTCTGCTTCAACTTGTCTAAATCTTTCTGGAACCTTCTATCCACTTAAACTCCCCTTTCTTCATGCATTATGTCACTGGTGCATATATCCCACTGAATCCCCTAATGAGATTCCTGTAAAAACTAGCAAGTCCATGAAAAATACGCACTCCTGTCGTGCTTATCGGTTTGCCACTCTAATAATTCCTTCACCTTCTTTGGGTACATAACTAACCCTTTGCTTGAGATTACAAATCCCATGTACACCATCTCTTCCTTCATGAAGAAACATTTCTGCAGATTCACCATCAGCTTCTTCTCCTGCAGTTCCATGCAACACTAGTCGAATGTGCTCCAAATGTTCGACTTTGGCTTCGACTGAATATCAAGATGTCATCGAGGTACACTACGACAAACTTTCCCAAGAATGGTTTCAGTACTTCATTCATCAACCACATGAACGTACTAGGTGCATTAGTCAATCCGAATGGCATGACTAACCACTCATATAGTCCTTCCTTCATCTTAAAGGTTGTTTTCCATTCATCTCCTTCTCTAACCATTATCTGGTGATAACCACTCTTCAGTTTGATCTTGGTGAAGTATCTCTCTCCACTCAAACAATCCATCTAGTCATCCATCCTGGGCAATGGAAATCCGTACGTGATCATGATCTTGTAGATAGCTCTGGAGTCTGTACACATCCTCCATTCTCCACCCTTCTTTGACGCTAATACTTTTTGTGCCGTGCACGGGCTTAGAATTTCTCTGATCAATCCTCAGTCCAACAACTCCTAGACTTGTCAATTGAGTTCCTGACCCTCTGTCGGAGTCATTCTATGCAATGCCTTGTTTGGAAAACTTGATCCTAGAATCAAGTTGATCTGATGGGATATGCTTCTCGTTAGTGGCAATCCCATTGGTGCGTCGTTGACTACTATGCTTTGAAACTCGCCAAGCATCTCTTCTGCTTCGACTTAATCCTATCCATTGTTGACCTCTCAACACATGGTCCTTTCAGAGTGTTGGCGAAACATGCCAACTATTTCTCCTCCTCTACAAGGAATTCCTTCATTGAACACATCATCACTTGCTTCTTCCAATGGTTTCTTTCTCCCTGATTGCAGTCGGCTTGATCCTCTTGCTTCGGCTTCAACATCCTTCACATGACATTTTTCCACACTATGACTATGTTGACTCGACCATCATAGATCATATTTCGATCATATTTCCATGGCCTCCCTAACAACAGATGACATGCTTCCATTGGGATTACATCGCACAGTACACTATCTTCAAGCTTCCCAACCTTAAAGTTTATCAAGCACTGTCTAGCTACCTTGACATGATGTTCCTTCTCCAACCATGATATCTAGTATGGATTTGGGTGTTCTCGACATCTCAAACCCAAATTGTCGATGACCTCCATCGACACTAGATTCTATGTACCTCCACCATCAACTATGGTCTTGCAATACCTGTCGTCAATCAACACTTTGGTCCGAAAGATAGCCTTTCGCTATGATGTGAGGAACCTGCAACAATTAATTGATAAAATGCACATTATATTGGATCACATAATATTTTTATTGATCACGGGCCACTTTGAAGGCGAACCTCCTTTGAGCAAGCTCAATACAAATAACTTCACGATGCCTTCATTGGCCTCAACACACACTTATATACTAAATCTAGGCACCAATACTATTAACACCCAAAAAGTGCTCACTACCTCATCTACCCCATTACATCACTCATCTGTCCATATTTCCTACCATATTTGCCTCCGAAACCTTAAAATCCCATTTAAAAGCCTCCAAAAGGCCACAAAACCATTAAAAAAGCCTCCAAAAGGCCCAAAAAACCCCTTTTCCCCCCAAAATAATCCAAAATTCCTCCAAAATAGCAAAAACCCTCTAAAAAGGGAATAAAAATACAAAATAGAGGAAAAAGAGGGAAAAAGGAGGCAAAACCCCTATACAGCTGACCTAAACCATATGGTTCCCAAAACCATGGGCCAGCACTCCACCACTAAAAACCTATAAATAGGTGATGGAGGCCCCTCATTTCATATCCACAGTCAAACACACCCTTACTCTGCCAAAATCACTCTTGAAACCCTAGCTTACCCTTGAGCTACTTTCACATTTGAGTGCCCCTTTGGCCCATTTCCACGCTTTGGAGAAAGAGAAAGGAGCAAAGATGGAAGCTTGGAAGCAACCCTCCTGGATTGCTGCAAGAGCTTCACCAACCTCTACACCTAAGGTAATTTTTAATACAAAAAAGAGAGATCTTTACCATATTTTCATGTTTTTTTATTTATGTTAATGCTCATGCTAGGTTAAATTTCATATTGTTTTATTGTTTTTATTTACTGTTTATCTGAACTGCTACTAAGGAGTCCCTTCTCCTTAGTAGGTGCTCATTTTCACAAGCTAGGGTGAAAACCCTAGCTACAGTTTTGGCGACTCCCCTTGTGTTCCTTTGAATTTCTGGTTATAGTTTTAAATTTTTAAACGTTTTTAATTTTCTACAATATTTTTCTGTTTTTTCCTTTCGGCTGCCATAAACCGTGTCTTTTGCACCCCGTAGTTGTGTTCCGACCACGTCTTTCAGGAATTTACCTACGATCCAACTGCGGCTCTTAGACTGTTTTTGGCAACCTACCGGTGGTTTCCAGTCTGTTACCTGGGATCTGACCGCAGCTATTAGCTTGTTTCATGCGGTCCGACCACGGCTGTTAACCCTATTTTCCGCATGCCGCTTGCAGCTTTCAGTCATTTTCCTTCAACCCGCCTACATCTTTCGACCTTTTTCCCGCATCCCGCCTGCGGCTTTCAGCCATTTTCCTGCAACCCGCCTGCATCTTTCGGCCTTTTTACCGCGTCCCGCCTGCGGCTTTCAGCCATTTTCCTGCAACCCGCCTGCGTCTTTTGGCCTTTTTTCCGTGTCCCACCTGTGGCTTTCAGCCATTTTCCTGCAACCCGCCTGCGGCTTTCGAGCTTTTTCCCGCGGTCTGACTATGTTTTTCGGCCAAAATCCCACAACCCGTCCATGACTGTTGAGCTATTTCCCGCAGTCTGACCGCCCAGATTTGCCATAGACCCGCGGTCTGTTTTCTGCACTTTTTTCATTGTTTTGAACCCAGCACTTTGCTGCAATATTTTCTGCACCTACAGAGCCATCTGTCCTATCTACAGCCATACTTTCCTATAGCCTTTTTTCTGCAGTGTTATTTCTGTTCCATTTATAGAATATTTTTTAGATTTCAGCATTTTAATTGAAAAGAGAAAATTTTGCATTTCCAAGTTTAAATCTTGTATTGTTATTTTTAGTTAGAAAGTTGCCCACCCCGTGGCACTTTTACTTGGGTTCATCATCTCGCACGCACACACTCTGTCACCTAATTCAAGTGAGCCCTAAAATACTACTTAACACAACCAACCTTCTAACCCCACTTGGGGAACACATAAGAATTTTTGTAGTTAGGTAGGATCGGGGGGATAGGCATCCAAATAACACCCCTCAGTTGCTTACACTTGAGACATAGTTGTTGTCCATTAGGGAACCAAAATTCCCTAGTATTTTTTGACACGGTTTAAAACCAATTTATCGGGAAGGCCTCTCCCCTAGAAGGGTTGAAGTCATCAGACTGGTTCCGGAAGCCTGAGTGGAATACCGCAATCCATTCTGTAACCGAAGGATACCTTTCACAGTTCTCGGTGTATCACCCGTATGGGGATACAACAGCGATAGAACCAAACGACAGATTCACCCAACCGAACGTGTCATGAACGGGGTATCTTAGTTGCTTTTCTTCTAGGATTGACTACCCAGCGTCCCTCCCAGTAGGGGGATATCTTTAGCCACTTGTCTCTATTATCCATATTGTCTGACTTGGATTTCATCACCTTGTAGAGGATATGTCTAGTTGAGTCAGAATACTATTTAGCTAGGTGTTTGCATGCTCCCTTACCTCCTTTTGGTCTAGCGAGTCCACTATTTTTATTTTTTAGGAAACCTGCCGCTTGTTGGTATTCTGACCATTTCTGTTGATACTCCACTTATTGTAGCACAGCTGTTACAGTAAGTGTTTTGAGTTGGTTGTTGGCCTGAGTGCCATATTTTTGAGCTCTCCTTCTGCACACTCGGTTGCATTTGGGTTTTTGAGTTGTTTTTCACTCAACACAACCCCCAGATATTTGACACCATCTATCACCATTGAGTCCCCGAGACATTCTCGGCGCCTCCGGGGCGAGCCCCCACAGCACGGTTCACTTGACATCACCCGTTATAGACATCGATCTTCATCACTTGATACCACTCATCATAGATCTCGAGCTTTGTCACTTGACTCCACTCGTCAACAGCATAGAACTCCGTCACATGATCTTGACATCCCTTATTTTACCTTTGATTCTGAGGCAGAGTCTGAGAACCCCACTTACACTACACCAAATAGCCCCATGGCTGGCATGACTTCCTCCCCTTTCTTTGTAGGGACCATTGGTGGAGCATCCACCACCACACCAGCTACCACACCTGCTTTGGGTATGCCCTCAATGGGGCCCACATCTACCATTCCGATCACTGTACCCATTCAAGTAGATGGCATACCTAGCACCACTCCATCAGTGACTCACACTACCCTTGGCGGTGCAAGACCGTCCCATACCACTTTCATTCCTCCACTTGGGGGAAACATCCCAAACCCAGCCCCTCCACTTGGGGGCATTGGCCCCAACATGGTCACACCCACTAGTATGTCACATCCTTCTACTAGTTTTCCATTCATGGCTAGTCTCAACCTTCCTGACCTAGATAGACTGACTAATGATCCCATCAAACAAGACCCTATGTGGCCTCACATGCCCACCAAGCTCCCCTCCGACATCCCTAAGTTTGAGGGCAAGGCAGGTGAGGACCCCCCAGAACCATATTATGTCCTTCCATCTATGGTGTTCCTCCAACTCCATAGTGGACGACTCTGTCCACCTCTGTCTATTACAACGCACCCTCATTGGCTCTGCAGCTAAGTGGTACATCGAGCATCCCCATGGGACCCATGCCACCTTTACCTCCCTTAACTCAACTTTCCTGCAGTTCTTTCAGTTACCTGTCCGCTATGACGCGGGAGTTGAGATACTACTGTCTTCCAAACAAAACACGGCTACCCACATCACTGACCACATTCATGAGTGTCGTCGACGCCACAGCCTCTGCAAAATCAAGTTAGATGACCGTATCTTCTTAGATTGGTTTCTAAAATCATTCATTCCTGTCATTGCCAAGGTTGTGGCATCCGAATGACCCCAGTCCGAAGAAGAGGCCATCCTTAAAGCCCAGCAATTTGACCTCATTTATGCCCAGTCGGGTTATTTGTACTCCATCATACCTAATGCCCCTCGTGGCGATTCCTCCCAACACGATGCGTCGGGGGCATCCCATTCCGCATATGGCATCATTGTCTGTATTGCCTCGCATCCCCAACCCTTTTCCATAGCACGTCCTAGCCATGGCCCCGACCTTTTGCAGGCTACATCTCAGTCCGGAGCAACCAATTCGTATGCTCCTATGGCACATCCCCACCATGCCCATAGACCCTCATGTCCACCTCAGTGCTTTGGACATTCATCCCTCGCTTACGCCCCCCCGGTCGCACCTCAGCCATATTACCACCCACAGGCCGCACCAACTCCTGTATCCTCTCAAGCCCAACATGCTTATTACCCGCCATAGGCAGCCCCTGCGGCAAACCCACAACCCGTTCCGCAGGCATATCAGCAACCCCCACAAGGTTCAGCACCTTCGCATCCTCCACCTACTTATTATCCACCGCAGCCTGCTCCCGCACCTGCACAACCCCAAAACCCACCTGCTACCCAAGGGCAAGTATACGCCCAACAGAATCCGCAGCAGAACCAAAACAACCAGTTCCAAAAGGGCCAGCAAAACCGTGGCAAAGGCCGTAACCGTGGTAACAACCCCCTCAAGACCAAGGCAGTCAACCTCCCAATCCCCCAAACAGCAATAACGCGCCCCTGCCAACCAGAACCCTGATCGGCCGCCCAAGCAGGC
The DNA here is from genome assembly GCA_027924585.1 of Larix kaempferi. Taxonomy (NCBI): domain Eukaryota; kingdom Viridiplantae; phylum Streptophyta; class Pinopsida; order Pinales; family Pinaceae; genus Larix; species Larix kaempferi. The sequence goes on from BSBM01001023.1 coordinate 6,984,525, forward strand.
CAAAAATCCTAATTTGCGAACAAACCATCCTTGTTCTATTTGTGGGGTCTATGGCCACTATACCCATGCTTACCCACATTTGGAGTGAGCTCGGCAACTCTGGACTGATGATTCCCATCGCCAAGGGCATGCGGCTCCTCAAGCGCCACCCAACCCCCCACCACCTCAGCATCAACCTTTGGTGCTGCAAAACCCCTTACCAACCCAAGGCGTAGTGAACACTCAGACATTGGCTCCCCCTCAAGGCAATGCACCACCACAACAACCGATCACTTATTCCGCTCCTGATCAACCCATGTTAGACTCAGGTACCCACCACTTGTTAATGATGTCAACCTCCAAACCCGTCGGAACCAATATGGCTCCACCCCTGAAGCCCCTCCTGTCGACAAAAACACTAACACTCATCCCACTGATCAGACGTTATGTATACCTCTGGCTCCACTCGATGGTGCCTCCAAAGCACCTCGCTTCCCACTTCGTCACATCAACAATAATCCCAATGGTCGCGCTGTGTCAAATTACAACATTGTAGATGACTTAGCCCAGTCTCCCGCAGCTATGTCTGCGTTAGAAGTCTTAAAAAACTGTCCTTCACAGCATAAGACTTTGCTCTCCACCATTGGTGCTATTGATCCAAATGATTCACGACTGATGGCCTTCGATTTGGACCAGTCCGAACCACGCCTGCCTTCCACTTTAGCGTTCCAAGTTTCTGTTTCCGTTCGGAATCTTGTCATCCATCGGTGCATTATTGATGAAGCTTTCTCTACATGCCTTTATGTCCACATTTGTTTGGCAGAAGTTGGAATCCCCTACTCTCCAGCAATCCACCACTGCATTGCGAGCCTACGACGACCGTTCGGCTCAACCCAAGGTCTCTTAGCTAATGTCCCCGTCTAGTTGGCTGGTAAAACCATACTCATTGACATAGAGGTCATCAATGCCCAACTTGATTATAATCTCTTACTTGGTCACAGCTACATGTATGCCATGCGGGCGGTTTCCTCATCCATTTTTCGTACCATGATGTTCCCCCATGACGGACGCGTGGTCAAGGTCGACCAACTCACCTATTACGATCCCAATGCCCTGCTGCACCCAAAAATGTTCTCTCCATGGTGGAACAACTTGTTTGTGGTGCAACTACCTCGTTTGTTTCCTCCGTAGGACTAGGAATTTACTCAGATACGTCGATGACCTCAACATTCCAATCCATTCCACCCCCGTCACCCGCGACCGAAGTATCTGACCTATGTACCATTTCCCACAATATGCAAACACCCAACAATCAACCGCCCTTGTTACCCAAACCACCATTGGTACCTAGTCACATTGGTGTTACACCCATCCACACAATCCCCTTCCTATTCCCTCCCTCGGGCGTAGTAAGCACCCCGGTTATGGCTACTCTTAGCCTCCCCGGGCTAACCTTGGGATTACCCGTGTGGTATATTTCGTCTCTCGTTCCCCCCGCCGACACCAAATGTCGTCCTACAACCAATGCAACCCATTTCCACTACTAGTCAACCACCTCTCGGTGTCACTACCCCTTCATCATCTACGAATACCCCCCCTCTTATCAAGCACACTAGGGGAAGAGGCCCACAACCATACACTGCTGTAACCCCGCCCAAAACAATTAAACCCCCCCCCCCCCCCCCCCCCGTGTTTCATTCTCCACCCAAATGCTCGTTGTGTGATGAGTTAGGCCATCCGACTCATCAATGTCCACAGTTACCTGCATTACAGGAACACATGCAAATTCTTGACGATGACCCCAACATCCCGGTTGTCGAACTCGATCCAACCCCTAAGCCTCATGATAAATCACTACGTACCAACCACCCTTATGCAATATGCGGTATTTACGGCCATTACTCACATCACTGTCCTGATCTTCTAGATTACAGAGCAGCTCTCTACTAGATGAATAATTTGGACCTTGAGACGGCACCCCCCACAATTGAGGAGATCCACCCCCCAGTATCACCCTCATCCAGAGAGATTAACACCATTTATATGATCTCTTCGACTACCACTCCCTCGTCAACCGATTCGACAACTCAAAGTTTCCGCAATGATGAGGAGATTCTAGAGGATCTCACTGCCCCGGATTATCCCTGGGACGACATGCACCATCATTCCTATTTCCTCCCAGAAGACTCCTCCTCTACCATAACTACCCAAATTTTGGTTGAATCCAATGATTTCCTTCCCACCAAAGTCGACTAGTTTAAGGATCCTATTCTCTCTCTCGACGCCTTTGAGGAAGGTAACATGGCCAACATCTCACCCGTCATCCACATAGATATATCTGACCCACCTGATGCTCTTGAAATCATTACATTAGGAGCCTCTTGCAGTGAGTATGAGATTAGAGAGTGCAAAAAACTTTTCCAAGAGTTCCGTGATGTCTTTGCCTGGACCTTTACCGAAATGCCTGGTCTTGACCTCGCTATTATAGAGCACCACATTGACACATGGCCAGATGTACGCCCTGTTCGCCAGAAACAGCGCCCCATTCATCCCTCAAAGCTCCCCGCTGTTAAAGCAGAGATTGAGAAACTTCGCAAAGCAAGATTCATTTATCCTAGTGCATATACCACCTGGGTTTCAAACCCCGTCCATGTTAACAAAAAACAAGGCACCATCAGAGTGTGTAATGACTTCCGCGATTTAAACCGATCCTGTCCCAAAGACAACTTCCCCACGCCATTTATTGACCAACTCATCGATGCATGTGCGGGGCATGAAGTCCTATCTTTCATGGACGGTTTTTCCGGATACAACCAGATTCAGATCTGTAAAGAGGATCAGTAGAAGACTACCTTTACCACCCCATGGGGCACCTTTGCCTATCGCGTCATGCCTTTCGGCCTCAAAAATGCTGGTGCCACCTTCCAGCGGCCCATGACCTATTGTTTTCACGACTTGGTCCATATCCTGCTAGTCTATCTTGAAGACCTTACAGCTCGTTCCCAAAAATTATCAAACCACCTTAATGACCTCCAACAAGTTTTTTCTGCATTGTCGCAAATATCAAATCCATTTGAACCCACACAAGTGTGTCTTTTGCGTTCCAGTAGGCTGGTTGTTGGGTTTCATTGTTTCCCAGAAAGGAATTGTTGTGGATCCCCTGAAAATCCAAGCCATCATAGACCTTCCCTCTCCTCGCATGCTTCAGCAGCTCCAGAGTCTGCAGGGGCGATCTAATTTCCTCTGTCGCTTCGTTCTTGATTATGCCACCACCGTTCATGGTTTCTTACGCCTGCTTCGTACCCGCATACCCTTTGTTTTGGATGAGCAAGCAGAAGCTGCATTTGAAGCCCTCAAGAAAGATCTCACACAAGCCCCTTTGATCTCCCCTTCGGATTTCTCTCAGGACTTCATCCTTTATGTCTCGGCATCCGATTATGCCATGTCTGGAGTCCTTGTTCAAGAAGACGCCGCTCGCCAGGAGCATGTCATTTATTATGTCAGCCAGACCTTGTCTAGACCACCCCTATGTTACCCATATGAGGAAAGACTAGCCCTTGTTGTGGTCTTTTCCATTCAAAAATTGCGACACTACATTTTACTCAGTCATACCATAGTTGTCGTCGACTCCAACCCCATGGTCTATCTCTTAAACCGACACCTCCTGCAAGGTCGCGTTGCTAAATGGGTAATTATCCTACAAGAATATGACCTCACTTTCAAAACCCCTAAGAGCACTAAAGCCCTTGCGCTTGCCCAGCTCATCACCAATCTCCCCTCCCTTCTGTCGTCCCCACAAATCTCCGATGAGTTACCCGACAATCACTTGTTCATCATCTCGTCTGATGACCCATGGTATGGTGATATTTTGTTATACCTTCGCAAGCAGAAGTTTCAACCCAATAGCAGTCATGATGGACACCGTCGTATCCTCCACCATGCCTCTCGATATCTCCTCTTAGGCGATGTCCTTTACCGGTGAGGAGTTGACACGATTCTCCGTCATTGCCTTACACACGAGGAAGCCAAACACGTCCTCAATGACTGTCATAGCGGTGCCTACGGTAGCCATTTCTTTGGAATGGCCTCCGCCCAAAAGGTCGTCCGTGCTGGATACTTCTGGACCACACTCTTTACCGACTGCATCAGAGTGGTCAAACATTGTCATAATTGCCAACTTTTTTCCCCCAAGGCCCGGACACCACCTGCCCCGTTACACCCAGTCATCACTGTTGGCCCCTTTTGTAAGTGGGCCATCAACTTCATGGAATGTAAACCCTCATCTGCCAATGGCCATAAATACATCATTGTCGCCATCGATTACTTCACCAAATGGGCTGAAGCCATGCCCACCTTCAATTGTAAAGCTGACACTGCTGCTCGTTTCTTTTTTAACCACGTTATCACTCGATTCGGGGTCCCCAAACAGTTGGTCTCAAACCATGGTTCACACTTTGAAGATTCCCTTTGGCGCAAGTTATCCACTCTACTGAAGTTTGAACATCAGTATTCCTCTACTTACTACCCCCAAGGGAACGGCCAAGTAGAGGCCATTAACAAAATTTTAAAAACCATCCTCCAACGCACTGTTGACCAGCATAAGTCCAATTGGCACCACATGTTATTCCCTACCTTATGGGCTTACCGTACATCCACCAAAACCGCCACCAGTTTTACCCCGTTTCATTTAGTTCATGGTGTAGAGTCTGTCCTCCCCATCGAGTGTCAGATACCTGCCTTACACATCGCCGTCGAGCTTCTCCCAGACACCTCCCCACTCGAGCACCATCCGCTATCACTAGAACAAGCTGATGAAGACCATTGTGCCACTCTCAATACTATTGAAGCCACCAAGAACCGCTCCAAAGCTAGTTACGACAAACATGTACACCCTCAAACTTTCCGTGAAGGGGACCTCGTCCTCGCCTATGACCAAGCCCACAGCAAAACTAGTAAAGGAAAGTTTGAATCCATGTGGTAAGGCCCTTACATCGTGCAAACCTACCTCAGCAATGGGGCATACATTTTAACTGACTCAGAAGGTCACCCTTTGCGCAACCCCCGTAATGGGTTGTATCTTAAACGCTTTTATCCCTAAATAATCCCATGGCCCCATTGGTCCGTATTGTACAGTTTGCTCTCTTTTTGTTTTTCACCTTTTTTACCGCAATCTTACATTCATCATTTTTGCATGACCACAGATGGACCATCTTCCACCTCATTACATTGGCTTCACCGATGGAGCAAGCCGCTAGTCTCCAAACCTGGCTTCTGCAGCATGGGTCTTATATTCCCCTTCACATGAATTGATTCACCTTGACGGAATATGTATAGGAGCTGCTACCAATAACCAGGCGGAGTATGATGCTATGACCGGTCTCCTGACTACTGCCCTCCAGATGGGCATATGTCACCTTCATGTGTTCCTTGACTCCCAGCTACTCATCTCCCAGCTCAACAACTACTACCAGGTGCGTGATCCCTGCCTCTTTAGAAAATTCCTGTGCACAAAACAACTCAGCCGACAATTTGAATCCATAACATTCACCCATGTCCCAAGAGCTCAAAATAGTGTCGCAGATCAAATGGCTAACACCATCCTAGATTGGCACATTAATCACACCATGTAAAACCTACATCATGCATCATCATCCCATAACATCTCATCAAAAATATATAAAAATCCAAAAAGATTGCCAGGGGCATCCACGTGCCTATCATCACATAACCATTTGCGTCCATGTGCAATAAAATAAAAACACATTACTATACAAGGGCATCCACGTGCCTATCCTACATACATCACGTTGCATCCATGTGCAATACATAACATCAAATACACAAGGGGAATCCACATGCCCAGCATCCTACACTACTTGCATCCACGTGCAGTACGAACATATAACAAACCATAAGCGCATCCACGTGTGTTCACTAAATCATCATCGCAAAAAGGTGCATCCATGTGCATATATATATATCAAAAAATAAACATCAATATGCTACACATGTCCTGAGTACCCCCATACTCAGCTATAAAAAAATATCTATACATCCATACGCCTCATAGAATACATGTCGTAGCTACAAAATCGGGGGGGAGTCACCTGCACTCCCTACTGAGAGTCATACCCTCCAGTACTTCCTGCATCAGCTACCTCTGAGTCCTCACCTCGCTCCTCCTCTGGCAACTCCTCATCCACCATGAGCTCCTGTGCCCAACCCCTATCCGCCAAAATAGCCACCCGGACCGCGATCGATCGGAACTCCTGTGGCGCCCTCAGACAGTCCTGAATCACCTCTGGATCCATGTCACGCCACCCATCATCAGTCACTCCAACCAGCAATCGATCCAGAAGCATCCGTACGGACTCCAGAGTCCCCTCAGCGTCCCGTCGATGCACCTTCCCTCGGCCTGGTAGGGCTGGTACCACCACATGCCCCCTGCACGCTACATGTCCTGGTGGTGGTATTGGGCCAACATCTGTAGATCACACATCAGTCAGTAATAGTCTATCAAAAACCTATCATACACAAAATCTTAATATCCATAACACACAAGCAAATCAATACATACCATCTGGTCCCCACGCCTGCCCTGGCGGCCGTGGTGCCTCTAGATTCCCGGTGTAGTCCATAGCTCTGTATGGATAATCATCCAGTGTCAGCGGCATCTACAACCACTAAAGGTAGAGCTCCTGAGTAAAGTATCTCCCAACCTCACTGCCACCCCGGCAGTGCATCATCTCTCCCCACCGCACCATGCGCGGCTCCCTCAGTCCTCCTACCCTGACCGGTACCCACGGCCGCAGTGTAGGTACCCGCTCCATGAAGAAGGAACATAGAAAGGATCCATAACAGAATCCATTACCAGATTCCTTCACCGATGTCAGCTGCCGCTGAACATAAGTGAGGAACATCTAGCCCCAAGCATAATACACACCATCCAGAACCTACTCCACCAGCTGCATCTGGCCCCCGGACACCTTCTCAGGTGACTGGGACCCCAAAACGTGAACCACACACGCCGCAATTGCCTGTACTACTGGCTCCTGCAGGTCCACCACCCGGAGTGCATTCCTCTGCACCCTAGCCTCTGGAACACAATACCACTCCAACGTATCCTCCATATCCACATCTGTGGATACTCGTGGCTGCGTATCAGCCACCCTACCCAGACAGGGCAACCCCGTCAAGAAGTATACATCTGTGAGGGTGAGATCCACCCTCTCTCCCTGCAGCCTGAATGCATGAATGTCTGGCTCCCAAAAGCACACTAATCGGTTCAGCAGCAGCGCTGCCGAACGCATCATAGGAACCTGTGCAAACTTCAGCAAATCCGCACAGCCCCAACGTAGACAACACATGCCGATCCCTCCGGATGACATCCACTATCTCATCTAGGACATCCCGCTCTTGCCAAAGCACCAACGGCATCCTGTCAATCACACAAGGTAAACTCATCAGACTCAAGTCAAAGAAGTAACCCTTCCCCCCCCAGGGGAAACCCTAAAAGCTCAATCCCAATCGCGGCTTTAGGGCCCCTTGCTGCAGTTTCCAACCATGGCTGTCAGGGCTACAAGCGCAGTCCTGGACCGCGCCTGTAGGAGCCGAACTCGCATTCTTGAACCGCATGTCCAGCCTTGGAACGCGCGGTACCAGACCGCGTATTCCGACCCGAACCTCGCGGTCCTCGACCGTGGTTCCACCCCACAAACCCGCGTTCCACCCCACGTGGACCATACAAAAACTCCCCTGGGACCCACTACCCCCCCCCCCGAACCCAATGAAAATACAGGTATGAGTTTGTCAAAATACTTGTAACTCCCGGATCTGAAAACAGCAAGTCAGATCGTCCAAAAACACCAACTCATTTCTTGTCCACTCTGATCACTAGTCAAAGTCAACAAGTCCAAATTACACTTGTCATGTTGGACCCACTCACTATTTATAATCCGTTGACTTTTTCTTGTTTTGGCCATTCTGAACCCATACGGAGTCCATTTTTCGAACCGTTTCCACCACTGGAATCAGCACGACGCGACCATCATGATGGTCAACTTGTTTTCTTATTTTTTCCACATCATTTTTTGAGCATTTTTTAGACACCATTAGTTGCCTCGATTTGCGTGCCACTTCGGCTGCTCTCCATTTTTGATATATTTTATGTCATCGGATTCATTTTTTCGAGCCCTTGATGATGCTTGAGATCATTTCTCGCTCTCACCCCTAGATTTTTCGGGTATTTTTTCCAAAATGCACCCCATCACCTCGGTTTGCATACCACATCGGTTGTTATCCATTTTTGACACTTTTTATATCGTCGGATTCATTTTTTTGAGCTCGTGATGATGCTTGAGATCATTTCTCTCTCTCACTAGGTACAGTTTCAACATTGTGTCCCGACACCTTGATGCCTCGGTTTGCACGCCACATCAGCCGCCATCGGATTGTTCCACCTTTTTACATGAGCCATTCACTCCTGTCATACTGCAATTATTTCATTATTTTGCCACCATTCATTATCCTGCAAGGAGGCCCACCAGTGTTCCCCCCCTCCCTCATTCTTGGTCATCATCAATGTTCCTCGATTGAGCACTTCCTCCTTGCCTGGCCATTCCTTTTGTTCGGTATAATTTTATCCCTTTTTTGGGCCGGACAAGTCCTTTACGAAAAAGGCACTTAGGGAGTTTCTGTTAAGCTCTTTTATGACTCCTAAAATAATGAAAAGATTGCCGAGCAATCTTGCTTCCTTTCATGCTCGTTAAAGTACCTGAAAGGGCATCTATCTGGTATAAGTTTAACCCTTTTCTAGACCTGGTAGACTAATTACGAAAAAGGAATACTCTAGTCACACCGGCTAGAAGAGTTCTTCATTACATCCTTTTATGCTTCTTCGGGCCTTGGAGAATAACACACAAAAAAGAAACCCCCTAGAGTCTTCTTATTGCTTTAAAACTCTCTAAAATTAAAAGCAACCACGAACATGAACTGTCCTAGGCTCGTACAAATCCACACGACAGTACCATTCCATTATTTCAGAGTCTTCTTATCGCTTTCAGACTCCTTAAAATTGAAAGCAACCACAAGCATGAACTGTCCTGGGCTCGTATAAATCCACACGACAGTACCATTATACAAACACTTCTTCTAGTTCTTTAACCCATGAAGAAGTCCCCCCGTGCCTCTTGGCACTATGATTGATCACCTCGGCAGCACCCCAATCAGGTTGCCTTTGTTCAGAGCAGTCTGCAGTTTCTTGCCATTTTACACCAGCTTGAGTATCACTCATCCCAGTCACTATCCTTGATCCATTACATCTATGATCCCTTTCCCACCAGTCAGTTTCATATGCTGCCCGATCATCCCCGCCATCATACTCTGAACAAAGGAAGTTTGAGTCCACCCAATCTACTTTCCCATTTATCCCCCACAGTCTGTCAGTCCTACCATCAGTACTCTCATACTTTGGTTCTCCACCTCGCGCTCCTATCAAGGAAACATCATTGCCTTGCTAGTTGCAGGTCTCCCTCTGTCTACGGCAACCCCTCTATTCCAGAGGATAGACCCAGAGGTCCCTGTGCCTTGGACCCATCACCATCATGGTGAGTGCCTACGGACCATTTTTAGAGGAGTCATCATTGCATCTCCGAGTGGTTGTTTTTCACATGCTCGACTTCAACACCTTGATCGCATCATTGAGAATCGCACAGGGTTTATATCCCTTTAGTTATTGGTCGAAGACCCCGGATTTCCCCCGACTCTAGCACATTGGTGAGTCATTTCGGAACACCCAATTATATTTTCCTGTGGATGTTTGGGTTGCGCTGGCGATTGTATTCAAAAACCATCCAGTTATATGCTTCCTTGAGTACCCAGTTCAGTTCCAGTTCAGTGTACCATTGAGGGTATGACTCCCCGTCACTATGATCCAGTAGCTCATCAGTTCCTCTGGTACCCCACTCAGTAGCACTGTTGTTATTCCAGTGCATCAGTTCTTCAGCTCAGACATGGTCAGCACAGCAGTATGTCACAGATTTGTGTCCCCTCTGGACCCTTATGATGTACATAGTGGTTCTCTATGTATCTTACAGGTCCCCCTTTTTTTGGGCCTCACAGTTATTTATATATATTAATACGAGCATGGGTATGCCCGCCTCGTCCATATATTGAGATTCTTACTCATTCATTATTTGAGGCCTTGTATATTTTAGGTCCCCATATTTTGGACCCCATTGTTATTGTTGTTCTATATCTTGATACGAGCATGGGAATGCCCGCCTCGTCCATATGTTCAAATTATTCCTCATTCATTATTGAGGTCATGTACTTTCAGTTTTTGCATTATTGTTCGGGACCATTGTTCTGGGCTCTAGTTCGCTTCTTCTCTTCTCCACACCCCAGGAAAACCATAAAAGACTTATGATGTCTATCGGCCATACGATGAGCTCCTGCCCTCAAACATCAAGGGACAATCTGTTAACACCCAAAAAGTGCTCACTACCTCATCTACCCCATTACATGACTCATTTGTCCATATTTCCTACCATATTTGCCTCCAAAACTTTAAAATCCCATTAAAAAGCTTCCAAAAGGCCACAAAACCATTAAAAAAGCCTCCAAAAGGCAAAAAAACCCCTTTACCCCCCAAAATAATCCAAAATAGCAAAAACCCTCTAAAAAGGGAATAAAAATACAAAATAGAGGAAAAAGAGGGAAAAAGGAGGCAAAAACCCTATACAGCTGACCTAAACCATATGGTTCCCAAAACCATGGGCCAGCACTCCACCTCTAAAAACCTATAAATAGGTGATGGAGGCCCCTCATTTCATATCCACAGTCAAACACACCCTTACTCTGCCAAAATCACTCTTCAAACCCTACCTCACCCTTGAGCTACTTTCACATTTGAGTGCCCCTTTGGCCCATTTCCACCCTTTGGAGAAAGAGAAAGGAGCAAAGCTAGAAGCTTGGAAGAAACCCTCCTAGACTGCTGCAAGAGCTTCACCAACCTCTACACCTGAGGTAATTTTTAATACAAAAAAGAGAGATCTTTACCATATTTTCATGTTTTGTTATTTATGTTAATGCTCATGCCAGGTTAAATTTCATACTGTTTTACTGTTTTTATTTACTGTTTATCTGAACTGCTACTAAGGAGTCCCTTCTCCTTAGTAGGTGCTCATTTGCACAAGCTAGGGTGAAAACCCTAGCTACAAATACTATGGGTCAAAACCATGGGCCAATACAAACTATGGATCAACAAATACTACGGGTGGCTTACAATGTAATATATGCACCCGACAACAATAACACAAACTATGGATCAACAATTACTATGGGATGACTTACAAAGCATATGCATCCAACAAAAATATACTAACAACGTAAAGAGAAGAGTTGACATGGGTTCCTAACATCCCCTCCCCCTTAGAAAAAGCTTTGTCCTCAAAGCTTTAGATGTGGAAATTGTCGTTGAATCTAAAGGATTTGTTCCCATGTAGAATCCTCTGGTTGCATTCTGTGACACTGAATTAAGAGCTCTGTGATAGAGTGAGAGCGAAGCTGACGAGTGCGCTATTGAGGATGGCCTCCAGCTCCAAAACGATGGACCCTTCATTGTCCAGTTCTGGTAAAATAGTTTGTCCTATGATGTTTGTGCCAGGAACTTTCTTCAGACAAGAGACATGAAATATTGGATGAATGCGGGAAGAAGGAGGAAGTTCCAATTTATAAGCAATGGACCCAATCTTCTGAAGAATCCTATATGGCCCATAGAACTTTGGAGCGAGCTTATGACACCCTTTGAGTTTACAGGAGGATTGATTGTAAGGTTGGAGACGAAGAAAAACCATATCACCTGCTTCAAAAGTGTGCTCAAAACGATGTTGATCGGCTTGTTGCTTCATGCGATTTCTTGCCATCTGAAGATTTTCCCGCAAAATGTGAAGAATGTGATCGCAGTTTCGAAGGATCATGTCAACTGCCTGAATTGGAGAATGACTGGGGGTGTATGGAAGAAGAACTGGCGGTGCCTGACCATAAAATGCTTCATATGGATTCATTTTAGAGGCAGTGTGGTAAGAGGTATTGTACCACCATTCAACGAGAGGGAGCCACTTTTCCCACTGATGTTGTTGTTCAGAAGTGAAGCAACGAAGATAAGTTTCCAAGCATTTATTAATAATTTCAATCTGACCATCTGTTTGTGGGTGATACCCTGAACTCATCTTCAATTTGGTGCCAGTGTGGCGAAATAGTTCTGTCCAAAAATGACTAGTGAAAGTTACATCACGATCTGAGACAATGGAAGAAGGGATTCCATGAAGACGAAAGATCTGGTCCAGGAAAATTTGAGCGACTGAGGAGGCTGTATATGGATGGATGAGAGCACAAAAATGACTATATTTGGAGAGGCGATCAACCACAACCGAAAATCACTGTCTTCTCTCCATATTTAGGGAGCCCTTCAATGAAATCCATAGAAATATCTGTCCAAATCCGGGTAGGTATGGGTAAGGGTTCGAGCAATCTCAGAAGGAGTGTCATTTCACCCCTATTGCGCTTGCAAATATCACATTCAGCCACCATCTCTTGAATTGTTCTTTTCATGCCCTGCCAAAAGAATTTACGTCGTTCCCATTCATACGTTTTGAGGAACCTAGAGTGCCCTACCGATGGAGAAGCATGGAGGTCATAGAAGACAGCCTGTTGAAGATCTGTGCTCTGGGGAAGCACCAGACGACCCTTGTATCTCAGGGAAGCACCATCCCAAGAGTAATGTGGTACAGCAGAAGGGTTGTTGGACAAGCATTGGATGATTTGAGATAATGAAGAGTCATTGACATAGCCCTATTGAACAGATTGCAACCAATTTGGAACAGGCATATAAATAGTTGAAAGAGAACCTTGGTCATCAAGTGTGCGAGAAAGAGCATTTGCCACAATATTGTCCTTACCTTTCCTGTAAGTGATCTCATAGTCATAACCCATGAGTTTTCTAACCCATTTCTGTTGTGTTGGGGAGGATACACATTGTTCCACGAAATATTTCAGACGCTGGTGAGCAGTCTTGATGCAGAAATGATTCCCTAATAGGTAGGGTCACCACTTCTATACTGCATGCAAAATAGCCATCATTTCCTTCTCATATGTAGAGGCAGCTAAATTCTTACCTAAAAGGGCTTTGCTGGTGAATGCAATGGGGTGTTAATCTTAAAGGAGAACGACACCAAGTCCATTGCCGCAAGCATCACTCTCAATAGTGAAAGGCTTGGAAAAATCAGGCATAGCTAGAACAAGTGTAGTACACATAGCTTGTTTCAGTTTGTCAAATGCACACTTAGTGTAGCATGTGTCCATGTAAAAGCATCATTTTTCAATAGAGCAGTTAATGGAGCTGCAATATTCCCATAATCCTTGACAAACTTGCAGTAGTATTCAATCAACCCCAAAAAACCATAAAGGCTCTTTAGTGTCTTAGGAGGTGGCCAATTGTTCATGGCAGTGATTTTGGCAGAATCCACGCGAACCCATTTTGCTGAGATAATGTGCCCAAGATACTCAACTTCCTTCTGTCCAAAAACACATTTAGACTGTTTGGCGTGGAGATGATGGTCAGAGAAAAGTTGCATTACAAGATCCAGATGTTGGACATGTTCAGCGCATGTTTTACTGTAGATGAGGATATCATCGAAGAATACCAGAATGAATTTCCACAAGTAGGGCTGGAATATTTTATTCATCAAGGTCTGGAATGTGGAAGGAGCATTAGTGAGGCCAAAGGCAATGACAAAAAACTCATAGTGGCCATCATGTGTGTGGAAAGATGTTTTAGGGATATCATCCTCATGAACTCGAATTTGATGATACCCAGAACGAAGATCCAACATGGAGAAAAATTGAGCACCATGAAGCTCATCAAGAAGATCATCAACAACAAGAATTGGAAACTTGTCCTTGATGGTGAGGTGATTAAGTGCTCGAAAGTCAATGCAGATATTCCAGAACCCATCTTTTTTGCGCACAAGAAGAACTGGTGAAGAAACGGAACTAGTGCTTAGGTGAATAATACCTTGCTTCAGTAATTCCCAAACGAACATTTCGATCTTTGTTTTTTGGTGAAATGGGTGGTGATAGGGCCTAATGTTGGGAGGAATGCTTCCAGGAAAAAGTTGAATACGATGGTCCTCTGGCCTTGAAGGTGGAAATCCCATGGGTTCAATAAAGACACATGTATATCGATCCATAATTTTTTGTAGATCCAAAGGAGTAGTGGAGACCGCTAATAGATGCATCTGAATGGAATGGATCTGAGTGATGACACCATGTGAATTCTTCTTAAGGAGTTTTTCCATGTGATGTGAACTGATGATGCTGAGAGACCCTGGTTGTAAGCCTGTCAATGTGTGTTTTTGTCCATTGGGGGAGAACTGCATCCAAAGTTCAGAAAAATCCCATAAGATGGGGCCAAGTGTGCGTATCCATTGAGCGCCCAAAACCACATAACATCCGCCTAAGGTCAAGGTAAACAGATCAGAGTGCAGGTTATAATCTCCCATAGAGATACGCACATTACGACACTTCCCTTTGCAAGGTAAGGTGCCCCCATTAGCAACCATGACTTCAAAGTTGGAGCAAGGATGGATAAAACAATCATCCTGTTTGGCGATCCGAGGGTCAATGAAATTATGAGTGCTACTAGAATCAATGAGTATTGTAAGAGGAAGCTTCTTGAAGTAACCCCGAACCAGCATTTTTTGGGGGGTGGTGATTCCAGCTAAAGCATGGAGAGATATCTCTGGCTATTCGTCCTGAGATGGAGGGTCAATCGGCGGCTCCTAAATGTCGACCAGAGCATCCATTGTATCTGGAGCTTCTTCACCAATTTCAAAGGCAGGTGGAGAATCCACATCCAAGAGATAGAGCTTTTGTTGAACGCATCTATGTCCCCGAGTGAATTTCTCATCACAATTATAACAAATCCCTTTTTCTCTACGTGCCTGCATCTCTGTTTCATACAAATGCTTGATAGGAGTTGATCGAGGAGCTGGCGGGATGGGAGGTCATTGAGAACCCATATTTCGGAAGGGAACAAAATTGGATTTGGAGTGTTGCTGGGATGCAATCTTGTCTTCTACCAACTTAGCCAACCCTGAGCTTTCATCATTGTGTTGGGACAGAACATTTTGACCTTAGAGCGGATTGCATCCTTTATACCACTGATAAAACAACTCCGGTAGAAGTCATCAAGCAATCCTTTGGTGTGGTTGGCTAGTTTCTCAAATTCGATTTGATACTCTCATAGTGCCAATTTGGTGAAGTTTAGTGAGGGCTCCTGTGAAGTCATCAAAAGCACTAGGACCAAATTGTTGCAAAAGGAGATGGCAAAAATATGGCCATTTTGGCTCTTCATGAGCCTTGATGTACCAACGGTACCATTGAAGAGATTCCTGTTCCAAATGAAAAGATGCAAGTGGAACTTTGTTGACATCAAAAGTATTATGCAGACTGAAATATTGTTCTGCACGATAGATCCATCCAGCCGGATCAGTACCATTGAAGAGTGGAAAATCAAGCTTCGTACCACGAGAATTGTTGGAAGAAGAGAACCCATTTTCTGATGAAGACTTAGAGTGTTATTTGTTGTCCATGGCTGAATGCTCAAGATGGAGGATGAGAAATTTTTCATCCATATCCTAGAGTTTGGATTGGATGACTGCAAGTGCTTCCTCCATGGTTTTTTCTCCTCCGCGGGTGACAACCATAACCAGGAGTTTTTTTTTGTTTTTTTTTATTTAGTGGGTAGAAAAACAAAAACAAAAACAAGAACTATTTCAGTAAATGAAAATATGGATTTGGGAAAAAATATGAAAGGTAATTTGGGTTTTACTAGGTTTTGGACATTGTCAAATCGACAAGGAGGCAGAAAAGGAGGATTTCAGAAGTGGGGTGAAAGAATGAGAAAATTTGGCAGAGAGGGACAAAGAAGCAAAATTAGGAAAGGAACTCTTTGGTAAAATTCGAAGGCGATTGGTTGAAAGTCGAAGAAGTTATGGCAAACCCTAAAAATAGACAAATGTGAGATTTCTGGCTTTGGGAAGTGGAATTTGGGATAGCGTCCTTAGGAATAAAATATGAAGAATGGGATTACAGGGGTGTCAGAAAAGTTTCAAGGGAAACAAAGTGAAAACAAGGGAGAATGGATCTGCAATGGTGCGGAAGGGATGGGAAATAGATAGATCTAAAACGGCGCGGAAGTGATCGGAAACAGAGGGATCTACAATGGTGTGGAACTGATCGACAATAGATGGATCTGCAGTGGCGTGGAATTGACCAGAAACAGTTCTGGATAGAGGAAATCTGTGATTTTGCAGCTGAAAATAGATATGGACCCAAGGTATGCTCGGCCTCCTAACAGTTCAGGGGATTCACTCGGCCACCAATGTTGTCTGACGGCTTGCGTATTAAGGCAGTACTCCTCACTCCATGGCTCAGGTAAAACTGATAACCACTTTTCCACAAACAACAGCTCTTGGTTTACCTCACAGGTGGGAACTAGTCAATTAGGTAGGGGTCATTTCCCTTTTCGCTGGCAGGTCCTCTCAATGGGCTAGCTACTTCGGCGTTCCTGTGATACTCCTCATAATGATTTTTAGGGCTTATGCCCAAGTACTTCCCACAATTAAGCGGACAGGGATTATTCCTAGATCTGAACCTGCAACAGATGCGAAAAACAATTTTGGCAGAAATTTCACCCAACGAGCCTAAGAAAGTGCTCTGATACCAGATGTGAGGAACTTGCAATATATAATTGATAAAATGCACAATATATTGGATCACAGAATATTTTATTGATCACAACCCACTTCGAGGGGAAAACCTCCTTTGAGCAAGCTCAATACAAATAACTTCACAGTGCAGGTGGAATCTTCCTTGGACAAGGGAAGTATACTGTAGAGATCCTGAAGCGGTTCAGGATGATGGACTGCAAGGCCATGGCCACACCTATGGAATCGAACCTGAAGCTACTGAGTGATGCTTCATCAGAGTTGGTTGATACCACGATGTATTTTCAGATGATTAGGTCCTTGATGTACTTGACGAACACGAGACCGGATATTTGCTTTGCTATGAACACCTTGAGCCAGTTCCTGACGGATCCTAGACATGTTCACTTGATTGCTATAAATCATATTCCGAGGTACATGAAGGGTACGATTAATTATGGGATCAAGTATGATGCGAATCAAAAGTTTAACCTGGATGGTTATGGTTATTCAGATTGGGCAGGTAGTGATGCAGATAGGTAGAGCAATTCGCGGTGCTGCTTCAGTATGGGATCAGGTGTGATCTCTTGGTTTAGCAGGAAGCAGTCATGTGAAGCAGAGTATGTCACAACTTGTTCGACCAGTTGCGAGGTAGTATGGCTAAGGAAGATACTGTCATATTTATTTGATATCCAGTTGGATGCTACTTGTATCTTCTGTGACAATCAGAGTTGTGTGAATTTGTCTAAGAACTCGGTGTTCCATGACAGGTCGAAGCATTTCAAGATCAAATATCACTATATCAAAGATATTGTGGAGAGAGGAGCAGTGAATCTCTAGTATGTTGCGATAGATGAGAAGATTGGAGATGTGTTGACCAAACCACTAGCCATAGTGAAGTTCAAGTACTTCAGAGAGAGGCTTGGTGTTCTTCAGATAGAAGATACTTCGAGGAGGAAGTGATGGGACACATTTACAGGAGCCATTCCAAGCATGGTGGTAGGAGGATCCTTCCCATGGTTGTGGATGTAAGCGTTGTGTGATGAACATCAGGATGATGCTCTGGATGATGTTCTGTATGATGATGATCAGGATGATCATGTTTGATGATATGCATCAGGTGGGTGCTTTGTATGATCAGTTCGATCATGTGTGATGAGCATCAGGATGATGCTCCAGATGATATGCATCAGGACAATGTTGCGAGGATGATCAGGTGGATCATGAGTATCAGGTTGATACTCCATGGCCATGGACAGGTTGTGCAAGTAGCATAGAAAAGATCATGGGAGATCCAATACGTTGAGTTTTGTGCTCGTAATAGTCCTGGGATTCTCTTTCGAGTTTTTGCTATAGGTAGCATAGAAAATATCCTAGGAGATCCTATAGGTTGATTTGTGTGCTCATAAAAGTCTTCGGATTCTCTTTCAAAGTTTTTCTATAGAAGACATGTAATTAGTCCTGGAGATCCGATAGGTTGAGTTGTGTGCTCATAAAATTCCTGGGATGCTCTTTAGAGATCTTGCAGATTGCATGACACTCTTTTAAGGTTTTTCCTGACCACATGTAAAAGATCCTGGGAGATCCGATAGGTTGAGCTGTGTGCTCGTAAAAGTCTTGGGATGTTCTTTCGAGGTTTTGTGGTGGTCACATGTAAAATATCTTGGGAGATCCGATAGGTTGAGTTGTGTGCTCGTAAAAGTCCTAGGATGCTCTTTCGAGGTTTTGTTAATGCACGTAATCATTCCTAAGGATTCCACAAGATGGCCAGCTCGCAGAGATGATGAAGACCTATAGGAGGCTAGGCCTACATCCAGCATGAAAAAGGGTTGCCTCTGTAGAACTTCCTATGACGAGAAGAATTAAGATATATCCCAGTGATCGAGATGACGAGTACAGCAGCAGTGACGATGATGCTTCGTGATCCAGTGATGATGATCCAACTCCATAATTGCAGACTTGTAATGATATGTATTGATGACCTGTGTCTAGAGAATACCTTCCTAGTTAAGAGGGAGTGTTGATGTATTTGTAACTTTAGAAGATATTCTTCTATATATTACACTTGTACGTTATTATATTCCTGATGGAGATGTATTATTCCTCCAATTAGAAGTGTCGTCATTTGTATTTGTAAGCGTCACAAGTGTCGCAAGTATTATTGTAAGTGTCAACTTATATTTGATGGGTTATTAGACCACCAGTGTGGGGTCGGCCCTGTATGAGTCATGTGGATGGGTTATTAGGCTTCCTTAGTAAGTCGGCCCTGTTAGGGTTAAAGGTAGGTTAAGTTGTGTATAAATAGAGAGTGAGTGTATCTCATTCTATTCATTCACTCACTCATCCAACTCGCATAGTTGAGAGAGAGGAGTGCGCACAAGTGGAGGAGGAGTAGCTGTTGGATTCATCTATCTTTTGGGATTGATCTTTGTGATCCTTGTATGGGGCTTATTCTATCTCTGAGGAAGTTGCGGGGTTTTTCAACTTCTTGGTTTTCCCTGAGGAAACTCTGTGTCTCTTATGTTTATGATTATTATGTTGTGCATGTTATTCTCTTAGTAGGATCCTAGATAATGTTTGAATGATATTATCAAAAAATTAACACTCTAGCCCATGCTAGTTTCCTCTTGTGAGAGTTCTTCTCACGGGGTGGATCTATAGGTTTTTGTGGATCTTCTATTTAACGATCCTCTTCTGGAATTGCTCTGTTCATGGTGGTGTCTTGTATTCTATGTATTCTTTGTTCTTCATTATCTTCCACATGTGGCTTCCTTGATTTGATGTATGTTGAGTCTTCATCAAAAGTCACATACCTGCTGATGTCAATCTTCTTGAATCCTGGAAAGTAGATTTTGTATGCCTTTGAGTTTTCACTGTACCCCACAAATATACCCTTCTTTCCTGAAGGATCTAACTTTTCCCTCTTTTCTTTTGGAACATCTGTATATACTGGACAGCCAAATATCCTGAGATGGCTAACTTCTGATTTCTCACCAGAGAAAACTTCTTCTGGTGTCTTGTTGTCAAGTATCTTATGTGGTGTTCTGTTTTGTGCATATACAGCTGTCCTTGGTGCTTCTACCCATAGGTGCATAGGTAGATATTGGTCATGAAGCATTGCTTGTGCTGCTTCCATGATTGTTCTATTCTTCTTTTATGTAACCCCATTTTGTTGTGGATTGTAAGGAGTGGTCAACTCCCTCTTAATCCTTGAATCACTGCATAACTTCTTGAAGTCCCCTAAAGTGAATTCACTGCCATTGTCGGATCTAAAGGTCTTGATATTCTTATTAGTTTGGTTTTCTATCAAGGCTTTGAATTCCTTGAACTTATCAAACACTTCATCTTTGTTCTTTAATAAATAGACCCAAGTCTTCCTAGAGAAATCATCAATGAAAGAAACATAATATACATACCCTCTCAAAGAACTGGATGACATCGGACCACATACATCAGAGTGAATAATCTACAAGATTCCTTTGGCCTTGCTTTCACTGCTTGGAAATTCCTTCTTTGTGTTCTTTCCTTTTGCACATCCTTTGCAAACACCTTCATGCTTTGACTGGATTTCAGGAAGACCTTCTACTACTTTGCTTGCAATTGGTAGTGCTCTAAAGTGCACATGTGCAAGCCTTCTATGCCAAAGTTCACTTGGCTCCATGGATTCATGTACCATGGCATGTTCAGGTTGTCCCTTCAATTTGTACAATCCTCCATCTTGTTCTCCAATCACTACTGCATCATCTATGGTCTTACCTTTTGGCCACATTCATACTTAGCCATCCACAAATGCAACTCTCATCCCCTTTGCATCCAAAGATGATATGGAGAGGAGCTTCTTCTTGAGTCCAGGTACATATAGAACATCTTTCATCTTTAAAGACTTCCCATATTCTAACTTGTAGGAGGATTCACCACTTCCTTTTATGGGGTATTGATAGTCATCCCCAAGTTTCTCCTTATGAGATTACTCATGTTTAGATAGGTCCATAAGAGATTCTTTAAATCCTGTCATATGTTTGGAAGCCCCACTATCAATAATCCAATCATTACACCCATGTGTAACAGTACTTGTGAGAACAAAGATTGGAACATATTCTTCGTCACTTGAAGATTATTCACTTTCTACCTTAGTCTTCTTCCTGGGAGGTTCATCATCCTTAGCAGCATGAGCATGATATCTCTTCTTGTTGTTCTTCTTCTTGTTTTTGTTGGATCCTTTTCTGTTCCTGGGACAATCTGAGGCATAGTGTCCCTTCTCATCACATGTGTAGCATCTAATGTGAGAGTGATATTTCTTCTTTTGATGATGGTGAGAAGATTTATTGTGATAAGGTTTCTCCCTCTTGAACTTACCTTTCTTGGTGTGTGCTGTGAGAGCTTGGTCTTCACTTCCCATATTTTCTTCTCAGGCTACAAGTCTAACTTCTTCTTGTGAAAGATATCAATTTATTTCTTGCAGAGATACCTTAGATGAAGGAGTCCCATGACCTAGGTAGGCCATTCAATTTGGTCATCACAATTTCTCCATTCTCCACTACTTCATCCACAGCTTCAATTTGTTCTTTGATTTGAGAGACCTTAGTAAAGTAGGATTGGATGGTCTCTCCATTCTGGATCTTTACAACTTTCAATTGGTTCCGCAGTGTCATCTTCCTATTTATATTCTTTCCTTCAAACAACTTGGTCAAGGAGTCAAACATCTCCTTAGGTGTCTTTAGAGAAGACACATGGGGTATGAGATGGTCTTTGATAAAATCTGCAATGATTCTCTTGGCCTTGACCAAGTTCTTCTTGTGTAAGGCCTTACCCTCATCTCCCTCTAGAACTGGAACCACTTCACTTATGTAGGTGTCCAATTCATTCTCTTCTAGGATTAACCCAATCCTATACTTCCATGCTCGGAATTTATCAGCCCCTTCAAGCTTATCCTCAAGCTTGGTGTGGTGAGACATCTTAATGAGAAACTGAAATGGAAATAAAAGATTTAGGTCTTACCACTTGATTTGCTGAAACTGGATCTGGAGTTGGATTAGGGTTTGTCAGAGAAAACCTAAAAATTCAAACTTTGAATTTCAAACTTCTGATTGGATGGAAAGATGCACCTTGCTGAGATGATCAAGCTGGTATACTTCAATTTTGAAATCTCCAAAATTTCACCCCTCAAAACTGACTTTGAAACTTTCGGATCTGCAGTTTCTGGTTTTCTAGTTTTCTAGTTCTTTGGTCAAAATCCCGTACTAGGGTTTGATAGAGCCCAGGGTTGTTCCCAACCAAAAAGTTTGATCTTGGTCTCTAAACTTTGATTTTTCTGAGGAGCATCCAGCCGTGGTCTCAAATTCCAAAAATTCCAACTTTCTCAGAAACCCTAATTTCTCGTAGTAGTGACAGGCCAAAAACTTAAAATGCTCAGAATTGAATTTTGTCTCGATAGAAAGATGCGCCCTTGCTAGGAGAGTCAATCTAGCCTCCTGCCTTTGATGAACTATGGAGAGAAACCCAAAATTAATAATCCCTAGCTTCCGCAGTTGCACAGTGTCTTCTTCTTAGTACCTCTCTGATACAATGTTAGATTTTCGATAATTTCATTCAATATTATCTAGGATCACTAAGAGAATAACAAGCACAACATAACAATCACAAGAGGCAATGGACACAAAGCATTTCACCGGGAAAAACCAAGAAGGTGAAAAACCCCACAACTTCCTCAGAGATAGAATAAGCCCCAAGACAAAGATCACAAAGATCAAACCCAAAAGATAGATGTCTCTAGAAACTACTCCTCCTGCACTTGTGTGCACTCCTCTCTCTCAACTATGTGAGTTGGATGAGTAAGTGAATGAGTAAAATGAGAGAGTCACACTCTCTATTTATACAACAACTTAACCTGCCTTTAACCCTAATTAGGCCAGCTTCCTAAGGAAGCCTAATAACCCATCCACATGACTCATACAGGGCCGACCCCACCAATTTGGTCTAATAACCCATCAGATATAAGTTACGACACTTACAATGTAACCTGTGACACTTACAAATACAAATGACGACACTTCCAATCGGAGGAATAATACATCTCCATTGGGGATACAATAAAATACAAATGTAATACATACAATATACAAGTGAATATCTTCCGAAGGTTACAAATACATCAACATGTTTTAGTGCATTTGCAACAGATCTAAACAATAAATGGATCATAATATAACACGTTGCATGGTTTGTAAAGAAACAACAAAAAATTGCTAATGTGCATCAAAATTGAATGCATTTTGGAAACAACTGGTGACCAAATTGAATGTGCATTAACTGGCCAAGCACTTGAGACATGTTGTCCAGAAATTGCTCGAGTATCTTATGAAGACTATTCAAAAATAATTTCAATGAATTCTATTCATCTACACACACTATGTGAAGTTGGCATTCTCACACTGGTAGATGACAACAAAATTGTTGAAGTAAAAAACTTAGTATGAAAGCAATTAAGGACGTTGCCAATAGTTTCTTTTGCAACTGATCAAAAGGGAAAAAATAGACTCCCTCCTGTGAAAAAAAGTGTCCAATTTTTCCAATCCATAGGAAAAATAGTAGTTTGCTACTTACATAGGCCTGTTTCAGCTTGTTGCAATAGTCCTTTTTTCCAATAGTACATCTAGCAACTCTTATTTCATTGCTAAATTTGAACAGACAAAATTTGCTATCAAATTTTGAAGCCATGGCATTTGTTTTGTTATGTTGAAAAAAATAAGAAAGAGCAAATGTTGAAATGGATTATCCTTTGTTAGTCTCTAATGTATAGGAGTAGCAATTAGGATGCAAATATGTGTATTTTTGTTTATAGCAACTAGTTTTCACATAAATATGTCATGACATTGACATTAATATATATTATCTCCATATCGATAATCTAATCTAGACCATGTTCTTGTTTTCCTTTTATGTCTTGTGTTGTTCGTCACTGACAAATATAAGATTGTAATAGCAATCCCCATTGCATATTGTCTTTGGAAATCCCCATTGGATATTGTCTTTGGCTAGCCCATTCAAATATCCATAGGCTGCCTATTAGACATTATATGAATGATTACTAAAGTATCTCAAATATCCATAGGCTGCCTATTAGACATTATATGAATGATTACTAAAGTATCTCAGTGTGTTGATAAGAAATAGCCCTCTTGAAAAATTCATTTCTATTCATGTTTAAGAAATCCATTTCCCACTTGGCATCCATATTTGGCATTCTTGAAAATGTTGTTTCATATTTGATACACAAAATAGACAACAATGTTGATTGATTGCTTTGAATTTAATGAACTATTGAATCGTTCGTATGTTGGATCTTTGTGAGGATGACAAATAAGAGTCTATCAACATTTATATTTTTGATATGATTTGTCTATGGCACACACAAAGACAAAGCCATCTGCAATTTTTGGATAATTTTGTAAAATATATACCCTTAAAAACGTCACAGAATGTTCAAAAAATCAAATGAACCTATTTCTTTGTGGTGAAAAAAAATTGAGGCTTAAGAAACATTTATGTTATTTGACTTCAGTATTTTTCCATTTATTAGATATGCTTTTCCCTTTTTTATAATCAACAATTTCTTTAAAGTGCATAGTTGGAAGCTATAGTTTTTATTCTATTCATGAAATAAAATACATAAGTCAATTTTTAGTGTTAGTTTTGTGCATAGGTCAAGACCCTTGTTGTGCAAAAGGATCTCCGCATGCGTAGTACGAAATAATATGGATATTTATACTAAAGACACAGTCAGAAAATTATGGCATAGAAGACCAAATCAACCTTTTGTTGATGATGCTTATAACTCGTAGAATTGTATTTTTGAGGGTTTTAAAATTTGATGATTATCTACAAATATTGTGGATTCCATTTTATCCCTAAACGAATTTCAAGATTGGACTTACTTTTCAGCAATCAATGGCAAGAAGTTTTGGTAGTTCCAAATTCATTTAGAAACCCATTCGGCCTCCTTACTGAGATGTTCATCTGCAATATGGTAATGGTCATATATCAAAGTTGGAAGTTTAAATAATTCTTTCTATTATAAGAGCCTATTCCGCCCCCTTATCCTACAAGATGTTGACAATGTTATTGGCTATACAATGTTCCTTCTTTTGCAAACAAACATAAAAAACTAAATCCATATTAACAAAATATATTTGACTTAATTTTTTATTGCCCTTTTTAGCACTCTTATTTAGACCATGGAAGTACCTTCTCAAATATGCAAAATATATTTACAGGTTCTCTATTTTTAGAGTCGTTTTGCCTCTAAGAAGAGCAATCAAGATTTCCTTTTCTAATTGTCTTAATTATCATACACTTGATCTTTTAATAGCTATTTTTATCTTTAGGGGTTTGAATAACTGAAATATTGATGCACTGTTGTGATAATATTCCCACATAAGTTCAAAACTTGCTCTTTTAATAGCTATTTTTATCTTTAGGGGTTTGAATAACTGAAATATTGATGCACTGTTGTGATAATATTCCCACATACGTTCAAAAATTGCAAGTGTTACATTTCGAACTTGTTATTGCTCCCCTCATTGTCTAAATTTGAAAACATATTTGTCTTCATGTCTCAAAATTGGATGATAATGAAGTAGCATCCTATGAAAACATATATCTGAAATCAACACTAACCACTTGTGGACTATCGCTTTATGCTATACATATATTTCCTAGTCAATGGTTGAAGGTAATGTATTAGCATAGTGTTGTAACATACCCTTGTGAACACTAAAAACGATGATTTTATCATCGGATACATATCTAATTCAAATTCAGTTATTGATTGAACACTTTGGTGAATGCACTTCTGTCTATATTGCTTCTTCTGTTATTAAAAAAGGAAATTTCCATATCTTTGAACTTCCTATGGAACATCCAAGGAATAGTACCTTCATTTAGAATCAATCCAAAGTTCTAATAGTTTCTCTCTTTGCACGTTGTTATTGGAACGTTTGTCATCATTGACATTGTGCTTTTAGGTTGCTTGTACTTACTTGGCTTGTGCCCTTTATTTTTCTTGGGACATTAATCCTTTTAATTTTCAAGTGGCTTTAGTGGTTTCCAGAGTAGTTTTCATGATAAGCACCTTAATTGTAAGATGAATTGTCTTATGGTACATGATTCTTGAATGGCTCATTAGTAAGGGGGGAGAACCCTTAAATTTCTTTAAGTTTCTTTGTATTGATTTTTGTGTTTGAATTTGAAGATTTTATTGTTTAAATGCCGCAAAATATTTGTCAATGTTCTAAACCAGGCTAGTTTTTTTCGTCTCTTTTGGAAAATTCAGCCTGAATTTATATGTTTATTTTCCCAAGAATGGGCAAGGTTCAATCTGATATTTTAGATATTGAGACTTTAATTTCTAGTGTGTTGAAGGTCGGGTAGATTTCCACAGACCAGAGGTTTATATTTATTTCTTTCCAATAATTATTATGTATCCAAATCGTTTGTTCATAATATTTATTGGATATCATTATTGTTTTGTAGAATATTGTTCATTAAAGTGGGTCTTTACAGAGGATGAGCAAATCAGTGCTCATATAATTTCATTTTATATATTTACATTCTTGTTTGATTTTTGTGGTAGAATTGACTAGTGCAAAACTCACTACCTGTTGGATACCATTTTGTAACAGATTTGACTAGCATGCTCACTATATTGGTATTTTGATTCAACGCTATTTTTCCATGTGGATTTAGATTGCTCCCCAAAAAAACGAGTTGGGTGATTGGATATAAAACTTTGAACATGAAAATATTTGTATTTTACTTTGAATGTGAATATACATACATATGCAACCTATTTTCTTTTGCTCGAAGAACTCATATTTATTTGATTTTTTAAAACTACTTGGATGCAAGTAGACATAGAGTTTGGTTCTTGCTTTATGTTTTGGAACATATATATGTCCGGTATTTTGAAAAATTCCATTCCTAGGTGAGAATGCTTGCAGACTTGTCTACGGAAGAAAATATTGCATGGTTGTGTTTGTGCATGTAAGTATTCTGCACAACTTCATGCACTGGGAAAACCAAACAAGATAAAATAGTGTAGTTCATTATTTACACTACATTTAACTTACATTTGAAGTCGTTGATCAAGTTGAAATCCTGTCAAGTATTTATACATTCTTTATGTTCAGTAACATGCTCATAGTATTTAGTTATCCTAAAGACAGTGTTTCTTTGTATAATTCACCTAGGTTGTCTTATGACAAAAAACTTCCTCCTACTTGTCTGATTAAAGATTCTCATTGATTGTTTACACTTAAATTGAACCTACTTCTTGTTGTTGTAAGTGTAACTTCAGGAGATATTCATTTGTATTTTATATTGATGGCGTTATTGTATTTTACTTTTACCTCCGGCAGAGATGTTTTTCCTCTGTTCGGGGATGTCATTATTATGTTTGGTCATGCAAGGTCATTGAGGTAAAACCTCCATTGTAAGTCGGGGCATTAGATCCCCTAAAGTCAAATGTAAAATGTATTATTGAGTCTCCCTAGGATAGGTCGGCCCCATTGGAAAAAAGGTCAAACCAAACGTAAAGTATAAATAGAGAGCTTTCTCTCTCATTTGGACACACCTCTCACTCACTCAAGTTCGCATAAGCAGAGAGAGAAGACAAATTCACTGGAGAAGAAAGAGAGAGTTGCAGAAGACATCTTATATTTGGGTTTTCCCTTTTTCTTGATATTGTATTAGTGACGAATCTATATTAGAAGAAGTTGCAGGTTTTTCTCCTTTATGGTTTCCCCGAGGAAAACTACTGTGTCTATTTTTTTTTATGTGCTTGTTTTACTTTCAGTTAAATATCCTAGTTAAATTGAATTGAAGTGCAAACTCTAACATGGTTTCAGAGCTTTCTTGAAAAGAAGGCATTGTGTAGTAGCGGGAAACTAGGGCTTCCTAGTTCAAGGTCTTCTCTCCACAGATCATCTGAAAAAGAGCGCTAGGCTAAATCGCCCTAGGAGGGTGCATCTTTTGGAGGAAGAAGAATCGAATTTGGAGAATTTTCAGTTTTGACCCAGACACTAGTGCCGAGAGAAAACTAGGGCATCAAGCTTTTAGTATTTTCCTCCATCAATTTGGAAAAGGGATTACATTGGAAAACTCACCTTGAGGAGGTGAATCTTCCTGTCCAATGAGAAGTTCAAAATTCCAAATTTTTAAATTTAGGGTTTCTCTAACAAACCCTATGCCAACGAGATCCAGGACCATGTTGGGCATCTCAAATTGGTAAGACCTAAATCTTTTCTATTTCCATTTGAGGTTCTCATTTCAAAATGACTCACCACACCAAGCTTGAGGATAAGCTTGAAGGAGATGACAACTTTCGAGCATGGAAGTATAGAATCTCTATTGTCTTAGAAGAAAATGATTTGGACAAATATGTTAGTGAGGAGGTTCCAGCACCAGAGGGAGATGAAGCAAAGGCTATCCACAAGAAGAAATTGGTCAAGGCCAAGAGAATTATTTCAGACTCCATTAAAGATCATCTCATCCCCCATGTGTCATCCTTAAAGACACCTAAGGATATGTTTGATGATTTGACGAAGTTATTCAAAGGAAAGAACATAAATTAGAAGATGACATTAAGGAACCAGCTCAAGAACGTGAAGATCCTAAACTCAGAGACCATGCAATCCTACTTCACAAGAGTCTCTCAAATCAAGGAACAAGTTGAAGAGTTTAATAAAAATTATAAGAAGGATATATCGTTATGACCACCTTGAATGGTCTCCCAAGTTCATGGGACTCATTCATTCAAGGAATATGTTCCAGGAATAAGTTGATCACCTTCAGCAGACTATGAGAAGAATGTACACAAGAAGAAGCTCGACTAGTGGCACAAGAAGAGAAGATGGGATCAAATGATGATCAAGCTCTTACAGCTCACACTAGAAGAAATCACAACAAGAGGGAGGACCACCATTACAGAAGACAAAGAAGATCCAGAAAATATATATCCAGTATTATATGTTACACATGTTATGAGAAGGGACACTACTCAAGAAATTGTCCCAGAAACAAAGGTTCCTCCAAGAAGACTAACAAGAAGAGACATCATGCTCACACCGTTGAACATGATGAACCAACAAGGAAAAGAACCATAGAAGAAGAAAGAGATGATTCTTCAAGTGATGAAGAATATGTACTAATCTCAGCACTCACGGGAACTATCACACATGGGAGAAATGATTGGCTTGTAGATAGTGGAGCATCCAAGCACATGACGAGATACAAAGAATCCTTTGTCAACCTATATGAACATGAGTCACCTCAAAAGGTGAAACTTGGGGATGATTATCAATATTACATCAAAGGAAGTGGAGAAGATTCCTAAAAGCTAGAATCCAGAAAATATTTGAAGATGAAAGATGTTCTATATGTTCCAGGATTAAAGGAGAATCTTCTCTCCATATCTGCACTAGATGCAAAAGGAATGAGGGTTTATTTTGTTGATGGCCAAGTCCTAATGTGGCCAAAAGGAAAGACAATAGATGATGCAAAATTGATTGGAGAGCAAGAGGGAGGCTTGTACAAGTTGAAGGGACAACCTGAAAAAGCATTGGTTCACGAATCAATGGAACCAAGTGAAATATGGCACAGAAGGCTTGCACATGTGCACTATAGAGCACTACCTATTGCAAGCAAAGCAGTTTCAGGACTACTAGAAATTCAAAAAAAAAATAAAAAAATTGAAGACATTTGCATGGGATGTGCACAAGGAAAGAATGTAAAGAAGGCGTTTCCCAGTAATGAAAGAAAAGAAAACGGAATATTGGAGATCGTCCACTCAAATGTATGTGGTCCCATGCCATCCAACTCACTAAGCGGTTCAAGGAATTCAAATCCTTGGTTGAAAATCACACTAAGAGAAAGATCAAGACCCTATGATCAGATAATGGCGGAGAATTCACTTCGGAATAATTCAAGGACCTTTGCAGAGAATATGGGATTAAGAGGGAGTTGAGCACTCCTTACAATCCTCAACAGAATGGAGTTGCAAAATGAAAGAACATAACAATAATGGAAGCAACAAAGGCATTGCTACATCATTAGGATCTTCTGATGCACTTATGGGAAGAAGCAGTAAGGATAGTTGTGTATGTACATAATTGTACACCTCACCGAGTATTAAGAAACAAGAATCCCAAAGAAGTGTTCTCCAGTGAGAAACCAGAAGTCATCCATCTGAGGATATTTGGCTTCCGAGTGTACATACACATCCCGAAGGAAAAGAGAACCAAGCTAGATCCTTCAAGAAAGAAGGGAATATTCGTGGGATACAACGACACTTCAAAATCCTACCGAATATACTTCCCAGGATTCAAGAAGATCGACATCAGTAGAGACGTAACCTTCGACGAAGACTTAGCATACACCAAATCAAGAAAACTACCGATTGAAGAACCTAAAGTTCCCAAAATTAGAGACTTAGTGATGGAAGAAGTGATTCTAGAAGATCATGAAGACCGAGACATGGAAGAACCACAAGAACATGTAGATCCACCTCGCGAAAAGAACTCCCACAAGAGAAGACCAACATGGGCATGAGAGGCAATACAATATGAAGAGAAGTATGGCGCTCTAAAAGGAATACATAGAGAAAGCAAGAATCCACGACCATACTCCATCTACATGGCCCTGCTATGCGACATCATTGATAAAGAACCTTCCAACTATGAGGAAGCGGCAAAGAAGAAGGAATGGAAGGATGCCATGATTGAGGAGTACCACTCGATTATGAAGAATGATGTCTGGGAGATAGTTCTAAGACTAGAAGGGAAGTCTGGTGTGACTTCAAATTGGATCTACAATATCAAGCATGCTGCAGATGGTAGCATTGAAAAACACAAAGAAATATTTTTGGCACATGGCTTCTCCCAGAAAGAAGGCATAAACTACATGGAAACATTTTCACTTGTAGCAAGATACACTTCCATCAAAACTATACTTGCATTGGATGAAGTAATGAAATGGAAGGTACACCAGATGGATGTCAAGACCTCATTCTTGAATGGTGTAGTTGAGGAGGAAGTGTACGTGGAGTATCCACTAGGATTCGAGACACATGATAGACAGACTCATGTGTGCAAGTTGAAGAAATCCTTGTATGGATTAAAGCAGGAACCTAGGACGTGGTACGACAGGATGGACAGTTTCCTGATGAGCTTAGGATTTACCAAGATTAAAGCGGTTTCCAACCTTTACTTCAAGGCTGAGGGCAGAATACCAGTTATACTTCTGCTATATGTAGATTACATGTTCCGAACAGGTGAGGATGAGCTCATTGCAAATGCAAAGAGGAGGCTTATCGCAGAGTTTGAGATGAAGGACATGGGGATGATGCATTAATTCTTAGGCATGGAGGTGTGGCAGAGTGCGGATGGAATCTTCCTTGGTCAAGGAAAGTATGCAGTCGATATTCTGAAGAGGTTTGGAATGATGGACTTCAAGGAAATGGCCACACCAATGGCATAGAACTTGAAGCTAATATGTGATGCTTCATTAGAGATAGTTGATGCCACGATGTATCCTGAGATGATTGGTCCGTTGATGTATTTGACAAACAAGAGACCAGACATACGCTTTGATGTGAACACCCTGAGCCATTTCCTGACAGATCCGAGACATTTTCACCTGATTGCTACAAAGCATATATTGAGGTACCTGAAGGGTACAGTTGAGTATGGCCTCAAATATGAGGCGAATCAGAGGATTAGCCTACATGGTTATGTTGATTTGGATTGGGAAGGTAGTGCCATAGATAGGAAGAGAATTTCGGGATGTTGCTTCAGTATGGGATCCGGTATGATATCTCGGTTTAGCAGGAAGCAGTCATGTGTGGCGTTGAGTACAATCGAAGGAGAGTATGTGCAGTTTGTTCGGCTGGTTGTGAGGCAGTATGGCTTCTGAAGCTACTGTCATATTTGTTTGATCTCCAGTTTGAGGCAACTTGTATCTTCCGTGACAACCAGAGTTGCGTGAATTTGTTTGAGAACCAAGTGTTCCATGACAAGTCAAAGCATATTGAGATCAAGTACAACTATATCCAGTATGTGGAAACAGACGAGAAGATAGCCAATGTGTTGACCAAGCCGTTAGCCATAGTGAAGTTTGAATACTTCATAGAGATGCTTGGTGTTATCCAAATCGTGTTTCCTTGAAAGAGGGAGTGATCAGACCAGAAGATGCAAATGCACAACAGCTGGTTCTCACATGGTGGAAGACGTAGGTGGTCCTTGGGATGTAATGCACCTAGGGTGCTCCTGGAAGTACTCCCATGCTGGAGACGCTGAGACGTCCACCGGTCAAAAAAACACTTTGTGTGCGCCTAGGATGGTTATCGCATGGTGGAAGACGCAGGTTGTCCTTGGGACGTAATGCACCTCAGGTGCTCTTGGATGTTCTCCCATGTTGTAGACGAGGGTTGACCGTTAACAGTCGCTAGCTTTCCTTGATCTTGTTCCGTGTTCTTCTTTCAAAATAGAGCACATGGCACAAGATAAAGGAAAGCTAGCGACTGCTAGCTTTCTTTCTAGCATAAGCATTTCCTTATAGCATAAGCATAAGCACACATGTGCTTATGCTAGAAGGAAAGATAACAATTGCTAGCTTTCTAATAGAAAAACTCTAGCCATGAAGGAAAGCTAGTAGTCGTTAGCTTTCCAATTGATAACATTGTCCGTGGTGATTGGTGGTTGCTAGCTTATACCTTCAGCTTGCGCCATGTGCTCTATTTTGAAATAAACACATGGCACAAGATCAAGGAAAGCTAGCGACTGCTAGCTTTCCTCCTAGCATAAGCATTTCCTTCTAGGATAATAACACATACTTATGCTAGAAGGAAAGCTAGCAGTCGCTAGCTTTCCAATACAAAAATCTTGTCCATGGTGATTGGTGGTTGCTAGATTATACTTTGAGCTTGTGTCATGTGCTCTATTTTGAAATAAGAACATGGCAACAGATCAAAGAAAGCTGGCAACTGCTAGCTTTCCTTGTAGCATAAGAATTTCCTTCTATCATAAACACACATGCTTATGCAAGAAGGAAAGCTAACAGTCGGTAGCTTTCCAATACAAAAACCCTGTCCATGGTGATTGGTGGTTGTTAGCTTATACCTTGATCTTGTGCCATGTACTCTATTTTTAATGAATTCTACCTTTCCTTCTAGCAAATGCATTTCCTTTTAGCATGACACACATGCTTATGTTAGAAGGAAAGCTAGCAGTTGCTAGCTTTCCAATAGAAAAACCCTGGGCTTGGTGATTGGTGGTTTCTAGCTTATACTTTGAACTTGTATCATGTACTCTATTTTCAAATAAGCACATGGCACAAGATCAAGGAAAGCTAGCGACTGCTAGCTTTCCTTCTAGCATAAGCATTTCCTTCTAGGATAATAACACATACTTATGCTAGAAAGAAAGTAAGCAGTCGCTAGCTTTCCAATAGAAAAATCTTGTCCATGGTGATTGGT
Organism: Larix kaempferi; assembly: GCA_027924585.1. Lineage (NCBI taxonomy): Eukaryota > Viridiplantae > Streptophyta > Pinopsida > Pinales > Pinaceae > Larix > Larix kaempferi. Next base: position 7,017,801 of record BSBM01001023.1, read on the forward strand.
GGTTGCTAGCTTATACCTTGAGCTTGTGCCATGCACTCTATTTTCAAATAATCACATGGCACAAGATCAAGGAAAGCTAGCAACTGTTAGCTTTCCTTCTAGCATAAGCATTTTCTTCTAGGATAAGAACACATATTTATGCTAGAAGGAAAGCTAACAGTCCAATAGAAAAATAATAAGAATCTCTTTAAGTTCACATTTCCTAAAGATTCATAATAGCCTATCCCATAGAGACCATCATTTAACTCGTTAGATGAATAACTTTTGGACATGTCAACATGAGAATAAGGTTCATGGAAAGATTGTAAAGAAAGGATGCATAGTGGTTAGAATTTAAAGCTTGTCATTTATAAACACTTATAAACACTATGCTCTGTATTGAATATGGAGCCCTCACCCACCTTCACTCCATGTTGTAAAAGATCTACTTTGTCTCCAATAGAAAATGTTGAACAAACATTTGCACCTGTACACCAAACATAACAAACTTAGTATTTTCTCAAAAAAACATTCAATAAACTATGAATAATTCTTAACACATGCTTTGGTATTTGATTTACCTATGGTGTGCCTCAAATCTGTAGTCCTCCATGGATGTGTGTCCCCTTCATCAACATATTCCACAATCAAATGTGGTTGAGTGACATCAATTATCAAAACCATAACATAACCTGCAACAACCCTTCCTCCACCATAATAAGTTCCAACTTTTCTCCATTGTCAACTTTGGAGAAAATAGTGAATATTTAAATGATATAAAACGAGGCATAACCAGTATGAATCTCGAATTATTTCAGACATTCATTTAAATATAGAAGAAAAACATAATGGAAGATATAACAAAGGAAGTGAACATGCACATATAAAGATAAAGAAAAAACGGATTGTAAAGCTGATCAACACATGAATCTCTCGTCTCAAAAGATGGGTATTTTCACTGTACTGCTTTTATTTATCAAAAAATAGATCTCCAAACATACACTGTCTCTCAAAAAATTTCCAACCCCCTCAACAATGACTCTCATTGTTCTTATACAAAATTTGGAAGAAGCTTGACATTACTGCTTCTTTTAACCTATAACTGAAAATATTTTAACTTAAAAGATAACTGTCTTTGAGCAATAGATAACTGTCTCCAAATAATATTACAAATTTAAAATAAAAGTATCTTTTTGCCACTTGGCAAAAATTTTGAATATCATCTTTTCGCCACTTGGCGAGAGTTTTGAAAGCCTCTATGAATGGACATAATATCTTGTCCTTCAATATTTTTCCACATAAGTCCACTGGTCGGCCGCGGGTAAGTCATAGTTGGTCATTCATTTCCTTCACCAAGACTCGCATTTCAACATGACCTGCATAAGAAACAGGAAGAAGGTTTCCACAAGTTGAGATTACCATATTTAAAATTTCAAAATCCTCTGATATTTTCTCCATTAAAATTTTGCCTGTAAGCATATGATCCAGCTGGTGGAACTTTCTGTGATCCATCCTTATATCAAACAGCAATCTCTTATAATCATTCGGAGGAATTAATTCATTTTTTTCATTCCAAAAAGCAGGGAACCCTTTGTTTACTAATTTTTCAAATTGCTTTTTGAACTTTACTACTTCTTCCCGTATTTCTCCAGCTTTAGCTTCAACATTCTCAACATGCGAGTATTTACCCAAGATCCTTCTGGCCCATGTGATGATTGAAATTCTATTCGTTATATTCATGGCTATCAGGTCTGCTTCAGTTAGACTGTTTAAAAATGTTATTGCTTTCTAGGCTACGTCTTTTGGCTTTTTATTTAAGCTTTCCCTGACGGCTCTGCAACTTTCGAAGGCATCTTTGACCACCTTTTCTTTCACTCTTATGTAATCCAGATATGGTCTTAGTTTCTCAACTTCTTTTATAATTTGGTCCCACACCAGGTGTTTACAACCTTGCATAGCAGCTTGCCCTGTCACATGAGCTGCTAATCCTTTATTATTATTACTTAATTCCTGATTCTTTGTTTGCAAGGTTTTTATTTCTTTATTTTTGATTTCATTCTCTTCTGTCAGCTTCTGTATGTCAATCTTCAATTCTTTGATTTCATTTTCCCTTAAGCTTACCTGGGACATAGCCTGTAAAATATCATCTACTCCCGTTTTATCTTCCTGTGTGTCTGTTTGTACTTGTTGCTGACCACTTCCTGCTAATCTTTTCCTCGCTTCTGCCAACTGTTCTTCTAAAATGATTTTCTCTTTTTCCCACCGATCTTTTTCATCAGAAAGCTTTAGCATTTTAGCAGTAACATCATTGACTTCATTAGATAATTCTTCTTTTTCTTTTTCCAATATTGTCAATTCTGCTCCTTGATGAGTACAGTGTCTAGAATTTTTAATTTTCGTCTCAACATCTGGATCGTATCGTCTTTCTCTTTAAGCAATTTGGTTGCTGCATCTCCTTCTTTATTTATCAAATCTGCTTGCAATTTTTTAATCTGTTGCTGTCGAGACTTATTCTCTGCCTTCTCCTGTCTCAATTGATTGTTCAATTTATCCACTGAACTTTTCAACTTGTCTGCTCTTAATATGGCTCCCAAATAGTCTGAATATATGACTTCTCCAGTTTGTTTATGCAATAAAATTTTATCCGGGGCATTTGTTTTAGACAAATCTATATTCATTTCTGAAATCTTATTTTTTGTGACAACTGAAAATTTCAAGGTATTTTCCCTGATATTTCTGCTAGTAAATAAGCTTACATCAGTATTAGATATACTTATAACCTTCGGAAACAATTGACTGGTTTGTTTCGCGGACTCCTGTTTATTTCGACTATGCTCATCAAACGCATCCATGATATTCTGGGGTCTATTTACATCACCCTCTACAGGGGTTTCTTCAATGTTGTACTCTTTAACTGTAACCTCTGGTATTTCTTTTTTAGTTGTTTTAGTCTCTTCTGAAATTGTTGTTAACTCTTGTGGTTCATTCATTTTCAATCTTTTTCCTCTTTCTGTTTCTTCATCTTCAATGATCATTATGTCTTGTATGGGTCTTTTAGATCCAACCAATGCACTATCTATTTCGCTTTATGTCCCTGTTGTTGTGTCAATCAATGCCATTTCTTTTGCGGATGCATCCGGAATGATTTCTTCTTTATATTCTAGCCAATTGGCTCTGTCCGACATTCCTTCAACAATCTGATGGTTCAGGGCCTTGATACGATGCTCCGTTCTTCGTTTTGATATGATGTTTAACGGGTCATACTCCATAGCCGTATCTGACTCAAAATTCATATCCTTCAACAACTTCTCTATATACACTACATCATTCTTATTCTTTACTGTGAACAGACCAAATGTGAATGGGTATTTAATGTCTGTAGCTTGTCTGTGAACCAAAAAATTGTTATCTTCCACAATCAACTTTTGTCTTAAGAATTCCAAGGCAAAAACCCTTAAAGTAAGAAAAGCTGGTAACACATAGGGTTTATGTCTGAACCCATATAATCTGATTACTGTACTGTCTTTCGACAAAAACCAATCTCCTGTTGCGTATTCTGTGCTCAATTGCATGGATGCCTGCATTTCCGGTAGTACTCTAGGCAGATTTTTTCCAAAAATCATTCTATAAATATCTGAAAGCATGTAATTGGTGTAATTGAACATGTTATTTTCTAGTAAAGTCGTGAAAATGATTTCTGGGAACTGCAAATCGTATTGACTGGCTGTCATAATCATTTTCATCAAAAAGGCCTGAAACCTGAAATGTCTGAGAGTGGGAAAATTGACCATCTGGTCATGAATCTTTTCTGTTAAAAATGCTTCAAAATTAAGTCGAGGGATTTGATTTTCACCAATCCCTGACTGGACTGTACTCATTTTGTACAATAAACTCAATTGAAACTCGGTTACATACAAATCCGTATCCAAACCTAGAACTACGGCCAATAATGTCAAAACTAACTGGGTATTTTCATTAAAAAGATTGATATCTATAGGGTATGGGACCTCCGAAATGCTGGTCTCTGGCTTGAGACACGATGACAAAAACATTTCCCTATCATTTTGAGAAACATGATGATAATTTTCAATAACGGAGACTTCAGAGAAAACCTCAGGGTCAAGGGTTTGGGAACAATCTACTTCTAGGGCTTTAATTAACTCTGTTGGCTTTAATTCGCAAATGACTCGGGTTTTTTGGCTGTTTAGAACGACTTTCTCTTCCCGGGAGTAATTTTCGACACACCATGATACGAATTCTGGGAAAGAAGGGATTTGGCCGGGGCAAAAGACTATCAAAGACGACTGGTGAACTCTGTGGGGGTCTGTCCCTTCCTTTAACAATTCACACAACCTAATTTTTATATCAAATATTGGAAACCTAATTAGAGTATCGTAGACGTCTTCGTCTCTATCCTCTAGGGCTTCTTTTGTTTTTAAAACGTCTATATCGTGCACAGTCTCCATTCAAACGTTTCTTTAAACAAAATTCTGTTTAAAAAAGTAGGACAGGTAACCTGACCCTACCTGTATGTACCCGCCTTTCGCCTTTTGTCGCAATCACAGACCTCCACCAGTCTTCAGAGCTCTTCTGGATAGTGACACATGCAGAATGCCGTTATGTGGAGCCCCTTTTGTTTTATATAAGACTTTTGAATTAACTTCCCTGCACCTTTATGAATGCGGTTCATATCTGACCATTGATCTCGAGACTTTGTTTTGGACCGTCAGATCTCGCCTCCCTTTATTCTATCTGGTGGTATCCGTGATCAAAAAGCTGTTTTCTTTTCCGGTTTATTCTCTGCGCGGATCAGCCACCTGCTGACACCTGTTCGAGTGGTTTATTCTCCGCGACCGCTCTTCCTCATATCCAGTGTGCACCTTCCTAGATGCGGATGAAACAATGGCCATTGATTTGACTAAGGTTTATATCGGCCCTCCGATTGCTACAAAGTATACGCCATGTGATATGACCCCGCCACGCTTGCTCTATCTGCCATGTATCAGGTCCCACCCTGCCACGTGTACTGACCCCACCGCGCTTCCATATTTGGTGGTTCCACCCGGCGCTATGGTGGTTTCCTTTACCGCTATATTACATATGCGGAAGGATGAGGTTTGGACACGTGTCCCGGCGGTATTGAGTCCGCTACCGCCCACATCTATTTGCCGCCGATCACTTTGGCGATGCGGGAAGCAATATCGGCCGTTGATCGGGATTGTTGACATCTCCGCCACCGAAACTTGATCGGGGTTTAATCATTTCACAAATTTGCTTTCGGACTTTGCATAAGTGGGTTTTTTCTTCTTGTTTTTGAATTGTCAACCTTTTCTTCAACCTCCTTTGTGATAATTTCTTCCTTTTTTGGACATTTTAGCAAACATTTTGGATTTAGTCATTCTCAAACCTTAGTGTCAACACATAGAATGCCAATCTTTTCTCTTTACATGAGAATTAGCACCCATCTGCATTTCATAGTTCAATACATCTTCCATCCTCTCAAATTCCTGGTGTATTTTCTCTATATCTAAAAAAATTGGATTTCTCTTTTATGATGGTCTACCTCTATACCAAGCTGGTAGATGTTGCAAGTTTGTTGAATTGTAGCAACAAGGGAATGCAAATTGTAATTAATCTATACCTTAGTCTAATTAATTTTTGTCCAATAATTATGCTTTGATCATTACACCACTCTCAACTTTTGTACCTATTTTTGGCATTTCAAACTCCAAGCATTCCAATCTCCAACTAAGTATGACATGTCAGTTTCCTCGGTATGCACTTGTCACATTGTCGTAAATGTTATCAGGACTTCAAACCTCATTACTTGTTCAAGGTAGTGGATTGGTGAATTAAAATTGGCATCTTGCCTCTCCCTGTTCATTCTTCCGTTGTGGAAGCCCATCCCCTGCATTTGCTTCTCAACCAAACATCTCACCCTTCTGCAGCGAGACCCCTGCATCTGCTGCTCGAGCAGGTTCTATTCTACTCCATGTTCTGTTCTACTTTTGTTTTATAGTTGCATAGCATTTCCAATGCAAGGCAAACAACTACAAGTTACACACCAAATTGGCGATCAATCCTAAATCTCTCTATAAACTTAATAGGTAGGACTAAACTATTATGACCCGACACTAAACTTTTCCATCTAGTTCGATTGATCCATAATGTAACGTCCGGAGGGATCTCATGGTCAGTGAACCATAGATTTTAAATGGCTAATGTCCCAAATATTTTAAACGGTTAATGTCGCATAGGTTTTATATGGGATTTCCATGAGAGGAAATAAAAATATTCTACTCTAAATGCCATCTTTTTGCAACTTATAATGTGTTAAACCATATCTTTATGGTTAATGCCTCATAGATTTAAAATCATATCTCAATAGATATCAATGATTTTACTATCCCCTTCTAAATATATTTTGACCATTAAATAATTGAAAAGAGAGATAAACTAATATTAAGTTAATTTTAAAATTACAGTCAAGTTAAGCATCAAATCAATTGGATATATAAAATTATATACATCAAAACCTTCAACTTAAGAAATGTGATTTTCTTTACAATCTTTCATTAAATGGATATTTCCTACCAATTTCATTGAATTTAGGATAGTTTTGGAATGCCCTAAAATAAAGTGGAGAGGGTTTTATGGGGAAAGGAAATTATTAAAAGAAATTTGAAAACCTAAAATGCAAGATAAGCACCAATTCTCATATTTCATAATATTAAGAATCACTTTCAAGTGAGGATAGATGGAAGTGGATACATTATGGAGGTTATCTTAATGTAGACAAGTAAGCAATGTGCTATATCCTCTAATGAATGATCTTATGAAGTGGAAGAACCATATAAACTGAAAAAGGCCATCAATAACACTAATCACTAGACTTTGTAATATTTGTAGGTTCATATTGACCTTCAACAATTAAGACACTAGAAATGGATGGGATGTTTGCAAAACTTTATTTCATAATCATTTATAAAAATGGAAATATAACACATAGGAAGACATCCTATTGATTCTATGTGCATTGAAGATCATATCTTTAGCTAATTTGGTGCACATGGATCCTTTCACTCATGATTCATACAAAGAGGAAAGAACATAAGATTACAATTTCATGAAGATATTTCATGGATACAAGGCCAAAGTCATGAAGAATCAATTAAAGTGACAGCAAGATTTAGTATCATCTCCAAGATGCATTTCTCAACAAGATATATAAGTGTTATACACCTATATAGGTGAGAGGAAAAAACTAATAACAGAGGCCCATAACTCTAATGTTGGAGGCCATTTTGGTTTTGAGAAAACAAATAATAACTTGTAGATATGTGTCTTGTGCCAAATTCAGGAAGATGTAGATTGGTTCATTAGAGGATGCATACGCCATTGCACTAGTAAGACCAACAATGGGAAGGAAGGTTTATATCAACATATACATATAAGTACTAGACCATGGGAGAGCAATGCATTTTGTGGGAGGTTTTTCAAGAAGCATGTTACGGATTTTGTAAATAAAATAGCTTAATAAAATAGTGTATAAACCAATGTACACCAAATATGAGAGTGAAACATAAATCCTAAAGTTATAATAGAGATGAATTAAATAATAAATCCTTATATTTATTCTCCATTATTTCTGGATTCGTTGTGTTAAGGAGGGGTTTATCGATGTTTCATACCTACGATACGCAATCCATATTCTTACCTATTATGAAGATGGACTACATATCATAGGTCCGAAACGTCGATAAACCCCTCCTTAACACAATGAATCCAAAAATCATGGAGAATAAACGAGCACACTGTGAAATCCTGAGAGAGACAAATCATTATATTCATTAAGAGAATCCTTAATTATAATGATTGTAACTACATCTCTCTATATAATATTCCCTATCTCTCCATATAATATCCCCAATTGTACTTGTGGGTCCCCTATTAGGGTTATCCCTATTAAATATTCATGTAACCACATTACCTATATATTCAACCCCATATATACATCCCATGGAGTTATAACATATCACCCCATAAAAAGGATTTGTCATCAAATGTTTGTAGCTAAGGCTTTTATATATGATGAAACCTAATAATAGTAATGGTTTTTTATATTTGTTCTCTCTTGCTACTACTATTGATTATCCATCCATCTATATTTAATTTTTTTTTGTCAATTCTTCATGGCTTCCTTTCCTTTGATTGCATGTGCATTATTATAGCTTCTCCAATTTGTTATAGTTTTTGTTCTTTGATAACATCACATTAAATAATGGTCCCTTTTTGCCTCATTATATGAACCATTGATTATTTCATCTTCATCCTTTGTAATGTTGACACTTATTGTATTTTTTCCGATATTTCATTGTAAAGAGGTATCAATATGGTTCCACCATTAATGATGCTTCGTAAATTTTGATGCCCTTATCACCCCCTCTCCTTTTTGGTACAATGACATGCTCCAACTATTATAATTATTGACCTTCAATTGCTTCTACTTTTGAGATAATAAGATCATATTTTTCCTTCATATTCTGAAGATGATGTTCAAATTCAACAATTATTTTATGGTGACCTTCTTATACCTTCTCATCCTTCTCCTTTTGTACTCAATCGTTGATGTTATCCATCATTCTATCCTTCTTCGATTATAAATTGAACTTTTAATTTGACATATATTCAAAATTTAGGGTTTCTTCAACCTTCTTGCCAACATAATGTTCAAGTGTTTAGGTAGTTTATTCATCTATAATCTTTCAAAATACTAACTAATGACATAGACCATATCCTTAGTCATATTATATGATTCCTAAGAGTGATCTCCCCGCAAAGTGATATTCTTAGCACGTACTATAGCAATGTAAGATAATCGAAGAGTTTATTGAAGCATGGGTATATGCGAAAATAAGGGACTTCCTATATACCCAAAGGTACATGGAAGATTAAATCTCTAAGCATATTTTATGTAATGTGGTACTAATTGCTAGATACCAACATAGGTTCACTAGGGAGCCCAACCAAGTGACTCAAATTTCCTACATGTATGTTTCCTAGTACTGTTTTTTTCCTAGTAAATATCATATATTTGTGTTTAAAGATGCTTGAACATGTTTCTAGCTTTAAAAAAATATGTAAAAATTGGACATGTGCTAGCATTGGAAATGTAACAACCCAAACAAAAGGAATGCAAAAATTTTAAAACTTTTATTTCCTTTTCTTCAACAGGAGTTTGGCATAGGAGACAAGGGTGACAACTAAACCCTTAAAGTACATATGGACTCTAAGATTCAACAAGAAAATGTGAGAGGCAGGCGTCGAGCAGAAAATAGTTGTCACATAAATGAGCGATCGCTCAAGGGAGTTAACCAAACTGTTTTTCTCCGCTAGGGTCAACCTTCAAATATTATGAAGATTATTATGAAGATTCTACCACAAGATCTACGATCGAGAACCGAGGGGGTATTAATTCCCAACTATATCGCACCATCACCATAATAGACTGATTGTTTTCTGCCCAAAACACATCACTCAACCGCTGCATCACAACCCAAAAATAATGGGCGGATCTCACAAGGAAGAACATGAAAACGCCGAGTTGACAAGTAGGGAAACATTCCAAAAAGTTATTGAGGGTTCTTGTCTTTCACTTAACAGTAAGTTCACAAAATTTAACAGTTATTTGCAGACCATGACCATCTGCACATCGCATGCACTCCACAAACGTATTACACAGGCCTTAATACCAGAATTCACTTGGTACTTAACACACAATCACTTCAAATATATAAAATAATCGACTTAACCCTCCAACCTTTAAATCGAGGTCCCTGACACATTTCACAATCTTTTGATAGATCGGTCTAGGGCTCGCTTCCTGCATTTCACATACTTAGTTTCTTGAATATACAGACAGGGAGGTGAACGAAAGGATTGAACACAGATAACAATTCTTGATTGTAACCATATCCGAGAGCATTAACATGATCATACACAAAGAATTACACTGAATAATAAAATTTGAATGAATTCATGTGCTATCTAGAGTTAATATATAAGGGAAAGCAGGATGGCAAAGTGTGCAGGTATTTCCCATGAGATGTTGTAGTTGTTTCTATGAACATTCCACGCACTAAACCCGACTAGACCAGAAATTGGATAGTATTTGGTTTAGGGACTGAAATTTTGTTAAGAAAATGCCAGAGAATTTGATGAGACAAGAATGCCTTGTAGCACTAGGAGATAGGATGACATGGCAGAGAGATGTACCTAGAACTAATGTGGTGCTGTCAGGATGATTCATGGAGATGGATGAAACACCGAATGAAATGCTGCTGGCCACCCACGCTCGTGAAGGTTATTTCGGCCTGCCAACTCCTGTAAAAAATTCATTACACATATCTTGAGAGCTGGAGATACCAACAAAAGCAATTTATGGAAATAACAACAAATAATGCATACGCTGAGGCTATTTAGTTTATATACCAGTTGGTGCAAGGAGGAAATGTGCCCTAAGCAGGCATAGACTGGATCTCGTAGTTGAGCATGTGCCTTGTAGGATGTGTGACAACTATTTGGCAGCGCTAGATTATGAGAATATATAGCAAATATTTCCAGACAATGCTCGCCCCAAAAATCTTATGAACTGTTGCAAAATGCTCACCGCCTTCATCATAGCCTTAGTATGGAGAGAACAGCATCCTTTCACCCATTTCCTTCTAGGAAACTTGCAAGCCCTGAAGGCGCTCCTCCAATGCACAAGATTTGAACTACCGAGTCCCGACGGTGAGTTTTCTGAGGTATCCTTGATGGATCTTCTGCCATGGTGAAGAATGGAGGAAATTGGTGAGGAACCGTCCTTTGGTAACTTTCGTGGAGCGCGGGCATTTGAGATTTGAAATTCAAATTCGCTTTTTTGAACACCGTGTCTGAACATTCAAGGGACAGGATATATATATTATGCATTATATGCATGGACTTGGTATATGACATACATTAGATTCTTAATAAATTTGTGGTCAAAATAGGTTATTTTGATATAATATTATTTTAGTTTTTATATATTTATTTCTTCTTCAAATATAGGATCAAAATAAGATTGAGTTACAAATTTTTTAATTGAACTAGCTCAGACTTTAGAGTGCTAACAATATATTAAATGATCTAAATCTGTGAAGTTGGTTATTATTACAGCAAACTAAAGAGTTGATGGGCATAATTCTATGAAATCATATTTATGCAGACTAAGTACAATGCTTCGAAAGATATAAGTTGAAAATAGAAAAGCACTACAAACATAAAAGTTGAAACAATTTTAGAGGGCATACAAAACCAAATTATAATAAGGGAATTTCTCTACTCATTTTCATTACTCAAACATAACAATATATATACACATTTACAACATTTGCCTTACCACTATGTTTGAGGTCCATGGTAGACTCTCTCAATTGCCATGTCTCAAGACCATCTAGATAACTCCTCTCAAATGACTACTCGTGGTGCAGCTTCCCCTACGCTTCATCCATCTTCAACTACTCTTTAACTTCCATATGACTACTTCAGCACATCTTTGTCGCTTCAACTTCCACATTGATATTTCATCTTCCCTTAGTGCACTTCATATGTCATGCACAGTTACCCCATGCTCATCATGTGCACTCATTGTCATGCACATTTTTGCTCACATGCACTTGACTCATAGTTGGAATAACTAACTTGCATCCTCCTTGGATGCACATTCCACTTGAGCACACCCCTCAAAGTATCGCATGTTTTTTTTTGTTAATCCATGCATGATCGACATTATGTTATTTTCTCTTGCCGTACCACATTATATCTTCTATGTTTTCTTTTGTATCAAACTTCCTTGTGTAACACTAGCATGTACCAAGTATTGGTACATGCTAAGTACTGTACTTCCTTGAAGCCTGTACCAAGTCGCTTAAGTAGTCCTAGTCCCCTTGTTGTTACAACTATGTTTGAAATTCATGCAGGCAAGCATTCTTTGACATTGGTGTTCGTGGAAACAAAAAAGGGATCTGATTCATTGGAATACTGGTTGTGTTCCAATAGGTTTCCACTGTTCCAGCAACCAGTATTCATGGAGACAGAAGCCAAAGGAGCGTGAGAAAACGACTTCAAGCATACAGCTATTGACTCATCAACCGTGCGAGCTCCATCGACCATTCAACCAATGTTACATAACGATGTGCGGGCTCCATCGACCATTCAACCAATGTTACATAACAATGTGCGGGCTCCATCGACCATTCAACCAAAAGTTGTTTGATAGTGCACAGAGTCACATTGTATCGTTTTGTGCGGGCTAACGGTTATGATTGGAGACTAGTCCTTGGAGGGTGCACAAAATGGTACGTTGTGCAGCCCCTCTGCAATGCCAAGAGTCAAGACCATGATTTGTGCACAAAACTAAACTTGTTGTCCCATGTGCAAGCTCGACTCTACATGCGACGATACACATTTGATGGTTGCACCATGGTATTGCGGGCTCATCATATACACATTGGCCAGTGCAAAGGCAATTTGTGCGAGCCCACCATCATAATATGTGACTGGTTTTAAGAGGGTGCACAAACTTTGCTTCGTACTTTGTGCAAGCTCTCGTCACATGATGTTGCAAATAAGATTGGACGCACAAAATGTATGATATACCATATGATATAACCCATGTAACATTTCATCGTTTTTCACCGCTTTTCATATGCCATTTCCGATATGTTACATGGGTGTATAAAGCTATTTTTCCAAAATTATTTTTCCAAGGACGCTTCTTCGAAAAAACTAAGTCTTTTCTTATTTTTCTTTTAGGTTCACTCTTTGGATGGTTTAGGGGTGAAACAAACTGAGGGTTTTCATCAAGTGGAATTTAAGCTTATGGAATCAGGGATAGTTTTCTCACTCATATTTTGTCAAAATTTTCAAGGATGAATTGCTTGTACAGAAAGAATAAGCAGTAAGGGCAGGGGGGGTTTACTATATCCAAGTGTATGGCATGATAATAAAAAAACCTGTAAAGGAGAAATATTAGACATGGTATGATAAAACATACCTTATAAGGACTCCGTCCAAATTGTAGTTGTATAGACATCATTAAAGAGTAACAACACTTGGATCAGTGGCCTTTAGCTCAAAATTTCAGGTGGGGCCCCACATCACATAACTTGGGGAGTTGTTGAGGGATCAATAGATTATTACATACACCAAAGAAGAAGCTCGAACTAGGCATAAAATTACTTGTGGAAGGTATTCCAAGACTAGGAAAACGTAGGGTTGGAATGTGTTTGCTAATAGATGGCATTATGAATGAAGAGACATTGGGAACATGTGGCATATGGGTAGAAGAAATGATTTTGATAACTAAATATACATAAGAAGCATTCATGTTTCCTTAAAAGACACTAGGTGTAGTGGAAGTACATCCCATGCTTGTGAGATTAACCATAATTTGGTTCTAGACATATTATGTTGTACATTTTGAACAAATTTAAAGGGATCTATGGGAAAAGGTACATCTAGTTGTATCAAGACATGATCGTCAGGTTGGGTCAAGGGAGGATTATAATGGGTCAGTGTCTAAATGTCAATAACTTCAATTTTAGGTGTCCCTAAATATTCGGTTAAGTTTGTATTTGTATCAGGTGGATACACAGTATGATCAGGTGGATCATGTATGATGATATGTATCAGGTAGATACTTGGTATGCATCAGGTAGATGCATTGTATGAATTCCGAGGACATCACAAAAATTGAGTTTTTTAGTTCTTTTGGAATTCTAGATCCACTATTTAATTCCAAACTTATTGAAATGTGTGTATGTTGAACTTGTGATATTCATTGACATTGATTGCTATATTGAATTACGCCTTTTATATTACTTATTTGTCTTTATTATCCATTGTTGACTCCATGCAAGGCACTAATATTATCCATAATGATTGTAGAATGGTATTTCCAGGTGTGTTGGTGCTTACAGGTGTTATTCCTCCATTAGGGACTCTCCCATGGGTTTAGGACTTAACCAAAGAAGATGAGGAGTTAGGTTATGGTGACATTGGACCTATGTCCTCCCCACTTACTGTAACTAGCCCCTTGGTCCACACAGCCTAGGTGTTCTAGGGATGATAGTTTGTATAATAACAGGGAGGAGGAGAGGGGTTAAAGAGAGGGAGGGAGAGAGTGTGGGAGTTATAAAGGAGGGGGGTTAAAGATAATCGGAGAGAGAGATGGGGTTAGAGAGAGAGTGGGGGGGTGGGGTAGAGAGGTGGTTTGTTATGGAAAAGGGGATAGAAAGGGGGATGAGAGGGAGGTAGGTAGCATGGGAGGTATAGATTAGCAAAGGGATAGATCTAATGAGTATGGTGGGAAGTATGGAGGAGGGAATTTTTGGAGGGATCGTGAGGTTTAACCGGGCATCTAGCCCCCATATCCATTCATTAAACAAGCATTCAAGTGAAAATGAAAATATATATATACAAGTATATGTTTATACAATGGAAACACAACAGAAGTTAACTAAATGTTGTTGATATCTATCATACATTCAAGACTCTATAACAGCCAATTAAAGACCTTTGCAGATTTATAAAAGATCATATGGAATTGCATAAACTCGTAAAAACACAGCGGAAGTAAATTCATTTACACCATCACCCTACATTCAGATATCCATCAATTAAATCTTTGCAAGAATATACAGGAGAATACTTATCTCAATAAGGCAGTCCCAAGCAACTGGCTATGCAACTGCAACGTTCCACCCAACCATAGGCCAGTGTGCTCCTCAATCTCTCAGCACCAATGCTACCCCTGAGCTGGGCATGATCTCTACAAGGAACCAAGGAACAGCAAACTCACACATAGCCAAGCATACACCAAGATGATCCAAGCCAATCTGCAATTGGGTTTATCAGGCTGTTAGGACATGGGAGGGAAGATTTGCTAAGCTAGTGAGCTCCAGCACAGAGCCAGGGATAACCTTGCAAGATCTATCTAGCTTGGCACCCACAATACCTACACACCCAGCACAAGGAAGTATTCTCTTCACTGCTGTACAGTCCCTCAAGCCATACGCAGTAGATCGATGATGTGATATTTTTCCATAACATTCTCCAATGATTGTTTATGTTTAGATATATGCAAATGCCTAAAGTACTCAAATGCATTTCTAATTAATGCTCTAGGTGCAAACTTATATGTTTTTATGCAGTTAAGTTTAACAAGCATTTTCACTAGGAGCAAGTGGATCAGTGCTTATCTGCTCAAGCGTGGTATTCCGTCAGAAGTCGACATCATCGTCGCTCTCCCTGTGTGTGATTTACCCGTACTCTATGACCCTTCATATTCCTTTGTGTGTCTGCCGGTGAACCGTTTCACCTGTCGCTACACACATTTCTCACAAACGTAAATTAGAAGCAATGTCCTCAATAATCACAATTTGATTTATAAATTTGTTGCTTCATTAAGCATCTATAGTTTACTCAATCGTTACTCATTCGTCTAATCACATAATCAATTGCACAACTAGTCGTTAAGCACCATTCATATGTACAGTTTTCATATCAAAGTTAATTGTTAAACAACATGAAATCGTCCATTCACAATAACTACCCAAATGCACATATATCAATCAATAGTAATCATAAATATACTCAAAATAAAATCATGGTTATTTTATTAATGTTTCAAACAGTCAGGTCACTCAGCAGGTGCCCTCAATGTCTACAGTAGTCTAGGGGCACTACATACACCCCTACTTATTTAGAACTTCGTCCCAAAGTTCTGAATAAATGCGGAAATCTATGATGCATCTCAGCTGCATCCTCCCAAGTCGCACAGCTAGGACTATAAATGTCCCACTACACTTGACTTGATCAATCCGTGCTAATCATTAAGCAAGATGTAATCAATCAATTATCCCACCCCACACAATATAATTTAATTCCTTAATTCATTTATCAATTATTATCGTCATTCACATCTTCAGGTTTTCCTCAATCATTTAATACATAACAAGGCTCAAGAGACCACCATATCGAAGTTGTTCAGCCGAATCACTTGACAGGTGCCCTTAAGGTCCACAGTCATTCTAGGGGCATTACATACACCCCCTTTTAAATAGAACTTCATCCTGAAGTTAATTTTTGTTCTTGTACTTTCGACACTAAACTTTATCTTAATTTCCTATTATCATCTTCTTTCCATTCCCTTCTATTTTTCTCCAACAATCATGGCCATATTAAGCACAAGTGGTTCTAATCATTATTATTATTATTTTTTTCCAACATGGTTCCAATACATTCTCAGGAACTCAATCATAATTGTGTATAATATCAATTCGATAGTACATTCAATAACTGTCGGTCCCAACTAGATTTTCGATATCACTTATTCTTGTCATTAGTATCATCATGTTCAGTTCCATGAGCTTATCATGTATTTCCCTTATCTCTTCGTTTATGTTATCATAGGACCACTTCGACAGATTCATCAAGTCGCACAAAGTGTCTTCTTAACCCCATCAAGTTCCATCTCGAGGGCTAGTTGTCATTTTATCATGTTTGATTATGACCTAAGGTTAGCTTCATTGTGTTCTATTTATTATGCTAATCGTCTCCATACTTCTTTTTACGAAACATTGCCTTCATTTGACCATTTCGATACCGTGGTTAAATTTCAAGTTCGTAGTCATGAGTTTTCATAAATGGTTTTGTCGTAATGCAAAATGCATGTCGTTGAGTTCAGCTCATCATACCAATCACATTGATATCTCGTTATCAAATTTTAAGTTGGTTTCTCTTCCTCGACAATCCGTCAAAGTCTCGTCAATTTGAGCATCTTGGTGTCTTATCATTTAAAATTGATCAATTTTTCGTCATTCAGCAAATCCACCGATTATATCCGTCCACTTGTTTTCTCATCATGGCTATGTAGAAAAAGGTTTAAAACATCGTTGGTCTTTGTTCCAAGTTTCTCCGAGTAGATTTTTCTTAAAATACAATTTTACGTTATTGATACCATCTCTATTCGACAATTTAATGCTCGTAGTTAGTGAATGATTTTTTTTTTTCTTCTTCTTCTTCTTTTTTTTTTTTTATACTATAAGTGTCTACTCCTAAGTTATAGTTCTTTGGCTTTCCAAAGCATTTGTTCTGGAACAATTATTCCATATGTGAATTGGCAAGGATCTCTATCATAGTTGAAATATATCTTAAATAAGTAACACTTGCAAACGGAAACCCTAAGGGTACAATTTGACAAAAAGGAAGGCTATGTCTTTAATCTTACAACCTACAATCCCCTAAGTGAACTGTGAAATATAGGCATGTGTTAACTTTTCATCTAGTTCATTTTATAACATCAAGAAATATCATAACAGTATCTTATCTTTCAACCAGTTCATATTATCATATAAACGTAGTATAAATATAATAATACATTAGCCTTTCATAGTATCCCATAAAATAATTATGAACTATAAACACGGCATTAACCTTTCCTTTACATCTTTCTATCCCATTAACGAAATATGAAATATGGTGATGCATTATCCTAAATTTACCTAATTCATTTCATCACATAAACGTAATATAAAATATAATATAATAATACATTTAACTTTTCAAATTACATAAGAAAGTACAAAATATAGACAAAATATTAATCTTTCTTCTACTTCCAGTTATCCCCCAAAAAAAATGTAATATCACACTACTTTATACTATCATGCATAAATAAAAAATATTACAATATCTTTCAACTAAATCTTATAATTATAATAAGGCATTATAAAATATAATAATACATTAACTTTTCATCCATGCCATAAAGAAATATGAAATAAGAACATGCCATAAAGGAATATGAAATAAGAACATACCATACATTATCATCCATTTCATGTCATTACATAAATGAGAAATATTGCAATATCATTCAACTAGTTTTTATAATTATAATAATGTATTATAATTATTGACGTAGTACCACACGAAGCACCATACAGTCCCATCGAAAACGTGCAGCTTGATCATGAGCCAGCTGCAGCCATATCTTGGAGATCTCATCGTACACAGTCTTGCTCCCGCCATATTCTCAAGGTTCAACGCCCACCTACCTGCATTCAACGCCCATCTACCTGCATTCAAGGCAGTGCAGTCCATTGCAAAATGCCAAGAGACCTGGTCCTCATTCTCGTCCTGCAAATTCCTATAGCTGGAGCTGCTGAAACATTGTTCTTGTCCTCTGCAAATTAGAACCTGAATCCTATTGCGAGCAGCTGGAGCGGCTGAATCGTCCTCCTGTAAATTAGAACTTCAGGTACTCCTCGTCCTACAAATTCCTATCATTCTCGTCCATTTAGTTTAGTATCTGGATTTTGTACAAGGCCCATGGGGTATGGGTATTTTTGTGCCTTCTTCAAGTTATAAGAGGTTGCATATTTCAGTTACTGGAGATATCTGCGAGTCTGTTGTATGCTTGAAAATCTTGATCTGAACATTCCCATATAAATTTCATAGCAACGTTTAAATTTGTAGTTTGTATGTTCTTATTTCAAACTTTATTAGTTTTTAGAGGTTTGTATTGGTTCTTATACTTTGTAGTGCAACTTATACCGTAGCATGGATTTATATTTAGTGTACCTGACTATTGCTCAAGGGACGCTCCCTCCAGTCACTCATCCTAGTACTTTTGTTTAAAGCACTTCCCAGCACAGTCTTTGCAAGGTCAGAAAGCCCCCCTGGAACATATGGAAAAACCTTTTGAAGGTCTAATTTAGGCGCTTCACAGTAGCGAAAACACTCCAGCTCTCCATAGGAATCAGAAAGACGCTTCAGGTCAGAGTGCAAAGCATACCCTAACTTCAAAATGCTAGTTGAATGAAATACAGCTTTAAGGCACAAGTCCAGTGCACCTGGTTCTTTGTTAAATAAATTCACCATCTCAAATATAAAAACCTTTTTTGCAGTAGCAATCTCTGATATTGAAACCTACAGAATTGAAGGTAATTCAAGGTTCCAAAAAAATAAAAGACAAATCATCCTTGGTTAATCGAGACGATGGAAGGGATGACTTTCCATAACTTGATTGCAATTATCTTTTTTAGGATCTTGTATAAAACATTGTAGAGGGAGATGGGCCTAAATCTATCTACAGATGTCTATATTAACGTCGTTTTCCATGAAACCGTTTTCCTGTATCGCCCATTTGAATTTTGAATTTTGAAATTTTTTGCTCCGCCTTACTACCAGATACAAGTGACATTGTTGCTTCCCGCCCTCGTTTGAGTTCGAACATATTCATAGATAGGAGCACACGATATTTTTTTGTCACTGGCCTGGAGTTTAATTCACAGCCATGGCTAACCTAAAGCCTATAAAAGCCTATTTGTATGGATGAGCTGCTTACTATCTTATGAAAATCTGCCTCCTCAAATGATGATGAGAAGCCCAAATTGAGAGTAAGAGGTTATATAATTCTCTTTGTGGAGACTTTTGCGGGGGATTTCTCCCTACTTCATGTCTAAATAATGACACTGATATTACTATTTGCATTTTACACCACTGTCATTACGATTTGCATTTACACCTCTCTCACTCTGCTGTCGTGACTATGCAAATTTAGGTAGTTACCATCCGACTCAATTTTCCAGCATGATGAATCTTTACCGCCAACCTTTACAGGTTTTGTAAATGGGAGTAAAATGGTACTAGTGTAGTGTTCTTCCGTAAAAATATATTAAGAAAGGGTTCACTCAGGTGTAGAACTATAGACTTTTGATTATTCTGCCAACTCAATGCAAGTTTTGGTTACAACTCTTTTGACATTAACATGGTTGGAAACTTTTAATGTCAAAAATAAAAATGTATTTTATTTTTAGATAATTTATTTTTTATTTATCAAATTTAAAAAATGTAGATGTTATAAATTGTGAAAACTTCAATTTTATAATACCATGAATCTGGGTTTTTGACAAATGGTACTGACATGATAACATGATAGTAATTTCACAATTGCATTTAATATAGGCCATTATTAGGTTTTCTTAATATAGGCCGTTATTAGGTTTTCATATTAAGCATAACATCTTCTCAATTGAAATATATACTTATTGTTGTGCTCCAAACTAACTTTATATGAGTCGATTGAATTGTAAAAGTTTGTAACTTCATATGAGTAGGCTGATTTGTAAAAGAAATATATACTTATTCTTGTGTTCCAAACTAACGGCATATGACTGGGTTGAATTGTGAAAGTTTGTAACTCCATATGAGTAGGTTGAATTGTAAAAGTTTGTAACTCCATATGAAAGTGTCTATTGTTTGGATTTTTTTAGTATTTTTTAAATTATTAATGATATTTTAATGGAATTTAATATTTATGTTAATTACTTTTAAACCATTCACATTATCACATTATCATTGATGTTTATCTTAATTAAAAAAAAATTATCTAAATTATCAAAACATTTTATGATTTTGGTTTGGATTGTTTATTTTATGCGATTGTTTAAAAAATAAATATTTGTCATTAGAATTATCAAAATATTTTATGATTATGTTTTTGAAAAAAAATTTAATGATTTTGTTGACTTGAATTACATTACATCATTTAATGATTTTTTTTTTCCACTACCCTTGATCAATGCATTGATTGCATTATATCATCTCAATTATTGGCATGGAAGTGTTCCCCTTGTCATCGATAAGCAAATGGAATAGTTGAGTGATTTAATAAAAAAATTGTAAAAGGATTTAATAACAATCCACTAGTGTTTGGTCTTGGAACCCTCTCTTATTCTTGAGGTTTTGGAATCCTTAATTTTCTTTAAAATATAGATAAATTTCTAGGAAATAGTTTACATTGTTCAAATAGAGCCATTAGGTGTTTTTCTATTTTCGAAATATTGATTTTAAAAGTATACCATTAGTTAAAATTGATTTAAAATTTTCAATTGGATATATTTAAAAAATAATAATAAATCCATAAGTAATGAATGTTTTTTTGCAATAAAATTGAGTTTACATTTATTAAGCTTAATAGAGTAGTAAACCTTTTTCTAATTTACTTACATTCAAAACATGAAATGAAGCATCCAATAGTTCATATTACCCCATCTTTGAAAAACCCAAAATTCCATGATGATGAACTTCTTTTCATCTTCAATATAATTTGCTATTTGTTATTTCATCTTGGTATTGTTTAACACAAGCCATTCAACTTTCAATTCACCTAATTAACTTTCAATTAAATATGGGCATCTAGGCCATAACATGGTTAAGAGAGGTAAAGAATTATTAAAATTGCAATTTCAACTTTAGAATTATTATGTAGGAAAATGCAATTTCGGCATTTTGATAATTACAAGTTTTAGAATTTCAACAAGTATAATTGAGAATAACTCACATTCTGTAAAATGAAAATGCAATTTCAACGATCATGAAATGCAATGAACCAAGAATTGAAAAATTAAAGATAATGTAATTTTTTTATGAGAAATTGTAATGTGACCATCCAAAAATTGCAACTGTAATTTTTTTTTATCATTATATAATTACACCTACATATTTTTTGAATTTTTTGAATTTAATTTTATGTAGGATGTTAAATGTAATAAATACTAAGACAATTTGATTAAATACATGGATTTATAAAACCCTAGATCTTCACCAAACCACTTAAACCACTCTTTATTATTTATTTATATATATTTATTTCTTTATTTCTTTTCCAAAATTTTAAATATTTATATATATTAAATTTAAATATTTTAAATTTCTCCCTTAAATATAAATTATAATTTAAATTTTATCTATGCTAATTTAAATATAGCTTCACCAACCACTTCAACCTTACTATAATTGACCTTAAAACTTTAAATCTATGAAGAACTTTTAAATTGAAAGTTCGTGAGTAGCTTTATATTTTTAAATATTAACTTTTAATTTTTTAAGAAACCTAGGTTATAACATTATATGGAATCTAATTAAATTTAAATAAAATAATACTAGCGCTATATAATTATACACGAAATTTAAATAAAAATATATACGAAATTTAATTAAATATAAATAAAATAACACTAGCATTATATAATTATATAATAAATTTTGCCGAAACCCCTTTTATTTTGACATGGTATTTTTTTTTTTTTTAAATTCTTATCAACAACTAAATTAAATTAAATTAAATAGTAATTAATAAAATAAAATAAAAATAAATTAAATTGAATTGAATTAATTAAAAAAAAATTAAATTGAATTAATTAAATTAAATTAATTAAATTAAATTGATTAATTAAATGACATTAAATTAAATTAATTAAATCAAATTAAATTAAAAGTCATTAAATTAAATTAATTAAATTAAATTAAACAAATTAAATTAAATGAATGTTAAGAGACACTACATTAAATTAATAAAATTAAATTAATATTTAAAAAACATTAATTTAAAATAATAATAATAAAAATTAAAACAATATAAAACGCAAAAAAAAACCTTTTCTTTTACATGGTATTTTTTTTTTTTTTAATTCTTATCAACAACTAAATTAAATTAAATTAAATAATAATTAATAAAACAAAATAAAAAAAATTAAATTAAATTGAATTAATTAAAAAAATTAAATTGAATTAATTAAATTAAATTAATTAATTAAATGACATTAAATTAAATTAATTAAATCAAATTAAATTAAAAGTCATTAAATTAATTTAATTAAATTAAATTAATTTAATTAAATTAAATTAAACGAATTAAATTAAATGAATGTTTTTAAATATTAAATTAATATTTAAAAAACATTAATTTAAAATAATACTAAAAAAAATTAAATAATAAAAAAAAAATTAAAACAATATAAAACGCAAAAAAAAACCTTTTCTTTTTCGCATGGGGATTGACGCCAAGGCAGGATCGACGGCTCTCCTTATTCCGCGTCGGCAACATGCACGCATGGTAAGGGTGGTTGGTGGTCGCGGAAAGGAAACCACCATCCCACGTGTTCATTCCTTACTCGTCCGCATTCCAATAAAGCGGTATAGTAAACCGCTCATGGGCAACACGGAAACCGTCTCACGTGCCGTCAAAAGTATGCCTATTTAAGGAGGAAATAAGGTTTTATTTGGCATTGTAGGGCTGCTTCGACTTGGCTCTTGGTTTCATGTAAGAGCCTCGGTGCTGGGCAGATATGTGGGTAATCTCATGGACGATGGGAGATATGATATCCGTGGGACCCTCCTGGCTTGGCATTCATTCCCTGATGCAGGGGTTAAATTTGACGGGCACCCTTACCCATCAGGAAAATTTTTTTTGACGGTTTGGTTTATAAAGCTACCCTTCATATAATGTTTAATAAATATTTTTACCCTTCTATTATTCCTAATATTGTATATACATTTTTTAAAAAGCAAAGTATGAAGCAAATTATAGGATATTTACAACAGCAGCATCAAAAACGTTTTCAGTGGTGGTGTCTCTACTTATTCTTGCAAAGTTTCGATTTAATATTTGGAGCTTCACCAATATTTATTGTGGCAGATTCAAGACCCGAGGGCTGGGGCTTGTAATTTCACTGCAATTTTCAACTTTGGACACTCGAATTATGACATAGGCGGCCTTGTGGTAGGCATGAGGCTGCAATCTCTCCTTCCCAGCCAGGAAAAACACACTTGGAGATACTACGAATCTGGGGAGAGCTTGGTTATCGATTTTTTTTTATGTACCTGGACGTTTTATATCTTGTTGGGTAATTTCTTGATGTAAAGATTTGAAAGTCTAGACTGACTGTTTGTTAATGAATGAATTACAGACGAGGCAATGAATCCAACATTACTGAGCTAGTATTTGAAATTGGTGGGATCTAACTTTAAACATGGATCAAACTTTGCATGCGTTGCTTCTACCATTAATCCAACCGCCACCACTTTCCCTTTGTTTGTTGAAGTAAATCATTTTAATAGATTCAGAGCTGAGGCTATGGATATATTTTCCCAAGGTAAATTTTTCATTTCTATTGTCATTTTTCATCAGCATAGGTTTATCTATTTGACTGGTTTTTTAGTCTCTCATTTAACACAGTTAGTGTAGTTAGTATGGGGAATTAATCAAGCCCTCAAATTAAACTAATTTTTTGGAAATCTATATCTAAAAAATGGATAAATTTTGTAAAAAGAAAATTGCATCTAAACTGCAAAATTGTCTTAATTGAGCATAAATATATTTCTATTTCCTTTAAATTATTAAATTCGGAATCTTACTTTCAATATATTTTAATTTTTTATGAAAATTACAATTTTATTTAGAGTCTAAACTGTAAATGTTGGTTAAGAGGTTACCTTATTTTTGATAGGCCCAGCCGTCGGCTATTGTCAACCTCCCACAGCCGAATGTATTTGACAAGGACCTTTACTCCATGGACATGAGCTAGAACGATATCTCACACTCCTCCAGTTCCAATATCAGAGAGAACCAAATAAATACCCTGGCCATTCCCCATATTATTAACAAATTAACATCTTAACTTAAGGTTACTACGGTTTTCTTCGCCAATGGAATCTTATAATTATAGCTTTAGCTAATGGACATTTGTAATGTTACTATTTTGCAAAATTGGTACCAGCAAGGGGGTTGAAGTTTCATGGTTCAAAATACGGTACCTACCTCTGAGAAGGATGTTTTCCCCAAGAGCCCGAACCCTTGCATTCGAAGCGATTTATTGGAACTTGATGCGGATGCCTATGGGCTATAGCGAGAGTCTCCCTTAAGCATAAAGTGCGATCAGCCGGAGTACCTGATCTGAAACCCTTGATGGTCCAATTTGGTTCCAGAAGATCTGGTCCCCCAGGGCATGGTTATTTCAGTGCAAATGATGTTTGACTGCCATAGCTTATTGGATAGCTCAATACCCTAGAGATAAAGTCTGCCAAAATTTTAATCTGCAACTGGAAAATGTGTGCCCAATGCCATGAATCACGATGGAAGAAGCCGGGAAATGGCATTGGCAACACATTAATTATGGTGTTCATTCAAAATTTATTATCTGTACGATGGACAGATATGACGTGAGAACCAAAGATTGCACAGCAGTGTATTAGGTGAAATTAATTAATTATAGCTTTAAAAAGGGGCATGGTTGAGAGACACTACGTTAAATTAATAGAATTAAATTAATATTTAAAAAACATTAATTTAAAATAATAATAAAAAAAATTAAAACAATATAAAACGCAAAAAAAAAGCTTTTCTTTTTCGCATGGGGATTGACGCCAAGGCAGGATCGACGGCTCTCCTTATTCCGCGTCGGCAACATGCACGCATGGTAAGGGTGGTTGGTGGTCGCGGAAAGGAAACCACCATCCCACGTGTTCATTCCTTACTCGTCCGCATTCCAATAAAGCGGTATAGTAAACCGCTCATGGGCAACGCGGAAACCGTCTCACGTGTCGTCAAAAGTATGCCTATTTAAGGAGGAAATAAGGTTTTATTTGGCATTGTAGGGCTGCTTCGACTTGGCTCTTGGTTTTATGTAAGAGCCTCGGTGCTGGGCAGATATGTGGGTAATCTCATGGACGATGGGAGATATGATATCCATGGGACCCGCCTGGCTTGGCATTCGGTTCCCTGATGAGTCCTCGGCGTTGAGCACAACGCATCTTTTATATATTCCCGTCCTCTTATGTGAACTCAGTGCATGGGATTCGATGGTGGGAATTGATGTGTTAAGTGCGTGGGCCAATTGGCTCTAGTTGTTGAGTTCGGGCTGGGCACAAAGGAAAGAAGAAAAACGCTTGGAGGACAATTGATGTGGCGTTGGGCTCCGGGCGCTTGGTACACCTGGCTTGAGCGCTAGGGTTTCAAAGGAAGCAACATTTTGTATGAAATTCTTTTCGGACAAAACAAGCAGCAACAATGGAGAGTAGTATGGAAATCGTTTCATGCATTTTCCATGCTTGTAAATCTTCTTAGTTATTGGTCAAAATGGATCATATCGAGCTCAAATGAAACGATTTCTGCGTCGAAATTGCTGCGATGCTTGTATTATAAACAATATTGCAGGAAACAATATTATTTGAATATTTGTTTTATGCCACATTTATTGAAATGAATGTTTAAAACAAAATGTTACAGGCAAGAAGGAAGATCTGCATTAAAATAATAGGAAATGAAAACTGATCACTTTGGCTGCAGGTCTGAAATTTGGAGAACCCTCTGTAAATCCTGTGCGAGACTCATTGTTTCGTATTTATTATGAATACAATTTCTTTATATAAATGCAATGAAGTGTTTTTTTTTTGTTAGTATTAAATTTTAGATCTAAATATTATAACGGTAATATATATAGTGTTGTAACTTGGTTTATATGTATTTATTTATTTGTTTAAAAACATTGTTTATCCCAAATGCTTTAGCATTGGATTAATATTAGGGTTTGAATATTAAAAGAGTGTATATAGAAATGTTGTTGTTTTTCTGGAAAGGTTTGTTTAATGGGGTCTAGACTGAGCCCTAAATAAGCAGTTATATATATATATCATTCAAATTCTGTTTCTGTTACGCCTTACGAATAAATGGGAAAAGGCTCTTCAAATTATCTTTTTGCAGCCATCATACTGGTTTGTTATTTTCTAGTAAATTTCACTAAAGTTCCAGGTGTAGTTAGGCCCTAAGGTCTCAGTGTCTGAGCCTTGCGCTCTGATACCAATTGTAGTGCCCTATCTAGGCACTGGGTCTATTCCAGGTTATCAGGTTATACCTAGTTTTTCCCTTAATTATTGTTAGAAGAAAACAAGAGATTCAACCATCTATATTTATGTTTCTGTAAATGTTTAACTGTCTGTTTTCTATATGTTTACATGTCTCTGCAGTTAAATAAACATAATCCTAAAACTTTCCATTTAATTCTGTTCGTTTGACATGCATAGCTTGGAAATAAAAGAAAATACATTCTAATTAAGCTGGTTCAGAAAAATACCTGAAACCGTCGATTGCAGTAAGATAAGAATATTTCTGGAATGGATTCTGTAAGTTACCTTAACAACCCCAAAATGATGTGTCCACCCTGCCGATCAGCTATTATCATGCTGACCCTAGGAAATCAACGGATTTCCTAGCCCCCGAGCCCACAGACCGATAATCCCGACAGCCACTTTCCATGGTAATCATTAATGCATCCCCTTTTGAGGTAATAAGGTGGATTATATATTATTTTATATCATCCCAATTTCTCTCTAGTAATGGAATTATTCAATAATTTATTCAAACATATCGTTTTAATTTACTTGGGATGATTCTGTCGGTTAATTAAATTAATAATTTATTTAATAAATTCATTATTATTCAACCCACTATACTTTATAAAAGGGATTATTATCATTATTATTATTAATTAAATAATATTAATAATCATTAGATGCATTACAATATATGCATTACAATATTCAACTCATAGATCCATTACAATATCATATTGGGTTTTGCAAGAGGTTCTCGACCAGATACATGATTTCCTAGTGTTTCAATTGCTTCAACGATGGGGCATATTATTAATGAAGACATTCCAACAAACAACTTTAGCACTCAATGAGAACAACATGAATCAAAAAGATCAAGGGAAAATTAAAGCAGGACAACAAATGGAAGAAGGCCTCAATGGAAATTATCTTGGCTCTTAAACTTCTCATATATGCATTTTACTTGTCTTGTTTATTAGTAATTATGTAAAGCAGTATAGCACTAAATTTGAAATTCATAAGGTAGGTATTGTAAGAAAGAAAAAGCATCATGACCAATTAACATATTTGTTGAAAATATTTATACAAGAATACTATAATGTTTTTTGAAATTTTTGTACTTTTTATGTTATTTGGTTTGTCAACAACCTTTTTATAAATATATAACTACCTCTTTTTTGTGATATATATATATATATTTCCTATGGGATAGAGGAGGGCATCTTTTAACACATTGGTGACCCATTCTAAGTTTTCCGGTTTTCCCCAAGTACTGAACCGGTAATATTGGTGACCTAAATAACTATTTTAAATAATTGCCAATCATTTATTTGAATGTTGTATTTCTAAATTTCATTTTGTAAACCTCCATGGTATAATCAACTCTATGAATGTATGTAGGATGTAATATATGGCATTACTTGTACATAAAAATAGCTATCAACTCTATGAATGTATATAAGTATATGGCATTACTTGTACATAAAAATAGTTATCAACTCTATGAATGTATATAAGATGTAATATATAGCATTACTTGTATATAAAAATAGCTAAATAGCTAGTGTTTTTTATATTTAATTATTTGATATAAGTTTGTAACTTACAGATAGTTTCAATATATTGTACAGTTTCCATTCAAGTATTCTTGGCTTCATAGCTTCTAGATTATTGTCTATCAAAGAAGCAAGACCAACTAAGATGAAGATGAAGTTATGGAAAAAAATGGCATTGGCATTGGCATTAGCTTTAGTCTTAGCCAAACAAAAAGTAAAGAAGAAGACTGGATTAAAAAGAGGTTGAAAATCTTGGTAAGTCTATAGATTTTTTTTTACTTTTACAATTTTGTTTATAGATTTTTTTTATTTTTACAATTTATTTTATTTAGTTTTTTTTACATGGTTTATTTAGTTGTTTTTCTATTAGGTTGAGTTGCATTATTTTCATTTTAAAAGAAAATCCTTTTCATTTATATGCAATATCTCATGTGCACTCAAAACCGTCACTTTCTTTGATGCACACACATACACACAAGAAACTCTCTCGTCACTCACTAAGTTCAAAAATAGCTTAAATCTACTCACTTAATACTTCCATAGGAGGGCACAAAAGAATCTTGTAGTTTAGGTAGGATTTTGGGGGGCTAGGCATCCAAAAAAATAGTTGTTGTCCTTAGGGTGCTTTATAAATCCTTCTAAATCAAGTGGTCGTGTATAGCCACATGGGGCAAGTGAAAGAGCGGCGCTGCGCCATACGAGGTCAAACCCAAGGTTGCGGGTGTATGTTCTCTCAAGTGGGCTCACCACCACTTGTTGAAAAGGAGACGGCCCAATACCGTTCAAGGGATAACTGCTCTTTCTCCACTTGACGAAGGTACTTAGTGACCAACTTAGGATGTCATTTCTTATAGGTGACTATCGTGGAAGCCGACAGTACCTGAGACAGATTTTGTCACAAGATCAAGGAAAGCACACGTCACAAGATCACATACTTATGATAAGAAGAAAAGCTAATAGTCAGTAGCTTTCCAATAGAAAAATCATGTCCATGGTGATTGGTGGTTGCTAGCTTATACCTTGAGCTTGTTCCATGTGATGTATTTTGAAATAAGCACATGTCAAAAGATCAAGGAAAGCTAGCGACTGCTAGATTTCCTTCTAGCATAAGCATTTCCTTCTAGTATAAACACACATGCTTATGCTAGAAGGAAAGCTAACAGTTGCTAGCTTTCCAATAAAAAACCATGTCCATGGTGATTGGTGGTGCTAGCTTATACCTTCAGCTTGTGCCATGTGCTCTATTTGGAACGAATGCTAGCTTTCCTTCTAGCATAACACACATGCTTATGTTAGAAGGAAAGCTAGCAGTCGCTAGCTTTCCAATAGAAAAACCTTGGGCATGGTGATTGGTGGTTGCTAGCTTATACCTTGAGCTTGTGCCATGCACTCTATTTTCAAATAAGCACATGGCACAAGATCAAGGAAAGCTAGCGACTGCTAGATTTCCTTCTAGCATAAGAATTTTCTTCTAGGATAAGAACACATATTTATGCTAGAAGGAAAGCTAACAGTCGCTAGCTTTCCAATAGAAAAATCATGTCCATAGTGATTGGTGGTTGCTAGCTTATACATTGAGCTTCTGCCATTTGCTCTATTTTGAAATAAGCACATGGCAAAAGATCAAGGAAAGCTAGCGACTTCTAGCTTTCCTTCTAGCATAAGCATTTCCTTTTAAAATAAACACACATGCTTATACTAGAAGGAAAGCTAACAGTCGCTAGCTTTCAATTAGAAAAACCCTGTCCATGGTGATTGATGGTTGCTATCTTATACCTTCAGCTTGTGCCATGTGCTCTATTTTAAACGAATGCTAGCTCTCCTTCTAGCATAACACACATGCTTATGCTAGAAGAAAAGCTAGCAGTCGCTAGCTTTCCAATAGAAAAATCATGTCCATGGTGATTGGTGGTTGCTAGCTTATACCTTGAGCTTGTTCCATGTGATGTATTTTGAAATAAGCACATGGAAAAAGATCAAGGAAAGCTAGCGACTGCTAGCTTTCCTTCTAGCATAAGCATTTCCTTCTAGTATAAACACACATGCTTATGCTAGAAGGAAAGCTAACATTCGCTAGCTTTCCAATAAAACACCCTGTCCATGGTGATTAGTGGTTTCCAGCTTATACCTTCAGCTTATGCCATGTGCTCTATTTTGAACGAATGCTAGCTTTCCTTCTAGCATAACACACATGCTTATGTTAGAAGGAAAGCTAGCAGTCGCTAGCTTTGCAATAGAAAAACATTGGGCATGGTGATTGGTGGTTGCTAGCTTATACCTTGAGCTTGTGCCATGCACTCTATTTTCAAATAAGCACATGGCACAAGATCAAGGAAAGCTAGCGACTGCTAGCTTTCCTTCTAGCATAAGCATTTTCTTCTAGGATGAGAACACATATTTATGCTAGAAGGAAATCTAACAGTCGCTATCTTTCCAATAGAAAAATCATGTCCATAGTGATTGGTGGTTGCTAGCTTATACCTTGAGCTTGTGCCATTTGCTCTATTTTGAAATAAACACATGGCAAAAGATCAAGGAAAGTTAGCGACTGCTAGCTTTCCTTATAGCATAAGCATTTCCTTCTAAAATAAACACACATGATTATACTAGAAGGAAATCTAACAGTCGCTAGCTTTCCAATACAAAAACCCTGTCCATGGTGATTGATGGTTGCTATCTTATACCTTCAGCTTGTGCCATGTGCTCTATTTTAAACGAATAGCTCTCCTTCTAGAATAAGCATTTCCTTCTAGCATAACACACATGCTTATGCTAGAAAAAAAGCTAGCAGTCGCTAGCTTTCCAATAGAAAAATCATGTCCATGGTGATTGGTGGTTGCTAGCTTATACCTTGAGCTTGTTCCATGTGATGTATTTTGAAATAAGCACGTGGCAAAAGATCAAGGAAAGCTAGCGACTGCTAGCTTTCCTTCTAGCATAAGCATTTCCTTCTAGTATAAACACACATGCTTATGCTAGAAGGAAAGCTAACATTCGCTAGCTTTCCAATAAAAAACCCTGTCCATGGTGATTGGTGGTTGCCAGCTTATACCTTGAGCTTGTGCCATGTGCTCTATTTTGAACGAATGCTATCTTTCCTTCTAGCATAACACACATGCTTATGTTAGAAGGAAAGCTAGCAGTTTCTAGCTTTGGAAAGCTAACATTTGCTATCTTTCCAATAAAAAACCCTGTCCATGGTGATTGGTGGTTGCCAGCTTATACCTTGAGCTTGTGCCATGTGCTCTATTTTGAACGAATGCTAGCTTTCCTTCTAGCATAACACACATGCTTATGTTATAAGGAAAGCTAGCGGTCGCTAGCTTTCCAATAGAAAAACATTGGGCATGGTGATTGGTGGTTGCTAGCTTATACCTTGAGCTTGTGCCATGCACTCTATTTTCAAATAAGCACATGGCACAAGATCAAGGAAAGCTAGCGACTGATAGCTTTCTTTCTAGCATAAGCATTTCCTTCTAGGATAAGAACACATACTTATGCTAGAAGGAAAGCTAGCAGTCGCTAGCTTTCCAGTAGAAAAATCATGTCCATAGTGATTGGTGGTTGCTAGCTTATACTTTGAGCTTGTGCCATTTACTCTATTTTGAAATAAGCACATAGCAAAATATCAAGGAAAGCTAGCGACTGCTAGCTTTCCTTCTAGCATAAGCATTTCTTTCTAAAATAAACACACATGCTTATACTAGAAAGAAAGCTAACAGTCGCTAGCTTTCAATTAGAAAAACCCTGTCCATGGTGATTGATGGTTGCTAGCTTATACCTTCATCTTGTGCCATGTGCTCTATTTTGAACGAATGTTAGCTCTCCTTCTAGCATAAGCATTTCCTTCTAGCATAACACATGACCCTTATTATACATCATTTGTGCAGATCATGGCCTGGAAGGATAGATGTCTTATTGGATACCTTCTGTCCAAGAACAGATCACATGGCAAAAGATCAAGGAAAGCTAGCGACTGCTAGCTTTCTTTCTAGCATAAGCATTTCCTTATAGCATTTTTGAGAAGGAAAACTTTTCTTTTTAATGAGTCTCTACTTGTGCTAGATGCAATGGATTTTTATTTATCTTTAAGTATTTAATATGTTTCCAGGACACATGACCCTTATGTTGTTTAATGAGTTAACAAAATGTAATGATAAAAGAACTACTTGGTTAATGACATAAAAATATGATGATTTAAAGGTCTTCTCTGACGGACAAGGGGGTTCGGTGCTCCATCAGGAACTGTTAGTGCTCAGTTGCATCCTTAATTGCTTAGTGCGTGAGGGTTCGTGTAGTAATTTAACTGCTGATTCTTTGCTCAGGCAGTTTGACTGTCTTGTTATTTCCTCTGATTTTGGCAGAATGGCTCAGCCAGGGTACAATCCCGGCATCCAGGACATCAAGAAAAGTTTGGGGCAGCTGTATGAGATAGTCTCCATAGGAATTATGGATAACAGGGAGATAGCCTGCGTTATAAAAAAGATGGAGGACACTGTGAGCTACACTTCCCTTCAAATCAGCAACCATGACTCTAGGATCGATGATAATGAAAGCTCCTTGCGCGAGATGATGGGGAAGGTGGATATGATCCAGGAGGACCTTGCGCGACTCATTTCCATGAACCAGGGCAGCAGGAACAATGCAGTAACTGTTGAAGGGGAGCGTCAGATGGAGGAAGAATCAGTGGTGCAGCCAGTCCACTTCAGGGGCCATCTGTAATCTGGTTTTTATGGATATATGTTTTTTTGTCTTTTATTATGTAAGCAATATGTTTCCAGGACACATGACCCTTATGTTGTTTAATGAGTTAACAAAATGTAATGATAAAAGAACTGCTTGGTTAATGGCATAAAAATATGATGATTTAAAGGTCTTCTCTGACGGACAAGGGGGTTCGGTGCTCCATCAGGAACTGTTAGTGCTCAGTTGCATACTTAATTGCTCAGCGCGTGAGGGTTCGTGTAGTAATTTAACTGCTGATTCTTTGCTCAGGGAGTTTGACTGTCTTGTTATTTCCTTTGATTTTGGCAGAATGGCTCAGCCAGGGGACAATACCGGCATCTAGGACATCAAGAAAAGTTTGGGGCGGCTGTATGAGATAGTCTCCATAGGATTTATGGATAACAGGGAGATAGCCTGCGTTATAAAAAAGATGGAGGACACTGTGAGCTACACTTCCCTTCAAATCAGCAACCATGACTCCAGGATCGA
This sequence comes from Larix kaempferi, assembly GCA_027924585.1. Taxonomy (NCBI): domain Eukaryota; kingdom Viridiplantae; phylum Streptophyta; class Pinopsida; order Pinales; family Pinaceae; genus Larix; species Larix kaempferi. The sequence goes on from BSBM01001023.1 coordinate 7,051,310, forward strand.
TGATAATGAAAGATCCTTGCGCGAGATGATGGGGAAGGTGGATATGATCCAGGAGGACCTTGCGCGACTCATTTCCATGAACCAGGGCAGCAGGAACAATGCAGTAACTGTTGAAGGGGAGCGTCAGATGGAGGAAGAATCGGTGGTGCAGCCAGTCCACTTCAGGGGCCACCTGTAATCTGGTTTTTATGGATATATGTTTTTTTTTCTTTTATTATGTAAGCAATATATAAGGGTATATACTGCCTGTTCTGTTAGTCATCATGGAAGAACTCTTATATAGTTTTTTGGACCCTTTGCAGGCTTAGTCTACAATGCTCTATCTCTGCTCTGCAGAACTATTCTTCCTCTCTTTTTGCTATGTACTGAATGGCTGTGCACAGCCCCTTTATAATATACTCCTTTTTAGTTTCTGTTCAAAAAAAATATAGGATGATTTATAGTCTATCATTTATATGGGTTCAATTTTTATTTTTTTTTGTTCACAGGTCTTTAAGTAAACCAATAAACTTAATTTGGTATAAAAGCTATAATGAAGGAGGTCTTCTTTATGTATATTTTACTATGTTTATGTCTATTTTCGCACTAGAGGTAATCTATGTGTAACATTTAATTGTTATTAGCAATAGAAAACTAGAGGTAGTGTCTTTGTATAATTTACTTGTTATTAGCAATAGAAATTATCTCAAAAATTATATTCTTGGTGTAGCCTCCAAGCTTCACATGAGGTCACAAAACATAAATTAGTTAGGTAAGGAAAGCCTTGAACTTGTGCCATGTACTCTATTTTCAAATAAGCACATGGCATAAGATCAAGGAAAGCTAGCGACTGCTAGCTTTCCTTTTAGCATAAGCATTTACTTATAGGATAATAACATATACCTATGCTAGAAAGAAAGCTAGCAGTCGCTAGCTTTCCAATAGAAAAATCCTGTCCATGGTGATTGGTGGTTGCTAGCTTATACCTTGATCCTGTGCCATGTGCTCTATTTTGAAATAAGCATATGGCAAAAGATCAATGAAAGCTAGCGACTGCTAGATTTCTTTCTAGCATAAGCATTTTCTTCTAGCATTTTTGAGAAGGAAAACTTTTCTTTTTAATGAGTCCCTACTTGTTCTAGATGCAATGGATTTTTATTTATCTCTAAGTATTTAATATGTTTCCATAACACATGACCCTTATTATTCTTGTGCATGTGAATAAAAGACATGTAATAGAATATTCTTTGATAATGCTCATTATTTCATGTATTTTTAAAACAATTTAAACTTATAGTCGACTATTTATTATTGTTTTTAGAAGCTATGGACTCTGGTGCAATGACAATTCCAAGGAATAATTTGAAGAAAAAACGAATTGCAAGTGACACACAAACAACGTCTCCCCCATGTGGTATGGTGGTTTAAAATATTATTCTCTCATTTCTAAATGGTTAGACTAGAAGACTATATGGTAATATTTGTGATTTTGATTTCATTTTATTTATAGTAATAATTGCTTATTATTGTTTTTTGAAGTCGTCTCCAAAGCAAGTAAAATGCCACAATCAGCATTCAAAAAACAAAAGCTTCATTCAACTCAGATTATAAATTCAACAATGGGTTCTAATTTTGAAATGATTAAAAAGTTCAAAACATCTGCTGCATTTGAGTATGTCGAAGATTGGTATGTTGAGATTGAAAGTCCCATGAATATGTTTCCACATATGTATCTATTTGGATCCATGGATGGAAATGATATACAAAGGCTAGGGATAATTGTTAGTTGCTATGCTCTCAATCATAGTCAGATCGATTTTCAAATGGAGGTAATTGAAGAAAATGAAGTGAAATTATTTTCTTGCCAAGTTGATTACACAAAATTTAGACCAGATTTGATTGATACTAATACAGAATTTCCAGAGTCAATAAAAAAGTCACAGTTTAAGTTGGACAGTTTTGAGAGCTTCAATGAATCTGGTCTAAAGAGTTGTGATGATCTTGTACAACTTATTACCAATGTTATGAAATATCGCTATGTGAGATGTAAGAAAACATCATCCATGTTTCTTTATTTGCAACAAAGAGGTAAACTACTTGATAAAATACCAGATGATAAACTCGAGGCTCAAATGCTTGCTTTGAGAAGGGTATATTTAGCTGAGCTAGAATAGAGCATTGAAGAAAGTGAGTTCATGCCTACTACAGAGTTTGTAAAATCCCAAAAAGAAGACTCTCAGATAGAGAAGCTTGCTGACCAATGCGATGAAATCCATGAAAATTTTAAGGACAGTTATTTATTTTCAAGCTCTTTTACCATGAAGGTGGATGTGTGTAGAAGCACCCAAGTTATATAAATTGAGATCACGGGATGATTTAAATGTTCGAGTATTAGTAAAATCATTCCTACAGAAATTTCAAGCATCATTGCCTGATGCTCTTCTGATTCCATTTGACACAAAAGAGTCTGATCCGATTGGAAACCCTGTGAAAATCATGAATGAAATGGATATAAATGCCAAGAACATCAATTTTTGGATAGTTGATGGGCAACACACCATTCAAGCAGCAAAATAAATATTATCAAATCCTAAATTCAGTCTATCTGGGGAGGCAAAACAGAAGTACAAAGAACGTAATGCTCGATTCTTAGATCCATTAGTTGCTCCCAGTGTGGTGATTCGTATTTGCTGCCAGTTAAATTCTGCAAACACAGTGTTCTTCAAAACTCCATTCATTGATTTTGTGCGATCTGCAAGACAATTCCTAATTGCCACAAATAAATTAAAGAAACAAAAATGTGGGAATTCTAAGACGGCTGAAGACAAGGTATGCAATTTTATTTTTTTTACACTTAGTTTATATTGTTATAACTAAATTCATGGCTATTTTATTTTTGATATCACATTCTTACTAATTTATATTTGTTATTTTTTAACAGGTTGATGATGAAATGTTGTGCTCTTTCTTCGATTGTCCACTAACAAACTTTGCTGAAAAAAAAGTCTTGTTATATCTTGATGATACTACTTGGGATAAATGGGAAGTTGTTTTTAATTGTTACAAACTAGGGACATTAATGTGTTCTCCAAACCAACCTAAGGATCCAAACTATAAGACAAATAGTCTGAACAGTTTGGTATCAAGTTCTTTCCATCCCCTTCAGGGACTAACCGCTGAAGAAATGTGTTCTGTAGCAGATAAACTATTGGATGGAACTGTCTGGTTTTCTATTCCAGTGAACCATCCAACCAATGCCATAAAAATGAAAGATTATTGTTCACAATTGAAAACCAAAAGAACAATTTTGGAGGCAATGGTAACATATTGCAAAATTCATGATAAGAATCTGAATGATAAGATTCTTACAATATCCAATATTCTTGAGCATTATGGAATTATTGATATCATATTTGCCAACATCTGTAAGACAATGGAAGGGTGTAAATATGTAAAAGGATCACGAAATACAAAAAAAGAGTCCCTTTCTCCACAAGCCTGTGTGGTCCTTGATAGAATAATTGATGCATCGATAGATATACAGGAAATTGAGAACAGTTTTGAATTCGGTTGTCATTATGGGGGTCCTAGCCTCTTGTCAACACTTTTGCACTCTTTTCCTTATCTGTTTCAACCAATGTTATACACTGACTTTGTTGTGTTGGATACATTGGCTTTGAAAGATGAATCATTCCTTAAGGATCACTATATTGAATTGTTTCGATTTTTAATCGAAAAAAATGGGTTGAAAGATTTTACTATGATTATCTTAGTAGAAATTTGGTCTTGTAAGGATGTACGCTAAGCTCTGGAGATTGTTGTCAAGGACTCAAATGTCAACTATAAAATGTCTACCGGTCTTTATGAATATAAAGAACAAAATAACTATAGTTATGATATAGTTTTAACTATACATTTCTATAGTGAAGAGTCAAAAAGTTTACAGGCCTCAATATACTCTCACAGTTTTAGAGACATATCTGATGAAAATGAGAGAGATTTTGAATTCTGGGAAGAATTATTGCAAATGCATCAACAACATAGTGATCTAAATTTGATTATTTCTCTTTATGCGGGGAAAAATTTACAGCAGGCTTGCTGTACATATGGAAGAAAAATGGCATGTGTCGTAGAAAACGAGTTACAAAGTACTACCATGCTGACTAATCAAGAATCCTTCCAATTGCAAAAACCAATCTCTAATATATTGTTGTTGGAATATCCAGGTATTGTACTTGTTTTGTTCTTTCTCTAGTGATTCGTTGGATTCTATGCTATTTATAAATCTTGATTAACAAGATGTTTACTATAACTACTAATGGCGGAAATTGTAAAGAAAACAACGACACTTTGCAACAAAGCAATGATCAACATAGTGTGCACAATGTCGAAGAAGTTTTCGAGATGCAAATACAAGACGAAGAAAATACCATACCAGGTACATAATTTATTTTGTTTCTTTTGTTGTATTATACTTGTTTTGTTCTTTCTCTAGTGATTCTTTGGATTATATGCCTATTTATTTAATGAATTTCATTCGTTGATACATTTTATAACATTTCATATGTTTATTACAGTAGCAAATGAGGAGAAAAAAGACAGTGATCAAGGGAATGTGACAGAAAGCCATAGTCAAGAACATGATATCATATCAGGTACTTCACATGTCTCTTATTTTCAATTAAACATAAAATATGTCTTATAAAAAAAAAATTGATTTAAAGAAGTATTATTGGTATTTGATTGAAGGTTTGTTATTTTGGCTCTAGGTTCTATGAAGACAATACAAGAGAAGTGTGGCTTATCAATAACTAGTACAAAAAATACTCAAAGTGAGTGTATTTCTTCAACAATTTTTTTTAATAATAATTTATGTAGCATGAATAAAATGAATTTACTATGATCCATTATTGTTTTGCAGCTATTATAAGTCAAAAGAAATTAGTTATTTTTGAATTGAATAACATTTTCTATCAGAGCGTTGATGGTGATGCATCACAAAAAGAATTTATCGAGAAAATGGGAAGGGCCGCAGATTACACGATAGAGAAAAAATCATTTTGGTTTCGTCCACATGCAAAAACATTTCTTGAAATGTGTTCCAGAAAAGAATCTCTTGACATTGCAATTTGGACGACATCTTTGAAACAAAACACAACAAGAGTTATGAAAAAGCTGGTTTCAGAAACATTACAAGCTAAATTTTTGTTTACATGGACTGCTTCAGATTGCAAACAACAAAAGGGAAAAAATGACATTGATAATTCAACACAAGTTATATACAAAAAACATCTAAAAAAAGTGTGGAGAATGTATTCTCAATATGATGCTACTAAAACTATTCTAGAGGATTGTTCAATGGAGACAAAGAAAGAAAATCCCAAAGAAAATGTGATTATTGCCCCTTCGTTTGATGGAAAGAATGAGGATAAATGGTTGATCGTTGATATGTGGAGCTTATTGAATAAATTCTACAAGGCACCCGATGTTCGAGATATTTTGAAGAATCTTCAATGACTTTTAATAGTACATTAAGATGACTGTTATTCATTTCCTCTATAAACAAAATCTTGAAGTTTATGATATAAATTCTTGGTCATTGTACATTTGATGACTTAATTCTACATGTGATGTGTTATTACTGTGTTTTATTTTATTATCAATTTAATGTCAATATTATTTCATAATACCCATATAAGGATTGTTGTTGTGTCATTATTATAAATTAACATATTATTATTTTGTTTATTTATATTGAGATATTGAGTTATAAAAAGTTAGTGATTTGAATAATAGTCTTATGTGTTTGCATAAAAATGTAGTATTCCATATTAATTAAATAATTGTATTAGGTTGTATGTATAAATTAACGTACAATTACTATGTTTGAGCAATAGCAGTTTATTTATCAATTGCGTCTTAATTGATCATTATAACTCTTACAAATCAGTGATTTGAATGTTAGTTCAATGTTATCATATGAAATTTTCTTATTTCTTAGAAATTAAAAAAATGGAAAATCATATCAGGTTGTATGTAAAAATTACCTATAGTTAGCTTGTTTAATTGAAATTTAAAAAATTGTAAATCTAGGTGGTGGGTATAAATTAACATATAATTGGTTTGAATTGGACCATTGTAACTATATTTTTAAATTGTGATTTGAATTTCATTGCAATGTGCTTATATGAATTTTTCTTATAATTTCTTGAAAATTAAAATATCGTATGAGGTTGTATGTAAAAATGAACATATAAATAGTTTGCTTGATTTAAATTTAAAAGCTGTAAATTTAGGTAGTATGTAATTAACATATAATTAGTTCAAATGAATTCGACTATTGTAATTATATTTTTAAATTGTAGTTTATCTCATTACAATTCTTAAAAATTAGTGATTTGAGTAGTAGTTGAATGTGTTTGTATAAAAAAACTATTCCACTGAAATTACTTTTATTTTTTTCATTAAGTTGTTTGTTTGGGAGTGGAAATAAATTGGATATGTTTTGATGCCATTAAGCAATGAAGTTTTGAAGTGAAAATATGTTAATGTTATATATGTGGCAGCAATGCAGATGGGAGTTAATATCAGTCAGAAGATCTTGTTGATCTTTGAAATGGAAGGAGTATTCTTCTCGTCGTATTCCAAAGATGATACGAGTTGTCAAATTCAAAGAAAACCAGATTGGGAGCTTGGTGATAAATCCTACTTTTGTAGGCCTTTTCAATTAGAAGTATTAAAATACTGCCTAAAACATTATGATGTTGCGATATGGACATCAAATGTTATTAACAAGTACATTCGACAAGTACTTGAAAAATCAAATATTGATACAAGTGACTTTGAATTCATATGGGATAGGTCCCATTGTCACTTGCAAAAAAAATTCAAATCATGTAGTATGATACAGTTTTATGAGAAAAGGCTAAGCGACGTGTGGTCCCAATATGGAAATAAGTACACAGAATCAAATGTATTGCTAATAGATACATCAAAGCCTACTTCTCAATTCCTCGGATATCGGTCAAACTGTATCTTAATAAAGGCTTATATAGGACATAAACACGATACTTGGCTTGTGCAAGTTCTATTCCCCTTTTTAAAGACACTTCATCGCATCAAACAGAAACGCAACTACATTCGAATGTTCAATAGAACATTGAGTTCTTTGTATTAAGTGAAGATATTATTTTATGGAAATTTGTTGACGATTACATTGCAATATTTCAATACAAGTTGGACACATTTTTTAGTGAATTAATTTGTATGATTTTATAACTTTTATAGATAGATGATAATTGACAAAGATATATAAATACAATTATTAGTATTATTTATGATTGCTTTTAGATTGACAAGTTTTTGCATCATACAACACTTGATTTTCCCATTCAAAATATTTTCTAAATTTGTGCTCTTAAATCAACTATTTGTAATTTAAATCATCTCATAGGATCCAACAAGGCATGCAAGAAACTCTCTTTAGTTTTATTCATCTATATGTATTAATACAAGTGCATTACAACACTTGATTTCTCTATTCAAAATATTTTTTAAATTACATACTCTTAAATCAATTATTTATAATTTAAATCATCTCACAAAAGCCAACAAGGAATGAAGTTCTCTTTAGTTTTATTGATCTATATCGATTAATACAAGTGACACACAAATTTTGAATTAAACCTCCATCTATATAAAAGCACATTTCTTACAAAAAATATTACTTCAATGATAATGAGTGCTAAGTGTACTAGAATTTAGATTAAAGCATGATGAGTCATAGATGAATGATTTTGAAAGGTATAGGCATTTGATTTCCCAATCTATAACTTATTGTAAATGTGTATTCTTAAGTTAATAGTTTATAATTGCAATAATCTCATATAAGCCAACAGGACATGAAATAAATTATTGACTGTTATTAGCCTATATTCATTAATATGAGGAGTTTATCAATGCAATATGTAATTTTTGAAATAAAACCCCATATAATTGAAGTTGCAATTGTTTTAAAACACAAAATTAATTGCTAATGAGTGCTAAGTGGTATTAAGGGTAGTACGAGATTGGTCATAAGTGAGTGACATTGAACTATAAGAAATTTGATTTCTCATTTCATTTTTTTGTAAGTTTGTATTATTAACTCAATTACGATTAATTGAAATAATCTCATAATAGCCAACAAAGCATGAGATACGCTCTATCTTTTATCTTCTTGTATGCATTAAATGAATGTATAAATGTGATGTATTTTTTGGAATAAAATACAATGTAAAAGCATTCCACAAGTAGTTGAAAAATCAAATACTGATACAAGTGACTTTGAATTCATATGGGACAGCTCTCATTGTCACTTGGAAACAAAATTCAAATAATGTAGTGTGATACAATTTTATGAGAAAATGTTAAGTGATGTGTGGTCCAAATATGGAAATATGTACGAAAAATCAAATATATTGCTAATAGATACATCAAAGCTTACTTCTCAATTCCCCGGATACCGGTCAAATTGTATCTTAACAAAGGCTTATATAGGACATGAACCTGATACTTGGCTTGTCCAAATTCTATTCCCCCTTTTTAAGACACTTCATCGTATCAAAGAGAAACGCAACTACATTCGAATGTTCAATAGAACATTGAGTTCTTTATAGTAGGTGAAGATGTTAATTTTTAGAAATTTGTTAACGCGTACATTGCAATATTTCAATACAAGTTGGACACATTTTTTGATGAATTAATTTGTATGTTTTTAAAAAATTTATAGATAGATGAGAATTAACAATAATATTTAAATACAATTATTAATATTATTTATGATTGCCTTTAGTTTGACATTTTTTTGCATTACACCACTTGATTTCCCCATTCAAAATATTTTTTTAATTTGCGTTCTTAAATCAAATATTTGTAATTAAAATCATCTCATAAAAGCCAACAAGGCACGCACAAAGTTTTGTAAATGTGTATTCTTAAGTTAATAGTTTATAATTGCAATAATCTCATATAAGCCAACAAGGCATGAAATAAATTATTGACTTTTATTTGCGTATATTCATTAATAAGAGGAGTTTATCAATGCAGTATGTAATTTTTATTGCTAATGAGTGCTAAGTGGTATTAAGGGTAGTACGTGATTGGTCATAAGTGAGTGACATTGAACTATAAGAAATTTGATTTCTCAATTCATTTTTTTGTAAGTTTGTATTACTAACTCAATTATGATTAACTGAAATAATCTCTTACAGGCCAACAAAGCACGAGATATGTTCTATCTTTTATCTTCTTATATGCATTAAATGAATGTATAAATGTAGTATGTAATTTTTGGAATAAAATACAATGTAAAACCATATAATTAATTGATAATGAGTACTAAGTGGACTATTTAGACTCATTCGATATGTGCCATAAATAAATTCAAAAGAGCATGGGGTCATATATAAAGTTCAACTAAAAGATTTGAAAAATATGTTTCAACATCTATTTCTTCGACATTTAAAAATCTTATCATTTTCTTTGCCTTTTGGTGAAAGTAATTCTCGGCCATGATTTCGTAATTCGATTTCTTCACACTTTCATTGTCTATGTATAATGTTGTACCTAACAACTATCCCAATTTTGACGAATTTATAGTTATTATTTGGTTCGACATCAATACATTTCTTATAATTTATTTTATTTTAATTTAATATTGTGATTTCCTTCCAATCATGCTATATTATAATATGTTATTTAACAATAAAAATATTTAATATGATACTTTGTTCACTTCAAATATAGATAGAGATCTTCTTGTAATAAAACATGCAATTATGTGTGCAACTTAACTTCATTAATCCTACATTTTATATCTTCATGAATATTTTTTCTCACGATTCAACAAATTACAGATTTCCATATACTCCTCCTAATTTATGGCATACCGAACTAGTTATAAATGATACAACATTTCATTTTTTATGATTGTATATTAAAAACACTTGGAGTAAATAAAATTTGTGATCAATAAAAACATTCTTTCTAGGATTAGTTTTTCCAATTTTAATGGAATATTTCTTTAATGCATAATTTTTACAAATTAAATGAAATAAATAAAATGTTTACAAAAAAATTCAATGTCATAGAAGTCCTTGTAATAGAATTTTTCTAGATTTAATGAAATAGGTGTTAAGTATGGCACTCTAAAAGGAATACATAGAGAAAGAAAGAGACCACGACCATACTCCATCTACATGGCCCTGCTATGCGACATCATTGATAAAGAACCTTCCAACTACGAGGAAGCGGCAGAGAAGAAGGAATGGAAGGATGCCATGATTGAGCAGTACCAGTCGATTATGAAGAATGATGTCTGGGAGATAGTTCTAAGACTAGAAGGGAAGTCTGTTGTGACTTCAAATTGGATCTACAATATCAAGCATGCTGCAGATGGTAGCATTGAAAAACACAAAGAAATATTTTTGGCACATGGCTTCTCCCAGAAAGAAGGCATAAACTACAAGGAAACATTTTCACCTGTAGCAAGATACACTTCCATCAAAACTATACTTGCATTGGATGAAGTAATGAAATGGAAGGTACACCAAATGGATGTCAAGACCTCATTCTTGAATGGTGTAGTTGAGGAGGAAGTGTACGTGGAGTATCCACTGGGATTCGAGACACATGACAGACAGACTCATGTGTGCAAGTTGAAGAAATCCTTGTGTGGATTAAAGCAGGAACCCAGGACGTGGTATGACAGGATGGACAGTTTCCTTATGAGCTTAGGATTTACCAAGATTAAAGCGGTTTCCAACCTTTACTTCAAGGTTGAGGGCAGAATACCAGTGATACTTCTTCTATATGTAGATTACATGTTCCAAACAGGTGAGGATGAGCTCATTGCAAATGCAAAGAGGAGGCTTGTCGCAGAGTTTGAGATGAAGGACATGGGAATGATGCATTAATTCTTAAGCATGGAGGTGTGGCAGAGTGCGGATGGAATCTTCCTTGGTCAAGGAAAGTATGCAGTCGATATTCTGAAGAGGTTTGGAATGATGGACTTCAAGGAAATGGCCACACCAATGGCATAGAACTTGAAGCTACTGTGTGATGCTTCATTAGAGACAGTTGATGCCATGATGTATCGTCAGATGATTGGTTCGTTGATGTATTTGACGAACAAGAGACCAGACATACGCTTTGATGTGAACACCCTGAGCCATTTCCTGACAGATCCGAGACATTTTCACCTGATTGCTACAAAGCATATATTGAGGTACCTGAAGGGTACAATTGAGTATGGCCTCAAATATGAGGCGAATCAGAGGATTAGCCTACATGGTTATGTTGATTTGGATTGGGAAGGTAGTGCCATAGATAGGAAGAGCATTTCGGGATGTTGCTTCAGTATGGGATCCGGTATGATATCTCGGTTTAGCAGGAAGAAGTCATGTGTGGCGCTGAGTACAATCGAAGGAGAGTATGTGCAGTTTGTTCGGCTAGTTGTGAGGCAGTATGGCTTCTGAAGCTACTGTCATATTTGTTTGATCTCCAGTTTGAGGAAACTTGTATCTTCCGTGACAACCAGAGTTGCGTGAATTTGTTTGAGAACCAAGTGTTCCATGACAAGTCAAAGCATATTGAGATCAAGTACCACTATATCCAGTATGTGGAAACAGACGAGAAGATAGCCAATGTGTTGACCAAGCCGTTAGCCATAGTGAAGTTTGAATACTTCATAGAGATGCTTGGTGTTATCCAAATCGTGTTTCCTTGAAAGAGGGAGTGATCAGACCAGAAGATGCAAATGCACAACAGCTGGTTCTCACATGGTGGAAGACGTAGGTGGTCCTTGGGATGTAATGCACCTAGGGTGCTCCTGGAAGTACTCCCATGCTGGAGACACTGAGACGTCCACCGGTCAAAAAAACACTTTGTGTGCGCCTAGGATGGTTATCGCATGGTGGAAGACGCATGTTGTCCTTGGGACGTAATGCACCTCAGGTGCTCTTGGATGTTCTCCCATGTTGTAGACGAGGGTTGACCGTTGAGAGACGTAATGCACCTTAGGTGCTCCTGGGCTGTACCCACTAGGTGGGAGACATAGGTGGTCTGTTGGACATGAGGTGTGCATCTGGGATTTCCTCTGTGTGTGATTAGATTATCTGGATACGATGAGATTATAGTAGGAGACGTAGGTGATTGTTGTTCCAACGTAATGTATGGTCTTGGGCTGTACCTACATGATGGCTTGCTCGTGGAGATGATGAAGACCTAGATTTCAGAGCTAGTCCTACATCCAACATGAAAAAGGGATGGCTCTGTAGAGCTTCTTATGACGGATAGATTCAAGAGATGTCACTAATCAATGATCAACGAGATGAGGATTGTTGCAGCAACGACTATGATGATCCACTGTTGATGATGATGTTCCATCATTGAAGATGGTCCAACAATGATGACGCTGTCCAGAATTTGTGTCCAGAGTGATGATGACTGTGGCGAGAGAATACCTTCCTAGTTAAGAGGGAGTGTTGTTGTAAATGTAACTTTGGAAGATATTCATTTGTATTTTATATCGATATTATTATTGTATTTTACTTGTACCTCCAACAGAGATGTTTTCCCTTCATTCGGGGATGTCATTATTATGTTTGGTCATGCAAGGTCATTTAGGTGAAACCTCCATTGTATCTTGGGGCATTAGATGCCCTAAATTCAAATGTAAAATGTATTATTGAGTTTCCCTAGGACAGTTTGGCCCAGTCAGGTACTGAGGTCGGCCCCATTAGAAAAAAGGTCACCCCAAACATAAAGTATAAATAGAGAGCTTTCTCTCTCATTTGTACACACCTCTCACTCACTCAAGTTCGCATAAGCAGAGAGAGAATACAAGTTCGTTGGAGAAGAAAGAGCGAGAGCTGTAGAAGACATCTTATATTTGAGTTTTCCATTTTGCTTGATATTGTATTAGTGACGAATCTATCTTTGAGGAAGTTGCGGGGTTTTCTCCTTTATGGTTTCCCCAAGGAAAGCTATTGTGTCTATTATGTTTTGTTGTGCTTGTTTTTCTTTTAGTTAAAGATCCTTGTTAAATTGAATTAAAGTGAAAACTCTAACACTTCTGAAATAGTTCAGAGTGTTGAAATCCTATCAAGAATTTCTACACAAGGATATTAATAATAAGGGACACAATGTTCTTCTTGTGTTTTCATTTGTTATCAATTGTTTCAAATTTTCTCTAGAGATTTATTTAGGTCTTTTTATAAACCATACCTTTGATAGGGAAGGCTTACAAGAAAAGTTATGCTATATGAGTTCGCTTCTTTTTCTTAGTAATAAATTCATCATCTTTAGTTATCCTAAAGACTTTGTTTCCTTGTATACTTCATCTAGATTGTTTTATGACAAAAAAATTTGGTTCTAACTTCATATTTTCGCGTTTGGAAACTGGGAACTAGATTTTTATGTCAAAAATATGTGCTAAATTATATATACACATAAAGAAGAGGGCAATATTGAAAAAAACAGCGTCATCTAAAAATATGATAAATTTGTTGTGACTTGTATTGTACACATAAAAAAACATTGTGTAACATAGCTAGTTCACCTTGATATCTAACTTCTCCTATTATGCTTTCGGACCCGCAGGGGTATTGTGTTGTTGTACCGACAAATGAAGATGCTAGTGGGGTGTGCTTTAGTGGAATCTCAGCATGGATGCATGGCATCCCGTAAATGCTTAGAGGTAATTGTTGAATGGTATAGGAACCAAATATTGAAAATCAACACCAATCTTAACATGATTACCAATGCTATTAATAGCTTATTTCCAAAGTTAACACCCCGGAAAATCTCACGACCGGGTGTGCATTGAAGTTGCCGAGAGAGTTGGAGGACGAGCCGAGCAACCAATATCCTAAAATTAATAACTTTTGGTTTGAATTTTGAAACTTGGCAATATAGCTGGCATGGATTCCCCATGGCCAGCTAGGTGACATCTAATATGTTTTTGTGACAATGGTATGGTTCTTTCTTAATATAAGTATAATAAATAAAAAACATTTATAAATTTTTTTTAAAGCAAATTCATTTTAGATCTAAAACTAATGTAAAAACTTATTATTCGACATACTAAATTTAAATTTTGTTAAAGTTTTTTATTTTCAAAACGGTTGGTAAAGCAATACATCACATTGAATTTATTAATTAAGTTATAGGATGTCATCTCAAAACCAAAACTTCAATATATCCATGTCATTAAAATAATAAAATTCTCCACCAAATAAAGCACCTTTGCATCCAATAAAAAATACGTTAACTTTAAAAAATAATAGACTATCTCGCTATCCAAGAGCAGAACATTAGCTGAAAAGCTTGAAGTACAAAATCACCGCTGCTACTGCTGCTACAGTTAGCAAGTACAGCACTGCAATCAATAACGGCGTTTTATTAAAATTCCAGCTGAGGCCGTCCGTGAGACTCGTCAATAACTGCAACTTCCTTTCCAATAACTGGAACTGCTTTTCCAGTAACTCCAAGTGCGTCTCCAGCAACTGCTCCACCCGTGAATATTGGTTGCGGCTTATCCTACCCGGTGAATATTGCCTGTTTTCGACTGTTACGGTATGGATGTTGTGGAACCTGGTATCATGCTCCCTGCCACTTAAATGCTCTTCAGCGGCCAATTCTGGTGACTGGTCATCACGAATCTCAGTTATTTCGAGCGCCTCTCCTCTGTTTTGCTCTACACGCGCTTCTCTCGTTATATCTACGTCAACACTGTGTTCCATGGGCTGCATCGTTCTTCAAACGAAGTGTTATCGTTTGCTCCTCTTTGTGAATTCTGCGCGATAAAATGGAAGAGCGAACGGGGATTCAGTCGACGGCTGCGTCTTGCTGAGAGAAGGGAACTCCTGGATTTAACCTTTTTGCGGGGGCTAAACGCTCAGTGACTCTTGCCCTTCCAAATCACTCATTCGATAGATCTTCCTTGTACTTTTTGGACCATCTGCGCAATAACTGTATTTGCCCACGTCTCAAATAGTGGTTGGGAGGAATGTTGTTGTCCTTTCCACTATGGTTCAAATTTACCTTTGTGACACTTGCTCCGGATTTTGATTATGTAATGATTGTAATGCTGTAAAATTTCCCATGAATGTAGCGCTCTAGCAAATGGTGAACCATCATTTAAACATAGTGTTAAGTTTTCTAGATTTTATGGTTTTGAGTGGACACTTTATCCATCTTGAAGATCACTAATTAAGCATAAAGAAAGAACTAATTTTTTTTATATGTAATTTTATTTATAACATCTCCCCAATACTAAGTTGTAAGCACCTCCTTCTCAATGCAAAAAGTTAAAAAAATTATGTATAAAAAAAGTTATATTCATATTGAAAAAAACAACGTTTAAAAATATTACACTCACATAAACCAACCACCACCTAACACAACCAAAAATAATTCTATTACAAAATGGACTCTATTTAATCTGAGTTCTAAAGTAATTGAGAATCACATCAACTAACATGCAATACTCACATCAACCAACCGACACAACAAAAAATAATTCAATTACAAAATGAACTCTATTTTATTTGAGTTCTAGTCACATCAACTAACAAACTAGGCATTACATAATAAAATTCACCCCAAGGTTGTACAAAACTTTAATTTCATATGAAAACCTAAGGCATAACGGTTAGCATTGTTAGAATTTCATTTCAACTCTGCCCTTCTAACTAAATTTTTTTGACGTTTTGAAATTTTATCTTGCCTTTCATACAATGTTCTATGAAAAAATAACCCTTTAAAAATAAAGTTTTATTTAAAAAATGCCCTTTAATAATAATGTTTTTATTAAAGAATTTAATTTTCAATTCAAAGATATAAGGGGCGGACAAAGATGCTCCCCAAAAGTATTGCAATGGGGGCGTGCTAGCGAGAAGAAAACGACCACGCGAACGCGCCTAAGGCAACGGGCACGCGCAGCTAGGTTTGGTACCGAACTGGGGTGCGTGCGCATTACTAGCGCGTGCGCGCTCAGGTGCGCACACGCATTCTTGTTAAAAATTTAAAAAAAAAAAAGGGTAGAATGTTTGTCATTCCACTGTTTGCAGCCGAGCGCGATTGCTTCTCCGCGTGTGCATTGCTACAAGCCACCCAACTCACTCTTTGCACTCCACAACCATCCAAATCCATCCACCAACGCGTCAACAAGTGAATTGGTAGGTAATTTTCATTCTTTCTGTCATTTTATTCATTGTTTTTGTCATTTAATTCATTGCTTTTTGTTTTTTAAATTTTTAATAATTCCCAAATTATTAAAACAATAAAGAAATTTTCAATTGCAGATTGTAAACCCACACAGTGAATAAACAAAACATTAGCATGGAGTCGAGTGGAACACAAGAAAATACTAATCCTGGAAACAATGAAAACCCTCAACAAAATCCAAATGCCCAAGAAAATCAAAACCCCCAACCAAATGTTGCCCAAGATGAATTGAACTATTATGTAAATGAAATGATAGTGCACACTCGAGATCTAAGAAACACTGGGGAACCATCTCGAGTGTATTGACTCCCTCATCCATGCATATTGCCAATTGACTGACATGACTGATTATAGAGCTAGGATGCAAGAGTATTATTCCATGGGTATTTCCAAGGAGGAAATAAAAGATTTGAATATTACAAAGGCCGAATTGTACAGTATGTTCATCGATCCAAGAACACAACAACCACCCGAAATTAGAAAGCCACGTGTCTGCATGGATTGGTGTCATTTCCAACCATGGAGGGACAATTGGATGCAGAGGTGGTTAATGGTTTACGATAAACCTCCCTGCAATAATAGGGAGGTTCCACGGTACTTCCTTCGACAATTGTGGGCTGAGTTTCAGCTCGGTTTACATGTCAACTACTTTGACATAACCAAGTTCTAGGGTGTTGGGCGTGGCTCTGCCCAAGATCGACCTGCTGCTAGGAGAAACCCACTGAGAGGGCCACCACCTCCTAGGCGCGAGCCCAAACCCTCTCCCCAGCCGCCTCAGTTACCCCACAAACTTGATCAGATCGAGGGCACGATGATTAGTGTTGCACGGGGACTGCTTAGACATATTGCCTTTGTAGCAACTACTACATTGGAGAGACAGGATGACCCTAATAGAGACGCAGGTGCAGGGCCTTCAGGACAGAGTCAAGATAGACCTGTGACCACTGGTAGCCATGTTGGGCCTTCTAGTTCCATGGGGACAATGCCACATATTTGTCCCCATTGCGGCACACTTTCCCTGGCCCAATCGAGGGCTGCTATATGGAGCAGGTTAGCACTTTTTTTAATGTTTTTTCAATCATCACTTGATAATTTGTAAAGTAATTTTAAAGTACTTGTGCTTGACTCAAACTATTATTTCAAAGTATAACTATTTAGAGCTGAGACGTCGTCATAGGAGAACGCATCATCTCGCAACCTGGATGCAGCAATGGCAGCTGCAACTGAAATTGCGGCACCTCACACAGAGGTATTTTCAGTACCCCACACAATATTGTTATTAATTATGGCATTTTTATTTTTATGTATTTATATTTATGACATACATGATGATAGTTTGTACAATATTTTTTAATATTTTGATTGACTGAATAATTACTTGTTTAATATGTTTATAATGTGCATGCGTTTTGGTGTCCACAGGTATGCACACAGTACTCTAACCAGCCATCTCCGCTAGGGGTCGGTAGATCTCCTTATACACAGGTACAATGTGTAGTTAAAAGCATGCTTTTAATTTGAAATGTTATGACATACTATGGTTTAATTTGATTTTTGTTTACTAAACTATGATATTACAAATTTGTATGCAGGGGCCGCCAACAGCTGCAGGCCACCTTAGTCCCATGTTTCCACCGTCTCCCATGATTCGTCTACTTCGCTTCCATCCAGACCCCTCCATCCATCCACCCCCTCCCTTCCATCCACCCTCCCCTCTCCATCCATACTCCCCCCTCCGTCCATCCTCCCCCATTCGTCCACGCCCCCCCATCTATACATCCTCCCCCATTCATCCACGCCCCCCATCTATCCATCCTCCCCCATTCGTCCACGCCCCCCATTCCATCCAGCTTCCCTTCTTCATCCACAACATCCCTTCTATCCATCCTCCTCCCTCCATCCAATACCGCCCCCCCCATTCACCACACCTCAACATCCCACCTAGCCCTTTTGGGTCGATACCCCCTATCCTACAACCGGTAGGGGTTCATCGTCCACGACATCCTCCTCCACCCCATACCACCATGTCCTCTTCCACAATATCATCTCCACTTCTCGCAACTATTGTGGCAACCACTATTCCATTATCTACCCATGTGTCTACTGTGGTTGAACCCATAGTTTTTGCATCTACATCTGTGCCCCCCCCTGATGACTGCATCGGAGCAGGTTGTCCAGCCAACTGCTCCACCTGATAGCCCAGAAGCTCAACCTGCTCCATTATTTGGGTTGTTCACAGTGAGAATTAAGTTAATTTATGAAAATGTTTTGATGCATTAACCAAAATTAATTTAAGCAATTATTATTTTTCAATGAAATGATTGTCGTAAATGTTGTAGGGTGGAATTGTTGGGAGGCTCAGCAGATCCAGGACACCTGCTTCTCGTCTCCCACTCGCATCAGCAGTGAGTTATTTAAGATTTCAATTGTACATTAATTTTATAAATGTGGTAAATGTTACAAATGCTTGAAACTAATGGTACCTTATATCATTTGTTTTCAGAGCGTGGAGAGATGGTCTTCTCCTAGACGAAAGAAGACCCGAGGTAGCAGTAGCTCCAAGAAGAGAAAAAATGATTTTGGAGATGCACCGGGGAGTGACTGGGGTGGTCAGAATGCTTGACACGCCATGCTATCTACATTAGCCACGATGTCACACCTTTGGGCACTAGTTTCCATGTACTTTGTATCTACGGCACGGGTTGCCATGTATTTTGGATCTACGACACGAGTTTTCGGATACTGTATAGAGCACTAGTTGCCATGTATTTTGGATATACGACACGAGTTGTCGGATTTTGTATATGGCACAAGTTGCCATCGTATGTACATTGGGAACCATGTTCCACTATTTGCCTGAAAATTTATATATTTGTTCGAGTTTTGTTCCAGTCTCGTTTTATCTCATGGATTTATATATAGTTTTGTTCGAGTTTTGTTCTATATATGCGTATAATGATTTGGATTCAAATGTATGTCATGGTGGTTTTGGATGAAACCTAGAGCACCATTTTAGGTTTTTTATTACAATGACAACAATTATTAAGGCCAATATTTCAAACAAGATGTAATTTTGGATGTGTAATCAATGCACTCTAGTGTTTTTCACTCTATAACTACCCACTACACAATGTTCACAACAACTTATCTTAAGAGGAAAACATATAAATTTTGGGGTGTTGTAGTTAAACACATAGAAAACCATGTAAAGACTAAATTATGGATCTCAACAATCCATGGGAATGTTGTGGATGAGTGATGCATGCTTTGATCTTGTGATCCTTGCATGCTTTCATTTAATGGTCTTTTTGGTGTCCAATAATTCTAAAGAAATTCACTTTAGATAAATTATGGTATAAATTGGTTTAGTAATCCTTACATAACAAGGAACCTTGAGATAAAAAGGAAGCACTAAACCCTATATATTGACTCACTTACTTGCATGTTTCACAACCACCCACAACACAAGAAACATGAACCACAAAGTTATCAGAAAAAACACACGGGGGCCCTTCCATGCACTGATTTACAGGAAAGATCACAATGTGAACAACAATCGACAACAAAAACAACACAATGGCCATGGAACAAGTCCTCCAAAACCACCAATGTAGTCCTAGAAAACACAAGTGACCCCACAATGTAAAGAACCAAAATCGAAAGGCAATGAGAAAAAAATTAGTGAGGATGCAACCACCAACAATTGATGCCTAATCCTCTTAAAATAGAGGAAGAACTTCAAACACGAAGATCACTAAGCGAAAACCACCAAGGTGACCAAAGCACAACCACCAAAGGATAACATATTTCATTTATTGTGGCCAACCACTTTGGAAGGCAATGTGAATAGAACCACTAGGGATACACCCAACAACCATTGATGCCTAGAGCTCTACACACAAGTTAAAGAAAAAACAAGAAAAACTCCTAACATTGGGAACAAATAGCCAAAACCAACAATGCAACTAGAACACAATGACCAAGGGAACTTCAAAATGCAACACCACTCCACAAAATAAGTTGCTTTAGACCTACCTCATTTGGTATGAGAGAAGTTGTTTTAGAGACCTAGAGACCTACATACCACTTATCTCATTTGGTATGAGAGAAGTTGCTTTAGGCCTACCTCACTCATTTCAATGCTTGATTTTTTGGAGGTCGACCTCCCACCCCACATGTTCTCTTCAACATTTTTTGTTCTCTTGGTTTTGTGCCCACCCAAACTTTTCCCATGCTTTGGGTACCTTGAGGTATATCCCCAACCCAAAAAACTCTTATATTATGTTGATTATGTTGGTTATTGGCTTCACCCAACAAAATTATATTTAACAATACACATATTCATAGATTTGGTTCCTCATGCTCAATGCTCACCCAAATCTAGCTAGATTTTGGGTTTTTTCCCTTATCAAAGCATCGTGTCATCAACCTAGGGTTTCCACTAATATATTCTAACTAGATACTAGAATCTCCTTGACCAAATTTGGTGGACAAATGCATAGAGATCTTCTAGACTCTTAGATATGTATCCTAACAATTTATTATAAAACATGCTCATTTATGGTTGCAGATTGATGCTTGATTCCTATAGATAACCACTTAGAGGGACTTGTCCAAGCCTATGCCAGTCCCACACTACAAATATCTACAACAAATTCAATGAGGAACAATCCACTAGTGATCTTCACCATGACACATTACATGGGATGCATTGTGTTAGGCTTTGAAAAGACAATTTTTAACCTCTAGTTTATGAATCAAACTTAATAAATAGGTGGTTCCAATTCTGATAGGATTATAGACAAAGTATACAACAATACATAGAGGTTTTTACTAATCTCTGACTAAATTTAGGATTCTAAAGAAACACTTATCTTAAATTTAATTCATGTCTTGTTAAATGTTTCATAATGAAATGGCTATTTGAGAGCACCACCTTAGACCAAGCCATACCATTAATATTAAATGTACATTAGAGAAATGACCTAATTCAATTTCCTTTTATAACTCTAACTCTAACCCTAACCCTCACCCAAACTATAGCACTAAACCCCCTGTACCCTTTAGATACTTCCTCCAATATGTCCTAATCTCCCTACAAGTAACACTACCTCTTCACCCTCTCCACAATGGTGCCACTATCATGAAACTCTAAATCTTGATAAATTTACTGAGCAAAACCCTTCATCATCATTGTCATCTCTAGGTTCCTCATCAACACCTCCATCATCATCATCTTCTTCATCATCATCATCATCATCTTCATCACCATCACCATCATCATCAACATATTCATCATCATCACCATCATCACCATCACCATCATCTTCATCATCATTGTTATCTCTAGGTTCCTCATCAACATCTAGCCATAAGTGCCCAGTCAACGATTTTGCAAATTTGACCCCAATGTGAAAACATTGCACACTCCCTTACTGAGCAAAACCCTAGTTTCCAAAATGGACCTACAAGATGACACCTGGGTCATCAGACCAGAGGATATGGGCACCCCTATCACTATCCCAACGTCCTGAATTCAATGAAGTCGACGGTTTGTCTATCCGAGCCAAGGTCGTCATTCTATGGCTCATTCCGTCTCGCATCCAAAATGCCTTCAGGGATACCTACCGGGGGCATAGAATTCCAACCGTGCAACAAAACCGAGTTTCGGGGAGTCCTGCAAGTGTGTCTAGGAAGGTTCCAGCTGGGAACGCTAGCCATAAGTGCCCGGTCGACGATTTTGCAAATTTGACTCCAATGTGCAAAAATTGCACACTCCCTTACTGATCAAAACCCTAGTTTCCAAAATGGACCTACAAGATGACACCTAGGCCATGGGAACGGAGGAGAGGGGCACCCCTAGTACTATCCCGATGTCTGGAATCCAACGGAGTCGACGATTTGTCGATCCGAGCCACGGTATTCATTCTATGGCTCGTTTCGTCTCGCATCCAAAAGGCCTTCAGGGACACCTGCTGGATACCTACCAGGGGCATAGAAATCCAACCGTGCAACAAAACCGGGTTCTGGGGAGTCCTGCAAGTGTGTCTAGGAAGGTTCCAGCTGGGAATGCTAGCCATAAGTGCTCGGTCGAGGATTGCAAATTTGAACCCAATGTGCAAAAATTGCACACTCCCTTATTGAGCAAAACCCTAGTTTCCAAAATGGACCTACAAGATGACACTTGGGCCATGGGACCCGAGGAGAGGGGCACCCCTAGCACTATCCCGACGTCCTGAATCCAACGGAGTCGACGGTTTGTTTATTCGATCCAGGGTCGTCATTCTATGGCTCATTCTGTCTCGCATCCAAAAGGCCTTCAGGGACACCTACTGGATACCTACCAGGGGCATAGAATTCCAACCGTGCAACAAAACCCACGTTCTGGGGAGTCCTGCAAGTGTGTCTAGGAAGACTCCAGCTGGGAACGCTATCCATAAGTGCTCGGTCGACGATTTTGCAAATTTGACCCCAATATGCAAAAATTGCACACTCCCTTAGTAAGAAAAACCCTAGTTTCCAAAATGGACCTACAAGATGACACCTGGGCCATGGTACCGGAGGGGAGGGGCACCCCTAGAACTATCCCGACGTCCTGAATCCAACGGAGTTGATGGTTTGTAGATCCGAGCCACGGTCGTCATTCTATGGCTCATTCTGTCTCACATCCAAAAGGCCTTCAGGGACACCTACTGGATACCTACTGGGGGCATAGAATTCTAACTGTGCAACAAAACTGGGTTCCGGGGAGTCCTACAAGTGTGTCTAGGAAGGTACCTATTGGGAACACTAGCCATAAGTGCCCGGTCGACGATTTTGCAAATTTGACCCCAATGTGCAAAAATTGCACACTCCCTTACTGAGCAAAACCCTAGTTTCCAAAATGGACCTACAAGATGACACCTGGGCCATGGTACCGGAGGAGAGGGGCACCCATAGCACTATCCCGATGTCCTGAATCCAACGGAGTTGATGGTTTGTTGATTCAAGCCATGGTCATCATTCTATGGCTCGTTCCGTATCGCATCCAAAAGGCCTTCAGGGACACCTACTGGATACCTACCGGGGGCATAGAATTCCAACTGTGCAACAAAACTGGGTTCTGGGGAGTCCTGCAAGTGTTTCTAGGAAGGTTCCAGCTGGGAATGCTATCCATAAGTGCCTGGTGACCATTTTGCAAATTTTACCCCAATATGCAAAAATTTCACACTCCCTTATTGAGCAAAACCCTAGTTTCCAAAATGGAACTACAATATGACACCTGGACCATGGGACGGGAGGAGAGGAGCAGCCCTAGCACTATCCCGATGTCCTGAATCCAACGGAGTCGACGGTTTGTTGATTCGAGCCACGGTCGTCATTATATGGCTCGTTCCGTCTCGCATCCAAAAGGCCTTCAGGGACACCTACTGGATACCTACCGGGGGCATAGAATTCCAACCATGCAACAAAACCAGGTTCCGGGGAGTCCTACAAGTGTGTCTAGGAAGGTTCCAGCTAGGAACACTAGCTATAAGTTCCCGGTCGATTATTTTTCAAATTTGACCCCAATGTGCAAAAATTGCACACTCCCTTACTGAGTAAAACCCTAGTTTCCAAAATGGACCTACAATATGACACCTGGTCAATGGGATCGGAGGAGAGGGGCACCCCTAACACTATCTCGACGTCCTGAATCCAATGGAGTCGACGGTTTGTCGATCCAAGCCACGATCGTCATTCTATGGCTCGTTCCGTCTCACATCCAAAAGGCCTTCAGGGACACTTGTTGGATACCTACCGGCGACATATAATTCCAACCGTGCAACAAAACCAGGTTCTGGGGAGTCCTACAAGTGTGTCTAGGAAGGTTCCAGCTGGGAACGCTAGCCATAAGTTCCCAGTTGACGATTTTTCAAATTTGACCCCAATGTGCAAAAATTGCACACTCCCTTACTGAGCAAAACCCTAGTTTCCAAAATGGACCCACAAGATGACATCTGGGCCATGGGACTAGATGTGAGGGGCACCCCTAGCACGATCCTGACGTCCTAAATCCAATGGAGTCGATGGTTTGTCGATCTGAGCCATGGTCGTCATTCTATGGCTCGTTCCGTTCCTAGGATCAATCAAGCAAGACAAGCATTGGGTGATGGACCAATGGGAGAGAAGTTCATCTTAATGGGAGTAATTGGGTTTTGAATTTTTGGAAGCTTTTCCACTATGTTTCTATTTTTCCTCAGATTTTTTCACAATGTAGTGACAATTCCTAGATATAAATGGTGTTCCTATTGGTCTAGGTGGAGGAAAAATAAACACATACAACATCTCATTGAACTAAAGAACTAATGTATTGGTGTTGTAATTGATGCAACCAAATTAGCATAAGCATGGAAGTGGTTTGACCACCTTAACCACTAAAATAATGTATTAGTCAAATATGGGGTGAAGTGATAATTACATGTCAATGAACACTTATATTCCTCTATATGATTATAAATGTACCACTTTACACTAGTTATGGGATCAATAATGTATTCTTCTACTATGTTTTAAGATTAATATGGTATAGTAAATATTCTTGCACTAAGGTGTATTTATGTGTTTTTTTTTTCTTTCAACTCATAAATTCAAGACCCCTACAATTTATCCATGTCTCAATTCATGATTGTAAGAAAATATCAAACATGAAATTTATGTTGCAAACAACTTTATATAGCCATGCATGCATTATTAATTAGGTAGGCATGTAAGTTAATTGAGTGTGGAATTTTGAGAATATTTTATAGGATCCAAACAAACCTAATACATGTCCTATATGGTAGTTTGAAAGCTCCTTTATGCACGTGCGGGAGCTGACAGAACCCAGGTCCACTCGCCGGTTTGGGTTCCGTGCCCCCGGAGCAACTCCTCAAAGTGTCCCTGAATGGCCCCGGGGTGCCGGACCAAGATTCCCGCAGCAACCAAACCATGGTTCGGATCGTGAATCTGTTGATTCCGGTGGATCCGGGACGCCAGCTTTCAGCTAGGGGACCCCCCACAACATGCCGCAAACCCCCGAAAATTGTGTTATTGTGCCATCTCTAGAGCTAGGGTTTTGCTCAATGAAGGCCATGCCAATCTTGCTCAAGGGGGGCATTTCTCGTCTGAAGAATCTCGGGCATCCGTGGCCACCGTGGACACGTCCATAATGGCCATATGCACGTGTGGGAGCTTACGGAACCCAATTTCGCTCATTGGTTTGGGTTCCGTGCCCCCGAAGCAACTCCTCAAAGTGTCCCTGAATGGCCTTGGGGTGCCGGACCAAGATTCCCGCAGCACACAAACCGTGGCTCGGATCACAAATCCGTCAATTCTGGTGTATCCGGGACGCCATTTTTCATCTAGGAGTCCCCCCACAGCGTGTCTCCAACCCCCAGAAACGGTGTTATTGTGCCATCTCCAGAGCTAGGTTTTTGCTCAGTGGAGGCCATGCCAATCTTGCTCAAGGGGGGCATTTCTCGTCCGAAGGCTCCCAAGTGTCTGTGGCCACCGTGGACACATCCACAATGGCCATACTCACTTGTGGTAGCTGACGGAACCCAAGTCTTCTCCCTGGTTTGGGTTCTGTGCCCCCGGAGCAAATCCTCAAAGCGTCCCTCAATGGCCCCTGGGTGCCCGACGAAAATACCCGTAGAACCCAAAATGTGGCTCCAATCACGAATCCATCGATTCCGATGGATCCGGGACGCCGGGTTTCCACTAGGGGACCCCCCACAGCGTGCCTTGAAGTCCCAAAAACGGTGCCAATGTGCCATCTCCGGAGCTAGGGTTTTGCTCAGTGAGGGCCATTCCAAATTCGCTCAAGGGGGACATTTATCATCTGAAGGCTCCCGGGCATGCGTGGCCACTGTGGACAAGTCCACAATGGCCATACGCATGTATGGGAGCAGACGGAACCCAATTCCGATCATCGGTTTGGGTTCCGTGCACCCAAAGCAACTCCTCAAAGAGTCCCTGAATGGCCCCGGGGTGCCAGACCAAGATGCTCGCAGCACCCAAACCGTGGCTCAGATCGCAAATCCCTCGATTCCGATGGATCCAAGATTCCGGGTTTCAGCTAGGGGAGCCACCACACCGTGCTTCCAACCCCCGAAAACGGTGCTATTGTTCAATCTCCAGAGCTAGGGTTTTGATTAGTGAAGGCCATGCCAATCTTACTCAAGGGGGCCATTTCTCGTCCAAAGGCTCCCGAGCATCCATGGCCACCATGGACATGTCTGCAATGGCCATACACATGTGTGGGAGCTAACGGAACCGAAGTCTGCTGGCCGGTTTGGGTTCCGTGCTCCCAAAGCAACTCCTCAAAGTGTCCATGAATGGACCCAGGTGCCGGACCAAGATGCCTGCAGCACCCAAACCGTGGCTCGTATCACGAATCCATCGATTCCGGTGGATCCAGGACGTCGAGTTTCAACTAGGGAACCCCCCAAAGCATGCCTCGAAGTCCTGAAAATGGTGCCAATGTGCCATCTCCGGAGTTAGGGTTTTGCTCAGTGAGGGCCATTCCAAATTCGCTCGAGGGGGCCATTTCTCATTCGAAGGATCCCTGGCATGCATGGGCACCGTGGACACGTCCATAATGGTGTGTATTACCATTTTGGATGTGTCCACGGTGGCCATGCATTCCTAAGAGTTTTCGGACGAGAAATGACCCCCTTGAGCAATATTCGAAAGGCCTTCACTGAGCAAAACCCTAGCTCCGGAGATGGCACATTGGCACCGTTTCTGGGGATTGGAGGCATGCTGTGGGGGGTCCCCTAGCTGAACACCGGCGTCCCGGATCCACTGGAATCGACGGATTCACGATCTGAGCCACGGTTTGGGTGCTGCGGGCACCTTGGTCCGGCACCCTGGGTCCATTCAGGGACACTTTAAGGAGTTGCTCCAGGGGCACGGAACCCAAACCGATGAGCAGAATTGGGTTTCGTCATCTCCCACACATGTGTGTGGAAATTTTGGACGTGTCCATGGTGGCCACGCATGTCCGAGATCCCTCAGACAAAAAATGACCCCCTTGAGCAATATTCGAAAGGCCTTCACTAAGCAAAACCCTAGCGACGGAGATGGCACAATAGCACCATTTTCGAGGGTTTACGACACGTTGTGGGCGGTCCCCTAGCTGAAACCCAGCATCCTGGATCCACCGAAATCAATGGATTCGGGATCCGAGCTATGGTTTGGGTGCTGCGGGCATCTTGGTCCGGCACCCCAGGGCCATTCAGGGACACTTTGAGGAGTTACTCCGGGGGCACGGAACCCAAACCGGAAAGCGGACTTGGGTTCCTTCAGCTCCCACACGTGCGTATGTCCATTTTGGATGTTTCCACGGTGGCCATGGATGCCCGGCAGCCTTCGGATGAGAAATTCCCCCCTTGAGCGAATTTGGAATGGCCCTCACTGATCAAAACCGTAGCTCCGTAGATGGCACATTGGCACCATTTTTGGGACTTAGAGGCATGCTGTGGGGGGGGCCCTAGCTAAAACCCGATGTCCCAGATCCACAAGAATCGACGGATTCACGATCCGAGCCACGATTTGCGTGCTGCAGGCATCTTGGTCCGACACCCCGGGGCCATTGAGGGACACTTTGAGGAGTTGCTTCGGGGGAACGAAACCCAAACCAGTGAGTGGAATTGGGTTTCGTTAGCTCCCACATGTGCGTATGGCCATTGTGGACGTGTCCATGGTGGCCATGCACACCCAGGAGCCTTCGGACGGGAAATGGCCCCCTTGAGCAAGATTGGCATGTCCTTCACTAAGAAAAACCCTAGCTCCAAAGATGGCACAATAGCACCATTTACAGGGGTTGGCGACATGGTGTGGGGGGTCTCCTAGCTGAAACACGACGTCTCGAATCCACTGGAATCAATGGATTCTCGATTTGAGCTACGGTTTGGGCGGTGCGGGCATCTTGGTCTAGCACCCCAGGGCCATTCAAGGACACGTTGAGGAGATGCTTCGAGGACACAGAACCCAAACAGATGAGCAGAATTGGGTTCCGTCAGCTCCCACACGTGCATATGGCCATTTTGGATGTGTCCACAGTGGCCACGTACTTCTGGGAGCCCTCAGATGAGAAATGACCCCCTTGAGCAATATTCGAAAGGCCTTCACTGAGCAAAACCCTAGCTTCGGAGACAGCACATTGGCACCGTTTTCGCGGGTTGGAGGCACGCTGTGGAGGGGGGCCTAGCTGAAAACCAGCATCCCGGATCCAGCGGAATCGACAGATTCACGATCCAAGCCATGGTTTGGGTGTTGTGGGCATCTTTGTCCGGCACCCCGGGGCCATTCAGGGACACTTTGAGGAGTTGCTCCGGGGGTACGAAACCGAAACCGTCGAGCAGCCTTGGTGTTAACACCCAAAACATACCCCAAGGTTGTGGAGAGGCAGAATCAGGGTAACAGTAAAACCACTTTAGACTTGTGCTACTGACCCAGCACAATCAGAGAGGGATCTCTCTTGAAAAAGGACCGAAAATATTCAAAAAAGAAACGTGGAGCCTTAATACTCAAAATGCTCATACACAGCTCATTCAGAAGGTCAGATTTCTTGATAAGACAGGTTTTTTAAAGTTTGGTGGGATAATCATAAGAGGAAAAAACATTGGGCGATGGAGTCAAGGCGTTACACATAGATCGATCAACAGTGCTGCAGTGCGGACTATCAAAACAAAGGAAAGGTAGCCACCCTCTTGCCGTCGTAATGCTATTTTCTGGTGATAAAAGAAGAAAGTAAGAATAGACCATTGATACGAGCATCCAACGAAAATCAATTCGATGTCAACTTGAGTAGCAATATTGAGTGAACACCTGAGATAATAACCAGAGCTTGTTTCCAAGAATTCTATGCTATTATACACTGATCTCATATATGAAAGGGAAAACATAATGTAAATGTCTAACAGGAAGTACGAGCACATAAAGAAGAGAGAAAAAATAGACTACAAGTAAAGCAACACATGAATCTATGCAAAATGTCTGCTATAGGCACTGCCAATTGTATTAATGAAATTTTTTTCACACAGAACCAGATCCCCAAGCCTTAGCCAAATTATTTCCCAACCCTTTAGCTCTTCTATTACAACGATATTTATAGGATTTTAGCCTCGAATTGATCACCAGGAAACAGTTGAAACTGTACTGCCACCTAGACAACCTCAACATTGGGGAATATTACATACGTGTCGAACTCAAAACAGATTGATTAAGACGGGAAACAGGAATACGGTGATTAGGACGCTACCTTACTCTTGAGCCTTTAATTGGCCCTCTGGTTCAAAGAAATTCTCTATCCTCAAAGAGTTTTCTTCCTACGATTCTTCTGTTGGAGGGGGAGGTGTCACTTCCTCAGTGGAGATTACGAAATCCTTCCGAATCTCCATATCCTGGTGGATGTCTCACTTATCGTCAGGGGTTTCTTTCTTCCTTCGACGTCGAACCCTTCTGCACACCTGTCGCTCTTCGGGCTCTTCATCTTCGCTGGTGGAGCTAGTTTCCATGTGGTCGAATACCACAGGAGAGGAAGGAGCATGTTCTTCCTCCACCTCAGACCATGCCTGCTCATGCATAAAGACCACTTCGGATCCCTGATCCTTCTCCATGATCAAACTTTAACTGAAAGATACCTGGACTTCTAGGTGCGCCACCTTTTCCATATATTGATTTCGAACAGGGGACACAAGAACCACATTTATAACGACCTTGACAATGACAGCCGCTATGTGCGATCACCTTCGCCATGATGACCTGATCGAATTTCCCAATCGAGCGACAATGATGTATAAGGCTTGAGCTGACATGAAACATGCTTAGCTAGTATTTCCAGATAGATGGAAAAGCATACGACGGCGCTGAGGTGGCCCCTATCCTATCTGCAATCATTTCGGTGGAAGTAGAGATGCATTTAAGCCATCTACCTACCTGGCCAAATCTACACCATAGACCTTAACCTC
Organism: Larix kaempferi; assembly: GCA_027924585.1. Lineage (NCBI taxonomy): Eukaryota > Viridiplantae > Streptophyta > Pinopsida > Pinales > Pinaceae > Larix > Larix kaempferi. The sequence continues at coordinate 7,081,534 of BSBM01001023.1, forward strand.
ATTTTCATTTTGAACGTCAAATGGCACGGATCATACCAGGTTCGCAACTTTTTAGGACCTCCAGCTCTGCAATTCCAATCGCATCCACCAATAGGGCGGTTGGCCCCTTTAGTCTTCTCTTTAGCTTCTGGGTCTTCTACCCTCTGTCTCAGGTTTAATACAGGTAGTCTAAAAAGGTTTGGCGGTTCTCAGGGGGAGAACTGCCTATATGCGGCGATAACAGACTCCTTAGAAAATTCTCAGACTCGGGGAAAGGCATAATTTTGTCAATGCAACAAGGGACAAAGGTGACTGGAACCCTCTGTGGACGTCCAAATCCTCTGCCAGCAAACCCTCATTCTTTCTTAGTTTCAGGTTTAGATAGTCGAAACTCTGTATCATATACGTCAAAATCCCTGTCTTCCAGAGCAATCCTTACCCTAGCGCTACTAGAAACTGGTTCTTCCTCCATTTTCATGATATAAACAGACTTAGATTTGATGATAGCGGTGGTTATAAGGCTCTACCTATCCCTGAAAAGTTCTGAGAGCAACCCCTCCTGTCATCTTCCACACGCCCGGAATCTTCTGACCCCAACAGCTCGAAGACACAAATGTCAACTTCTCATGTGTGTCTTTATATATATAACCCTTCCCCTTTTAAACTTCGCTCTTCTCTGCCAACTATCCATCCTTTTTATCCGTCGATCTCCCGCACATTGATCTCGACCGTTAGATCTGATCTCACTTTACTGATTTGACATCCCCTCCATATCCACCATCGGATCGCCCTTTATGCCATGATATCCACCGTCTATTTATTAGCCTCATATACCAACAAAGCGGTATCACATGGCTTAAAAGTCATTTTCCTTACCACTTTTCCTCCTTGCGGCGTAATCTGGTGTTGACACCTGTCCAGCGATATATCTTGTCGCAACCACTACCTTTCTTATCCACTGCGCATCTTCCCGATGCGTCAATCCTCTGGGACCCTTGATCTCCTCCCGATACAAATCTACGGTGGGAATCTGTTGAATGTTTAACCTTTGGATCATTTCCGGTTGGAAGGGGTCCACACCACTATCTTTCTCACACTTCCAACTCTCATCACCGTCGATTTTGATCTTCCTCGCAACCCGAGCTGTTTATCCATCAGACGTATGTCATGAATAAAAACCTTTATCCCAGACCATTGGATCTTTGCTGACGAATCCCAACCATTGATCTCAGCACCACGATGGTTCCACATTCCGCCAAAGTGGTTTTTCCTACCATTTTCCCTGCTTGCGACGCTATCAGCAGGTGGCACATATCATCTGGTTTTACCCATCGCGACCACTCATTCCCTTTTTTCTTCACGCAACTTGGCCATGCAATGATCAACGGAGGCCGTTGATCTCTCTTGCGTGCTTAATCAACGGTGCAACCAGCTCTATAGTTAACCTTTATGACAATTTTGCATCGGACTATAGTCTTTTGGCCCATTTTTTTATCATATTTTGCATTTTAACATTTAGGCTTGAAATTTCTTCAAGCTTTCTTATGTTTAACACCCCCAAATCAACCCTTTCTCATACCTTAGCACCTAGCCATGATAAATAAGGCAATTTAAGGCCTTTTCCTGGGAATTTTCAAGACATCCATTCCCTTTTACCCTAGTCCTTGTGCTGAAAAACTAGGTGCTAACAACTGGCTCAAACTGGGGATGCTATCCTCCCTACGAGGTAGCAAAGAACCTCATAGACCACGTGCCTGATCCATTGGGCTTCCCATGTAGGGAAATATTCCTTGTAGAACACTTTCTTGGTGTAGAATACTTGGAGGGTTTGCCTAAAATCATTCATGGAAAACATATGAGGTGTATCCTGTGGCGACCTTTACCCAAACCAAAAATTCTCTGTCATACTGCAAACTGGAAATTTTCTTGAAACCAAAACCCTAAACTGAAGTTTTACATTCTGAAAACAAATTGGAAATTACTGAAAGAGATGCTCACCCTGTCAAGCTTATTTATGTACAGGCTACTCTATTCGAGAGGCTGCGGCTCTAGGTTATACAAAAATGCCAATGTACCCAGTCCAGCAACCAGCACCCCAGGCGGATCCTCCCATCATGCCCAATTAATTCCAGGACAGCGAGGGTCAATGGCACTAGGCGATGATGATGGGCGATACCCTCTTGAGTGAAACCAAGCTGCGCACTCCAGCTGGTGAAAATTTTCATATACTCTGCTACTGGATCATATAAAGCGATTTACGCTCTACATTCCTCTTGCATCCTAACATATTTTATTTCAAAAGAGCTGTAAGTAGACCATTCAGTTTTCTATGTGTTCATGTCAGGCCTACGGATTGCACACCTTTGACAAACTCTGATCAAGACCCGAAAATCATGCCTACTGAAACCCCGGCACGACCTGGTGAGACTAAAACAAGCAACTTCGAGCACCTCTCCATGATGTGGCTGTCCTTTTGTAACTTGGGAGGTTGCTTCTGCATAAGAGCTATCTATAACATCTCTTATTGGGCTACTTATGATCCTTGGGTTGAAAACCTGGTTATGCTCTGGAACTTCAAAAGAAACTTCGCCCTCTCCCCCAAAGAGAAGAGAAAAGGCCATTCTTCTTGAAAAACAGACTCCAGGTTTGAAAAGCCTGCACGAAAATCATGCTGCCTACCGTGGTCTCCCTCAAGCACCTCGATTATCTGGTCAGTTTGCTGGAGATGTTGGCCAAACCCAAAAACTTCTTCAAGGGTTCTATAATCAGCTTCAATCCAAAAAGGGAATTCCGTATAAGAATCACGTGGGCCACCCTGGTCATCTTCTAGCATCTCAGCTAACTGGTCAACCCGTCGAAGGTACATGTCGGGCCTAAGACTTTCTTCAAGAATTCCATATTTTTCCTCAAGGATCGCATATTCTTCTTCAAGGACTCTGTATTCTCTTTCAGATTCAATCCGAAAAGAAGCCTCTGCCTGTTGGGGCTCGCCAGGAACCCTTTGATCGCTAGCTCTTCCTTCCTCTCTCCGATTATGGTAAGGTTCCTCCTGCAGAGTCTCACAGTTTTCTTCATTCATGGCTTTCAATATTTCCTTTATTCTGGCGAATGATTCAGTTTCGGGGAAAGGGGTTTCACCACCTTCGAGCTCAATATTCTGATGGGTCTCAATGGTGGAGTCAGGAACTGCCACTGAGTTTTCCTCTTTGGCTGGTCTCCCCAAATGGTGAAACTAACTGCATGAAAGCTCATCTTTATCCTCTATTCAAAAAAATCTTCTGAAGTCCCCCAAATAGTCCTCTTCATATTCATCATATTCAGGTGGATTGAAATCTCCATCAGAACCATCAGTAATAGAAACTTTAGCAGGCTGATTACAATTTACATAAAACAAACCAGAATTACCTCCTTTTGGCTCCCCACCGGGCCAATCACTTCTCTGCTCATTATGGAAAAAATTGGAATGTAAGGCAAGTTCCCCTTGTTCACGTCTCTCTTCGAATCTTATTTCTTCTTCAATCCTTTCATCATTATCTTGGTTTGATAACTTCCCAGACATCCTAAGATTGTCTTCAACCTCCAATGCATCAATGAACATATGTTGCAAATTGGAAGACCTTCTCTCCAAAAGATGGAAAGATAAATCACGAGGAAAAATATATGCATAGTGTATTTTAGCAGTGTTCTCTAGGGGTTGAATTTCATTTGGCATGTTATAATAGATGCTTGCAAACCTCCTGTTAAAGCTAGAAATGGTTTCATCTTCTTTCCTTCTTATGGAGTAAAACTCTGAAAGAACTAGGTCCCATGACCTTCTCCTACCCCAAAACTCCAAAAAGACATCAGAGAACTCTTCCCATGTATCAATAGACTCAGGTTGCAAATGCTTGAACCATTTCTTCACATTTCCTTGGAAGGATTGGGCAAAAGCCCTCATACAGACATCATCATGCTCTAATTCAAAACGTTCCAGAAAATGCTCAAAACCCTGAAGATGTCTTTCAACAGTAAGACTTTCGGATTCTCCATAAAATCTAGGAAGGTATTTGTGGTATTTTGGAGGAAATTCATGAAGAACAAGGGGTAGTTTTAAAGGGCTATATCTCAGCTGAGCTCTGGAAGTATGTGTAGGGAGGCTATCACTGGCCTTACTTTAGAGAGATTCATAAGGCTGGTTATGACTCCTACATGGTTCAAAGGAAGGGATGGGGTCAACTCTAGGGGTGAAAGGAGAATGTACATTTTCAAATTCAAGTGAAGGATATACAAAAGAGGCTCTGTCATGACCTAGAGCTCTCCGTTGAGACATGAATTTTTTGATGTATATACATAAAGGCACAAGGAGACTAACACAGAAGAATAGGACCTCTTTGAAGAGATTGATACTTAGATACCTGGACCTTAATTCTTCCATATCCAAGGCAACTGAGCTTGTTCTCCAGTGGAGTCTGCAAATCGGATTCAATCATGAGTGGAGTCGCCAGGTGAATGGTATGCAACCTTCTCAATGTCTGACTGTCGTTCACCATAAACAATCAGATCTAAAACTTTTCATTCTCCCAGGGATGATAGAACACTTGCTCCCCGGCAGCGGCGCCAATTTGTTAACACCCAAAATGTACCCCAAGGTTGTGGAGAGGTAGAATCAGGGTAACAAAAAAACCACTTTAGACTTGTGCTACTGACCCATCACAGTCAGAGAAGGATCTCTCTTGAAAAAGGACTGAAAATATTCAAAAAAGAAACATGGAGCCTTAATGATCATACACAGCTCATTCGGAAGGTCATATTTCTTGATAAGACGGGTTGTCTAAAGTTTAGTGGGATAATCATAAGAGGAAAAACATTGGGCGATGGAGTCAAGGCGTTACACATAGATTGGTCAGCAGTGCTGCAGTGCGGACTATCAAAATAGAGGCAAGGTAGCCACCCTCTTGCCGTCGAAATGCTATTTTCTGGTGATAAAAGAAGAAAGTAATAACGGGCCATTGATACGAGCATCCAACGAAAATCAATTCGATATCAACTTTAATAGCAATTTTGAGTGAACACCTGAGATAATAACTAGAGCTTGTTTCCAAGAATTCTAAGCTATTATACACTGATCTCATATATGAAAGGGAAAACATAATGTAAATGTATAACAGGAAGTACGAGCACATAAAGAAGAGAGAAAAAACAGACTACAAGTAAAGCAACACATGAATCTCTGCAAAATGTCTGCCATAGGCACTGCCAATTGTATTAATGAAAAAAGTTTCACACAGAACCACATCCCCAAGCCTTAGCCGAATGATTTCCCAACCCTTTAGCTCTTCTATTACAATGATATTCATAGCATTTTAGCCTCGAATTGATCATCAGGAAACAGTTGAAACTGTGCTGCCACCTAGACAGCCTCAAAATTGGGGAATATTACATACGTGTCGAACTCAAAACAGATTGATTAAGACGGGAAACAGGAATATGGTGAGTAGCGGACGCCACCTTACTCTTGAGCCTTTAATTGGCCCTGTAGTTCAAATAAATTCTCTATCCTCAAATATTTTTCTTCCTGCGATTCTTCTACTAGAGGGGGAGGTGTCTCTTCCTCAGTGGAGATTACGAAATCCTTGAGAATCTCCATATCCTGGTGGATGTCTCGCTTATCTTCAGGGGTTTCTTTCTTCCTTTGACGTCGAACCCTTCTGCACACCTGTCGCTCTTCGGGCTCTTGATCTTCACTGGTGGAGATAGTTTCCATGTGGTTGAATACCACAGGAGATGAAGGAGTGTGTTCTTCCTCCACCTTAGACCACGCCTGCTCGGGCATAAAGACCACTTTGGATCCCTAATCCTTCTCCACCATTAAAATTTAACTGAAATATACCTGGACTGCCAGGTGCACCACCTTTTCCATATATTGATTTCGAACAGGGGACGCAGGAACCACGTCTATAACGGCCATGACAATGACAACTGCTACATGCGATCACCTTCGCCATGATGACCTGACCGAATTTCCCAATCGAGCGACAATTATGTATAAGGCTTGAGCTGACGTGAAACATGCTTAGCTAGGATTTCGAGATAGATGGAAAAGCATACAACGGCGCTGAGGTGGCCCCTATCCTATCTGCAATCATTTCGATGGCAGTAGAGATGCATTTAATCTGTCTACCTGCCTGGACAAATCTACACCATTGACCTTAACCTCATTTTTATTTTGACCGTCAAATGGCATGGGTCATACCAGGTTCACAACTTTTTAGGCCCTCTAGCTCTGCAATTCCAATCGCATCCACCAATAGGGAGGCTGGCCCCTTTAGTCTTCTCTTTAGCTTCTGGGTCTTCTAACCTCTGTCTCAGGTTTAATACAGGTATTCTAAAAAGGTTTGGCGGTTCTCAGGGGGAGAACTGCCTATATGCGGCGATAACAGACTCCTTAGAAAATTCTCAGACTCGAGTAAAGGCATAATTTTTTCAATGCAACAAGGGACAAAGGTGACTGGAACCCTCCGTGCACGTCCAAATCCCCTACCAGCAAACCCTCATTCTTTCTTAATTTTAGGTTTAGATAGCCGAAACTCTGTATCATATACGTCAAAATCCCTGTCTTCCAGAGCAATCCTAACCCTAGCATTGCTAGAAACTGGTTCTTCCTCCATTTTCATGATATAAACAGACTTAGATTTGCTGATAGCGATGGTTATAAGGCCCTACCTGTCCCTAAAAAGTTTTGAGAACGACCCCTCCTGTCGTCTTCTTCATCTTCCACACGCTCGGAAGCTTCTGATCTCGACATCTCCAAGACACAAATGTCAACTTCCCATGTGTGTCTTTATATATATAACCCTTCCCCTTTTAAACTTCGCTCTTCTCTTCTAGCTGTCCATCCTTTCTATCCGTCGATCTCTCGCGCATTGATCTCGGCCATTAGATCTCATCTCACTTTACTGATTTGACATCTCCTCCATATCCACCATCGGATCGCCCATTATGCTATGATCTCCACCATCTATTTATTAGCCTCATATACCAACAAAGCGGTATCACATGGCTTAAAAGTGGTTTTCCTTACCACTTTTCCTCCTTGCGGCGTAATCTGGTGTCGACACCTGTCCAGCGGTATATCTTGTTGCAACCACTACCTTTCTTATCCACCGCACATCTTCCCGATGCGTCAATCCTCTGGTACCCTTGATCTCTTCCCACTACATATCTACGGTGGGAATCTATTGAATGTTTAACCTTTGTATCATTTCCCGTTGGCAGGGGTCCACACCACTATCTTTCACACTCTTCCAACTCTCATCACCGTCGATTTTGATCTTCCTCACAACCCAAGCTATTGATCCATGAGACTTATGTCATGAATAAAAACCTTTATCCCAGACCACCCGATCTTTTCTAACGAATCCCAGCCGTTGATCTCAGCACCACGATGGTTTCGCATTCCGCCAAAGTGGTTTTGCTTACCATTTTCCTTGCTTGCGACGCTATTAGCAGGTGACACGTATCATCTGGTTTTACCCATTGCGACCACTCATTCCCTTTTTTCTCCGCGCAGCTTGGCCATGCGACGATCAACGAAGGCCGTTGATCTCTCTTGTGCGCTTAATCAACGGTGCAACCAGCTCGATAGTTAACCTTTATGACAATTTTGCGTTGGACTATAGTCTTTTGGCCCATTTTTTATCATATTTTGCATTTTAACATTTAATCTTGAAATTTCTTCAAGCTTTCTTATGTTTAACACACCCAAATCAACCCTTTCTCATACCTTAGCACCTAGCCATGACAAATAAGGCAATTTCAGGCCTTTTCTCGGGAATTTTCAAGACATCCATTCCCTTTTACCCTAGTCCTTGTGCTGAAAAACTAGGTGCTAACACTTGGGTTACATCCGCTCCCACATGTACGTATGGCCATTGTGGACGTGTACACAATGGACATGCACGCCTGGGAGCCTTCGGACGAGAAATTTCCCCCTTGAGCGAATTTGGAATGGCCCTCATTGAGAAAAACCCTAGCTTCGGAGATGGAACATTGGAACTGTTTTTGGGACTTCGAGGTTTATGATTATGGTTTTTTGATGGAAGCCTAGGTGCATTTTCTAAATAAGAAGAAGAGAAGCAGATGTATTGCATTGGAGGACTTTTTTTAGTGATTCATGCATGTTATATCTCCTTGTAAAGCCAGATGGACCACATTTTTTGCAAAGCCAAGGATTGAAATTTACATTATATGTGTGTGATATCCATCGACGGAGAGTAGAGTTGATATTTTTTGTGTGTGATATTAACATGTTCATGTGTTCTTGCATGTACCCCAACGTTCCAAGAAAAAGAAATATTTATATTTATTTGCAAGGCAAATTTAAGGTCTTGGAGATGACTGCAACCTTTGTATCTCATAATCACAAGCCACTGACATCATTGAAATATGAGATCATGGTAGTGGAAGAAGTTGCAGAGGTGTTAGAGGCCTAAATATTGAAATAGTTCAATCCCAACATAAAGCATCTCATTCTTATCACCAACCAAATGCATATTAGGGTTTGATGCTAGAGTATAAGACCTAGGGTTTGAGGATTGAAATACCAAGATGGACATGTAGACTTGGATTCTATAAGTTGAGTTATCTAGTGGTGTACTTGTGTGTTGTGACAAACCCTTCTAATAGTGATCCTATCCCACTTGGAGTCCAAATACCCCCTATTGAGGGTACGTGTGGTGGTTCATGGATTCTAGGGCTAGATTAGGTTAATAGGGCTAGATTAGGTTTCTAGGATTCTAGATCAGTTTCCTAGGGTTAGATTAGTTTTTCTAGGGCTAGTTTAGGTTTCTAGGACTAGATTAGGTTTATAGTATTCTAGCTTAGTTTTCTAGTGTTAAGTTAGTGTTTCTAGGGTTAGTTTAGCTTTCTAGGATTTATAGGGCTAGATTAGGTTTGTAGGGTTATATTAGTGCTTCTAGGGTTAATCATGCATGAATAAACAATCACATGGCTATAAATCATAACTTAATCATAAATCAAACAGCAAATAAACGATATAAGATAACGATATCAAATTAATTATCTAACATGAATCACATTAATCATGCATGAATAAACAATCACATGGCTATAAATCATAACTTAATCATAACTCAAACATCAAATAAACGATATAAGATAACAATATCAAATAAACTATCTAACATAAATAGCATTAATCATGCATGAATAAATAATCACATGGTTATACTATGTACCTCAATCAATTAGGCCTTATGGATCCTCTCGGTTTTTTATTGTCTCGAAGAACCTCTCGTGCTCTGCATGAGGTAGTAAGTAGCATACCTTGTTTGATGTCTTCTTTGACATCGTTTGCAGTTGGATGTTTGTACCAACGATCAAGTGCATAAAGTGATACACCCGTGAACTTGGTCTATAATCTGTGTATGTGTAGCCATTGCTCTTTGGTCCCTTTCCATCTACTGTAAGATATTCCCCCTGAACAACCATCGAGCCAGTCAGAAAGGTAATGCCTTCACTATCGGTTAATGATGTGAGGAGGGTTTGCTTCCCCTAGATGCATTGTGCCAACCAATAATTCGTCCCAATTGCACTGTCTGCCGGGGTGATAACTGCGTAGATGTGTCCTGCAAAAATGCATGTTACGGTCATATTCCAACAAGTAGTGGTTTGATAACTTGGATAATTACAAAAACAAGGAGGGAACCGAGATATGCATGCAGAAATGTTTACCTGGCTTTACAAGATCATATATATGATCATATTCATTCGAAATAGAGGATTGGCCTTCCTCTAATTCGATTGTTTCAACAACCGCACGTGCGTCCACTACAAGTGATACATGATCCCATTCATCAACCCAATCGATTGATTCACACTCATCCCACTCACAGCTGCTGCAAGGCCCACAAAAGTAAGTAAGTTTCCCCGTCCATATTTCAAATAAGGGGTTGTTTGAGCTTCGAACCGAATGAAATCCACGAGTGCCTTGCACAGTACTACAACTATAAGAACGCGATCGATCTATATCAACCACATGCTAGAAATTTCTAACAACATGTCTTCTACCTATTGGTATGTGCTGCTCTGTGGTTTGATCTGACATTTTTCCAGAGCACCATCAAACTATGGATTCTGCATCTCGAATATGAGCATTTGACATGCACCCCATCTCCTCCCTTCGTAGGGAGGTTTTGAGACATGCTCCAGCCCCATCATGCTCTCCCTTTCCATGCCTAGTCTCAAAATAGTTCGATATATGCAGCACATCATAAGTCTTGTGCAAAATACTCAACCACTAGAATACACGTGCATTTTTGAACTGGCCTGCACAGCCATCTGACCATATCCAATGCTGATCCATCTGTATACCTCTCTCCTTCAGCTGATCATAGATAATTATGAAGCAATGCTGCACATAATGCAGGTCGTGGCACCTGTCGTCACTAATGTAGAAGTTGGTCTCTTTCAATATTATCCTCATGTCATTGCTTCTCTCTGGCGCATGCCTATACGTGATATTTACCATTATGCTAACTTGGTCTGAATGGAAGTATTGACTTTGAATCTCATTTTGTGGCTGCAGGGTGTAGTTTTCAGCAAAGTCCACAACTGACAATATTGTGCCATTGGGAAAGATGTCCCTGCACTATCTGTACTTTTCATCCTGCGATCGTGCTATATGGACACGCTGTACATACTGCTCAGTCTTTTGGTAGAATTCCTTCATGAAGTTGCAAATTTGTACCTGGTGCCACAAAACCAAGGGCATTAATACAACATGACATTTTCAATCTGAATATATATGTACAAATTAAACATGTACGGTATGAAAGTATGCAAACTTAGATTACCTATGACTTCACCAATGCAATTTTTTTGCTTTCCTTCGCACTATCTACTTGATATGTTATGTACTTGAAGTTCTGCATTTCTACTGACATCCTACCAAATTCGTGCTCCTCGGTTTCATGGATGCATCGGCTCCATAATGCAAATCCACTGCAACTGGAACATGTCCCATATAAACATGATCTTTTATAATATTTTTTTTTCCTTCAGGTCTTGGACACATTATGCTATGTATAAATTCTATGGATGCATTCGGTGGTTGTAACGATGGGCATTCTTACACAATGTTAGTATGCAACTCACAAAATATATGTCTATATGTATCATAATAGCACTCAAATTCTACATGGTATCTACAGCAACATGTGTTGCGATCAATGCAAATTCTAACATACCAAGGTTTGCATTTTTCAAAGGACCTTTATCCCAAGTTCAATTGTGTGTGCTCATTCTTGAACCTCTTGTAGAGTTTTGTTTGTGTCATGTCAAAGAAGTGCTTAAAATGGGGTTCACACCCCTTAATGCCTTTTCTCAACTTTAACACATGTCTTTGATTCGATGACGGTCTAGTGTTATCATGCCAAAACGTTTGTACTAGTTCTTTAACAGCTTCAATAAGCTTCATGTCTGAACGAGGTAACCTACCAACAAAGGCCCAACAATATTTTTGGCTTGGGGTCTCAAGTTTTTCTCTAATAGCAGAATACTTTTGAAGAGTCTTTCTATCTTCTTTAAAGATCTTACATGTGTGTGATAGCAGGCGATGCTGACTTATGGATTTGTCTACGATCGATTCCGACAGTACACGACGGGCCGCATTAAAATCTTTTGTACGAGAATTTTTTCCAATCAAATTAAATGCAGATTGTAGATTTCTAACAACATGATCATTGGCCTCTGAACTTCTAACTACCTTTATGCCCAAAATTCTCCTAACATGAGCTAGACAATGTGATTTTAACAAAGCCAGAAACAATTGACATTTTGCTGCAACGGTTTTGGATTCAAAAAATTATTTGATTATCCTGCTACAATGGAAATCAATAGTGCGTTTGGGCAACTTACCTTCAAGTCCTGAAGATGAACTTTCATCCACATGAATACGTCTGGGAGTTCTTCTTCGTCCACTTGATAGTTGAGGCAAGGGAGACGGAAAGGAAGTACGAGTCTCGTCACCGGTTTGTTGTGGCCCTTCGTTCACAATTTGGTCCTGCAAGGGAGTGTGTTCGACATTTGTGTGCTCTTCTTGGGGAGGTTTCCAATTAACAACCTATTCAACATACATACCTTCATACTCGACATCAAGCAAGATTTGATTGACTTCAACCACTTCGTTGTTGCTTGTTGGTGGATCTAAGGCACTAACATCTTGATGTCTACGGTTTTCCATGTACAACCTGGCCTTTTCTCTTATCTCATGGGCCTTTTCACGGGGCGGCTCCTTCCTTCTAGACTTTCTTTTATTATTACATCTATTTCCCATATTCAATAGGTTTTTTTAACAAAACAACAATATCACCCCTGCAAGAATGAACAACAAATAAGATATTAAAACTCGAACTGCATGATTATTAAAAATCGATGTAGCAATTGATTATGTACAACAACATCTAGTGAGAATGTTTTCATATAATCTTAAAATCTATTGAGAATTCCCTAGATATAAAAACATCACCTCTAGGAACTCAATTGGATGGTGGTATGGGATGCTAGTAGAAGCACATTTCCTACAAAAGGAGAAGCTCCTACTCACTTCATTTTCATGTTTTGGATGAGGGAAAATATCCCCAAAAGATTAAGAGTTTGATTCTTTAGGTGTTTGTGTGAGTTGTTGTATTGAAATCATGAGGAATTCAACAAATGTTTGCATACTAGATGGAGTTATGTGATTATGAAACCTTATTGGTGGTGATGCAAGCAATTTTTTTTTATTATCTTCATGAAAGGTTCAAAGCATTGCTTGGTGCATGTTGTAGTTTTTTTGTGGTAAGATGTTTTTATTGTCTATGTTGAAGATTAAGAAGACTAAAATACATCTATCATACAATTGATGAAGAAAAACTAAAATAGATACAATTCAAACAAAGTGAATGAAGACTAAAATACATTTAACAAGAGGAAGAGGTCACCATACCTCAAGGATTATGATTTCTCTTTGCTTCAAATGTAAAATGCTCTTTTGATGTATCCACTATATGTAAGAAGAGTTCAAGTGTGTCCAAGCAGCATGAGAATTCAATCCAAGGAGCCAAATAGAGTGCAACTGTTGTGTATCCAATCGAAAGAGCCAACATGAGCCCCAACTCTGGTGTATTCTATCCAAATTGTCAAAGAAACACCAAATGGTGTCTGAATTCAATCCAAGATGCAATCGGTTGTCGGACTGTGCATGAAAACAGAGAAGAAAATGCGTGAATGAGAGAAAAAATGCGGGAGAATAGCGCGGGTTCTTTTCTGAATTTTATGCTCAACAGGGACGTGCACGCGCTACTAGCGCGTGCACGTCATTAGCACGTGTGAGCTCCTGTTGAATGTTAAATTGTTTGGTGGGTAACATTTACTTCATTACTCCATTTATTGCCAAATAAATTGAGCTCCTCCCCCATAAAGGCCTTTAGACCCTCTTCTAAACATTAATCCCTAAGTGCATAAGTGCACAAGATGATGAGGAGGAGGAGGGTGATGACAATGAAGATGATCATGAAGCGGATGAAGATGATAAAGATAATGATGTTGATGAAGATGAAGATGATGGAGATGATGATGAAGATGTTGAAGATGATGATGAGGGTGATGAGGATGATGATGATGGTGATGAAGAAGATGATGATTGTGGAGATGTTGATGGGGAAGGGGGAGATGACAATGATGATGAAGAGAAGGACGACGATGAGGATGAGGATGAGGATCATCATCATCATCATCATCATCATCATCATCATATGATGATGGGGATTATGATAGAGATGATGAATGGAGATGATGACGATGATCATCATCATCGTGTTCATCTTCGTCAGCATCATCTAAATCGTCTTGAGGAACCTAGAGATGAAGATGATGATGAAGATGATGATGGTGATGAAGATGAAGAAGATGATGATGATGGAGATGTTGATGAGGAACCTAGAGATGACAATGATGATGAAGATGTTGATGATGATGATGATGGTGATGGTGATGAAGATGTTGATGATGATGGTGATGGTGATGAAGATGTTGATGATGATGGTGATGGTGATGAAGATGATGATGATGATGAAGAAGAAGATGATGATGACATGATGGAGATGTTGATCTAATGATGAAGATGACGATGATGATGGTGATGATGATGAAGATGTTGATGATGATGATGATGAAGAAGATGATAATGATGGAGATGTTGATGAGGAACCTAGAGATGACAATAACAATGAAGATGTTGATGATGATGATGATGGTGATGATGATGATGAAGATGTTGACGATGATGGTGATGGTGATGAAGATGATGATGATGAAGAAGAAGATGATGATGACATGATGGATATGTTGATCTGATGATGAAGATGACGATGATGATGGTGATGATGATGAAGATGTTGTTGATGATGATGATGATGATGGTGATGAAGATGATGATGATGAAGAAGATGATGATGATGGAGATGTTAATGAGGAACCTAGAGATGCCAATGACGATGAAGATGTTGATGATGATGATGATGGTGATGATGATGAAGATGGTGATGATGATGATTATGGTGATGGTGATGAAGATGATGATGATGGTGATGATGATGAAGATGGTGATGATGATGATTATGGTGATGGTGATGAAGATGATGATGATGATGATGATGATGATGATGATGAAGTTGATGACATGATGGAGATGTTGATCTGATGATGAAAATGATGAAGATGATGATGATGATGGTGATGATGATGAACATGTTGATGATGATGATGATGGTGATGAAGATGATGATGATGAAGAAGATGATGATGATGGAGATGTTGATGAGGAACCTAGAGATGACAATGATGATGGGGATGTTGATGATGATGATGATGGTGATGATGATGAAGATGTTGATGATGATGGTGGTGATGATGATGATGATGGTGATGGTGATGAAGATGATGATCATGATGATGATGAAGAAGAAGATGATGATGGAGATGTTGATGAGGAAGGAGGAGATGACAATGATGATGAAGATGCTGATGATGATGATGATGGTGATAGTGATGGTGATATTTATGAAGATGATGATGATGATGAAGAAGATGATGATGATGGAGATGTTGATGAGGAAGGGGGAGATGACAATGATGATGAAGATGTTGATGATGATGAAGATGTTGATGATGATGGTGATGGTGATGAAGATGATGATGATGATGATGATGATGACGATGAAGAAGATGATGATGATGGAGATGTTGATGAGGAACCTAAAGATGACAATGATGATGAACATGTTGATGATGATGATGATGATGATGATGATGGTGATGATGATGAAGATGTTGATGATGATGACAATGGTGATGAAGATGATGGTGATGATGATGATGATGAAGAAGTTGATGATGATGATGAAGAAGATGATGATGATGGAGATGTTGATGAGGAAGGGGGCATGACAATGATGATGATGAGATGGTGATGATGATAAAGATGTTGATGATGATGACGATGGTGATGAAGATGATTATGATGATGAAGAAGAAGATGATGATGATGGAGATGTTGATGAGGAAAGGGGAGATGACAATGATGATGAAGAGGATGATGATGATGATGATGATGATGATGATGATGATGATGATGATGATGATGGTGAGGATGATGATGGTGATGGTGATGATGATGATGACCTGATGCGGATCATGGTGATGATGATGATGATGATGATGATGGTGATGGTGATGGTGATGATGATGAAGATGTCGATGATGATGACGATGGTGATGAAGATGATGATGATGATGATGATGATGAAGATGATGATGATGGAGATGTTGATGGGGAAGGGGGAGATGACAATGATGATGAAGAGGAGTACGATGATGATGATGATGAGGATGATGGCGATGAGGATGATGATGGTGAGGATGATGATGATGACGGTGATGATGATGATGGTGATGATGATGATGAAGAGAAGGACGATGATGATGATGATGATGGAGATGTTGATGAGGAAGATGATGATGCTGGATTGTTGATGAGGAAGGGGGAGATGACAATGATGATGAAGAGGATGATGATGATGATGATGATGATGATGATGATGAGGATGAGGATGATGATGTTGAAGATGTTGATGATGATGACGATGGTGATGAAGATGATGATGATGATGATGAAAAATATGATGATGATGATGGATATGTTCATATCCATGATGATGCAGATTTTCATCATCATCATCTTCATCATCATCATCACCATCATCATCAACATCCTCATCACCATCATCATCATCACCATCATCATCATCACCATCATCATCATTATCATCCTCACCATCATCCTCATCACCATCATCCTCATCATCATCATCATCGTCCTCCTCTTCATAATCATTGTCATCTCCCCATTCCCCATCAACATCTCCAACATCATCATCTTCTTCATCATCATCAACATCATCTTCATCACCATCGTCATCATCATCAACATCTTCATCATCGTCATCATCAATTCATCACCATGATGATGATGATAATTATGGTGATGGTGATGATGATGAAGATGTTGATGATGATTACGATGGTGATGAAGATGATGATGATGAAGAAGAAGAAGATGATGATGTTGGAGATGTTGATGGGGAAGGGGGAGATGACAATGATTATGAAGAGGAGGACGACGATGATGATGATGATGGTGATGATGATGGTGATGATGATGAATATGTTGATGATGATGACAATGGTGATGAAGATGATGATGATGATAATGGTGATGAAGATGATGATGATGATGATGAAGATGATGATGCTAATGGAGATGTTGATGAGGAAGGGGGAGATGACAATGATGATGAATATGAGGATGATGATGATGATGAGGATGATGGTGATGATGATGAAGATGATGATCATCATCATCATCATCGTGATCATCATCATCATCATAATCATCATCATCATCTTCATCACCATCATCATCATCATCATCCTCATCACCACCACCACCACCATCATCATCATCATCATCATCATCGTCGTCACCATCACCATCATCATCCTCATCACCATAATCCTCATAATCATCATCATCGTCCTCCTTCTCCTCCTCCTCCTCCTCCTCATGATCATCCTCACCATAATCATCATCATCATCGTTCTCCTCTTCATCATCATTTTCATCTCCCCCTTCCTCATCAACATCTCCATCATCATCATCATCACCGTCGTCATCATCATCAACATCTTCATCATCATCACCATCATCATCGTCATCCTCATCACCATCATCATCTTCATCACCATCATCATCACCATCATCATCATCATCGTCCTCCTCTTCATCATCATTTTCATATCCCCCTTCCTCATCAACATCTCCATCATCATCATCTTGTTCATCATCATCTTCTCCATCATCATCATCATCATCTTCTCCATCATCATCATCATCATCTTCATGATGATGATGATGATGATGATGATGATGATGAAAATGATGATGATGAAGATGATGATGATGATGAAGATGATGATGATGATGATGAAGATGATGATGATGCTAACGATGAGGATGATGATGAAGATGATGATGATGATAATGAATATGATGATGATGATGAAGATGATGATGGTGATGACAACGAAAACGATGATGGTGAAGATAATGAAGATGATGACAATGATAAGGGTTAGTGGTTAATTTTTATTTGACTAGACACTTTAGAGGTTAGAATTACGTGGTTAGTATTATAAGGGTTAAGGGATATATATCATTATGTGTTAGTATTTAGGAGTCTTAGGGGATATACTAGTTTAGGATTATCGTGGGCCAAGAGTTATGGTGTTTAGTTGTACTAGGGACTAGGGATTGAAGCACCTAGGGACAATGGTCAAGGGTTTGGGGATTGAGATATATGGGTCATGGATTTATGGTTACAAGGATGAATATTTATATGTACATTAGGATAATGCGAGTTAGTGATTTTGTGTAATAGTATAACTCCTAACCCTTGTGGTGAAGGAGAGAAGAGAGGGGTGAGGGAGGGAGGAGGGATTGGATAGAGTGGAAGAGAGTGGGGGGGATTGGGTGGATAGGAAGATAGGGGGTGGGGTTATAGAGAGGTGGGGGTGGGGGGGGGTTGTCCCAACCTTAGAGGAAATCTCATCTTATTCAACAAAAACAGTGATTCAAAAAAATTTGGAATTTTTATGTCTAGGAATGGAAATTAGATTTTGTAGAGATAGAAGCAACGCCTGCGCGGATCCACCGGAATCCAACGAGATGGACTAATAAGACCGTTTCCGAGGGTTGGAGGCATGCTATGGGGGGTCCCCTAGCTAAAACCCGATGTCCCAGATCCACTGGAATCGACAGATTCGCGATCCGAGCCAGGGTTTGGGTGTTACGGGAATCATGGTCTGGCACCCCAAGTCCATTTAGGGACACTTGGAGGATTTGCTCCGGGGGCACGGAACCCAAACCGTCACATTTGTCAGACAAACCTTCGTAGTGAACTATGAGTTTTCCATATTGCAGCCGAAGGGAAACGTAATACCATGAATGGTCACCATTGCCAGGATGAAACTCAAGACCACTGGCAACACTCCTCAGACGGAGGGCATGGGTCATACTGAATTGAGAAACTAATTGAGGGAAAACGCAGTGAGAATCTGAGACGTTTGCATAGTGAAATGGATGCAGAATGAATGAAGAGTGGGTGGCAAGAGAAATGGATGTGGGACGTCGTATGCGAGGAAATGGCGATGGGAATTGATTGATAAGATCAAATTAAATTCGCACGGTGGTAATTATAAACTATTCTTGTGTCTTCCATTGTCAGCTGCACTTCAAGCTTGAAGGTGGTAGCCTTGGGACTAGACATAGGTCGCAGGTTCGAACTGAATTGAGGATATTCGAACGTGTGACCTATGTCTAGTCCCAAGGCTACCACCTTCAAGCTTGAAGTGCAGCTGACAATGTAAGACACAAGTGTAGTTTATTACCACCCTGTTATTTTTTTGCTGCAAATTATATGTTTTCTTTAATTTCATTTGTCAACTTTATGTATCCCTTTATATGTTTTCTTTAATTTCCTTTGTCAACTTTATGTATCCCTTTATATGTTTTCTTTAATTTCCTTTGTCAACTTTATGTATCCCCTTGATAAAGGAAATTAAAGAAAACATATAAACGGATACCTTGTTTTTGACACATGGAATGTGCGTGCAAATAAATGGGTGGGCACTAATCAACGTGTGCACGTTAATCAACGCATGCGCGCTAATCACTATGTGCGCGCATCTACACGTGCGCACTCTTAGACACGCATGCACGCATCTACGCGTGCACGCTCTTAGACACACATGCATGCATCTACGCGTGCGCGCATTTGCGCGCACGTGTCTCTGTATTCAAATTGTTTTTGGCTCCCTTGCAAACTTGGAATTTGCTTTGGATTGCCAAACCTTGAGGCTTGGTCTGATTTATGGTAGAACACATCAAATGATGTAACGTCATGTTTTTCACACCTAGTTCTGCATATGCTCCACAAGTGCACTGCAGATGAAATTGCACACACTTGTCGAGCTCTGTGTGCAAATTCTAACTATATATTTTTTAAATAGATCTGTTGTTGTTTTCTATTTTTAATTCATTTTTCACTGCACTCATGTCAAATTTGTAAAAAACATAGGTCGTTTATTTGGCCTATAACTTTTGATTCGCTTACCTATTTCGAGAACGGAAAAGAACCCGCACAAGAGTACAAGAATACCTACAAGATAATAAAAAAATTGATTATTTTCCGACCATGATATGGTGTACCAACACTTGACCATGTCATTTTAAGGCTTCACGGACTTTCGTAATTTAAAAAAAAATATAAAATTAACTTTTAAAATTTTGGAAAAATAGCCCCCGCACAAGATTCGTTTGCTCCCTACACCTCTACATATTTTTTTCTTCATAAATTGACAATTTACATAACAACAGGTGGCTCAACTAAAACATGTGCATTATGTTTTAGAGAAAAAATAACATACCAATCTTAAAATAATGACATTTTGGGTTGGTTATACCACATTTCCATAAATAAAAGTTATATATTCCGGAAGGTCGTCCGTTTTTCTACGTTTCATCTTCTTACACCTAATTCGAAATTTTTTTGTAGGTACCTCTAATAATTCATTTTAATGATAATATTTCTGTTTTTCCAGCATGTCATTGCAACTAACGTGTCATAATTGGGTATCATTACCTTGCACCATCCCATATGCTTTAATTTCCAATTAAAAGATAACAACATACTCATTTACCCATGTTTTCGTTGATCATGTGCTTTGAAAATTAAGGGTGGAAAATAACAACCTACTGAGAGTGAGATAATTAAGTGATAAACTTAAGAAACAAAGAAAGCGTGGAACCTAGAATCCTTCCCTAAGGTTAATGTCAGGCCACATGTAATGCAACATATAAAATTTTTCAAGGTTAACATGTTGAATCAATGGTGTAAATGAAATTGTGAAATTTTAATTTTCAATTAGAAAATATGTTTTTATTAAGGACTTTAATTTTCAATTAGAAAATATGTTTTTATTAAGGACTTTAATTTTCAATTAGAAAATATGTTTTTATTAAGGACTTTAATTTCCAATTAAAAGATAACAATTGACCCATTTACCCATGTTTTTCATTGATCTTGCACTCTAAAAATCAAGGGTGGAAGGGTGGAACAAAAAAACCTACTAACAGTGACACAGATAACTCAAACATAACATGTGTCGACATTATGCATCTAAAGTACATTAAATGATAAAGTTAGAAAACAAACAAAAGGTAGAACCTAGAATCCTTTCTAGAGGTTAATGTTAGGCCACATGTAATGCAACATACCAAAAATTTCATGGTTAACATGTTGCATCAATGGTGTAATTGAAATGTGACATTTTATTCCAAAGGACTTGAGTTAAAAGGTGATATAGATATAATATGCCCTTTCTAGAGGCAATTCATTAAAAAACACATCGATTGAGATTGTACTATTATGTTCTCCCCTTCCTTTGTCAGAAGAATTTTAATAAGGCTATTTTTCCAAGGTATGGATTATTTTGGATTCCTCAACTATTATTGCACGTGAACTTGTACATACCAAGCTACAACAAATATTTTAGGGAAGTGGATTTGTCTATGTATTATCCATGATGCAAATCTTACGGTAAAAACTATTTTTTGGGCACAAGTTTTGCTAATATAGAGCCAGTGTTGTGATACATTTTTTCCATTGAAATTGACAACCATGGGATTGAATTTAATTTTCAATGTGTTTTTGTGGGGGGGTCAAAATTTGCACCAACTAGTTCATGGTTCCTTCTTTCTTCTTTGGGCCATTCACTTTCCCTCGACTATAAATGGATAAGAATAAACCACTCTCAACTTCAAACTTGGTTAGAATCTTTTCTACCCATGAGTAAAAGTAATTGTTTCAACCAATTACTAAGACTACAAGAATAATAAAATTTTATTAAGTTTAACATATATCAAATAAATTATTTACAAAAATATGAATAGATAAGTAAAAAGCTTTTAGCAGCAAGACCTATAAATTGTAACTTGGAAGTATTGAAAGTGTACAAAGTGGTATTGGGAGCCTCTCACAACAAAACCAGTTTCCATGACTTTGTCTAGTCTCAAGTGTTAGCCCACCTCAATATCAAAATAACAAAAACAATTTCATGTTTAAGAAAAAACACATAATAGCTTCATTAAAATTTGTTTTTAAATTATTATCAAATTTAAAAAAAAAATAATCAATTGTTAAGTTATATTTTCTTGTTATAAGTTTATGTCAAACAGATTCCATTAATAAAAATTACTTTAAAGTTTTTAAACCACTTACCATTAATATTAAGTTATATTTTCCTGTTATGAGTTTATAAACAGATTCCATTTATAAAAATTACTTTAAAGTTTTTAAACCACTTACCATTAATATTGGGTAAATAGAAAAAAAATGTTCAATATCAAATGGTTGATCATTAATAGTCTGAACAGAAAAAAATAACTCAAACAGATTCCATCTGTAATAATTACTTTAAAGTTTTGGTGTTCTAGTGATTGAAAGTAGAACTTTACACTATTATATATATATGCTTTTGCTAATGACCGCTACCCACTAGGGTTTTGACCCTATATTGGTTCCTCCCTTTTATAAATGTTGCGTATGTTTTTTTTGGATATTATATAAGGAGTATAATTTTATATTGTAATTATGTTGGGTAGGATTAGATTTTGTTTGTTTTTTTGTTTTATCTAAATATAAATACATAATAATGTTTGTCTTTTTTTCTAGTGTTCAAATGTTCATGACTGACCTCATTATATCAAAACTACTCAGACCATAACCATATTTATCATAAATAAATTCATTGGTCGATCCATTGCCATGCCTTAAAGTCCATATTTTTATACACAATAAGATAATTCACTTGAAAAAACCTAGGTCCATAGATAATGGCTTGCATGATACTTGTTATGTTGTTCCACATTTTCATGATGTACTACTACAAATTTATGTAACTTCAGTGAGGGCGTCTTCTTATATACACATAAAGGTTTTATAATAATAATTGTTGCTATTTATAAAGTGGGGTTTAAGGAAATGAGTTTTTTATCACTCTTAATTTAGATGAAAAACATGTATTTCATTATCATTAACTTGCAAATTGAACTTGTTTTTTATCTTTTATTTTATAAGCATAGATAAATCATATGTTTGAAGTTAAATAGTTAAATACATTGAATAATTTAGTGAGAAAAGATATAATATATACTAACATTTTAATATCCAAATGACATAACTAAACACCAACACTTTATATTTAAATTAGAACATTGCAAATACAAAGATTATATTGCATGCAACTTTGCCAATAGGTTTTGGATCTAGTCTAAAATTAATAAAATTAATAACTTCTGGTTTGAATTTTGAAAATTGAAATTTAGATGGCCTGGATTCCCCATGGGCAGGCCAGCTAAGTGACATCTAATATGTTTTGTGACAATGGTATGGTTCTTTTTTAATATAAATATAATGTAAAAATAATACAAATGAAAAAAATTATATTTCGAAAATTTAAAAAAAAAAAAATTCAAACTAATTCATTTTAGATTTAAAACAATTAATCTAAAAACTTATTATTCAATATATTAAATTTAAATTTTATTAAAGTTTTTATTTTCAAAACTGTTGGTAAAGTAATATATCATATTGAATTTATTAATCAGCATAGATTTATCTAAAGGGGATTTATCAAACGAGAATTAATTTGAACCTACATGTTATTGTTTATAATTTGAGCCTGACGATGAACACTGAAAGAGTTGCACATCTTCCTCTACTAAACTGTAGAATACGTCTCTTAACACAATTAAATTATAGAATATCATCTCAAAACCAAAATTTCAATATATCCATCTCATTAAAATAATAAAATTCTGGACCAAATAAAGCACCTTTGCATCCAATAAATAATACAATAACTTTAAAAAATAGCCATACAATAGACTATCTCGCTATCCAAGAGCAGACCATTAGCGGAAAGGCTTGAAGTACAAAACCAGCGCCGCTAGAGTCACGAAGTTGAGCGCTACAATCAAGAACGGCGTTTTATTAAAATTCCAGTTGAGGTCCTGCCTGAGAGTCGTCAATAAGTGCAACTTCCTGTCCAATAACTGCAACTGCCTATCCAGTAACCGCAACTGCCTCTCCAGCAACTGCTTATCCAGTAACCGCATCTGCCTCTCCAGCAACTGCTCCACCCCGCGTGAATCTCGCATGTTTTCGACTGTTACGGTATGGATGTCGCGGAAGCTCATATCATGCTCCCTCCCACTTAAATGCTCTTCAGCGGCCAATTCTGGTGACTGGTTCTCACTCATTTCCAGCACCTCTCCTCTGTTTTGCTCTCCACGCGCTTCTCTCGTTATATCTACGTCAACACCGTGTTCCATGGCCATCGTTCTTCAAACGAAGTGTTATCGTTTGCTCCTCTTTGTGAATTCTCCACGATAAAATGGAAGAGCGAACGGGGATTCAGTCGACGGCTGCGTCTTGCTAACAAGAGGGAGATCCTGGACTTAACCTTTTTTGGGGGGGCTAAACGCCCTGCCAGAGAGTGACTCTTGCCCTTCCAAGTCACTCAGTCGATAGATCTTCCCTGTACTATTTGGACCATCTGTGCAATAACTGTATTTGCCCACGCCACGTCGTTTTTCTACGTTACCATTGCGGCCATGGTTGGAATTTGAAATCTAGGTCATCCATCAAATAGTTGGAATTTGAAATCTAGGTTATCTATCAAATCTGACTATTAGAACCATTTTATAAAATGTTTTTTTGTACAATCAGCAATTTACCCATCAAATTCCAGCCCTGATTGCGGCTATTAAGCTCCGCACATGAAGAGGAAAAGGAGAAGAAAGTACAAGAACTCAAATCTAATTTGAAATTTATATTATTTGTCTTAATTTTATTGGATATTTATTAAGACTTTTTCTAAAACTGCCAGTGTTGTGAGAAGACCTCGGCGTTCTTTTGAAGCGAAGTTTTCATAATGATACCTCTAGCAGGCTTTTCGCATCATGTGGAGAGGATATGTGAGACTTTAATGTAACGCAAGATGTATATTTGATAGATTGAATCAATCATGGGTATTTTTATAAATCAGGTTCAATTCTTGTAAGTGACATGATGCTCTTGTTGAGCCCTATTGTAATGATTGTATTTCAAGCTTTCATTGATTCCTTGGAAATAGCAGGAAGGTGATTTTTCTGCTAAAAAAAACCATAACATTCAACAAATCATAACCTTCACCACCATAACATTCAACAAATCATAACCTTCACCATGGATGTGATTTTTGCACTGTTCAAACATAGTGTTAAGTTTTCTCAATTTATAGATGTACGTTTTGAGCGGAATATACTTCATCATTCTTTACCATGATATTGTAAAAATATAACTAGCATAGATCCATCTTAAACCTAAATCTATTAAACACAAAAGAGATCAAATTTCTTAAAATGTGTTTTTTTAATTGTTTACACATTAAAAAAAACTTATCTTGAAATAAAGTGACAAACATCACAACATCACCTACACTGATTTGTAAACACCTTGCTCTCAATATTAAAAATCAAAATTAATTATGTATAAAATAAATTATTTTCATACATTGTAAAAAGCAAAAAAACAGCAAATAATAAATACAAAATGATTATGAAAATCAAAAGTAATTGCATATGAAAAAAATTATATTCATACGTTATGAAAAGCAACAAAAAAATAATTGTTTAAAACAAAATTTAAATTAACATACCATAAAAATAAATAATTTTTTTTTCAAATAAAAAAAACTCACAATTTGATATTGTAAAGTAAATCAGAATTACAAAATCATAAAACAGTATCATGATCTGGTCAAAAAAACTAAAATGAACTCTATTTCTATTAAGTTCAAAAGTATTACATACTCACGTCAACTAGTATCATGATCTGCTTAAAAAATAGAAATGAACTCTATTTCTATTTAGTTCTATTGAGGTTAAAAGTAAACAAACTCAACAAAATAATAATTCTATTATAAAATGAACTCTATTTCTATTTAGTTCTATTGAGGTTAAAAGTAAACAAACTCAACAAAATAATAATTCTATTATAAAATGAACTCTATTTCATTTAACAAACTGACTTATAATAATTTTATTATAAAATAATTTATATAAAATATAAAATATTATAAAAAATAATAGATTGGTTATATAAAACATTTACAACGATATATATATAATTATATAAATTAGATTAATTAAAACTTTTTTCTCAATATTTATACTATAAAAAAAAAATTTACATTTTAAAAGATTTGATCTCTCTAGAAACTTGGTAAATCCCTTTTAAAATAGATCTATACTAATTATATTACAAAATAAACTCTATTTAATCTAAATTCAAACTTAATACAATCACATAAACTAACCAACAAAGCATTCCGTAATAATATTCAACCCAAGCAGTACAAAACTTTAATTTCATATGAAAACCCAAAGCAGAATCACCATGGGTAGTAACAGCAGGAGATGGGTTTGAAAAGCTTTACTTCCATTCTTTGCTATCCAAATTAAGCATCAGAACCAATCCCATATATTCCTGAATAAATATCACGGAAGAGCAGTATAAAGAACAACCAAAACCATTACCCCTAAAGAATCCCCAAACCATCCATCTATCTATTTATAGTAGAGCTCTTATGAAAAGCTCATCCAGTAAGTCAATGTCGTTAGCGACAAAGTAGTCCTTATTTCCACTTCCTAAGTTCATAGACATGTGCAATTACCACCTCAATGGTGGCGTGATTTTTTATTTCATTATAATATTCTTAATATTATATAAATAATTAATTAATAATTGATTTTTTTAATTTTTAATTTTTCAATATTTTAAATTTATGATTATTTTTTTATATTGATTTTTTTAAATTATAAATTTATTATTTACTATAATAGATCCATATTATTAGATTAAGTGTTATTGAGGGATCCAATTTTTTAAGGTGTAATTTTTTTACATATTTATGTATTTTGATCCTAGATCTACATAAGATGGAACTCCTTTTTATTTTTCAATTATTTTATGAGTACATGAATTTTACCTCGATAGATCCATTTTAATTTTTTAATTTTTTTAATTTTATTAGCGCACATGAATTTTACCAACATAGATCCATCTTACCAAATAGATCCATTTTTTTTTTTTGTTAATTTTATAAGTCTACATGAATTTTACCACGATAGATCCATCTTACCATATAGATCCACCATAATTTAATTTTTTTTTATGAGCCAACATAAATTTTACCAAATCTATCAAACACTAAGAGCATCCAATTTTTTAAGGTGTATTTTTTTTTTACACATCATGAATTTTGATCCCTCTAGGTGCTTAATAGATCCATAAGATGGATCTATGCTAGTTTTAATTTTTTTTATGAGCAGACATGAATTTTTTGCATGTAGAAGAGCGAGGTGCTCTACATCGCAGGATGAGGGAGATGGTCTCATGTAAAGTAACCAATTTTTTAAGGTGTTTGTTTTTTTAACTCATTAAAAAAATTTACACATCATGAATTTGGATCCCTCTAGGTGCTTAATAGATGGATCTATGCTGGTTTTAATTTTTTTAATGAGGAGACATGAATTTTTTGCACCTAGAAGAGCGAGGTGCTCTACATCGTAGTATCAGAGGGAGATGGTCTCATGTAAAGTAATGTACCATAATGTGGATCCCTCTCTATGCCTATATTTAAGATGGATCTATGTTGGTTTAATTACATTTTATTTTTGTTAATGTTACAATACATTACTTTGCCTAACAACATCTCCCCATGTTAGGCTCTAGACGAGCATAGATCCCTCTAAAAAATTATACATCAAGATATTTGTTTGGGTGCCAGATATATCTATGTTTAATATGAAGTCGATATAATTTAATATTTTTTGTTTAAGAAGACATCATTTGCATTTTTTTATGGGAACGTCATGTTACATAACTTACCAATTACAATATCTTCCCCATACTCGGCTGTAGAGCACCTCGCTACTCTTGGTGCTTAACAAAAATGAATACAAATATATATATAGATAGATAGATAGATAGATAGATAGATAGATTTAATATAATATTCATTTTTCATTTTAGTTAACTTGAATCTTATGACAAATGTAAACTAGCAATTGCCCCAAGAAGGTGCATACGTCGATATGTTGATATTGGAGGGTGAGCTCACTAGAAAAGGGAAACTAAAACCAAATTAGCGAGTTTTGTAAAGGAGGAATTATGCATATTTGTGAAAAAGATGTAGCAGATTTGACAATGATTATATTTATTTCATTTCATTTCTTAAAAGAAGTCAATGAAATCCAAAGATAAACTATTGATGGGAGAGGAAGAGAAAGAGGAAGAAAAAGAAAATGCCAAGAAGTGGAATAAGAGAGTTGTATAGAATGAATAGTTGTCTAGATAAGAGCCATGGAAGAATCGACATGAGCAATTAGTTCTTTAAATTAGTGCATTAGAACATTAAGATGTGAGGTGAGCGTCCTTGATTCATGTAGAATTTTCATGAATTGAAGACCTTATGAGCCTTTTTATAACAACTATATATAAGTGGTGTGTAGACAAAGGTGAGTGTGAATAGAAGTTGCACTAGAGCAACAAAACAATTGTTCTCAAAGGTTGAGAAGGGAAAGTTCTTGTAGAAAATTTTAAGCATATAGATTTCTTATTTTTTCTACATATAATTTACATCCATGCATAAGCATTCAATATGATGTTTTATCCCTTCTTGATGTTCTTGGAAATGAAATATTTCACACATTGAAGATGTGAAAATTTCAAAATTCTAAGTTTTATTTCTTATGGAAGATATTTTATTGGCATTTTCTTTCTTATGAATGGGTTTTGAGAAAAATGCATGGTAGACTATGCTTGGAAGTAATATTTGAGGAGAGGATTAATATAGGAGATATTTATTCCCAAAAATATTGTATGGAATCTCTTCTCTTATTAAACATTTAGTTTGAATTATAAATGAAATATTGATGGCTTTATATTAATACTTGTCAAGGTTTATCAATTCCATATATTTTCATTGGAAGATTGATGTTTTTGTACATACAAACATGTAGATATACTTTCCAAGGAAATGTTACTCATTTGTTATAGTTTTGTACTATTGTTGTTTGCACATACTTCAAGGACTATTTTTTGTGTAGGATTAGTGATAAGATGTTTTAAGTTTATAGACAAGGTTAATAACAATTTTTATAAACATTTATTCAAAGTTTAATTTTATATTAGTGCTTCCGAGCACAATACAAAATGTAAATTTTTCCTTTTTAAGTACAAAGTTTATGTTTGGAGATCTGGTGAAAAGGTAGACTTGTGCAAGACATGGATGAGATGTTGAATTGAAAAACTCAAGTTCCTTGGCGTAATCACTTTAGTTTCCTACATGTGCATGATAGATGCTATACCCCCATTAGGATATACTTAATAGGTTGAGGTTTCAAACAATTTGAATTTACACAATTTGTAGGTCCAAGGTTTTCATCATCATCTTCTATGCCTTTTTGTTTCCATTGGTTATTGCAATCGCCTTTCCAATATCTTTGTCTCAAGTTTGAGCACTTTTAAAGGAAATAGGGGCTATGCAACTCTAATTGGATTAGTAAAACAAGTGGAAGCTAACAATGCTACAAGAAGAGGAAAAATGATCACAACTTATTTGTTGTTTCCACCCACATGTTGCAAAACATTCTTTTCAAAACCCATTCTTTAGAATATTTTTTCAAACCTTAAACTTGTTGTAGGAATCTCATTTCATGGATATGTTGAGAACATTGTAGCAGAACAAGTGTCATCGTTTGTATGGAAGTTCTTGGAAGAAGTCTTCCCAAGTCTACCTAGTTGTGGATGCGGGATTTTTATGTGCATTTTGGGAGGCATGGTGGGGTTTTTGTATTGGTGCAGGAGAATCCTTCAAGCCATGCCCATGATCCCTAATAGAAAAACTGAGGATGTCAGGGCCGATGAAGGGTTTTCTGTAGATGGATTGTTGGTTGCACGACTAAGGATATTAGAGCATGTAAAGGGGTTTTTCATAGATGGATTGCTAGTTGCAGTGAAGAGATTTAATAACATGCAAGACACTTCAAAGGAACATGACATTGAAGACAACTCAGAACATGGTAGCTTAGTATTATAAGGGAAAATTTCTATAGGTATGACACATGGTGCATGTTGAGTTAGAAGAGTGGTGGTGAATATGTGTTTTTCTCTAAGAGCAGGTTTCTACAATTTTTTTTCTTGGCCTTATTGTTCATGCTTAAGAAGTTGTCTATTGCATACATTGTATGCAATGTAAAATATCAAAATAAATAGGGGCCAATGTAGGCTTAGTGTATTTAATATAAATATTGTTTCGAGATGCTTTGAAGTTGAGTGATGAGAGAGAGAAAGAGGATCCTCAACTGAATCATCAATCACAATAAAGTGGTTGAGGCACTTTGTAATAATGTACTAATAATGTAATAAATAGGTTGAGTCGCTCTCTAATAATGTCATCTAGAGACTACTTAAGGCCAAGGCGTCCTAGCTATTTGATCAAAAGATGAATGACAGGAGAGAGAAAGAGGCTCCTCGACTAAATAATCAATCACCATAAAGTGGTTAAGTAACTCTCTAATAATGTAATATAGAGAGTACTTGAGGCTGAGGGGGCTAGAAGGATTGGATGTTTGATTCAAGTTGAGGATTAGCACTAGAGTAAGGAGGTCGACCCACCCCTAAGATCTAATATCGAGGAAAGAAGCTTTAAGTTGAAACACTAACAAGGAAATATAAATAAGCATAATGAAGAATGGCAATACTTCCCACTGACCACACATACAAAAAATTACCACTCCTATGACTCAAGTATTTTGTTGAATCAAGAAAAGACATATGTTTTCCTTTGACTGTGTACTTTATTTATTTTAAATTTGCTTCAAGAAACACATCCCAAAGTTGGGGGCCTGCACCACTTAACATCTACTTCCTACAACTTCGGTGCCACATCTGAGGCACATCTATGCTTCCAAGTTCGTCTGAGAGTTAGAACCAACACCATCTCTTTTTGACATGTCATTAGGTTTCAAACCCAACCAATGAACGAAAAACCCAATGGAGGTATTGTTGAATTTGACTTTGAAAAATAAGTTGATAACAAATTAGGGTCTTGAATGCAACATTGGAAATGTATAAACTAAATTTTCTTACAAATTACCAAATTGGCTAGTTTTCTAAGAGAACAATGCCCGATGGCAACATCATAACAAATAATAAAATATCCTTCATCATTCAAACTACAAGACATCGAATTGTAGAGACCAAACTGGTTTTATAATCTAAATTTTTGGAAAATAGATTTCCTAAATGTGGTATATGGGAATCAAACATGTAACATCACTCGAAGGTAAAAAGGAACCCAATACAAAAAATTGTATAATCCTTGAAATCTAAAAAGCAAAGTTATATTCTTTTCTCAAAAAATGTGAAAGGAAATCGATGCAGATTTTATTCTAATTTGACACCCACTGAACTTAAAACTACTCTTTTATTCTCTGTACATTTCCACCTTGAATGGCATTCAATAAGTTCAAATAACAAAATAGAATGACATAAATTAGCTCAGAATGGAAACAATTATTTATTATCGATGAATGAATCCAAAAAGGCATATTATTGTAATCTTGCTATTGTAAAGCCACACACATAAAATCATAGAAACATTATAATGAAAAATTATCAAATGAGCGAAACAATATAATGGAAAATTGGTAAATGGTAAAATAAGTATTCATAGGTAGAACAACTCAAGATATTCCTTTTATCCAAGCAAATAAAAGCACCAATAGATGCTAAATGGTAAGATTTTCTTGATGAAAAGCACCTATAAAGAATGAATCACTGGTGAGAATATTCAATTGTTACATTACTTATCCTATAATGAATGACACACTGGTGTGGATGTTCAATTATTACATTACTCTCACCATGTAAAACTAATAAAATAAGATCATAGTGGCCCACACCACAACATTTTCTATTAATGTTGTCACAAAATTCAACTACTTTTTAAAAGCCATTTAAAATTCTGCATTGGAAACATCGCCCTTACCATATCCTCCGAATTGTTGATAGATTTTGGTCACAATAGGCTTGAAAACATATTCTACTTCCCTGAGATTCTCCTCATATTCTTCCTTTTCGGATGATTGGTTTTCATCCAGCCATTTGAGAGCCTCCTTCAATGCTGCATCTATTTTTATCCTTGTCATCTGATTCAATTTTGTCAACAAGATTGTCATTATCATTAGTTATGTTTTCTCGTTATACACATAGATTTCCAAACCCTTATGCATTCTGTTAACACCTATTTTGGTTTCCACCAAGGGAAGAGCCATAAATCCCAAAAATGGCTATTTGTCGAGTGATTTCAAGCCGAATGATAGAGCCACGATGAAAAGAATGAGAAAAACCAGCCATAAAAGTGTCTTCCGCAACTAAAAAGAACTAAATGGGCTTCTTCCACAGCAAAAGAAGATTGGATGGCTAGGATCGAGGAGCGGATCAGATCAATGGTTAAAATGGCGTTCCTCAAGTCTGTTTTTATGTTCCCGCAATCCACATTGTGGATTGCAGATTGCAGAGGGACAATTTTCCAAATGGTGCAAAAGTATGTTTCTGAATCCCGCATTCCGCATTGAAGATTGTGGATTGCGGAATGATGATTTTTCAAAAGGAAGAAAAAGTAATTTTCCACTTTCCGCATTCCATATTGCGGATTGCAGATTGCGGAAAAGGTAATTTTCCAGAAAGCACGAAGTCGAGGTTCCAAATCCTGCATTCCACGTGGCGGATTGCGGAAAGGCCATTGCGGAAAGGCCTTTGTGGAAGTTCATTGCGGAAAGGCTGTTGCGGAAGGGAAATTGTAGAAAGGTCATCGCAGAAAGGCCGTTGCGGAAGGAAAATTGCGGAAAGGCTGTTGCAGCATACAAATTATTTTAATCAAAATAGAGATTACACCACAACATTCATACATAAAACACACAGATTTACCCTAGAAACCCTTAATGGGGAAAACCAACAAAACTTAGAGCTGCACCTCTCACTTTTCTCATTATGGTTATTAACTACGCACAATATGTAGGTATTTTCTAGCTTCCAAAACCCTTATTCGGTGACCCATATTATAAATATACCCCAATCCCTTGACTGGGATTAAATTACACATTTTCAATTAATTTCATATGAAAACCCAACTTTAATTTCATATGAAAACCCAAGGCGGAATCAAACCCATGGTTTTGAAAATTAAATTACAAAACTTTAATTTCATATGAAAACCCAAGGCGGAATCACCACGGGTAGTAACGGCAGCAGTTGGGTTTGAAAAGCTTTACTTCCAGTCTTTGCTATCCAAATTAAG
Source organism: Larix kaempferi (assembly GCA_027924585.1). Classification (NCBI taxonomy): domain Eukaryota; kingdom Viridiplantae; phylum Streptophyta; class Pinopsida; order Pinales; family Pinaceae; genus Larix; species Larix kaempferi. Next base: position 7,114,639 of record BSBM01001023.1, read on the forward strand.
CATCAGAACCAACCCCATATATTCCTGAATAAATGTCACAGGAGAAGAGGATAAAAAACAACCAAAACCATTACACCTAATGAATCCCCAAACCATCTATCTATCTATCTATCTATTTATAGTAGAGCTCTTATGAAAAGCTCATCCAGTAAGTCAATGTCGTTAAGGACAAAGTAGTCCTTATTTCCACTTCCTAAGTTCATAGACATGTGCAATTACCACCTCAATGGTGGCGTGATTTTTTATTTCATTATAAAATTCTTAATATTATATAAATAATTAATTAATAATTGATTTTTTTAATTTTTAATTTCTCAATATTTTAAATTTATGAATTTTGTTTTTATATTGATTTTTTTAAATCATAAATTTATTATTTACTATAATAGATCTATATTATTAGATTAAGTGTTATTGAGGGATCCAATTTTTTAAGGTGTAATTTTTTTACATATTTATGTATTTTGATCTTAGATCTGCATAAGATGGATCTCGTTTTTATTTTTCAATTATTTTATGAGTACATGAATTTTACCTCGATAGATCCACCTTAGATCCATTTTAATTTTTTAATTTTATTAGCGGACAAGAATTTTACCAACATAGATCCATCTTACCAAATAGATCCATTTTAATTTTTTAATTTTGCTAATTTTATAAGCCTACATGAATTTTACCACGATAGATCCATCTTACCATATAGATCCACCATAATTTATTTTTTTTTTTTATTTTATGAGATCCAATTTTTTAAGGTGTATTTTTTTTTTTACACATTATGAATTTTGAACCTCTAGGTGCTTAATAGATCCATAAGATGGATCTATGTTGGTTTTAATTTTTTTTATGAGCAGACATGAATTTTTTGCAGGTAGAAGAGCGAGGTGCTCTACATCGCAGGATGAGGGAGATGGTCTCATGTAAAGTAACCAATTTTTTAAGGTGTTTGTTTTTTTTACTCATTAAAAAAATTTACACATCATGAATTTTGATCCCTCTAGGTGCTTAATAGATGGATCTATGCTGGTTTTAATTTTTTTAATGAGGAGACATGAATTTTTTGCACCTAGAAGAGCGAGGTGCTCTACATCGTAGTATCGGAGGGAGATGGTCTCATGTAAAGTAACGTACCATAATGTGGATCCCTCTCTATGCCTATATTTAAGATGGATCTATGTTGGTTTAATTACATTTTATTTTTGTTAATGTTACAATACATTACTTTTCCTAACAACATCTCCCCATGTTAGGCTCTGGACGAGCATAGATCCCTCTAAAAAATTATACATCAAGATATTTGTTTGGGTGTCGGATATATCTATGTTTAATATGAAGTCGATATAATTTAATATTTTTTGTTTAAGAAGACATCATTTACATTTTTTTTATGGGAACGTCATGTTACATAACTTACTAGTTACAATATCTTCCCCATACTCGGCTGTAGAGCACCTCGCTACTCTTGGTGCTTAAAAAAAATGAATACAAATATATATATATATATATATATATATATATATATATTTATTTAATATAATATTCATTTTTCATTTCAGTTAACTTGAATCTTATGACAAATGTAAACTAGCAATTGCCCCAAGAAGGTGCATACGTCGATATGTTGATATTGGAGGGTGAGCTCACTAGAAAGGGGAAACTAAAACCAAATTAGCGAGTTTTGTAAAGGAGGAATTATGCATATTTGTGAAAAAGATGTGGCAGATTTGACAATGATTGTATTTATTTAATTTCATTTCTTAAAAGAAGTCAATGAAATCCAAAGATAAACTATTGATGGGAGAGGAAGAGGAAGAGGAAGAAAAAGAAAATGCCAAGAAGTGGAATAAGAGAGTTGTATAGAGAGAATAGTTGTCTAGATAAGAGCCATGGAAGAATCGACATGAGCAATTAGTTCTTTGAATTAGTGCATTAGAACATTAAGATGTGAGGTGAGCGTCCTTGATTCATGTAGAATTTTCATGAATTGAAGACCTTCTGAGCCTTTTTATAACAACTATATATAAGTGGTGTGTAGACAAAGGTGAGTGCGAATAGAAGTTGCACTAGAGAAACAAAACAATTGTTCTCAAAGGTTGAGAAGGGAAAGTTCTTGTAGAACAGTTTAAGCATATAGATTTCCTATTTTTTCTACATATAATTTACATCCATGCATAAGCATTCAATATGATGTTTTATCCCTTCTTGATGTTCTTGGAAATGAAATATTTCACACATTGAAGACGTGAAAATTTCAAAATTCTAAGTTTTATTTCTTATGGAAGATATTTTATTGGCATTTTCTTTCTTATGAATGGGTTTTGAGAAAAATGCATGGTAGACTATGCTTGGAAGTAATATTTGAGGAGAGGATTAATAAAGGAGATATTTATTCCCAAAAATATTGTATGGAATCTCTTCTCTTATTAAACATTTAGTTTGAATTATAAATGAAATATTGATGGCTTTATATTAATACTTGTCAAGGTTTATCAATTCCATATATTTTCATTGGAAGATTGATGTTTTTGTACATACAAACATGTAGATATACTTTCCAAGGAAATGTTACTCGTTTGTTATAGTTTTGTACTATTGTTGTTTGCAGATACTTCAAGGACTATTTTTTGTGTAGGATTAGTGGTAAGATGTTTTAAGTTTATAGACAAGGTTAATAAGAATTTTTATAAACATCTATTCAAAGTTTAATTTTATATTAGTGCTTCCGAGCACAATACATAATGTAAATTTTTCCTTTTTAAGGACAAAGTTGATGTTTGGAGATCAGGTGAAAAGGTAGACTTGTGCAAGACATGGATGAGATGTTGAATTGAAAAACTCAAGTTCCTTGGGGTAATCACTTTAGTTTCCTACATGTGCATGATAGATGCTATACCCCCATTAGGATCTACTTAATAGGTTGAGGTTTCAAACCATTTGAATTTACACGATTTGTAGGTCCAAGGTTTTCACCATCATCTTCTATGCCTTTTTGTTTCCACTAGTTATTGCAATTGCTTTTCCAATATCTTTGTCTCAAGTTTGAGCACTTTTAAAGGAAATAGGGGCTATGCAACTCTAGTTGGATTAGTAAAACAAGTGGAAGCTAACAATGCTACAAGAAGAGGAAAAATGATCACAACTTATTTGTTGTTTCCACCCACATGTTGCAAAACATTATTTTCAAAACCCATTCTTTAGAATATTTTTTGAAACCTTAAACTTGTTGTAGGAATCTCATTTCATGGATATGTTGAGAACATTGTAGTAGAACAAGTGTCACCGTTTGTATGGAAGTTCTTGGAAGAACTCTTCCCAAGTCTACCTAGTTGTGGATGCGGGATTTTTATGTGCATTTTGGGAGGCATGGTGGGGTTTTTGTATTGGTGGAGGAGAATCCTTAGAGCCATGCCCATGATCCCTAATAGAAAAACTGAGGATGTCAGGGCCGATGAAGGGGTTTCTGTAGATGGATTGTTGGTTGCACGACTAAGGATATTAGGGCATGTAAAGGGGTTTTTCATAGATGGATTTCTAGTTGCAGTGAAGAGATTTAATAACATGCAGGACACTTCAAAGGAACATGACATTGAAGACAACTTAGAACATGGTAGCTTAGTATTATAAGGGAAAATTTCTATAGGTATGACATGTGGTGCATGTTGAGTTAGAAGAGTTGTGGTGAAAATGTGTTTTTCTCTAAGAGCAGGTTTCTACAAAAAAAAATTCATGGCCTTATTGTTCATGCTTAAGAAGTTGTCTATTGAATAGATTGTATGCAATGTAAAATATCAAAATAACTATGGGCCAATGTAGGCTTAGTGGATTTAATATAAAGATTGCTTCGAGATGATTTGAAGTTGAGTGATGAGAGAGAGAAAGAGGATCCTCAACTGAATCATCAATCACAATAAAGTGGTTGAGGCACTTTGTAATAATGTACTAATAATGGAATAAATAGGTTGAGTCGCTCTCTAATAATATCATCTAGAGATTACTTAAGGCCAAGGCATCCTAGCTATTTGATCAAAAGATGAATGATGGGAGAGAGAAAGAGGCTCCTCGACTGAATAATCAATCACCATAAAGTGGTTAAGGAACTCTCTAATAATGTAATATAGAGAGTACTTGAGGCCGAGGGGGCTAGAAGGATTGGCTGTTTGATTCAAGTTGAGGATTAGCACTAGAGTAAGGAGGTCGACCCACCCCTAAGATCTAATATCGAGGAAAGAAGCTTTAAGTTGAAACGCTAACAAGGAAATATAAATAAGCATAATGAAGAATGGCAATACTTCCCACTGACCACACATACAAAAAATTACCACTCCTATGACTCAAGTATTTTGTTGAGTCAAGAAAAGACATATGTTTTCCGTTGACTGTGTACTATATTTATTTTCAATTTGCTTCAAGAAACACATCCCAAAGTTGGGTGCCTGCACCACTTAACATCTACTTCCTACAACTTCGGTGCCACATCTGAGGCACATCTATGCTTCCAAGTTCGTCTGAGAGTTAGAACCAACACCATCTCTTTTTGACATGTCATTAGGTTTCAAACCCAACCAATGAACGAAAAACCCAATGGAGGTATTGTTGAATTTGACTTTGAAAAATAAGTTGATAACAAATTAGGGTCTTGAATGCAACATTGGAAAAGTATAAACTAAATTTTCTTACAAATTACCAAATTTGGCCAATTTTCTAAGAGAACAATGCCCGATGACAACATCATAACAAATAATAAAATATCCTTCATCATTCAAACTACAAGACATCGAATTGTAGAGACCAAACTGGTTTTATAATCTAAATTTTAGGAAAATAGATTTCCTAAATGCAGTATATGGGAATCAAACATGTAACATCACTCGAAGGTAAAAAGGAACCCAATACAAAAAATTGTATAATCCTTGAAATCTAAGAAGCAAAGTTATATTCTTTTCTCAAAAAATGTGAAAGGAAATCCATGCAGATTTTATTCTAATTTGACACCCACTGAACTTAAAACTACTCTTTTGTTCTCTGTACATTTCCACCTTGAATGGCATTCAATAAGTTCAAATAACACAATAGAATGACATAAATTAGCTCAGAATGGAAACAATTATTTATTATCGATGAATGAATCCAAAAAGGCATATTATTGTAATCTTGCTATTGTAAAGCCACACACATAAAATCATAGAAACATTATAATGAAAAATTATCAAATGAGCGAAACAATATAATGGAAAATTGGTAAATGGTAAAATAAGTATTCATAGGTAGAACAACTCAAGATATTCCTTTTATCCAAGCAAATAAAAGCACCAATAGATGCTAAATGGTAAGATTTTATTGATGAAAAGCACCTATAAAGAATGAATCACTGGTGAGAATATTCAATTGTTACATTACTTATCCTATAATGAATGACACACTGGTGTGGATGTTCAATTATTACATTACTCTCACCATGTAAAACTAATAAAATAAGATCATAGTGGCCCACACCACAACATTTTCTATTAATGTTGTCACAAAATTCAACTACTTTTTAAAAGCCATTTAAAGTTCCGCATTGGAAACATCACCCTTACCGTATCCTCCTAATTGTTGATAGATTTTGGTCACAATAGGCTTGAAAAAATATTCTACTTCCCTGAGATTCTCCTCATAATCTTCCTTTTCGGATGATTGGTTTTCATCCAGCCATTTGAGAGCCTCCTTCAATGCTGCATCTATTTTTATCCTTGTCATCTGATTCAATTTTGTCAACAAGATTGTCATTATCTTTAATTATGTTTTCTCGTTATACACATAGATTTCCAAACCCTTATGCATTCTGTTAACACCTATTTTGGTTTCCACCAAGGGAAGAGCCATAAATCCCAAAAATGGCTAGTTATCGAGTGATTTCGAGCCAAATGATAGAGCCACAATGAAAAGAATGAGAAAAACCATCCATAAAAGTGTCTTCCACAACTAAAAAGAACTAACTGGGCTTCTCCGCAGCAAAAGAAGATTGGATGGCTAGGATCGAGGAGCGGATCATATCAACTGTTAAAATGGCATTCCTCAAGTCCGTTTTTCCGTTCCCGCAATCCACATTACGGATTGCAGATTGCAGAGCGACAATTTTCCAAATGGTGCAAAAGTATGTTTCTGAATCCCGCGTTCCGCATTGCGGATTGCGTATTGTGGAACGATGATTTTTCAAAAGGGAGAAAAAGTAAGTTTCCACTTTCCGCATTCCATATTGCGGATTGCAGATTGTGGAAAAGGTAATTTTCCAGAAAGCACGAAGCCGAGGTTCCAAATCCTGCATTCCATGTGGCGGATTGCGGATTGCGGAAAGGCCTTTGCGGAAGTTCATTGCGGAAAGGCCGTTGCGGAAGGGAAATTGCGGAAAGGTCATTGCAAAAAGGCCGTTGCGGAAGGGAAATTGCAGAAAGGCCGTTGCGGCATACAAATTATTTTAATTAAAATAGAGATTACACCACAACATTCATACATAAAACACACAGATTTACCCTATAAACCCTTAACGGGGAAAACCAACAAAACTTAGAGATGCACCTCCCACTTTTCTCATTATGGTTATTAACTATGCACAATATGTAGGTATTTTCTAGCATCCAAAACCCTTATCCGATGACCCATATTATAAATATACCCCAATCCCTTGACTGGGATTAAATTACACATTTTTAGGAAAACCAAAAAATAACTCGAAAATAGCCCAAAAAAATTTGAACTTTCCTTTGGCTCGTATTGGAAACAAGCTAACACCCATTACCAATGTTCTCTACAACCCCCCCTCCGGGACCCCCCCTGAGCCAGCACCCAACACATACAACAAAGCACTAGATGGTCGGGGATCATTAGACGTTGTCGTCAGACGCAATGCGCACACACACATGTAGAGAATATAATACATACCCAAGAAAAAAATCTACTATAGATCATGTGAAAAATGAAGGACAAATGTGAATGAGGACCCTACCATGGTAATAGACATAAAACGGGAAACCAAAACCACACATTTAGACAAAAGTGAGGTTGCACTCAAAATGAGGGAATTCAACACACTACAAGCCTATGTCACTAAGATGGATAGGAGGACCTTGGTGCCAAGCTAGGTTGGGTTGTGCATTGATGAAACATTATTAAATCCCACACCAATATTTGATTGAATAAGTGTATGATCGATACCAATAACACAATCTCTATGCATGTACACACTAACAAGATGTTGAGAGAAAAAAAGATATTTGCTGCACCATTTCAATCATTTTTCGTAATAGTTGAAATGGCCTCAAACCACCTTCACTCTTGTTACCATATTAGTTTTCTCTATATGTCTATTTTCAATAATAAAAAACATACTTCCATGACCATAGTTTACATTGTACACTTAGGAAGATAACATGGATAGGTTTGCACAATACCCAATCAATTGCTATAGTGAGTTTTAAAAATATTGCACATTATACAAGTCACATTACCACTTAATGTATAAATATTGTCACATGGCCATTGTGTATGTGTTCACGATGGCCACGGTCGCCAGGGAGCCTTCGGTTCAAAATTGATCCCCTTGTACAAAATTGGCATGGCCTTCACTGAGCAAAACCCTAGTTCCGGAGATGGCACAATAGTACCATTTTCAGGTGATTGAGTCACGGTGGTAGGGGACCCCTATATGAAACCCAAAGTACTAAATCCATTGGAATCGAATGCTTCATGATCAGAGTCACGGTTTTGGTTATATGGCCATTTTTACGTGGTACCTCGTGGCCATTCACAGACAATTTGAGAATTTTCTGCGAGGGCACAGAACCCGAACCGGAAAGCAGAGCAGGGTTCCGTCAACTCCCACATGTGCATATGGAAATTTTGGATGTGTTCACGATGGCCATGGTCTCCCAGGTGCTTTCAGTTTAAAATTTACCCCCTTGTGCAAAATTGGCATGGACTTCACTAAGCAAAACCCTAGCTCCGAAGATGGCACAATAGCACCGTTTCCAGTCAACTGAGTCATGGTGGGGGGGGGCTATATGAAACCCACTGTCCTGAACCCATTGGAATCAATGGATTCATGACCATAGTCACGGTTTTGGTTCTATGGTCATTTTTTGCTGGCACCCTGTGGCCATTCAGAGACACTTTGAGAATTTTCTCTAGGGAACGAAACCCGAACCGATGAGCAAAACAGCATTCCGTTATATCCCACATGTGCATATGTCCATTGTGTATGTGTTCATGATGACCATGGTCTCCCAAGAGAATTGGGTTCAAAATTGAACCCCTTGTGCAAAATTGGCATGGCCTTCACTGAGTAAAACCCTAGTTCCGGAGATGGCACAATAACACCGTTTCCAAGAGATTGAGTCATGGTGTGGGGCTCCCCTAGATGAAACCCAAAGTCTCGAATCCATCGGAATCAATGGATTTGAGACCAGAGTCATGGTTTTGGTTCTATGGCCATTTTTTCCTGGCACCCCGTGGCCATTCACAGGCACTTTGATAATTTGCTCAGGGGGCACTGCACTCAAACTAACGAGCATAACTGGGTTCCTTCAGCTCCCATACATGCATATGGACATTGTGGATGTTTTCATGATGTCCAAGGTCTCCTGGGAGCCTTTGGTTCAAAATTGACCCCCTTGTGAAAAACTTGCATGGCCTTCACTAAGCAAACACCTAGTTCCATAGATGGCACAATAGCATCGTTTCAGGGTGATTGATTCATGGTGGGGGGGGTCAGCTGAGAAGAAACCTGGCACCTCGAATCCATTGGAATCGACTGATTCATGATAGGATTCATGGTTTTGGTTCTATGGCCATTTATTCCTTGCACCCCATGGCCATTCAGGGACACTTTGAGAATTTGTTTCGGGGGTACGGAATCCAAATCGATGAGAAAAATGGGGTTCCGTCAACTCCCACACGTCCATATGTCCATTTTGGATGTGTTCATGATGGACATAGTTTCCCAGGAGCCTTCGATTCAAAATCGACCCCCTTGTGCAAAATTGGCATGGCCTTCATTGAGAAAAACCCTAGTTCTGAAGATGGCACAGTAGCATTGTTTTCGGGCGATTGAGTCAGGGTGGGGGGGGGGGGGGTTCTAGATGAAACCCGTCATCCTGAATCCATCAAAATCAACGGATTTGCGGCCAGAGTCACAGTTTTTGTTATATGGCCATTTTTTCCTAGCACCCCGTGGCCATTCAGGGACACTTTAATATGGATTTTTATAACCCATGGTCTAAAAAATATGCCAACACTAATAAATATCATTTCATTGAAGGTATTTATTAAGGCCCTTGCTCACATATTACCCTCCATTGTTCAATATTAAACATTTCATAGGTCAACCACATTTCTTTTGGCTATTGACCTAACTTCCTTAAAATTTTAAAAGACATATAATCACTACTCTGCAATAAATATACAAAATTATACCCAAAAAAACCATTAATGAAGATCGAAATATAACTTGTACCTACTAATTATTGTTGGTTCGTTATATAGAGGTAATTGTGAACAAGTTTTAGTTGAGTCTTTGCTCTCATATCCTTCCCATCCTAAACTGTAATCTACTCATGCTTTGACTGAACAAACCCTTTACATACACCATTAGGAGGCACTAGTCTAAGTAGTCAAATAACCATATTAATGTTCACCACGAATTTCATACTTTAAAAATTTAAATGTGTTAAATGTTCATGCCAAATCCTGCTCGAATTGTTGGTCCTCTCTATGGGTACAATTGATCCTAGATCCTTCATAGAGAAATCAAAAGAGTTATATAATCTTTGTTTAGCATTAAGAATACCCTTAGTAGAAAAAACAAAGATATTATTAATATCATTCACAACAAATCTATCAACCTATGATTGAACCTTCTTGCCAAGATGGGCTAGTTTTGGTACAAAAACCAAATTGACACTCAAACTTGCCACATGACACACATATCTAATAAGATCATTATGACATTAAATCTTACCAGAAATAGAAATAGTACATGCATTATAATTTGAAATAAATATTTCATCTTCTATACATTTACTCATTGAAGAAAAAGGTAGAAACATTCTTAGCCATAACATGGGTATAACAATAGCTTAATATTGATTCACTATAAAAGTGATACCATGCAATCCCTAAGAGGCATTGACAAATAAAGTATAGGTATCTCCCTTACCATATAAATTTTGATTTTACAAATTGGTTGTAACATCGCCATCAATCAATCCGACCAACAGAAGGGGGCATTAACTAAATTCAGGCTTCCAAATTTCACCCCATATCCAAATTACAATTTCATAATATTTAAAATATAGGTGCAAATGCATAAATAACAGACACATCGTAAATAAACTCTATCCACACACATCTAGTAGGCATATATAAACTCAATCATAAGAGGCATCAAATATAAACATAGCACATTGAAATAGAAAATAATACTTATATTTAAAACAAAAATGTTCCAAGCAACTGGTTGTGTAAGAGCGATTTTCCACCCAATCGTAGGAACTATGTCCAGCATATACTCTTTATATTGAGAGGCCACCCCTAAGTTGAGCTATGAGGCCACTAGGGAGAAGGAAACACCTACACAATCCTATCTCTTAGCCCACAACCCATTCTACTCTCTATGCTTTGCCAAATGATCATACAGAACTCTACATGGGTCTCACTCAACCATCACATACTTGGATCCCACAATACCTTCCCCACACTATATCCTTCAAGGCTCAGGCATCCCCTTCACCGATCCATTATTCTCTTGGGTGATCCATCTTGGTGGATGCTTCCATTGTGTGCATAGAAGGAGGCCAGTCTGATGTATTTTGTTAGAGAACCACCCGGAGCCTCAATGCGTGGATTCTCAAGTATCTATGAGAATTATAAATCAATGGGTAAGGGTTCCTAGCTTTCCCAACCTCTATGCTCACCTACAACCATCTATTTTCCCTTCCCAATCTACAGTGTTATCTATCATTTCAATTTTTTGGGTTACACAGTTTGGAAATGGTCATGAACAACCATAGGGAGCTCTGGGTAGTGTATAAGAGAATGAGAGAATGAGTGTTGACTCCAATGGATATGATATAATAGTGAAAAGACAACTAACATAGATTCTGACCATAGAATAAAGGACTTCTGGAAGTTACAAACTTACTTATGACATGTGACAGAACTATCACAAATTTGCATTCAACCCCATGCTTCAAAAACTGCATGAGGTGACTTTTCACACCAACCTCTCACGTGCATTCAATAATTGGAAATAGTAAAAAGAAGGTTATTGGATCACTCAAAGAAAATGTCAAATTTTGGATGAGTTCTAAGGTTGACCTTAGCAGAAAAGGATTTAGTTTCCCATAGGCCCCCTTTCCTCTTCCCCTCTGGTGGAATCATAACCCCTCTAGTGCTCTTTACATAGCCATCTCGGACCATTTTAATATTCATGCACATAATATTTACATATATTTTGAGTTAGAATGACAAGACAACCATATAGTCCAAATGAAAATATTTGCATCATACCTGCCTATCCATTCACTAGTCGGGCCTTGGCCTTGAGCTCTGCACTAGGAATCCATACTAGCATATTTACATCAGTTACATAATTTGGTCAAATATATTCCAAGTTGAAATTAGGGGTATTACATTTGTCAAATGATTATATGATACCTCACCATAAATATTCTTGATCTTACCCTCAATATATTTGGTCCTCTTCCAATAAATCTTATCAACATGTCCTATCTTTCGTCATAATCGATAACTCTTCTTCTCCTTAGTTTCCTCATGATGGCTAATCAACATGCTTCTTATGGTTAGTTTGGTCAATAGAACCCTTATCATGGTAACTTTCATGATATTTCCCTAGATTGTATTCTTGATCTATTTATCTATAGCATTGTCCACCTTTTCCCTTATGGGGATGTTCATGGTGCTTGATTTGAATATTACCTTCATTAACCAACATTTCTTGTGTTTTAATTAGAAAATCGGAAAAATAATCAAATGTGTAGTCCTTATCATCCTTTTTTTTAATCCCAACTAGCACAAAATGTGATCTGTATTTCCGTGGGAACGAAATAAAAGAGCATATACAAAATCAAATACAAAGATATATTGCAAAGAACACAGCGATGCAGTAAACACATATTCTATTAAATAGAAGAAATATAACAGACTGTAAAATACAACAACTAGAATGGTCATAGCTATCTCTGAGAATAGATGTGGCCGTTGTGTTCATCCGTGCCAAGATCAATCCAAAAGGAGGCTGAAAGGGCCTATTTATCATAAGCATGAGGGAAAGAATCCCAAACATCTAAAAACCTAACCCTAGAAGATGAACTATCATAAAGTTAGCGGCCCCAAGGTGGTTAGTTGAACAGTCAACTTCCCGGGGTCATGACTTTTGCATACGATCTTCGTTTGGGGCGCTCGGTAGCTCGTTGGAAAGGTCTATCTGAGGAATATTCTAATAAATGTGAATGAACACATCCGTTGAGAAAGATTCCCCAAAAAACATCGTTTAGGGCCTCAAAATGAATCCAGAAGTTTAGAAACCGAAAAACCGTAGAAAACTGCCGAAATGGAAAACTGTTTTGAGCTAGTGGAATAGGTGGGTGGCCACCGATATCCATCTGGATCATTCCTCCCTCCTTAGGAAGCAATGGTCTCCATTGCATCAAATCCCTTATCATATGCCGAGCTGTGTGTTGAGTTGAGCTCCTAGTGCGGCATTTGCTAAAGCCAAAAGGTTGCCTTTCTTTGAAATCTTCAGAGGGTTGTAATTGTTGTTGTTGGATGCACTGGAGTTGTTCAAGAATTTTGTTTGTTGTGGTATCCTTGGCTTGCACGGGTGTGGATGGTTTCTTTTTGGAGGAGCACCTTGAATGTGTGGCCTTGCATTGCAGAGGTACTCAAATATGCGATGCTGCACTGAATTTGTGTTTTTTTTGTTTCTGCTGAGAAGAGGGATAATGTGTAGAGGTTGAGGATGTCTCTGCGATCTGATGTTCTCCTTTAGTGGAAATTGCAAATAGGAAAAATTTCCCAGTGTGGGAGATTATCTTCCTGGCCTACTTGGTTGGGGTAGGTGAAACTGTCTCTGGTATCCGATAGAGTTGTCCTCCCAAAGTGACAATGACACTGCGAGGTCGAGATTCATATACAACATGACGCTTCCACATATATGGTTGTCCTAAAAGAACATCACATACTTCAAGTGGGGCCACATCACATAATACCTCATCTTTGAAGGGCTTGATGACATATGGTAGGCAACATTGGTGAATGATGCAGATCCCTCGTCCTTGGCTTAGCCATCCAATGGTGTATGGTTGTGGGTGTGGTGTTATTGGTAGCTCCAATCTCTTGATGACTTCTGCTGAGATCAGGTTCTTCTGGTTGTCGCTATCCACAACAAAGTGTAGGGGAATTCCTTTCACCCACATCTGTGAGTGGAAAAGGTGCTACTCTGCCTCCAACTCTTCAGGTTCCTTTGGTTGAATCTACGTGGTGGCAACAACGACACTAGGTTCTGCATCAATGATCTACTTCCCTTTTTCCACGGATATGAAATCAGGTTCTGAGTCAGAATCAAAACTGGGATCTGATTCTGAAGCTTTGATCTCAGCCACCAATGACTATTTTGAGCGACAATCATCAGTGTTGTGCCAGGATATTTTGTGGAACTCACACCACTTCCCAGTGTCCTTCTTTGTCTTTTTGTTACCCTTCTTCGCTTATGGTTGGGACTGGTATTCCTTTCCCTGCCTCGTGTTCTACGAGCCAGAGTTTCCCTTGCCCCGCTTCTGCGTAGGTCCTGAGTCGCACTTGTTCTTTTGCTAAAATTTCTGCTCAATTTTGATAGCATACCAATAAGCATAGCCAAGTGAAGAGATGTCCAGGAAATCTATCTATGTTCGTATGTACCGGTGTAGGCCACTGTGATATTTCAGTACTAGGTGTCGCTAGGAGTCCTTGATACCCAGCTTTGTGCGCAAGGTATGAAATTTGTTGGTGTAATATGACACTATTTGGTCCCTCTCTTGACACAGAATGGTCCATTTTGTGTACTAGTCATCATAGTTTCCCATAGGGTAATATTGTTCCTTAACGACATCTATAAAAGAGGCCCAAGTGGGATTGGCCTCAAATAATCCAGACTCGTCTGATGAGTTTTACTCACAATAAGTTTCCCACCAATTTTTGACATGGGGGACAGCCTTGAGGAGCGCAAAGATGATATTTTCCCTATCGAAAAAATTGTGGGCAGAGAAATACCCTTCTAGTAGATTCAACCATTTATCTAGGGCATCGACATCAATCTGGCCTTCAAATAAAGGGATATCAAAATTAACTTGTACCTTGAAGGGAGTCGCATCTCCGAAACGACTGCTCGTTGAAGGTGTATATGTCGTCGTCGGCATGCGTCGAAGGATTTGGGTGAAATTATCCATCATCTCATTCCTCTGTCGCACGAGGGATTCCTCGAGCAACAACTCGATAGGATCTCTTGCTCCGTCGTCTCTCTTTTCATCCACCATGGGATGTCGTTTGGGGCAGCAAGAGTGATCTTCCCCAAATGAAACTAGTTCGAGACCTAACTCTCTATATCCTGACCTCGTCGGGGACATGCACCGATAAACAATCAAAGAGCAGATTGCTCTGATACCACTGATCCAGATTTATGTGGGAACGAAATAAAAGAGCATATACAGAATCAAATATAGATATATATTGCAAAGAACACAGCGATGCAGTAAACACATATTCTATTAAATAGCGGAAATAGAACAGACTGTAAGATACAATAGTTACAATGGTCATAGCTATCTCTGAGAAAAGATGTGGCCGTTGTGCTCATTTGTGCCAAGATCAATCCAAAAGGAGGCCGAAAGGGCCTATTTATCATAAGCATGAGGGAAAGAATCCCAAACATCCAAAAACCTAACTCTAGAAGATGAACCGTCATAAAGTTAACGGCCCCAAGGTGGTTAGTTGAACAGTGAACTCCCTGGGGTCATAACTTTTGCATACGATCTCCGTTTGGGGCGCTCGGTAGCCCATTGGAAAGGTCTATCCAAGGAATACGATGAAAACCATAGAAAATTTTCGAAATGGAAAACTATTTTGAGCCAGTGGAATAGGTGGGTGGCCATCGATATCCATCTGGATCAAAATGTCAAACTTAAAACAACAACAGGTGTCTTTAAATTCATCAAGATCAATTTTATATGGTGACATCTTTGTTTGGAAAATCCTTTCTACATTCACCCTACTTTAACTATAGCTCTTCCATCAAAGCTAAATAATCTTCAATCCTATCAATGAAGAAAGAATCAATAAAAATCAAATCCTTTATAATGTGCATAACCTAACTTTAGTTGGTTTTTTTGCATAGTGACTTCTTCTTTTGATTTGGCAATTGATCCCACTTGTATTATAGTGAATCTATGTAGAGATGAAGGTCATTATAACTCTTATAACCTCTTTCTCCCGTTTTTTGGGTTGTTTTTCCATACTTGATTGATTTGGCAATTGATCCCACTTGTATTATAGTGAATCTATGTAGAGATGAAGGTCATTGTAACTCTTATAACCTCTATCTCCCGTTTTTTTGGTAAGCAACCAAATTTGTTTACTCTTCGATAATGTTCCATGGTTATGCCCATTTATAACAACATGTTCTTTCTTGGAATTCATAAGTAGTATGAAAAAACCCATGACCAAATTCGCAATTCATATCCTAGCGCATTATATGAGAAAGGTCCCACTTAATAGGAGCACGCAAAAGTGATAGCCTCAAAACCAAGTCATAGAAAATAAGTTGGGACTCAAAAGAAATAGGTATAATACAATATTAAAGAATTCAAAAATTACACAAGCGAAGAACAATGGATTTCAAGTGGAGGTGTCTAAATGCATCATTACAATGTTGAAGAACAAATGAGTATAACTAAACATAAGATGTCAAGCTTAAAATGTGCAAAGATATAGTAAAATTTGATTACCTACACAACTATCCATTCAGCCAAGAACACGTTTAGTGAGCTCGCCTAAACATAAAATCATCATTTTTAACCTTCAAATAGATATATCAATGTCAAAATGCAATCAAAATATAATACTATTATAGTACTTAAAACTTAATCATTATTTTAACACTCTACTTTATAGTCATATTTTTACCCCTTTGTGTATTTCATCGTCATATTTTTACCCCTTTGTGTATTTCATCGAGTTTAGAAATTTAAACAACAATGGAGATGTAAACAAATTCTTTTATTATTAGTACTCCGTTCAAATAAGTTGGAAAAGTAATTCATTGATCTCATGGTGTATGTAATTTTTGAATATATTAATTTATATATCAAAATACTGATTATAATTTATTTTTCTAAAGTTGTTTAAAATGGGAAATAATTAGGACTGAATAGTTAGCTTTGCATTAATTTAAAAATTCAAAAAGAATTATGAAATTATTAGAATGCTAAGTTACAAATTAAAGGATGTAATGATAAACCACTATTTGAATTTTATGTTAGAAGTTAGATAGTATCGAATTCAAAATATTAAATATGGAAAAAGTTTAAAAATTAGATTTTGTTTTTTTGGTTGTGGGAATAAATCTAAATTATAGATTGTTCAAATTACGTTTTTGAATGTATAAATGAACTTAATGTTAATATCTAAATTATACAAGTTTAAACACAAAATTTTAAAAATCTCAAATATTTCAAAATATTCAAATTATGCAAATTTAAACATTGTTATTTAAAAATTTAAAAATTTATTATGTGCTTGAGACAAAATAGTCAAACTTTCAAAGAAATAGGAAACCACAAAATAGTCAACAAGGGCTTAGGATAAAAGACAACCAAAACACCATTCTTTTCGTGCAATTTTGGGATAAAAACCGATTAAAATTTTTGTTGGAAATTGCTATTTTTGTAATTTTGTAATTTCAGCAATTAGGATTGCCTGTTCTAGACTAATTGTTCAATTTTAAAACTACCAAAATAGATGAAATTACGATCTAAGCACTCCAATTAACGATTTTGACAAGAATTACTCTACCAAGCATTTTAGTTAGCACTTATACAACTCCCAAGTTAAAGAAGAAAATCAATTTCATGATCAATACATCCAAAGATTTAAAAATAAAACACTTATCTTTTATGGAGCTAAATAAATAAACATCGGGAATGAGATAACCTAATAAATTCTATGTTAAGAAAGGGAATGCGAGTATTTCACTCCGATATAATTGCTGCAGATCAACCTCAGGCTTAATAAATAAAAACATGAGTACGTATATCGAATTGATTATACTTTTTAAAATTCTCTTAATTCCCTCCAAATTTATTAGAACACCGAGGGCATTACTCTCGGATAGAAGAACCAGGATTTCCACCTAAACATGGAGTAATTTGCATTTTGTATCAATATGATAGAGCAAATCATAGTAGGTGTAATAATACAGATTCTTACTAGTAGATAATTAAATTTTGAAAGTCAATTTAAAAAAAAAACTTTAATACCATTTAATTGTATACTTCTTAATAAAATAACTATTAATAACTAGTTGCCTTTTCGAATCTCACACTTCTCCTATGGCAGGTTGTTCAAATTTTATATTTAATATAAGTTACATTTTATTATATAAATGTCTATCTCACACTTCCACATCCAAGTTGAGATTTTATATTTTTGTTTTTCAAATATATAAGTTAAATTGTAATATATAAATGTCAATGTATATTTTTGAATATAAGCAAGCTACCTCCATATTTTATTAGCACCAAATTTTTTCTTCAGTACATATTTTTTCCGTATATTCGTACTCAAATTATGCTATTCTGGACTCAACACAACTGATAACTAACTTGATTACATTCAACAAGGAGAGAAATAACGTTTGTCCGTACAAGATTCCCATTACAATACGACTCCATATTTTTTCAGTACCAGATTTTTTTCAGTACATATTTTTTCCATATCAAATCGTATTAATATCTATATTCATACTCAAATTATGCTACTATAAACTCAACACAACTGATGATTCATCGCAATTCTCGCCATAACTTGGCTACATTGAACAACGAGAGAAATAACGTTTGTCCGAACGTGATTCCCATTACAATACGAGACATGGCGGAGTGCAGTTCGATCGAAGCCAATCGCTTCTCGAAATCCTTTTGATGGCGCTTGAGCCAGGCCACCTGATCCTCCAAAAATCCTGTCGAGTTTGGTTTAACGATGCGATTTATGGCTCCGAAGCCCTCGTCCTCTTGAAAGCGAGATTCTTCTGGTTGATGGCTACTCTCACTAATTGCAACAACTTCTCCATTCTTCTCTCGAGGCGCTGCATCATCATGGTCCATGGCGACTGTTCCTAAAATTCACAAGAGAGTGATCTATCTCGGCCCACTGCTCTTCTTCCAGAATTCTCTCTGTGACAATCTGAAGAGCGAATGGGCTCCGTTTTCCAAATAGGGAGGATATATATCCTCGCCACCTCCCAGGAATATGTACAATCACTGCCACAGTGACTTTTGGCTTTCCAAGTTACTCATTTCTGAGTTTTTGAAATCTCAATTTCGAGTTTTTTTTAAACTGAAATATATCATAATATCTATTTTGCGGCTCAACATTTAAAGATGTGGTTGTTGAGATGTGAATCTTTAGATTGATTGTTAGATTAAATTTAACTGTTCAATGTTATTAATATCATTTTTTTTCTTTACATGTTATTAATATCATTGTGAAAATTCGAAGTATAGGTTAAAATATAACATACCAAAACCTTATGGAGTGTCAAGGCTCCTGTGAGCATTAGCTTGTAGAAATATGCATTAACAAAGATTGAATTTGATTTGTTTTCATCGTTGCTAACACTAACCTAACTAATAATGAAAAACAACTAACTTTTTTTAAGAAGAAAAAGTTGTACTTTTGTTATTATTGATAATCAGACAGTACTCTTCCTTTACATCCATATCATTAGATAAAGGATCATAACAAATAATGAAAAACAACTAACTTTTTTCAAGAAGAAAAGTTGTACTTTTGTTATTATTGATAATCAAACAGTACTCCTCCTTTACATCCATACCATTAGATAAAGGTTCAGATCATGAACAAAATATACTAGGCTCTACAAAATCGTAATCATCCCAGAAAAAAGACCACAAGAATAATTATGTACCAGCCTAAAAACAATAAACAAGTCATCACCCAGAAACAAAAAGACGAACTAATCCTCAAAGAAGTATAAAGAGCCTTCATACTCTAGAGTTTCATCCATCCATTCTTCTCAGATGAGAGATCCTTCCTTTGCATTAAGGGCTTCCTTGGACAGAGCATCCGCAACATCATTGCGTTCATGGTAGATATGGTCAATTGTCGAATCATAAACTGAATTCAGAAGAGATTCAATTCTGCTGCACCAATGCTGGACTGAGATGGCTTTAATCTTGAATAATTTTTTGGACCATTTGATAACCATCAGAGAATCACTGAAAATCCTCAGAGTGTCAATCCCAAAAGCAACTGCAACTTTCAATAAACACCATAAAGTTAGGATCTCAACTTTTGAATTAGTCCCCATACCATAGTTGATTTTGAATTTGAAATATTGATATTTGTTCAAAATCAGATATACACTAGCTGCACATCTACCCTCAACAACAACACCGTCAAAGTATCATGTGGCAATACTTGAATCGATGATCTTTGTCACATAGAGAACTCGGTCATCATCATTTCTTACCTTCCTATAAGAATTATACATCCCAATGACTCGATTTAAAACCATAAGTAGTGTCTCCTTTTATCTTCAAATATTAAATCATTTATCGCTTTCCAAAGTAACTAGCAGACAAATGCTTGGAGAGTTTTATGTGCTCTCTGCTCTTTGAACCACTTGTGAAGTGAAGAATCCAGGCTATCAGAACCCTAGAGACCGTTGATAGATAGAAAAGAAAACATTGACATTCAAACCCATTTCGAAAATTGACATTGAATAAACAGATTGGGTGACATTTTCTTCATTATTCAAGCAAATATGACAAATGCTTGGTCCATTCCAACCTCTATGGATTAATTTATTCCAAGTTAATATGTTGTCTTCAAGTGCCAACCATAGAAAAAATTTAACCTTTTGAGGGATGTTCCACTTCCATATGATCACACACCACCATTTCCAATGGGAAATGGCCTGTTCCTTTACGATCACATTATCTGTCGAGATTGCTATGATAGAATTTGCATCCTGTGAGAAGGTCCATACAAGTTTATCATCATAATCATTTAATCTAATTCCTGCCCTGTTGAGATTCTTTATGTACCAATTCCATTCTTCAACCATACTATTATGGAGCCCCGAGCAGATAACCAATACAGCTACGAATTTTGAAGCCATCGAGGGCATCTAATATGGTTGAGCTTTGTAAAACCTCTATGTAATAGATAATTCCTCAATATGGAAGATAGCAAATAATTTTCCTCATTGCCATCAAATGGATCAGTTCCAATTAGGATATGATGGCCATTACCAATTAACCAAGAAAGATACTTACTGATCCATGCGTAGATATTTTGAAATCCTCGCCATATGATAGATTCCTTACTAACAAATTTGCTTGGATTTCTTATCCATAGCAGCAAATTTCCCTTCAAGTATTTTCTATGCATGATGTATGTCCAAAGTCCCATCCCAAAGAGACAATGCAGAAAAAAATTTAAACAAAGGGAAATATTGAACCAAGTCAAATTCTTTATGTTCCATCAGCCAAAATGTTTTGGAGCAAAGAGGTTTTCCCACTTAGTGAGATGCATTTTACCTCCTTTACCATTTCTAGTCCCAAAGAAAATTGAAAATTAACTTTCTGATCGTATGAATAATGGATTTAGGGATCAGGATCATAGAAAACCAACATACAAGCATCCCTATGAGTGCAACCTTGATTAAAGTGATTCAACCACCCAAGGATAGATACTTATAACACCAATGGCTGATCCTTTTCTCAAATATTTTCACTAACCAATACCAATCATGAACTCTATAACAATTTGGCTTAATAAAGTAACATAGATACTTGAAACCTTCTTCAATATTGGATCTTTGATAAGGCATAAAACCAGAGATAATATCCAAAATTCCTTCATCCAAATTGTTATAAAGAAGATTTGATTTGTTTATACTAATTTCCATACTTGTTGCAGAGCAGAACACCTTAATGATATCTAAAAATTGTTGTCATTCCTCCACCGAGCCCAACCTAAAAAGGACTACATCATCTGAAAATAGTAGATGTGTAATTATGGCATTATCAAAGATCTTAGTTCCTTTAAGCAAACTAGTTCTTCTAGCTTCTGCTACCATGCGACTTAATCCTTCAATGACAAGAGTAGAAATATATGGTGATAGCGGGCATCCCTGGCGTAATCCTTAAGAAAAACCAAAAACATTTGATGGAGACCCATTGATTAGGACAGAGAAATAAGGGTTCATGACACATGTCATTATCAAGTTAGTCATCATAAGAGGAATTCCAATCTGAAGAACCATTAATCTCAAGAAAACCCAATTTACCCGATCATAGGCCTTGACAAGATCCATTTTGAGTATAAGTGCCTTCATAGATTTTGATTTTATAGAATGAAGTGTCTCTTGCGCAAATCCTACTGCATCAAGAATCTGGTGATTTAACAAGAAGCCAAAATGTTCTTTAGATATAATCTAATTTTGGATTCAACCTGTTTGCAATTATTTTGGTTATCACTTTATAATCCAAATTGCATAAGGAAATAGGCCTAAAATCATTAAAAGTAGTTGGCTTACTACATTTTGGAATTAAGGTCAAGAAAGTTGAATTCAAGCTTTATACATGTAAATTTCAGATCTATAAAGCTCAATCATATTGAGTAAATATTGACCCATTAAATCAAAGAAACCCAAAAAATCTCTATCGTCCAACCGTATGGACCTGGGATTTTATCCCTAGCAAAATTTTCCAGCACTTTTGCAATCTCATCCAAAGTAATAGGTTTAATAAGATCAGCTCCCTCTTCATCAGAGTAAAAGGTAGGAAAGTGATGAATAACCTTCATCTGATTCTCTGTCTTTGCACTGTCAGGATCAATAAAGTGATGTGAGAAATAATTTTCTTCCATCTTCTCCAATTCACCTTGAGTGTTTACCAAGTTTCCATCTTCTGTCAGATGCATATCTGTGAAAAAAATTAGTGTTCTCATCACCTAAAGCCATCTACTCTTTAAACGCCAAGCAATCTCCCCATGTTCTAATAGTTCATTTTTTCTTTTCTCTTAATCTTGCAACTCCACTTTTTCCTCCTCTGTAAAAATATTGGTAGGATTTAGATTATACTTGAGTCTAACTAAGTGTTCAATCTCGAACATATATTTTTTTATCTTTACCTTTTATTTTCTTTTCTCAAGCTGTCACTTCCTTTTTTAGGTTTTTTAGCTTCAAGACCAAGATCTCCACACGATTTAGATCAGAAGGAGGAGTAAAATACCTCCATTTTTTTTTAACTAAATCACAAAATTCATTATCTTTCATCTAGGCATTATTAAATTTGAAAAAGTAATTCCTTTTGGTTATGTTGCCATCAATCTGGATCATTATAGCATGATGATCATAGATATTCGAACTTTCAACCCACGACCTCAATTTTGATAAACTGTTGTATAATTTATCATCCATAAGAAACAATCTAGTCTCTTACCAATTCCGTTACTACCACACCGTTTTTTGTTCCATGTAGCACAAATTTTCACTGGTTTAATATCTAAGAGATTAGTTCTCTGAAGCAAGTTCCCAAAATAATCTACTAAAAAATCTGGCCGAGCTGAGTTTCCCCAAATTTCACCAACATAAAGACTAAATTTCAAATCTCTAGCAATGATTAGATTTGGAAGCCTTAAAATGCCACTATTTTCCAAATTGTTCCAAAATACTTCCTTGGGTGAGTGAACAAATTTGAGGGGCATTTTAGATGCAATGGTAGATTCAAGAAACCCATTTAAGTTCCATAAAAGATAATTGATCCCAGGCAATCTTGACCCTACCAAACCTAGTCCCAATCCTGCCACGTTGAAGTCCAGGTAGAATAGTTAAAAAGAATGCGTGCATGTTATGTAGTTATAAAACGCATATGCGTTATGAGCCGATAAATGCCTACGCATTTTTTAAAACATTTTTTATTCATGAAATGGGTTGAGCCCGTCATTTCATCCATGAAAGTGGCCGGGAAAGGACGACGACAAAACAAGTAGTGGTGAACATGTTTTTAAGTATAGATCCTAAATCTTCCACCTTGGGCACCAATTTATTCACCCTCAAGTATTTAAACCAAATTACACCCTTCTAATTTCTATATTTGTTTTATGCCCTAAAAACAATTGAACCCATAAATTTTTAAATTTGTATGCCCTAAAATAAATTTAGACCATAACTCCAGACATTTGTATGCCCAAAACAAATTAAAACCCCAATTAACTCGTAAAAATACAATCAATTCAATAGATACATATATATACATTCAAGCATCCTTGTGAATCCAAACCAATATTCACAAATATCCAAAGATTCTCATGTATATAGCAAGGTTGCTTACAACTAAAAAAAATCAAGTACAATTGATATCTTCGCAAAAATACATAAACAAAGACGCTAAATGGCCTATGGAGTCCAAAAAAAATCATGCCACAACAAATAATAACATATCAAATTGTAAGGCATATCAAAGTTGGTCTTCCAAGGACGTTAGTCAACACCTTATAGTTTTGATGAAACTTCCTAATCCAAGTTTTAAGATAGGGTAGAGAAGCTTCATATGCTTAATAAATGTTTTCACTTGAGTGAAGGGTGCATTTTGGTTAAGGTCAAGATAGAGGAGTTCAACAATAGGCTCTACAAACATAAAAAATCATAGGGAGGTTGATGTGTTTGACTACATGTCAATCTCATAATATCATACATGATAGAATCCAGTGGAAACCTTGCAATCCTAAAAGATTGAAAACTGTTATTTCTATTGAATTCTAGATCCCAAACCACTATAAACAAATATGCAATGTTTCTCATGTGTATATAGAAAGAGCGCATAAAACTAAAATAACATCAAGTGTAATCCATATATGCCCCAAATTACATATAAAAATAGATGTTAAATGGTCTATAGAGTCCAAAAAAATCACCCCACAACAAATAATTACATATATCAAAATCCTTGCCTATATTGGGATTTTATTCATCAACAGCACCATGTGCCCCTTGCTCTAGGCTCTAGCCCTTGCCTCTACCCGGAATATCAGAGCTAGTCCTCCAAGGGAATTAGTCAACACCCTACATTTTTTATGAAACTTTACAATCCAAGCCTAAAAATAAGGTAGAGAAGATTCCTAATCAACATGTATACACTTAGTACATTTATTGTTGTATCTGGAAATTGAAATTAATACACACATACAACATGAATTTAAGATGGAAAAATGTTAAATGTTTAATCTTTAGTGTATAATTTGTTCAATTTTAAATTTCAAATTATAAACAGGTCATGTTGTTATTTGTTGTACACTAGTTTGACATTTTCCATTTTCCATTGCTTACATATGTCATTATACCATGTGTATTTTTCTAATGATATTTTTTTGTATTTATGATTGCAGTGGCTATTATGGGTCAAAATGCAAAGATATTGAGAGAGATCACTCATTTGAGAGAGATCAGTATAGCTTGTACGGGTGGATATGGACTCCGCAGCTCATTGGCAGCATCAGTAGATGCTATTGTTGATACTACCAGTCGCTCAAATGATGCATTGTACAACATAGCATCGTACAGAGAAATAAAATGACAAGAATATGCCAATGGATTGAGTTACAATGAGGTGAAGAAATTAAAAATAACTAAAGAGAAAATATATTCACTTTTTAGAGTGCTTGGGACATATGCCATTCCAAAGACTACTAGAGCACATATTTCAATTGATTGGTTTGTTTTTCCACCAATCATAGATAACTGGATGTATCGATGGTATATGGTATTTGACATTCCCCCACACAAAAGCAGGGAATTACCGCTATACTTCCATCGAAAAATTTATGTTGAGTTTGTGATGGGTAAACATGTCAAATATTTCAATATGTTGGGGTTTCATGGCATTGGCATGGGGATGCCCCAAAACTATCCCAACGAAAGGAATAGATATGCCAATCGACCGATACCTCCACCTTGTATCTAGCGACTGAGGCCAGACGTCCCTTCTGCACATGCGATGATACCCTATACACAAGAGGCATTTCTTACACTAGCTCAGGTCATTGTACGCCACAGTACAACTATTGACCAGGAAGGAACATATTCCACTAGTGGGGTACAATCATCAGCTTCCGACGGCAGAGGACCACCCACTAGTGGGGATAGAATGACATCACATGATCCACATATTGAGCCACACATGTGCACAGTATGTGGAAAAACATGCTATGGTCATGCGCCAACACATGGCACCTCTACGATGAATTATGGTTAAGTAAGGAAATAGTTAAAACAATATTTTTTTGTTCAAATTATTTCATTCCATATTGTACACATTAAAATATTGTTAATATATACAATTTTTAATCTTGCAAGAGCTTTATGCCTCTGCAGTGGGTGGTGGTGTACCTGGTGTTTTCGTATCTTAGGCGGAAACAACCAACATCGAGGTCATATTTTCAACATGTCATTTTGTTAATAAATTTGATTTCATTAATACATGTTAGTTGATTAATTTATTAGATGGTATAGTATCTACAATTTTTTAAGTTGTAGGAATCCCATTCTCAACAGGATGCGGGAGACATTGATCTGAGAAAATTCCCCACAATGTACTTGTATGAGTATTTTAGGAATGTAAGTACATAGTTAATGACTTAATCTTGTTCAAATTATTTTTCCTTGGTGTACTCATTTATAGATTGCTAATATTTATAATATTTAAAATTGTAGACCTTGTTATATTGCTCTGCAGAGGGGAAATAATTTGGTAGTAGTGATCCCTCCCATGGGAGAGATATGTCCCAAGCAGAGGTAAGTATTACAACATGTTAGTTTTTCAATACATCTTATTTCATCTATTCATGTCCATGTCTAACTATGACAACACATTGTGACTATAGGAATTAATGCAACTCAATCCACCACCGCTTTGGTTTGGCTCTCCCCATAGTCCAAATGTAGAGACAGGTCTTGTCTACACTAGACGATCCTCTTCCGTAAAAAGAGAGGGTGGACCTACTGATTCCACGGTAATTTACATAACCTTCGATGATAGTTGTTGGTTAGATTTCAATTCACTCCACATCTTTTTTTTATTTTTTTTCGCATGTTTACAGCATCAGGCTGGAGATTCCTCCATGTCATACATTAGCGGGGTTGCATGTACAATGGGAACAAGCCACGCAGAGGTATCTACTTGAATATTTATACATGTACAGTTCATTTGTATTGTGTATGCACATGCATGATGTCCTTAACCATTTTACTATTTGGTGAATGTAGCCCCAGTCTAGTACAGTAGAGCATGCGATCCAGGTTCATGTTCAAACTATGGCTCCGCTCGTTATAGATGACACTCAATATCTTGTCCCAGAGCATATTTTTTCGGTGAGACACATTCATCAATTATAAAATTGGTTAGTACTTTATCACACATACATGTTGATAATTGTTGACCTAATTGACATAAGATATTTTATTCAAAGAGCACCATTGCGGAGAGGCTTTCAGCTAGGATGAGGACACCACATGCCTCTATTCCTTGAATAGATTCAGTGAGTGTTTTTCATAAGAAATTGAGTCATATTTTGAATTTTTTAAGTTTGTTAGTGATTCAGTATTAGCTTAGTTACCTGATCAAGAAATATGATCTTTGACTTGCAGTCACCAAATATGCATAGCGGTCATAGAAAGAGGCAAGATGCATCACAGTCTAGAAAAAACAAGAGGAAGTTAGATTTTTTATGTGTAGTCTAGGACAAACATACTTTTGTTTACAAGAGGAAGTTAGAGTTTTGATGTATGATCGTGGATATATGTACTTTTGTTTACATGTACATCATTGGCCTTCTATTTTTGTATTATATGACTTCCAAGATATATTATATATTTCAGATTATATCTTGACATCTTCACAGTTTGGTCTTATGTGTGCTCATACATGTCTGGCCAATAATGTTTATATGTGTAATATTCAAATTTTTTTATAGCTTGGACGATTGCATGGAGATATCAATTATAATGTTCAGAAAAATGCACAATTACAACAATGCACATTTACAATGTTCTTGACAATGATCCAATTGCATATACAATGTTAAATTGTATCCACAACAATGCACATTTACAACATGTTATTGACCACAATCAAATTATATGAAATTGCATGTAAAATGATGTGAATGACGCATCTAATCCGCACAATGTACTAACACACTTAACCTACAAAATAAGAAACTAATACAACTAAGTGATGTACATAAACTCCTAACCCACATAAAAACATAACAAGTGAGACAAACACACATAGGCTATGCATCTATACTTTCACACACATGTGATGGAACACTCATCCAACCCATATAAGCAGGTCAAATTTTATTGTGATAACACTCATATAACAAAATGAACATGGGCATGCACATAATTTCAATGTGACACTATCCTATTAACATTACCCTTAACCCCTAAATCAATAATCCCTTTATCATAAGCCCCACTCACAACTCACCAACTACACTCAAATAATTTTTATCATAACACAATAACACTATTAATCATAACCACCTAATGCATCTCATGTTTCACCTCAATCACATAAGCACCCAATGTACTTAAGTGACACACATAAGGAACAAACCAATCTAACTCAAACACATGAATACCTAACCTACATAAGAACATGTTGGACATATTAAAGGATGCACATAGATGGAACGCCTATGAAACACACTTATTTTTCCCACATAGGTGAGACTTATCTTTTACCTTAACCCCCGCAACCCCTATAACACTAATCCATATACCACAATACCATTTATGGTTAACCCACTAGACCCAAAACTCCCAACACACAACCTAGTAATGATCCTAACCCTAACTACCTAAGTCACTTTGCAACATACCTAACACACATAAGCTCCCAACACACCCAAGCAACTGACCCAACCAAGTGGAACACATAAGCACCTTACCCACATAAGAACCTAAAAAACATAAATGATGCACAAAGCTGACACACCTAAGTGATGCACCAGTGTGTCCCACATAAATGAATAATCGTATACCCCACAAAAATTTACAAATCACTTGAATACTTGTCCAATTCAAATGAAAGATATTAGCAAAACCGGAAAAATATTTTTTGCAAGTGGCTCTTTAAGAAACCACAAGGACAAGTCAAGGAAAGTGACAAAGCTAGAAAGTATCAGAGCGCTATCATCGATGAAACACCACCTCCCTTTTTTATTTGGAAATTTGAATTCTTAAAAGCAACATCAATTGCTCAAAATGAAAATCTAGTGGAACACTAAGGACATGTCAAATGACATGGAACAATAAGGACATAGAAATCTATTAAGAGTGCAATGTGGTGGGTTTGAGTGCCACTCTTTGAATGTTTAGTTATACAATCAAAATAAAAATATTGCAAAGTTGAACCCTTAGTGCAAAAAATGAATAGACCCCTACTAAGTGAAACCCTAGTTTCCAAAATCGTAATATAAGTCAATATCTAGGCCTTGGAGCTAAAGGAGAGCTATAAACCTAGCATCAATTCTATGTCCTGAATCCAATGGAGTCAACAATTCGTCGATCTAATCCATGGTCACCATTATATGGCCTATTACAACTCACACCGTAAAGGATGTTAAGGACATATGTTCAATCCCTACCGGGGGCGTAGAATTCCAACCCTACAACAAAACTAGGTTCTAGGAGGTCCTACAAGTGTTTCTAGGAAGGTTCCACGTGGGACTGTTAGCCACAATTTCTCAGTGGAGGAATTTGCAAAGTTGAACCCTATGTGCAATAATTGCAAAGTCCCTTACTAAGCAAAACCCTAGTTTCCAAAATTGACCTAAAAGATGATATATGGGCCATGGACCCAGAGGAGAGTGGCACCTGTAGAACTATCCCAATGTCTTGAATCCAATGGATTTGATGGTTTGTCTATCCAAGAAGCAATCATAATTCTATGGCCTATTCCAACTCGCACCCCAAAGGATTTCATGGACACCTATTTAATACTAACCGGGGGCATAGAATTCCAACCATGCAACAAAACCAGGTTCTGGGAGGTCCTGCAAGTGTTTCTAGGAAGGTTCTGCATGGGAATTCTAGCCATAATCTCCCAGTCAATGATTTTGCAAAGTTGACCTCTATGTGCAAAAATTGCATAGTCCCTTACTGGGAAAAACCCTAGTTTCCAAAAATCTCCTAGAATATGATCAATGGTCCATGGAAACAGAGGAGAAGGGCACCCCTAGGACTATACCAATGTACTAAATCTAACGTATTTGATGGTTTTTCAATCCGAACAACGGTCATCATTCTATGGCCCGTTCCAACTCGCACCCCAAAGGATTTCAAGGACACTTGTTGAATACCCACCGGGGGCATAGAATTCCAACCGTGCAACAAATCCGGGCTCTAGGAGGTCCTGCAAGTGTGTCTAGGAAGGTTCCATGTGGGAACACTATCCATAAGCTCTCAGTCGAGGATTTTGCAAAGTTGACCCCTATGTGCAAAAATTGCATAATCCCTTACTGAGCAAAACCCTAGTTTCCAAAAATGTCCTAGAATATGATCAATGGTCCATGGAAACGGAGGAGTGGGGCACCCCTAACACTACACCAATGTACTGAATCCAACATATTTGATGGTTTTTCAATCCGAACAACGGTCATCATTCTATGGCCCGTTCCAACTCGCACCCGAAAGGATTTTTCAAAGTTGACCCCTATGTGCAAAAATTGATCTCCAGATTCAGAGATATTATTATTCAGCTGTGTTTGTACCCTAGCTTTATATGATATGTAAAAGGGACTGTACACTCACCCCAATGGGGGGGGTGTGGGGGTTATAACACCCAGTTGGGGGGTCCGGGGGCGAAGCCCTCGAAGGAAATTTTTGGGGTTCTTTTACGGGCCCATGGTTTTGGGTAACCCGTGGTATTTTCCCATTGTATCTCTCTTATAAAAGAAAGACATTGTAACATGACTAGGGTTGATGTATTAGGTTTTATGCATTGTAAAGATCTCTGAGATCAAGAAGAGAGACTATGAGATAGTGAAGAGAAAGTGCAGCGGTTGTGTTGCAGGTTGTATCCCTTCACTTTGCTAGAAGGAATAATAATAAGGATTAGCAACTTCAGTGTTGACGTATCCGAAGTTGGGTGAACCACGATATATCTGTGTCTCTCTTGTAATGTGTGTGTGATTATATTTGCATTTATGTTTATTCTTATTGCTCTACGATCCTGTTTTTCTAACAATTGGTATCAGAGCCAAAGGTCTATTTGGCAGATAAACCCGCAGGAAGCTAGGGTTTCTGGTTCGAGTGGGAGCAATGGCAGAAGAAGGAAAGTTTAAGGTCAAGAAGTTTAACGGCCAAAACTTCTAGTTATGGAAGATGCAAATGGAGGACTATATGTACCAGAAGGATCTATTCCTTCCGTTGGGAGGAAGAGCAAAGTAGCCAGCAACCATGAAGGACAAAGAATGGTAGGTTCTTGGCAGAAAGGCTCTAGGAACAATACGACTAAGCTTGGCTTCGTCGGTGGCTTTCAATATCTCAAAAGAAACAACAACAGTGTTTGATGAGCGCACTAGGTAAGCTGTATGAAAAACCCTCGACCTCCAACAAGGTATTTCTAATGAAGCATTTATTTAATATGAAGATGTCTAAAAGTGGATTTATTGCTGATCATTCAAATGAGTTTAATACGGTTACAAATCAACTAAGTTCTATAAGTGTGAACTTTGATGATGAGGTTAGGGCTCTTCTAATCTTGTGTTCATTGCCAGAAAGCTGGAATAGCTTGGTCATGGCTGTAAGTAACTCTGTCTTTGGTTCAAACACCTTGAAATTTAATGATGTTATTTGCGTTATTCTTAGCGAGGAAATGCGAAGAAAAATCACAGGTGAGACATTAGGTAATGCGTTGACCATGGAGAGCAGGGGAAGACAAAAGGAGAGAGGAAAGAGCCAAGGTAATCGCAGCAACTCTAAAAAGGGTAGATCCAAGTCCAGACTAGGAAAAATAGTGTTGGAACTGTGGAAAGAAAGGACATATGAAGAAAGACTGCAGATCTCTAAAGAAGAAAGGAGATGCACAGAAGGAAACTACCCAGGAAGCAAATGTAGCAGGCGATATGTTACAAGATGCTTTGATTCTTGCATTAGATAATACAAGTGATTATTGGGTAGTAGATTCAGGGGCTTCATGTCATGCTACACCCCATAGGAAATATTTTTGTGATTATGTTCCGGGTGATTTTGGACATGTTTTATTGGGTGATGATGCACCATGTAAAATTGTTGGAATGGGTAAGGTATGGATAAAAGTTAAGAATGGAACTGACTGATTGTTAAAAGATGTTAGGCATATTCCTACTATGAAAAGAAATCTAATCTCAAAAGGGCAGTTGGGAGATGGCGGCTGTCTATCTACATTTGGAGAAAAGTGGTGGAAGATCACTAAAGGATCAATGGTGATAGCAAAAGGAGGCAGGGTAGGTACGTTGTATTTATGTCCTCATAATACTGACCATTCCATCTCTTTAGCTTCCACAAGAATAGATAGAGCATTGTGGCATCATAGGCTTGGCCACATGAGTGAGAAGGGGATGCAGATTCTCCACTCAAGGAAATTGCTTCCAGATTTGAAGCAGGTAAGTTTGGAATTTTGTGAAAACTGTGTTTATGGAAAACAGAAGAGAGTCAGATTTCTCAGGGTTGGGAAACAAAAGAAGAATGAAAAGTTAGAGCTTGTGCATACAGATGTATGGGGACCAGCTCAGGTACAATCTCTTGGTGAATCTCATTATTATGTTACATTTATTGATGATGCAACTAGAAAAACTTTGGTTTATTGCATTAGACAGAAATCTGATGTGTTTGCTACTTTTAAGAAGTGGAAAGCTTTGGTTGAGAATGAGACAAGAAAAATGTTGAAGTGTCTCATATATGATAATGGAGGTGAGTACTGCGGAAAGGAGTTTGATAGTTACTATTCATACCATGGGATTCGTAGAGAGAAGACAGTCCCAGTAACACCACAAGAAAATGGTGTCTCTGAAAGGATGAACAGAATGATCATGGAATGTGCAAGTTGTATGAGATTGCATGCAGGTTTGCCCTTAGAGTTTTGGGGAAATGCCAGAAATACTATTGTTTATTTAATATACAGAGGACCTTCAAGTGCTTTGGATGGTGGTATTCCAGAGGAGGCATGGATAGATAAAAAGGTAAGCTACTCATTTCTGAGAACGTTTGGTTGTGAAGCATTTGTCCATATTGACAAAGAAAATAGAACAAAGCTTGAAGCTAAATCCAAGAAATGTACCTTTATTGGATATGGGGTTGATGATTTTGGTTATTGTTTATGGGATTATGAAAATCACAAAATCATTAGAAGCAGAGATGTCATATTCAATGAAAAGTTCATGTATAAAGATTAGTTGAGGGAAAGAAATAGGAAAAGGAAAACACAGAGTACATAGTCCTTGATTAAATTACAGAAAATGAAGTTCCAAAGGTGCCATAAAATCAAGAACAGTAGCAAGTGCCTGAAACTCCTGCAATTACAAAAAGATCTACCAGGTTAAGTAGACTCCCTAAATGATACTCTCCTTCAATGTATTATTTGTTGATGACTGATGCTAGTGAACCAGAATGTTATGAAGAAGCAATGTAGGTGGAAACTAGAAAGAAGTGGGAGCAAGGCATGAATGAGGAGATGGACTCATTGGTAGGAAACCAGACTTGGGATTTGGTTCAGTTGCCTGCTGGTAAAATAGCATTGTAGAACAAATGGATTTACAGGTTGAAAAAAGAAGAAGGAGGTAAGAATCAATACAAGGCCAGACTTGTTGTAAAGGGGTTTGCACAGAAGAAAAGTATAGATTTTGATGAAATATTTTTTCTTGTTGTTAAGATGACTTCAATTAGGACTATTGTAAGTCTAGTGGCGGTAGAAGATTTGCATCTTGAACGGTTAGATGTAAAAACAGCATTTCTCCATGGGGATTTGGAGGAAGAGATATATATGCAGCAGCCACAAGGGTATGAGGTCAAAGGTAAAGAGAACTTGGTATGCAGGTTGAAAAAGAGTTTGTATGGCTTGAAGCAAGCTCCAAGGCAGTGGTATCTAAAATTTGATAGGTTTATGACATAACAAGGTTATAGTAGTTGTCATTCTGAACACTGTGTTTATTTCAAGAAGCTAGACAATGAAAGATATATTATCTTGTTATTGTATGTGGATAACATGCTTGTTGCAGGGTCTAACATGTAGGATATAAATGTACTCAAAAGGAAGCTAGCTAATTCATTTGTGATGAAGGATTTGGGTGTTGCAAAGCAAATCCTTGGTATGAGAATAATGAGAGACAGAAAAAATCGCAAATTGACATTGTCTCAAAGTGAGTACATACAAAAGGTGTTGGAAAAGTTCAGAATGCAGAATGAAAAACCAGTTAGTACACCTTTGGCCAGCGATTTCAGTCTAAGTAAGGAAATGTGTCCCAAGACACAGGAAGAGATAGATTACATGTCCAAGATTCCCTATCAATCAAGAGTTGGCAGCTTGATGTATGCCATGGTGTGCACAAGACCAGATATTGCACAAGCAATGGGAGTTGTGAGCAGATATATGAACAATCCAGGTAAAGAACATTGGAAGGCAGTACAGTGGATTCTCAGGTATTTGAGAGGTACTACCACTCAGGCATTATGTTTTGGAGGGTCAGACACTGTTCTACAGGGATATGTTGATGCAGATAAGGTAGGTGATAATGATAGCAGGAGGAGCACCACAAGTTATGTGTTTACTGTAGGTGGAACAACAGTAAGTTGGATTTCGAAACTGCAGAAGGTTGTTGCAATTTCAACAATGGAAGAAAAGTATGTTGTTGTCACAGAGACTAGTAAAGAGATGATTTGGTTGTAGAGGTTTATGGAGGAATAGGGTAAGAAGTAGAGGATAGCAGGTTGTATAGTGACAGCCATAGTGCCATTCATCTTACAAAGAACTCAGCCTTCCATTCCAGGACTAAACATATACAACTCAAGTACCATTTCATATGCTCTGTTATGGAAGATGAACTATTGAAGCTGGAAAAGATATATACTAGCCAGAATCCTGCAGACATGTTCACAAAGGTAGTGACCAGAGAGAAACTGAGTTGCTACTCGGTTCCAATTGGCCTTCTAGCATGAAGGTGAAGAGGATAAAGTTGCCAAGTCCAAGTCCAGCAAGTGCAGCAACGGTGGAGTTGTTGTGATCAATCTCCAAGCGGGAGATTGTTGGTTGTGGAGCCTGATCTCTAGATTCAGAGATATTATTATTCAACCATGTTTGTACCCCAGCTTTATATGATATGTAAAAAGGACTATACACTCACCCCAACGGGGGGGGGGGTGTAGAGGGGGTGTGGGGGGGTCGAAGCCTCCCCCCACCGGGGTCTAGGGGTATTACGGGCCCATGGTTTTGGGTAACTCGTGGTATTTTCCCATTGTATCTCCCTTATAAAAGAAAGGCATTGTAACACGGCTAGGGTTGATGTATTAGGTTTTATGCATTGTAAATATTTTTGAGATCAAGGAGACTGTGAGACACTAAAGAGGAAGTGCAGCAGTTGTGCTGCAGGTTGTATCCCTTCACTTTGTTGGACGGAATAATAATAAGGACTAACAATTCAGTGTGGACGTAGCCCAAGTTGGGTGAACCATGATATATCTATGTCTCTCTTGTAATGTGTGTGTGATTATATTTGCATTTCTATTTATTTTTATTACTCTGCGATCTTGTTTTTCTAACAGTGCAAAAATTGCATAGTCCCTTACTGAGCAAAACCCTAGTTTCCAAAAATGTCCTAGAATATGATCAATGTTCCATGGAAACGGAGGAGAGGGGCACCCCTAGCACTATACCAATGTACTGAATCCAACGTATTTGACGATTTTTCAATACAAACAACGGTCATCATTCTATGGCCCGTTCCAACTCCAACCACAAAGGATTTCAAGGACACCTGTTGAATACCCACCAGGGGCATAGAATTCTAACAGTGCAACAAATTCAGGTTCTAGGAGGTCCTGCAAGTGTGTCTAGGAAGGTTCCATCTGGGAACACTATCCATAAGCTCTCGGTCGAGGATTTTTCAAATTTGACCCCTATGTGCAAAAATTGCATAGTCCCTTACTGAGCAAAACCCTAGTTTCCAAAATCAACCTAGAAGATGATCAATGGGCCATGGACCCGAAGGAGAGGGGCATCCCTAGCACTATCCCGAATCCAACGGATTTGATGATTTTTCGATCTGAACAATTTTCATCATTCTATGTCCTATTCCAACTCGCACCCCAAAAGATTTCAGGGACACCTATTAAATACCCACCGGGGGCATAGAATTCCAACCGTGCAACAAATCCAGGTTCCGGGAGGTCCTACAAGTGTTTCTAGGAAGGTTCCATGTGGGAAATCTAGCCACAAGTTCTCAGTCGATGAATTTGCAAAGTTGACCCCTATGTGTAATAAATGCAAAGTCCCTTACTGAGTGAAACCCTAGTTTCCAAAATCAAACTAAAAGATGATCTTTGGGCCATGGACTCGGAGGATAAAGGCACCCTTAGCAGTATACCAATGTCCTGAATCCAACGGATTTGATGGTTTTTCGATCCATGCAATGGTCATCATTCTATGGACCATTCCAACTTGCACCCCAAAGTATTTAAGGAACACTTGTTGAATATTGACCAGGGGCATAGAATTCCGACCGTGCAAAAAAATCGGGTTCTGTGAGGTCTTGCAAGTGTGTCTTGGAAGGTTCCACATGGGAAATCTAGCCATAAGATCTCGGTCGAGTATTTTGCAAAGTTGACCCCTATTTGCAAAAATTGCATAGTCCCTTACTGAGCAAAACCGTAGTTTCCAAAATCAACGTAAAATATTATCAATGGGCCATGGACCCGAAGGAGAGGGGTACCCCTAACACTATTCCGATGTCCTGAATCCAATGGATTCGATGGTTTGTCGATTCGAGCCACAGTCACTATTCTATGGCCCATTACAACTCACACCCTAAACGATTTCAGGGAAAACTTTTCAATCCCTACTGGGGCATAGAATTCCATCCATGCAACAAAACTAGGTTCTAGGAGGTCCTAGAAGTGTGTCTAGGAAAGTTCCACATGGGAACACTAGCCACAAGTTCCCGATCGGGGATTTTGGAAATTTGATCCCTATGTGCAATAATTGCAAAGTCCCTTACTATAATTATATTTTGAAAGGGTAATTTCTACCATCCCTTCGACTTATTACTGACTTGAATTGAGACTTTGCATATGCACGCTCCAAACACATTAAAAAAAAAAAAAAAAAAAAAAAAAAAGTGTGATAATTGAATCATTGTCCAATAATGAAGTTGATCTAGGGATCTAGAGTGGATTTCAAGGAAAACTTGGTATTTTGAAGATCTCCAAGTTTGGTAGATCCCATTGATCTCAAAGGGACACTAAAATTGATGTTCAACATTTGAGGAACACCAAACTTGTATGTTCCCATTTCCCTTAGGTTTTTTAATAATAATAGAAATAATCTAATTCAAGGTTATATATTCTAGGTAGATGTCAAATACAGATGTATGAGACATTTGATATTTAACTATAGATGTTCAAGACATTCAAGATTCAAATATAGATGTTTAGGCTACTAACTAGGGTTTATATCCTTCGCTCTAGGGTTTATAGGATATGATTTCTAGGATAAGGGTTTAGAGTACAAACTAGGGTTTCTTGGACTCTTGTACATGTCTATAGGACAATGGATTATATACAAATGGATGCACATGAATATAGGAAGACTTCTGGCATGCATATATAGTTGCAGCATGAAGTTTTTTAGACTCTTGTGCATACATGTGCACAATGGTTTGGATTCTTACGGATGCACATGAATGCACAAATTAGGGTTTTTTGGACTCTTGTGCATATTTCTAGCACAATGGTTTGGATTCAAATGAATGCACATGAATATAGGAATATTTTTTGGCATGCATATATAGTTGCATCATGATGTTTTTTGGACTCTTGTGCATAATTGTGCACAATGGTGTGGATTCAAGTGGATGCACATGAATGCACAGACTAGGGTTTTTTGGACTCTTGTGCATATTTGTAGCACAATGGTGTGGATTCAAATGGATTCACATGAATACAACAAGATGTTTTGGCATGCATGTATTGTCAAGCATCATGAATGTTTTTTTACTCTTATGCATAATTGTGCACAATGGTGTGGATTCAAATAAATGCACATGAATGCACAGAATATGATTTTTTGGACTATTGTACATCTTTGTAATACAATGGTGTGGATTCAAATGGTGATGGAGGTTTCTAAGTATTTTGAAGACAAACTAGGATCTAGGCTACAAACTAGGGTTTATAGGGATTAGAATTCAAATTAGGTTTTAGGCTACAAACTAGGGTTTCTAAGGATTAGAATTCAAATTAGGGTTTAGGCTACAAACTACGGTTTCTAGGATTCTCTCTAGGGTTTATAGGCTACGATTTCTAGGATATGGGTTTAGAGTACAAACTAGGGTTTCTAGGATAGGGATTCTAATACGAATGGAATATATTTTTTCAAGTATATAATATTACCATTGGAATGAAAAGAAAAGGCAATAAAAAGAAATGGATAACAATTTATTTTTCCAACTCTAACCCAAATGAAAAATGTTTTTCTTGAATTGCATGATATGTCCACTAGTGTCATTGGAATTAAAAATAAAACTATTAAAAAAAGGATAGTCAATAATTTACTTGAATGAGTAATAATTTGTTCATGTATCTCTTTGCATAATGAAATATGGTTTTATTCAAGTCTAAATTATTATCATTGGTGTGAAAATCCAAAGCATTAAAATATTTTTTTTACTAGATTGTGCATAATTGTGCACAATGGTGTGGATTCAAATGGATGCACAAACTAGGGTTTTTTGGACTCTTGTGCATCTTTGTAGAACAATGGTATGGTTTCAAATGGATGCACATGAGTATAACAAGATTTTTTGGCATGCATGTATAGTTGTAGAGAGGAGACTCTTTTACTCTTGTGCATAATTGTACACAATGGTGTGGATTCAAATGGATGCGCATGAATGCACAAACTAGGGTTTTTTGGACTCTTGTGCATCTTTGTAGCACAATGGTATGGATTCAAATGGATGCACATGAATATAACAAGATTTGTTGGAATGCATATATAACTGCATTATGACATTTGTTTTACTCTTGTGCATAATGGTGCATAATGGTGCACAATGGTGTGGATTCAAATGGATGCACATGAATGCACAAACTTGTGTTTTTTGGACTCTTGTGCATATTTGTACCACAATGGTTTGGATTCAAATGGATGTACATGAATGCACAAACTAGGTATTTTTGGACTCTTTTGCATATGTGTAGCACAATGGTTTGGATTCAAATGGTGATGGAGGTTTATAAGGATTTTGAACACAAACCAAGCTCTAGGCTCTAGGCTACAAACTAGGATTTCCAAGGTTTGGAATTCAAATTAGTTTATAGGCTAGAGGTTTAAAATACAAACTAGGGTTTTTTTTGGACTCTTGTGAATATTTGTGGCATAATGGTTTGGATTCAAATGGTGATGGAGGTTTCTAGGGGGAGATTAGGCTTACATTCATATAGATTAGGTTGCTAGGGTTATATTTTTGTTTCTAGGATAGTTTACGTTTATAAGGATAGATTAGGTTTCTATGTTTGTGATTTGGTTTCTACGTTTCTAAATTAGGTATCTAACCATTATACTTGTGTGGATG
Organism: Larix kaempferi; assembly: GCA_027924585.1. NCBI lineage: Eukaryota > Viridiplantae > Streptophyta > Pinopsida > Pinales > Pinaceae > Larix > Larix kaempferi. The sequence goes on from BSBM01001023.1 coordinate 7,153,807, forward strand.
ATGGATGCGAATGTTATGGTGAAGAAGGGGATGGTGTTGGTGACAACATGGGAAGGAGGATGGTGGTGGTGATGTTCATGGTGGAAATAGGCATGGTGGTGGTGACAATGGGAACGAGGATGTAGATCTTATGATGTACTTAGGATCCATGGTGAATCTTGTGCAATTTATCAATTTAGGATCCATGACGAAGGTTGTGCAATTTATCAATCTATCAAGCTGTTAATGTCCACTTGCAATAGTCAAAATATTAATGTCAATAATCAATGAGACCATAAAAAAAATCATAATATACATATAAAACATAAAAACACAATATAACATGCAAACCACATACCAGATTACCTACCTATGGTCATTTGACTAGACCATTGGGATCATCTCTAATACCAATGGTATCCTTTAACCTATCGTGCTCAAAGTCAGGAAATAAGTATCATGCCTTTGATGATTTCTTCCTTGGAATTGTTTGTAGTCATAGGTTTGTGCCAAAAAATAAGTGTGTGTAATGGTATACAATCAGACTCGGTCTATAATCTTCAAATACGTACCCTTTTCTAGCGTCCTAGTGGGAAACCCAGTTCAAATACTCTCATTTGATAACCATCGACCCAATCGAAAAATAATTGTCCTCGCAGTCCCTTAATAGGACATTGAGGGTCTGCTTCCCCTCTAAGCAACGTTCCAATAATCGGCATGCCATGCATTGCATCTCAGGGAAACCACTACATATATGTGGCCTACAGAAAAAATAGTGCCAACATTTGAGTCAACTAACTAAACACAATAAGTTGTCAGAATTTTCAAAATTATCAAAATATTAATCAAACCTAATTGTACGAGATTTTTTATGTGGTCATAGTCTGTTGAAATGCTTGATTGGTCCTCCTCCAACCGAGATAATTATGTAGCTATACATCGACTAATTGAGAGTGATACATAGTCCCAACTATCAACCCAATTCATGAATTCACATGAGTCCCATTCACCACCACTGCATGAAGAACAAAAGAAATAGATTTTCTTTATCCACATTTCAAGTATAGCTTTCTTCAACGTTCTAACTAAATCAAATGTACAAGTATGTGCTTTCTTTGTTGACTAATCTTCATGCCTTCTTGCTCCCTCCCACTTGACTGAAAGACACCATTCAACAATGGTATTTGAATCTCGGATGAGTGATACATTTGTGAACTTCATTTCTTGCCTACATAATGCAGTCTTGATGCACGCACCCATTCCATCATGTTCACATTTTCTGTGTCCGGTCTCAAAATAGTTCCAAATATGTGGCACCTTGTGCCTTTTTGGGAGCATACACAACCATTGGAAGACACGGGCATTTTTGAATTTTCCTGCACAACCATCAAACCAAACCCAATGTTGTTCCATATGTATATTGTTATCCTTCAAGTGATTGTAGAACATTTGAAAATTGTGTTGTACAAAATCCAAGTCATGACACCTCTCATCACTTATGTAGAAGTGATACTCCTTCAATATAACTCTGTTGTGTTCATTACTATATTACCCATGTCTATAGGTGATATGGACCATTATGATGACCTCGTCTGAGTGATAGTATTGAATCTGAATCTCATTTTGCGGTTGAAGGGTGTAGTTTTTTGCAAAATCGACCACTGATAAGACGGTTACCAATGGGAAATGTATCCCCGCATGTTCTAAACTACTCATCTTGCCAATGAGCCACATGTACATGCTTTACATACTGTTGTGTATTTTCTAGGAATCCCTCCATGAATTTGCAAACATGTACCTGGTAGATCAATAATAAAGACATATATCATTAGATTTTTACATATGAAATTGAAATCCGAAGAAAAAAATAGTATTCAAGAACTCAATACTAACCTGAGAAGTGACCAACTGTATTTTTTTTCTTTCATTTCCTCTGGCAATATCATACATGACATATTTGAATGACTGCAAGCTCACCTCCTACCTTCCAATTTCATGCTCATCGGTCACATGTATGCATTTTTCCATTCCACCATACACTTGGCATGTCCCATCTACACAAGATTTTTGATCAAATATGCAACTTTCTGGCCTATTGCACAATACGCTATGAATAAAGTCTCTAGATGACATTGGTGGCAAAGTAACTGAGCATTCCTGCACAAGAGTGTTATGCAATACACACACAATATATATATGTGTGTGTGTGTGTGTGTGTGTGTGTGTGTGTGTGTGTGGGTAGGTGGGTGTGGGTGTGTGTGTGTGTCATAATAATAATCGTACTCAATGTGGTATCAACAACATCATGTGTTACGAGTTGTGTTTATTTTAACATACCATGGTTTACATTTCTCGAAAGATATTTGGCCCAAGACAATTTCATTATGTTCATGCCTAAATATCTCATATAGTTGTCTTTGTTTCATGTCAAGAAAATGTTTAATGTGGGGTTCACGATCCTTTGAACCCCTTCTCAATTTTAGTACATATTTTTGGTTGGAAGAAGGTCTAGTATTTTCATGCCAAACATATTTCACTAGTCCCTTTACTGCATCAATGAGCTTCATATCAGAGCGTGACAATCGACCAATGAAGGCTCAAACATCTTTTTGACTAGTTTCAAGTTGCTCTCTTCTAACACAATACCTACGGAGTATTTTGAAATTCAAATTAATATGTTTGGATGTAGGCTTAAGAAGATGAATGGCCCTAGTGCTTTTGTTCACAATTGATTGTGACAACACACGGTGAGATGCATTACGATCCTTTGAACGATATTTCTTTGTAATTGTACCAAATGAATCTACTAAACTTTTAATAATATGAGAACTTGGTTCAAAACGGTTTACCATCTTTACATTTAAAATTCTCCTAACAACAGTCATACTACTAGATTTTAATAATGATAAAAATAATTTACATTTATCTCCATCACATTAATTTAGAATCAAAATAGTTAACAAGTATTTGTTGAGTTTGATATGCAATAATGCGTTTATATAGCGTACCTTCAAGCGAACCAATGAGACTTTCATCAATCTGTATGCGCTTTGGAGTATTCATCGTGAACTTGCTAATGGAGGTAGGGAGGTTGGAGCTTCATCACCTAGTTAATTTGGCATTTCAACAGTAGCTTTGTGTCCTTCTTTCTCTTGCTAGTAGCTGGATGATGGAAATAGGACATCCTCTTGGATGGTCTCAATTACATTGTCTTCTTCGAGAATATATTCACCATGCAATGGCTCACTAACTTCGTCACTTGTATAACCAAAACCTATCAATTTCCCATTGTTTCAAGCAGCCTTGATGTGCACATATGTTTTACTCCTTGATCAGGGCCATGGGGTGCTTGTTCTTCAACTGCTGTGGAAATCAAAGGTCCCTCATGTGAATTCTCTGGTCGCCTTTATTTTTGTGGATTGGTTGGAAGAATCATGACATCCTCTACAAACGGAATTGGTTGAGTGTCCACATAATGTCTTCGATTGGTCATGTCCTTTCTTCTCTTTTCTCTAATTTCTTCAATGATATCTTCACGTAGCTTCTTCCTTGTAGATTTTCTTTTTAGATTGAGTAGATTTCCCATGACCACAATGATCAATGATCTATGGTGCTCTTCAATTGGAGATTCTCCAAGCTTGGTTTTTGTCTTGCTCAATTGTGTTATAATCCACCACAATGATGAATGAGAAAAATTTCCTTTAATACAAATCAATGGTGGAGATGGTTTATGGTGCTTCTCAATTGGATATTCTTCAAGCGGAGTATTTTTATTGCTCAATAATTTCTGCACTCCACCTCAATGATCAATAAGATGATTCCTTTAATGCTTCTCAATTGTAATACCATCAATGGTAGGGATGGTCTATGGTGTTCCTCAATATGACATTCTCTAGCCTTGGTGTTTTTCTTTCTCAATTGAATATATTCTCCACCACAATTGTCAATGAAATATTGCATTTGATGTTCATAAATTGGAAGAAATTTATTGGTGGAGAATTGGAGATGGTTTTTGTATTGGACTGTTGAAACTTGTCCAATGTATTTTTCCCCTCCAAGCAACCCTTGTAGCACTTGTGATGGAAATGGTCTCAATGAAATGTACTCAATTATGTTGTGTTCAAACTTTCTTTCTATGAAAGAGTGTGTGTTGTGTATGCAATCCAAATTTGCATGTACTATGTTTTTTTTTCATGATCCTGTTAGAGTGTCTCTCGGATAGTGATGCTTACTATCTATATAGGCACAAAATGCATACGCATTGTTCTTGTAAAAAATGTGTGCACGTTTTGTAGTTATATAACGCTTACGCGTTTTTATCTACTAACAATCAAAAACATTTACGAAGGTAGTTCCATAGCTAACATTTTGTTGAACGTTTCCTGGACCCCCTTTGTCTTAACCCCCTTAACACCCCTCCCATGTCTTAAACCCCTAAAACCCCCCCAACTCTTAAATTATTCCCCCCTCTCTCACTTGACATTCAACTTCTTTACTAACAACCACCCCTCTACACACACACACATTCATGTTCCTACCCATACAACTAACACCCCCCTCCTCTCTCCCACTCCCCCCCCCATATTTCCCCTAACACTTACTAACCCCCTCTCGCAATCTCTCCCACTCCCCTACTCCTCCTCCTACACATAACCCCGACCCCACCTCTCTCTCTCCCCTCCACTCCCTAAACCTTACTAACACCTTCTCTATCTCTCTTTCTCCCCTGTAGGATTACCCCATCCTCTCCCTACAGGGGATAATTAGAGTGAGAGAAGGGATTAGTAAGGGTTAGGGAGAAAGGGGCTAGAGAGAGAGGGGTGGTCAGGGTTAGGTGTAGGTGGATGAGTAGGGGAGTGAGAGAGAGTGGGATTTTTAAGGGGTTATAAGTAGAGATGGAGGGGGATTGTTAAGGGGTTATAGGTAGAGAAATAGGGGGGTGTTAGGGTATTGGGTGTAAGTAATATTTAGGGGGAGAGAGAGATATAGGGAGTTAGTAAGAGTTAGGGAGGGGGAGAGAGAGAGAGAGAGAGAGAGAGAGAGAGAGAGAGAGAAAGGGGTTTAGGGATGAGAAGCGGGATTAGGAAAAAAGGGGGATATAGGTGAGGAACATGGGTGTTTGGGTTAGAGAGAGAGAGATGTAAATGGAGAGACTTTAGGGGGTGGTAAGGGGTTAGAGGTAGAGACAGAGGGGGATTGTTAAGGGGTTGGAGGTAGATATAGAGGGGGTGTTAGGATATGGGGGTAAGTAAGAGTTACGGGGGGAGAGAGATATAGGGGGTTAGTAAGATTTAGGGAGAGAGAGAGAGAGAGAAGGCTAGGGGTTTGGGGATGAGAAGGGGGATTAGGGAGAAAGGGGTATATAGGTGAGGAGAATGAGTGTTTGGGTTAGAGAGAGAGAGGGAGGTAAAGGGAGAGACTTTATGGGGCGGTAAGGGGTTAGAGGTAGAGACAGAGAGGGATTTTTAAGGGGTTAGAGGTAGAGATAGAGGGGGCTGTTAGGATATTGGGCGGTAAGTAAGAGTTAGGGGAAGAGATATATATAGGGTGTTAATAAGAGTTAGGGAGAGAGAGAGAGAGAGATTGGGGAGTGGCAAGGGGTAGAGAGACAGACAGAAGGCTAGGGGTTTTAGGATGAGAAGGGGGATTAGGGAGAAATGGGGATATAGGTGAGGAGCATGAGTGTTTGGGTCAGAGATAGAGAGAGAGAGAGGTAAATGGAGAGACTTTAGGGGGTGGTAAGGGGTTAGAGGTAGATACAGAGGGGGATTTTTAAGGGGTTAGAGGTAGAGACAGAGGGGCATGTTAGGAGATTGGGGGTAAGTAATATTTAGGAGGAGAGAGAGATAGAGGGGGTTATTAAGAGTTTGGGGGGGAGAGAGAGAGATATTGGGGTAGAAAGGGGTAGAGAGAGAGAGAGAGAGGTAAAGGGAGTGAATTTAGGGGGTGTTAAGGGGTTAGAGGTAGAGACAGAGGGGGATTGTTAAGGGGTCAGTGGTAGAGATAGAGGGTGGTGTTAGGATATTGGGGGTAAGTAAGATCTAGGGGGGGCGAGAGATATAGGGGGTTAGTAAGAGTTATAGAGAGAGAGAGAGACATTAGGGTGTTAGAAAAACAAGATCGTAAAGAAATAACAGTAAACAGAAATGCAAATATAATCACACATACACATTACAAGAGAGACACAGATATATCGTGGTTCACCCAAGATGGGATACATCCACACTGATGTTTCTAGTCCTTATTATTATACCATCCAGCAAAGTGAAGGGATACAACCTGCAGCACAGCCGTTGCACTTCCTCTTCACACTCTCTCAAAGTCTCTCTTCTCTATCTCAGAGATCTTTACAATGCATAATACCTAATACATCAACCCTATCCATGTTACAATGTATTTCTTTTATAAGGGAAATACAATGGGAAAATACCATGGGCCCAAAAACTGTTGGTGAAACAACCCAAAAAAATTTCTCGAGGGCTTCGCCCCTAAACCCCCTTTCTCGGGGGCCCACTGGACTCCACAACCCCCAGCCTAGGGGGTGTAAACACCCCCCACCCCCAAAACCCTTGGGGATCGTTCTGGGATCATAACCAAACTTGGGGTACGGACATGGCTGAATAATAATATCTCTGAATCTGGATATCAGGCTCCACAACCAAGAATCTCCCACTTGGAGAGTGATCACAACAACTCCACTGCTGTTGTACTTGTTGGACCTTAGACTTGGCAACTTTCTCATCTAAACCTTAATGCTAGAAGGCCAACTGAAACCGAGCAGGAACTCAGTTTCTCTCTGGTCACTACCTTTGTGAACATGTCTGCAGGATTCTGGCTAGCATGTAACTTTTCCAGCTTCAATAGTTCATCTTCCAGAACAGAGCATATGAAATTGTACTTGAGTTGTATATGTTTAGTCCTGGGATGGAATGTTGAGTTCTTTGCAATATGAATGGCACTCTGGATGTCACTATACAACCTGCTATCCTTCTGCTTCTTACCCAATTCCTCCATAAACCTATGCAACCAAATCATCTCTTTACTAGCCTCTATAACAACAACATACTCTGATTCCATTGTTGAAAGTGCAACAAACTTCTGTAGTTTCAAAATCCAACTTATTGTTGTTCCACTTACAGTAAACAAATACCCTATGGTGATCCTCCTGCTATCCTTATCACCTTCCATATCTGCATCAACATATCCCTATAGAATAGTGTCTGAACCTCCAAAACATAATGCCTAAGTGGTAGTACCTCTTAAATACCTAAGAATCCACTGTATTTCCTTCCAATGTTCTTTACCTGGATTGTTCATATATCTTCTCACAACTCCCACTGCATGTGCAATATCTGGTCTTGTGCACACCATGGCATACATCAAGTTGCCAGCTGATGATTGATAGGGAATCTTGGACATGTAATTTGTCTCTTCCTGTGTCTTGGGACACATTTCCTTACTTAGATGGAAATGGCTGGCCAAAGGTGTACTTACTGGTTTTGCATTCTGTATTCTGAACCTCTCCTACACCTTTTGTATGTACTCACCCTAAGACAATGTCAATTTGCAATTTTTCTTGTCTCTCGTTATTCTCATACCAAGGATTTGCTTTGCAGCACCCAAATCCTTCATCGCAAATGAATTAGCTAGCTTCCTTTTCAGCACATTTATATCATGCATGTTAGACCCTGCAATAAGTATGCCATCCACATACAATAACAAGATAATATATCTTTCATTGTCTAGCTTCTTGAAATAAACACAGTGGTCAAAATGACATCTACTATAACCCTGTTCTGTCATAAACCTGTCAAATTTTAAATACCACTGTCACATCCCCATTTTGACCCCCTTTGCATTAAATCGTAAATGATGTAAATACTGATATTTAATCATGGTGAGGAGCTCAAGGCCAAGGCCCCACCATTGATTTAGCGTTTTATGTATCGGCAATTAAAGAAATAGATGCCTATGGTTCTTGTGCTAGACAGGCACAATGTAAATTAAGACATCATGTAAATACGATTTTTAATGAAAAACCTACAACTGGCTATGCTATGCAACAAAGAGATGGGGGCATGATTCTACAAGGAATAGGGAGGAAAATTATTCAAACCCTTGAGCCAATGGTGTTAATCCATGTGTCAATGAGAAAACCCATAAACCACCAACTACCCATTTTGGGTTATGCACCCAATCATTTAATTCTTCCAAGAGTTGGCTGAGGCAGTTAATGCCTTGGGAATGGAGAGGTATGGAAGCCAATTTCGTGCATGGGCAAGCCATCAACCTGGGAATTCATATTTTTGCTTCTTGCGCAAGAAAACACCCACGAAATGGGGCCCAAAGCCATTCTAAACCCACAGTTTTTTCTCTCTCACGCAATCTGAACTATTGGGTCTTTCCCCATCACATTTTTCACCATTTTTCCTGCATTTTCCATGCTTGGGAGCTCGTTTTTGCATTGTATAGCAGCTGGGAGAGAAGGGCCACAATTTGGGACTGTGATGGAGGTCTTTTTTGCCCCAAAATGCCCATGGATGTTTTTCTAAAAATGATTTCTGCTTCCTAGGGTTTTCCCAAACCTCCATTGTTCATTTTTAGCCTTCCCATGTTTTTCTGAAGCTCCGGGAATCATTTACATGCTTATCAATATACAAACATTTTTCTCCTGTCCAGCCATTGTAGTTAGCTGATTATCTGCATCCCTATTTGATTTGGAGACTATAAGCAAGAGATTGGAGTGGTAGTGGATAGAGAGGGCTTGATAAACCTAGTGGGGTAGACAACCTCTCAAGAAGATCAAGAGGGATTTGGCTACTCTTCTATGCACACCCTAAGAGCACTAGATGGGGAAGGTATGGCTTGAGGGACTGTACAGCAATGAAAAGAATACTTTCTTGTGCTAGGTGTGTAGGTATTGTGGGTGCCAAGCTAGATAGATCTTGTAAGGTTATCCCTGGCTCTGTGCTTGAGCTCACTAGCTTAGCAACTCTTCCTTTCCATTTCCTAGTGGCCTGATAAACCCAATTATAGATTGGCTTGGCTCATCTTGGTGTATGCTTGGCTATGTGTGAGTCTGTTGTTCCCTGGTTCCTTGTAGTAATCATGCCCAGCTCGGGGGTGGCAGTTGTATCAAAAGGTTGATAAGCACAACTGGCCTATGGTTGGGTGGAACGTTGCAGATGCATAGCTGGTTGCTTGGGACTACTTTGTTAAGATAAGTATTCTCTGTTATAAATTCTGCAATGTCTTTATTTAATGGTTGTCACAAAAATGTTGAATGTATGTTAGATATTAAACATGATTTTTAAATTTCGTTGTGTTTCTATAACATGCACATGTATATGTCTTTTTATCAATGAGTTTTTACTTAATAGATATGGGGCTAGATGCCCGGTTTTAGCATCATGATCCTCTCCATCGCACTGGTATGATGGGAGGGGACGTGACAACAACTTCCTTGGAGCTTGCTTCAAGCCATACAAGCTCTTTTTCAACCTGCATACCAAGTTCTCCTTACCTTTGACCTCATACCCTTGTGGCTACTGCATATATATCTATTCCTCCAATCCCCATGGATAAAACCTGTTTTTACATCTAACTGTTCAAGATGCAAATCTTCTACCGCCACTAGACTTAAAATAGTCCTAATTGAAGTCACCTTAACAAAAGGAGAAAATATTTCATCAAAATATATACCTTTCTTCTGTGCAAACCCCTTTACAACAAGTCTAGCCTTGTACTGCTTCTTACCTCCTTCTTCTTCCTTCAACCTGTAAATCCATTTGTTCTACAATGCTCTTTTACTAGCAGGAGACTAAACAAAATCCCAAGTTTGATTTCCTACCAATGAGTCCATCTCTTCATTCATGCCTTGCTCCCACTTCTTTCTAGTTTCCACCTACATTGCTTCTTCATAACACTCTAGTTCACCAGCATCATTCATCAATAAATAATACATTGAAGGAGAGTATCGTTCAGGGAGTCTAGTTAACCTGGTAGATATTCTTGCAGTTGTAGGAGTTTCAGGTACTTGTTATTGTTCTTGATTTTCTGGCACCTTTGGAACTTCATTTTCTTTAATTTCATCAAGTACTGTGTACCCTGTGTTTTCCTTTTCCTGTTTCTTTCCCTACAACTGATCTTTACACATGACATTTTCATTGAATATCACATCTCTACTCCTAATGATTTTGTTATTTTCATAATCCCATAAGCGATAACCAAAATCATCAATCCCATATCCAATAAAGGTACATTTCTTGGATTTAGATTCAAGCTTTGTTCTATTATCTTTATCAGTATGGACAAATGCTTCACAACCAAACGTTCTCAGAAATGAGTAGTTTACCTTTTTATCTGTCCATGCCTCCTCTGGAATACCACCATCGAAAGCACTTGAAGGTCCTCTGTTTATTAAATAAACAGCAGTATTTACAGTATATGCCTAAAACTGTAAGGGCAACCCTGCATGCAGTCTCATACACCTTGCATGCTCCATGATCGTTCTATTCATCCTTTCTGACACACTATTTTCTTGTGGTGTTCCTGGGACTGAATTCTATCTACGAATCCCATGGTATGAACAGTAACTATCAAACTCTTTGCCACAATACTCACCTCTATTATCAGATCTGAGACACTTCAACCTTTTTCCTGTCTCATTCTCAACCAAAAATTTTCACTTCTTAAAAGTAGCAAACACATCAGATTTATGTCTAATGCAATAAACCAAAGTTTTCCTAATGCATCATCAATAAATGTAACATAATAATGAGAGCCACCAAGAGATTGTACCTGAGCTGGTCCCCATACATCTGTATGCACAAGCTCTAACTTTTCATTCTTCTTTTGTTTCCCAACCTTGAGAAATATGACTCTCTTCTGTTTTCCATAAACATAGTTTTCACAGAATTCCAAACTTACTTGCTTCAAATCTGGAAGCAACTTCCTTGAGTGGAGAATCTGCATCCCTTTCTCACTCATGTGGCCAAGCCCATGATGCCACAATGATGTATCTGTTCCTGTGGAAGCTAAAGAGATAGAATGGTCAGTATTATGAGGACATAAATACAATGTACCTACCCTGTCTCCTTTTGATATCACCATTGATCCTTTAGTTATCTTCCACCACTTTTCTCCAAATGTAGATAGACAACCGCCATCTCCCAAATGCCCTATTGAAATCAGATTTATTTTCATAGAAGGAATATTCCTTACATCTTTCAACAGCCAATTAGTTCCATTCTTAACTTTTATCCATACCTTACCCATTCCAACAATTTTACATGACTCATCATCACCCAATAAAATATTTCCAAAATCGCCTGGAACATAATCATGAAAGTATTTCCTATGGGGTGTAGCATGACATGAAGCCCCTGAATCTACTACCCAATAATCACTAGTATTATCTAATGCAAGAATCAAAGCATCTTTTAACACATCACCTACTACATTTGCTTCATGGGTACTTTCCTACACTCCATATCCTTTCTTCTTTAGAGATCTATAGTCTTTCTTCAGATGTCCTTTCTTTCCATAGTTCCAGCACTCTATCTCTCCCAGTATGGACTTGGATCTACCCGTTTTAGACTTCCCACGATTACCTTGGTTCTTTCCTCTCTCCTTTTGTCTTCCCTTGCTCTCCATGGTCAACGCATTACCTAATGTCTCACCTGTGCTTTTTCTTCGCATTTCCTCGCTAATAATAACACCAATAACATCATCAAATTTGAAGGTGTTTGAACCAGAGACAGAGTTACTTATAGCCATGACCAAGCTATTCCATCTTTCTGGCAATGAACACAAGATTAGAAGAGCCCTAACCTCATCATGAAATTTCACACTTACAGAACTTAGTTGATTTGTAACCGTATTAAACTCATTTAAATTATCAGTAACAGATCCACCTTCAGACATCTTCATATTAAATAAACGCTTCATTAGAAATACCTTGTTGGAGGCCGAGGGTTTTTCATACAGCTTAGCCAGTGTGCTCATCAAACCCTCTATTTTCATTTCTTTTGAGATATTGAAAGCCACCGACGAAGCCAGGCTCAGCCATATTGTTCCCAGAGTCGTTTTGTCAACAACCTCCCATTCTTCGTCCTTCATGGCCGCCGACTGCTTTGCTCTTCCTCCCAACGACGGGAATAGATCCTTCTAGTACAGATAGTCCTCCATTTGCATCTTCCATACCTAGAAGTTTTGGCCATTAAAATTCTCGATCTTAAAATTTCATTTTCCTGCCATTGCTCCCACTACAACCAGAAACCCTAGCTTCCTGTGGGTTTATCTGCTAAATAGACCTTTGGCTCTGATACCAATTGTTAGAAAAACAGGATCGCAAAGCAATAACAGTAAACATAAATGCAAATATAATCACACATACACATTACAAGAGAGACACAGATATATCGTGGTTCACCCAAGATGGGCTACATCCACACTGAAGTTGCCAGTCCTTATTATTATATTGTCCAACAAAGTGAAGGGATACAACCTGCAGCACAGCCACTGCACTTCCTCTTCACACTCTCTCATATTCTCTCTTCTCGATCTCAAATATATTTACAATGCATAATACCTAATACATCAACCCTAGCCATGTTACAATGTCTTTCTTTTATATGGGAAAATACCACAGGTTACCCAAAACCATGGGCCCAAAAACTGTTGGTGAAACAGCTCAAGAACTTTTCTTGGGGGATATGCCCGCAAACCCCCTTTCTTGGGGTTGCTGGCCCCCGCGCCCCCCAGATGGGGGGGTGTCAACACCACCCTCAAACCCCCTGGGGATCGTGTCGGGATCATAACCAAACCTGGGGTATGGACACGGTTGAATAATAATATGTTTGAATCTGGAGATCAGGCTCCACAACCAACATAAGGTCGGGTGGCAAGGGGTAGAGAGAGAGAGAGAATGATAGGGGATTGGGGATGAGAAGGGGGATTAGGGATAAAGGGGGATATAGGTGAGGAACATGATTTTTTTTGTTAGAGAGAGAGAGAGAGGTAAAGGGAGATACTTTAGGGGGTGGTAAGGGGTTAGAGGTAGAGATATAGGGGGATTTTTAAGGGGTTAGAGGTAGAGATAGAGGGGGGTGTTAGGAGATTGGGATAAGTAAGAGTTAGGGGGAGAGAGAGATATAGGGGGTTAGTAAGAGTTAGGGAGAGAGTGAGACAGAGAGATTGGGGGATAGAAAGGGGTAGAGAGAGATAGAGGGAGAGAGAGAGGGTCAGGGGTTTCAGTATGAGAAGGGTGATTAGGGATAAAGGGGGGTATAGGTGACGAGCATGAGTGTTTTGGTTAGAGAGAGAGATATGTAAAGGGAGAAAATTTAGGGGGTGGTAAGGGGTTAGATGCAGAGACAGAGGGGGCTTACCCCCTCCTTTCCCTACAGGGGAGAAAGAGTGTGATAGAAGGGGTTAGTAAGGGTTAAGAAAAGGAGGGGAGAGAAAGAGATAGGGGGTCGTGGGATCGTTAAGGGGTTAGAGATAGTGATGGAGGGGAATTGTTAAGGGGTTAGAGGTAGATATGGAGGGGGGTGTTAGGAGATTAGGGATAAGTGGAGCAAGGTAAAAAGAGTGAGAGGAGGAGTTAGTAAGGTTTAGGGAGTGGATGGGAGAGAGAGAGAGAGAAGGGGGTTGTTTATAAATTAATGCAGGGTTCTTTGGGAGTTGTACGGGGGTGTATTAGTGGGTTTTGTGGGTTAGGAGTGTAGATAAACATAATGTGCACGCATTTCTATTAACACAAACACATGCATTTTTTGGTTGAATATAACACATTTTATGTTCATTAAAATGTGTACGCGATATGCAACATCACAATTCTTTCGCAATATTTAACATTACAATTTTGTCCCGATATTTAACATTACACTTTTATCGCTATATTTAACCTTACAGCTATATTGTTTGGTTTGGTGAAAAATATATTCAAAGGAATTGGGGGGTGGTAAGGGCTTAGAGGTAGAACGAGAGAGGGGGTGTTAAAGGGTTAGACATAGAGACATAGGGGGGTCAGTATGAGTTAGAGAGAGAGGGGTCAGAGGTTAGGGGCTAGTAATTTTTATGGAGATGAGACAGAGAGAGATATGAAGGGGCGTGGGGGTTAGGTTGTATTTTAAAATTTGTATCCCACCCTTATCCCTTTTCATGGATTTATGCCAACAACATTGTTTGGAGGGATTTATCTCACCCTTCAAGTGATAAATTGTGCAGCCATTTTCTGTTGGATTGTGTGCATCAAATTAGAAAAATTATAGTCTTTCAAAGCATGGGAAACAACACGAAGATTGATTTTGGGGGGAAATAGATCTGGAATATCTACTACATCAAGGAGTCATCAAAAGAATGGAACCAATTCAATAACTAAATAAATCAAACCTCCTGCACAAGGTTGTAATGTAAGGTGTATTCATAAATGGTTTAAAATCCCATAGTAGTCCAGGGATTCATTTCCATTAAATTGGACTGGTTACTTGTGGATGCAGACATAAGAAACTTTGGAGATACTTGTTCCCTATTGATATTCCCACATTCATATACGAGGATAATGAATTATGGTGTAGATGGAAACATCTAATACACTTGCCAAATCTGTGTTGTTGGAAGAACTTACATACTTCAACAAAGGAGCGTTTTGCAGGTGACTTGAAAGTCCCTTTCAATTTTTAGCAAAGAAATAAAAAAGTTCGATGTACATATTTCTACGCGGGCCTTTCAACCAACCAGATGACTAAATACAAGGAGAATACCATTTCAGTGGAAATAAAATCATAGAATCCTCTCATCCTCCATATTTCCTCCTGTAAGTCATTCGCCCAATGGAAAATCTAATTTAATAGCCCATTTTTCGGCATCTTTCCTACATGCACAACCCTACACTCGTCTTCCATGGGAAACCACTGCCTCCACATGTAATAAATACATTGTGTCATCATAAATTGATCTTCTTCTGCTAACAATGTACAATGAAGGATTCATTGTCATTCCTCCAAGAAGTTCTAAGGTTAGTTTCTTGTAAAAAAGAGATTGTATAAATCATGTTAAGATCCGTATGTTCCCTCTCATGAACTGAAAGCTTCTTTTTCTTAGACATACACAAAAGAACTTCAGGATAAATACAAGGGAGTTATTTCTTTACAGCTTCAACCTTCCCAAGGAGTAGGGGTAGAACTATAACAATATTGGGAAGCTGACATACGTAAATTTCTTTGAGTTGTGTTGTGCATGGCCTATCTTCTATTCATTTCAGAATAATATATCAAATCTTAACATTGAGGGGGGTTCATTGAATCTTATCCTATATCCATTTCTAAAAATGAAAGGTTGCCTTGCAACTAAGAAAACGCTCTTAAATCCAATACTGCAATGAAAACAATATTTTTTCATTCAAAACAGGAAAGAAAACCAAAGGGTTATATATTTGCACTAATATCTAATTTAAGAAAAAGGACGACACACATATTGTTCTGGTTGTATTTTAAAATTTGTTTCCCACCCTTATCGCATTTCGTGGATTTATGCTGACAACATTGTTTGGAGGGAGTTATCCCACCCTTCTAGTGATAAATTCCGCCCTTTAACCCTTTAACACCCCTGCCCCTTTTCTATACCTCTAACCCCTTACCACACCTCACCCGCTTTATCTACCTCTAACCCCTTACTACCTCCCAACCCATTTTTTCTACCTCCAACCCCTTACCACCAATAATTATTGTTAATGTTATAATCGGCACAAAATAAAATTATAACCCCCTTTCGGCAAAAAGAATTATATTGTTAGAAAGCATGCACGCATTATGTAACTGCAAAATGCACACACATTATGTAAATATAAAATGTGTGCATGTTGTGTTTTGGTAGGATTTAAAATTTAAATTAAACAAAACACGAGCGCGTTACTTAGCACTAAGCCTGAAACTCCACATGACCTAGCATGGCATTCCTATGCTTATGTGTCTACTTTGGACTTTGCTTCGTATTTACCATGCTTGTGCCTTGGAATATGATATACGACGGCTAATTGAGCATTATATCCATTTTTTAAAGTGTGCTCGTGTTTATCCATTGGTTATAGTATGCTACACACCATCATTTTTAATGAAATTTAGAAGTAGATAGCATTTTTTCTGCAGATTTCAAATATGTAATTTTTAAAAGAATATATATATTTTTCTATTTTTTTCTTATTTTTCTTGTGTCATGAATCCTTAACTCAAAAAACACATTGTTAGTGTTTCTTCCATAACTTTTCCATTTTGAAAAACAAATTGTACAGTGCACTAAAGGACATCGACCTCTACATGCTATAAAAAAACCGTTTCAAAATAGTTGCATTAAGACATTCAAAGGCTGCACCCACAATTGGCATACCTTTTTTGAGGTTCTGTCACTTAGATAATTAAAAAATATATATATTATTATTATTTGGGGGTAAAATAGAGGTGCACTAGTACTACTTGTTTTCTATATGTCTACCAATTTTCGTAAGTTGATTCCATCGTTTAGGCACTCAAAGGCTACACCCACAAAAACATATACCTTATAATTTGTCCAAAAAATAAAAAGTGTATGTTACAAATGATCAAACTTTGGATAGTTAAGAACATTTTCAATAGAAAAAAATTATATAGTCGGAAACATCATTCAATTTCCTACGTTTCATCCTTTTTACTCATTGCAAGATACATTGTGTATGTGTCTCAAAAAATCAATGTAAGTTGATGGAAGTATGATTTTTCAGTTTTCTATTGCATCTAACGTGTCAAAAGAGATCCTCATCAACTTGTACACACCCCCTATCATTATAGGGTCCATAGATATTGAGTAACGAAATTGTTGATCAAAAACCTGAAATTTTCCTTCTAATAGAAGACCACCGATTGTCTTGAAAGGTTTGAAATTTGCAGACAAGGGATTCCATCCTGATAGCAGTCCTCTAGAATGGCCAACTACATCCATAGCACAAAAATCCAAGGTAGGAAAAATTATTGAAAAGAAATCAATAGAAATATTTGCATTGCAGAGGGAGATTTTAAAACCTGGGATAGGGCCCTACCTTTCTAACCCCCTTGATTCTTTGAATGTTGAAGGAGAGGAAAGACATTAAGCATTGTTGGAAGCAAGCTATTCTAATCTAAGGGCCTGGGATTTAGAATATGCTTGATGTCTTCTTTTAAAATAGATGAAGGAAGGTATTACCCACAACATCATTGCAAACAGGTTCATCATCTCCAAGTTTATCATTTTTCTTCTTCTTCTGGATGGTTAGGTTTTGACATCTAATGGATGACATTGGAATGGATTCAGATGCAAACGAAGGATTCTTAGAAAAAATCCCCAAAGGATATTTATGACAATTAAGTTCAGGGGAATCCATATCATCCTGTATATCATGGGGGGAAGTTAAGTTATTCACCCTAGGGACATTAAGGAGCAAAATATTCATGGAAGGGTTTTAAAATGCAATAGAGGTAGAAGGATTTTCATAAAAATCCTTAGGGTTCAACCTAGAGTATAGGTGGCAATCCTCATATGAGAACTTATACATAGTTTCATCATTAGGAGATAGAAAAAGGTATTTTGGATTAAAATGAGAGGTTTCTTTTTCCAAAGGAACGACCCTAGTGGATTCCATTCCATCCAAAACTAAGGGAGTTGAAAGACTTCTATCTAGAGCTGTCAGTGAGGGAGAAGATTAAACCCTTAGAGGAGAAGGGGTAACACCCATACTTTTACATAAATCTAAAATATTTTCAGCAGAGAGATAGAAATTAATATCCTCTTTTGAAACCCCCTCATAATGCGTGGAAGATAAATAATTTTACTTACCATATTGTTTGACCTGTGGTGTAGTTGTAAAGATACCCCTCAAGGAAGACTAGAATACACCTCTTGATGCCACATCATTCTCGGACTGATATGTGGATCAAACCCCATGGAGAAAAAAAAGGGCATCTAGACTGAACATGATATGTTTCTCTGCAATAGAAACATCTTAAGGGGATATTACGTTAGTCAATTATTTGAACAAATTTCTTCTCTCCCCATACAATCTCTACCACTTTCGGGAGGCCTTTTCTTATATCAAATTCAACTAGCATTGAAGCAATTTTTTTCTCCACTCCATATAGCATATTTTTATCCATTCTTAAAAATTTTCCCATGAAGTTTGCAAGATCTTCCAAGACATTTTGTGTCCACAGTTGAAGTGGAAAACTAGGGAGAAGAACCCACAAGTGGAATTTTGTTAATTTTTCATTTTCCGAGTTAAAGTTTGAGTGCCATCTCTTTAGAAGAAGAGATCCTTCTTTAATGAACCATATTTTTGACAGAATAGTAGGAATGATATCAATAGATGGGAAAACAAAGCAAATCCAACCCTTAACAAGCATATTAGTACACGAAGCAAGGCCAGAAATTGGAGTCCAGTGTTGGTTCACCCAATTAATGAGTTTCCCAAGATACTTTTGTTCCTTCAGTATTTCCTACTAGGTCCCTGCTATATAGAGAAGTTATGACATCCATATTAACATCATGACCTGAGATGAACTAGCCTAAATCCCTTTGTACCTTATAAGTTTTTATTTTTCTTCTTTGTCTTGCAATGGATCCTACTACCTTCCCTTCCTTGGCGTCTCCTGAGGGGATAAGAGGAACATACATAGACTAAGCAGAACGACCGTTGGAATGCAAGGGAGCGGATCCACATTTTAGGGCATCCTGATCCAAACTAACCCTAAAATGTCCAAACTACAAAGAGGGCATTAGCTAATTTGAATGCAAATGAGATTCAATATCAACCCTTGGTGACATATGTTACCCTACGGAAAACCAATACCACTGCAATACCTTTTCATCATACATGTGGCTAGTGAAATCTGAAGAATGAAAATCAAAAGGAACCACCACCAGGTAAAAAGAAAAAACCTGGAAAGTTTCACAACCTAATCCAATCAAGATTAATCCAGATCAGATATATGCTAACTAGGGGTTTAAGAAAAACTGCAACAAAAAATATTTTTGTTCCCACTTTTTGTCTTGGTTGGTACTAGGCCACCAGGTAGGCGGCTGGACTCCAAACTGTTGCATTTTTCAGAAATCCCTAGCTAAGATTTTTTCCATCCTATGCTTACTCATTTCCTACTCACCTCTGGTAAATCAATCCCATCATCTTATAAGCATATAATAAACATATCTTCTCATTTGTGTCTTGAAAAAACAACTAACTATTGTCGACATTGTCAAATACTAATAACTAACGGGATTAATTACATTATTCAACACACTCCTTTAATTATGACCATTTCAAACATCAACACAAACAATGCCTAAGTGACGTCTCTGAAATTCAAAACCATTTCTTGCTAATGACTTGGTGAAGATGTATGCTAGTTGGTTGTTAGATCAACAAAATTGTAAATTGATGTGTCCATCATTCACAAGCTCACATATGAAGTACTAGTGAGTGTGAATGCATTTAACTTTGGAGTCAAACACATGATTCTTGGACAATGCAATGGTTGAGTTGTTGTCACATAATATAGGAGTTGGATCTTGTTCTTCATGTGCAATATCACTCAGAAGTATTCTAAACCATATTACTTGGCATGATGTTAAAGTTGTTTCTACATATTCTTCTTTTGCTGAAGGTATTGTAACAATGGGTTGTTTTTTAGAAGCTCATGAGATCAAAATTGTGCCCAAACGAAATTCATACCTTGGAGTATTGTTCCTATCATCAATGCTTCCTACAAAATCACTATCTATATATCCAACAAGTGAGTTATATTCAGAACTGGAATACCAAAATACCAAAATCTGTTGTACTTGCAATGTTCCTCAAAATCCATTTTCCAACCTTCCAGTGAGACTATTTGGAAAAGTGCACTAGTTTTCATTTTTTGGAAAAGCTTTTAATATTTTATTTTGGAAGATATAATATTGTTATAATTATTTTATATGTATGCTTATGAGACTAATTTATATTATATGTGAAACAGAGACGTGATCGTCATGAGGCACAGCAGCATCAAGAGGCAGAGGTAGATTGGTACAACATCTATAGAGAGTGGGAGGCCATGGAGAGGGAGAGAGATTAATACCCTTGTCCCATTACACCTCAAAATAGACACCTCTTAAGATTTTTCGTCCTCCTCAAATTGTATGAGGAGGGGACATCACTCAAGGGGAATAGTGCATTGTTATCCTAGTTGATTGCATGCTGGGATCATTTTAGGAAAGCCTTTCAAGTTGGTTCTGATGACTGATTCTATCCCACTAAGGAGGACATTTACTTTATCACTGGGATCTCTAGGAGAGGTGAGGACCTTCCTTAGTTCCATGAGGTTCCATCTACAGCTATAGTAGCGACTCAGTAGGTATATGTTGATGAAAACATACTTGAGCCTTCTCAGTTTTAGGTGCGTGGTGGGAAGCTTTCCATTGTTTCTTTTGGTAAAGAGGATGTGAGGTGCCTCTCCTTGTTGGTGACGACTATCGTGCATTACGCCAACGATGGGAAGTGCATTAGCTTCCCTTTATTATATTATGTTGATTCTTTAGTGCAGGAACCTAGATGCATTAGGTGGTCTGCTATTTTTTTATGAAAGTCTTGTTATGCTCTCAGTCGCTTTCGTGCACGTATTGGCAAGAGGGAGAACTTCCCCTTCAGTTCAGAGTTGTGTTGGCACCCCAACAACTTCCCCATTATTTTTCAAAATCAAGGGGCTCCCCATGTAAATTTTGCAAATATTTGTTTTTGGTTTTCTTTTATCTTATCTTCCTTGCTTTGGTAGGTGGTTGCTTGGCTTTCATTGAATAAGGATTTGGTGATGTGGATATATTTCTTGTTATCATATTTTGGCCCCTTAGTTGATGAACAACATCTACTTAGTCTTACTTGAGCTTATTTGAGCTAATTATATCCTTTGATTCAGCTTGGTTGGTTTTATAGGATGCTTCGACAATTGTAACAAATTTTGGTTTGTCAGTGCATTTGCAAATTAACGGTCATTTTGATAAATCATAATTAATTAACTAAAAGCTCAATTGTAATAATTTGATTTACATCTTGAAAGAGTTTATATCAAATAACGGGACAATGCTCTTACTTCTGAATTTAAATGATCCATTGACTTTTGCAAGCCTTTAACATTTGATTAAAATTCTTACCTTTCATGAAATTGAGATTTGACGATTTGCTTTATCTTTACCGCATTGGTCTTTTGGCGTCGTGATGACTTAATGATGCTTCCACGTCCTTATTTGAGGTTATTCATGGTACACTTATTTCATTTTGTCTTGGTTGAATTATCTTAATCCTTCTATAGTCTTGCGAAACTTTTCGATTCTTAAATGTATCAACGAATAATTGTATACTTTGATGGATTTTAATAATTCAATTAAGTACTCAATTTTATACTTTCAATCCTCGTCTTACAAATTTGCATTTTAAAGAAATAGAACTTTAACCTTGGTTTCAATTTTGAAAGGATGATTGAATGTTACTAGCCTTAAATTTTATGAAAACTTGTCATTTTGTAACATGTTATAGTTTTAGGACAAAGTTTAAATAATTTACTTAAGGCTTATTTTATAATTCTATTATATCGTAGAGAACATGTCTGGAAACTATGGAAGGAGTCAAAGATCTAAGAGTAATATAGTGTTCATACAATATCTTTTGAAAATTCAATATTTGTTAATTATTATTAATGTCTATTCAAAGACAATGTTACTGATTTATTTATTTAATTGGATTTGATATAATAAAAGCAAGACACTATTGCCAATGTTAATGCACCAGCATAGATCCATCTTAAATCCGTATCTATCAAGCACCAAGAGGGATCCAATTTCTTGAGGTGTATTTCTTTTTCTAAATTTAAACTCAAGAAATTCAATCTCTCTTGATTGATAGATCCGCGTTTAAGTTTTAATTTTTTATTTTATAAACGAACATCTATTTTTTAATTACTTCTCATATGTATTTCTTTTTAAATTTAAACTCAAGAAATTCAATCTCTCTTGATTGATAGATCCACGTTTAAGTTTTAATTTTTTATTTTATAAACGATCATCTATTTTTTAATTACTTTTCATAATATTTTATTTTATGAGCAGACATGGATTTTTTTAAATACTTTCCATATTTTTACTTGTTTTTTTTTTATTTTAATTAATTTTACTTTTTTTTACATTTTAATTAATGGCGGACAATACCTTTTACCTTTTTACTTTTCATTACATTTTACTTTTTTATTTTTCATTAAATACTTTCCATTACATTTTACTTTTTTTTTACATTTTAATTAATGGCCGACATAATATTTACTACTTTTTACTTTAATTACTTCAATATTACATGTTACAAACGTTAAACCTTACTAATGTTACATCACTTTACAAGATCTCTCATAATATTCACTATATCACTATTCATTATTATTTTTTTCCAACATGTTACTAACGTTATAACGTTACATCCATTACATCACGTTACAAGATCTCCCCCATACTGGGTTGTAGAGCACCTCTCGGTGCAATAATAGTTGCACGGAAACCCTTATTTTTTGTTGTCGTCACATGAAGGATGAAATTAAAAAATGGATCACGCACCTGTCAGAGAGATGTTTTTACATGGAGTATTGTGAGCAAACTGTGATGAATTAGCTCAAACGGTAGAAAACCCACTTCCCAAATGGGCTCCTTTACCTCTTAGCGTGGGAAGTTTTGGAAATATCTTAACCATTTGGGAGACAATTGTGATTGAACAGAGGTGAATTTTCTAGAAATTTGTTGCGAACAGTTTGGCATCTAGTTGAACGAACCGAACACCTGGGGATTTGATTCTATCATTCCCACTGCTCTTCACTTCTATAAATTCGACCTCAGAGGTCTGAGAGAAGGGAGGAGGGTCTCTAGAGACTAGATGATGAATTTTATCTTCTCTGTATTTTCTTTTGTAAATTTTATTTCAAAGAAATCAGCATAGAAGCACTCCCAGCCAGCAGTTGGTAGATCAACATGTTTATGAAGAAATGATGCTCCGGATGTATTTGCAGAACCATTTTGTAAGATTTGTACAAAGGTTTCTTTTATAGAGCAATAGAAATTGACTGTTTATATTGGTTATTATTATTTCTCAATGAAATTAAGTAAATTGTCGGAACTTAGTTTCTTTGGTATGCTTACTTTTTTTAAGATCACAATGGCTCTTGAAGTTTATTCTGGAAATTCTAATTACTTTATCATTTGATCTATTGACAGAAAATTGATTTAGATTTGCATAACTTAAAGCCTCTAACAATTTCCATGATCTTACTATGATAATTGGCAAGATATTTGAAGCTATTTAGATATGTCATATTTTTTATTATAGAATTTATCTCAATTTAAAATTATTACATGTTTAGTTTATGTATCCAAATTGAGTCAATGTTAGTATCAATCATGCTCTTGATTGGTTAAGTTATATCTAGTAAATAGAATTTGCATCATAAATTAGTTATATATTGCATATTAGTTATATTACATATTTAAGGTTTTAATTGAATATTTTAGAACTCATATCATTAACTGTAATGTCCCCAGTTTGACCCCGTGGCATTAAAAATGTAAATGATGTAATATTGTTATAAAAATGTGGTGAGGAGCTCAAGGCCAATGCCCCACCATCGATTTATCAATGCATATGGTTCACGTGCTAGCCATGCACAATGGAATTGCAAAAATTATGTAAAATATGCATTTTTAATCAAATACCCACAACTAGCTATGCAATGCAACAAGAGATGGGGACATGATTTTACAAGGAATTGGGAGGGAAAACATTCAAACCCTTGAGCCATTCGAGTCAAGCCAAGTGTCAATGAGATAACCCATCAAACACTCAACTACCCATGTTGAATTTGGTACCCAATCATTCATTCTCCCAAGAGTTGGTTGAGGTAGTTAATGCCCTAGGGAATGAGAGGTATGGCTGTCCAAAATTCGAGTATGGGCAACCACACTGCATGGAAAAACATGTTTGGCTTCCTTGGCAAGAAAAGAGCCATGAATTTGCTCCACCAGCCATTACGCATCAACAAGTTTTGCTCTCCCACGAGTTTAGAGCTTGCTGGGCGTTTTCCAGCCATGTTTTTTTGGTTTTTCTTTGTTTCTCAGCTGGGAGAAGGGCGTTTTTGCTTTGGTTACCAATGGGGAAGAGAACGGATCAATTTGGGGGTTTCCTGGAGGTTGTTTTGGCCATTGGAATGCCCACAATCTAGGGGATGAATCGTTTTTCTCCATGTGGTCGAATTTCCCTTTCTCACAGCCCGTTTTTGGAGTGGTTGGGCATCCTTCCTCCATATTTTTCCTGTATCTTCCTAGTTTTCAGTGGGAAAAGAGGGTGTTTTTGTGTTGCAGAAGGATTAGGAGTATGGGAGTTTGATTTGGGTTTTCATTGGGGCCTTTTTGGCCATTTAGATGCCCAAAATACCCATGGAAAATCGGGTTGGTTCCCTGTGGACGATTTTCTCAACCCCAATCCGTTTTTGGTGTGCCCACGTTTTTGGGAAATCCTATGGCCATCGTATTTGCAAATCCCATTGCTGAAAATGGGTATCCATGCCCAGTTGGAGTTGTTGTGTGTAATAGAAAGTTGGGGTTGAGATGGGTTTCTATTGCTTTGGCTGCGAATGAGCTGGAATGTTCCATTTTCCTTGTAAGAATCATGCCCAACTCGGGGGTGGCAGTCGTGTTGAGAGATCTATGAACACAACTGGCCTATGGTTGGGTGGAACGTTGCAACAACATAGCTAGTTGTTTGGGGGCAATTGCACAAATGAAGATAAGTGTTCTCTATGTGCATTTTACTTCTGAAATGTTTTAATTTGATGTTTATTATTGATATGTTGAATGCATATGAAAGATGTGTGTGGGTGATGTTCTTATTCCACTGTGCATATATGTTTGATTTGCATCTGCACACATTAATTTTATGGCTATGAGTCTAATGAATGGGATGAGTTTTTGTGAAAGCCCCGTAGATTGGCATCATGTTCCCTTCCATGAATTGGATAGATGGGTGGGGACGTTACATTTGGTATCAGAGATGTTGGTTGCAGCATTGAACCTTCATGGGCTACCTACCACAGTTGCAGAGGTAAGTATGCCTCCTGCCCAGCACTAAACATCAAAAAGAAGGAAAATATTTCAGAAAATTTTCTGACTGTTTTTGAAAATTTCAAAATTTTTCTAAGTGTTGGAAATTTTGCTCAAGTCTCTGTTGTCGATTTTAATGTTAAATTTTGCAACGCGCGCGACGATTTTAATGTTAAATTCTGCGACGCGATTGGTGGGTTTTAGCGCTAACTTTGGTGACTCTGTCGACGACTTTAGCGTTAATTTTTGCAACGCGGGGCAATAGAATTAACGATTAAGTTTGCGCCGCGGCGACAATTTTAACGCTAAAAACTGCGATGTGCGCGGCACGCGCGGCGAAAATAATGTTAGATTCTATGTCTCGGCAGTGATTTTAAGCTTAAAAGATGCGGCACTAGGCAGTGGTTTTAAGCTTAAAAATTGCGATGGGTGGCAATTTCAAGCTTGAAAGGTTGCAACGCGGCGGCGACTCGGAGGAAATTTTAGGCTTAAAACTTGTGTGAGCGGCAATTTTAGCCTTAAATTTTGCAACGCGGTCGCAGCAACGGAGGATTGCGAGTGGCAAAGATAAGGCTAGGACCACCACGATGGGCGCAGAAGTTAAGGTTAAAATCTGCGTCGGTCGGCGGTGACACTGGCGAAACGGCAGCAACTTTAAGGTTAAAATCTGTAATGCGGTTGGCGATTTTAAGGTTAAATCCCGTAACGGTCGCAGAGGGAGGAGCCAAAAAAAAATATAGAGCCCAAAACTTGATTTTTTGGTTGAAGGAGCAATCGGGCTCAGAATGGGATGATTCCAGTGGGGTTCAAAGGCCATTAACAAAGTCCATGAAAGAACCAGAGAGGGTCCCGAACCCAATATGCTCCAATTTGACAGAAAATGGGGAATAGTGACTTTTGTAAGACAGTGTCCCGAGGCTTGACGGAAGGTCGGTTTGAGCTGAAATTGATATGGCACGGCCATGGAGTAGGCACAGTGTTAATTTTGGAATTGTGGAGCCGAACCCCAAAGGATGTGCTGTCGGGGTGAACCAGAAGGCCAAAAAGCACTATTCCGGGCCACTTTTTTTGGATTTTGAAAAGCTTGTGGACAGTAAAAGTGACCCTAGATTTTGGAATCAAAAATTTTACTAAACTAGACATTTCATCTTCTCATTAAGACAGACAGTTTCCATTAGACGAAGATTTTTCAGAAATGCATAGATTGGGAGATAGCCATTTTTGGCCAAATTTTGAGATTTTGGGGAAAAAGTGAAAAGTTAAAGGTAGCCAAACCCCGAATTTTATAGAAATTGACAGGTGCATCAGAACAGGGATCTGAAGGTTGCTGAGTGTTCCTTGTTATATGGAATACCTTCTCCCGGTAGATAAGTTTTCATGATTCTTCCTAAATTTACTTTTGCAAGCAGCTGAAGTTGGGATTTCAGAACAAATTGCAGCTATGAAAGTGCAAAACATTTGGGCAAAGTTTGCATTTCTGAAAGAATGTCAATTCCATTTTCTGGATCAGAATGGAGCCTGGGGATAGGCGTTGGAAATCTTATCCGGAGGAGAACAGGGATGTATGACCAGAATTTGAATGAGGTCCACATATATCATAGATATTTGGTGCAGAAGAGTGCCAGCGGCTGTTTTGACAAAACAAAAATTTGTTGTCAATATGGGCAATTTCTATAATTGCATGACTGGAAGAAAACCGGACCAACTATGATTTGGAAGAGGAATTCCATGCTTCAATGAGGGATTGGAAAGGGATAATTCCTTAACCCCTGTTTTGCTATCGTATTTATAATTATGAAATTGTCATGCATATAAACTATGGCATAAGAATGTTGAAAATGCAAGAGATTACATAGACAAATATGCACTAGATGGCATATCAATAAGCATTGCACAATGCATGTGAAAACCTTTTTTGCGTGTATATGATATTGCTTATTGGCGAAATAGTGAGGTTCTACATATGCAATGAGCCACTTAAGATAATGATTGTGGTTGCTAATAATTAGTTGTGTTCACATTGGTTATAGGACCAAAGGCCACTGAAGCATGGCTAAAGACGAGGATGATGTTGTTGCGTATGACCAACAACCATATGAGGAAATGATGGTGCAACAAATCTATGATCATGAGGTTGGAAAAAAGGACTATGTAGCCTTGGTAAGAGGCCAACTGATCAGGTAACATCAAGTGATGTTAATAACAGCCATGCAGGTAATGGTTATTAGTGCTTAATTGCATGAGTATTGAAAGAGGATTTGGTAAGATCCCTTCAACTATGTTGATTTAGTTTGCATGTGGTATTGAGTGCCGAATGGGAATGTTAACCTACTGAGTATGGTGAGGTGTGGGTTAGTGAAGGCAGTGATCCTTACACCCTATGATTGCTTAGAAATCTCAATGCATTCATATGAAATTATATCATGCCATTTGTGTATGTCAGTTGTGAGTTTAACAACCAAAGCAAGTGAGGACTTATGGTCATGTTGTGGTAGTGTATGCTGTTGATGTATATGTAACTTCGGAATGTATTTCACATATATGTATATTGTATTCCTATAGAGATGTTATTATTCCTCTATACGGAAGTGTCGTTATTTATATTGTAAGTGTTGTAACTTATACTTGATGGGTTATTAGACTACCTTGTTGGGGTCGGCCCTGTATAAGTCATGTGGGTCAAAGGGTTATTAGACCACCCTATTGGGGGTCGGCCATGTGGGTCTAAGGGTTATTAGACCACCCTATTGGGGGTCGGCCCAATCAGCATTATGTTATGTGGTTAAGTTCGAGCCTACATGAGTCAGGTAAAAAGGCAAGTCAAGTCAAGTATAAATAGAGTGTGGGAGACACTCTATTTGCTCACTCACTTCTCACACATGCACTCAAGGAGGAGTAGCGCACTTATGGAGGAGGAGGATCTGCTGCTAGGTTATGGCTATCTCTCTTGGTTGGTTGTATCATTGCTCTATCTATCTCTGAGGAAGTTATTGGGGTTTTTCACCTTTATGGTTTTCCCCAAGTAAATCTTTGTGTCTCTTGTGTGCTTGCATTATTGTCTCCATGATTGATATGCTGTAGATATGATGTACATGTTGTTCTCTCAGTTAAGATCCTAGATCAGATTGAAGTAAATTCTGAAAATTTAACATGGTATCAGAGCTAGCCTGAAAGAAGGCAGGATATGGCATGTATGACACTTGTTGCACTTACGATGCTAGGGCTTGATATAGCAAAAACCAGTCATCGTAGCACTTTCGCTATAAATCCGTTTTAGCAAAGTTTTCGGATCTGAAATTGTTACAGGCCGAAGCTAAGATCTCCAGGTACCTTGTGTCCAAAGGACAACCTCTAATTCGTTGTACTTTGTGATTTATGATCTGTGCAATATAGGGTTTCTGCCTCTTCCAGATCTGAGTCAAAATCAGGTGACCTTGGGAAAAAGGTCATAACTTGGGCTAGGAAGCTCCAAATGAAATTTCGTGAAACGTGACAGGTATTACACAGACTGTACTATCTCAAAAAACTTTTTCAGAGGCCGAAGTTGAACCAGTGACACGTGGCACTCCGTACAAGTTCGCTCTACTGTTTTATCCCATAAACAGGTCACGTTGCGACACTTGGCATAACTCTCTCTCAGAGAATCCAATTGAGGTCAGACCTGTCAGGATGGAAAGATAACAGGTCGAGCTATCTCAGAAAACGTTTTCAGAGGCCGAAGGTCAAACAGTGACACGTGGCACGCCGTACAAGTTCGCTCTCCTGTATTTTCCCAAAACAGGTCACGTTGCGACATTTGGCATAACTCTCTCTCAGAACATCCAATTGAGGTCAGACCTGTCAGAATGGAAAGCTAACAGGTCAGGCTATCTCAGAAAACTTTTTCAGACCCTGTAGATCAAAAATTTCGGAGTTACATCAGAAACAATCAGGTACATATTTCTGTCAAAACAGAATTATTTTTTGGTACCTTCATTCATGGCTTCCAGAATTTAGGGCTTTGGAGAAAGTTGGAATTTTTGTAATCGGAGACCACGGCTGGATGATACTCATAAAAATAGAAATTTAGAGACCAAGATCAGAATTTTTGGTTGGGCAGAAGGCCGGGCTTGATCAGACCCTAGTTCGGGACTTTGATCAGGAAAGTGGAAAATTAGGGCTTCTGTAAAAATGGGAATTTTTTGAAATCTGAGACCACGGCTGGAAGCTCCTCAGAAAAATAGAAGCTTAGAGCTTTGGATCAAACCTTTTGATTGGGAAAAAGAGTGGGATTCATCAAACCCCAGTTCAGGGTCACGTCCAGTGAATCCGGAAGTTTCAAAGGCAAAATTGAGGAGTGAAACTTTGCAGTTTTCAAATTATGAATATACCAATTTGATCAGCTCATCAAGGCGCATATTTCTATCTTTTCGGAAGTTTGAAATTCAAAGTTTGAATTTCTGGGGTTTCTCTGACAAACCCATATCCAGCTCCAGGTCTAGTTCTTGCAAATTAAGTGGATAGGGTTAATCCTAGAAGAAGATGGATTGGTCACCTGCATAAGTGAAGAAGTTCATGTTTCAGAGGGAGATGAGGCTAAGGCCTTACATAAGAATATTACAAGCGATCTCAATAGGTATGACTCATCAAGGTATGTTTCGATATTTGTTCATGATTAAGTTTATGGTATGTTTGTCTTCATGTTATTACGGTTAGTACAATTTTGATTTTAGATTTGTCGAATCACCTTAACAAAATTATGAATGCATGATAGAAGATATTCATTGGTTAGGGTGTTGACACTTATGATTGTACTAATGCATTATGGTGTTGTATGAGGTTTATGTTGTCTACTAACATGAAAGGTACACCAAGAAAGACAAATCATGTTCTGGTCCAAGAACATATGATCATGATAACATGAGGACAAAGATTCATCCATTGTCATGGATCTCATAGAAGATTCATTTACGAGGTATGTATAACTTGATTTTGTAATAGTTAACCTATGAGATATACAGGTTACTAGCACAAGTCATTGAAGAAGAACAAGAAGACATCATGTGAGTATGTTAGACATAAATAGCTAGCATGCTAATCCAGGTATGTTTTTCCTATATCAAGTTAGAATCCTACCTTGTGTTAGGATCTTATACTGTTGTTGATAATGATTATTCCTGAAGAGTTATAGCTTTGAATAATCACAGGTTTTATGCATATTATATCTCTTATATTGATTGACGATTCAACTAACCCGAAGAGTCATAGGTTTGATTAATTACAGGTTTAGACATGTTATGTTTCTTATGATTTGACTAACCATAAACCTTGAATGCTAATGCTTATTATTTTCTGTTTGAAATGATCATGATTATACATGCTTGAAATTATTGTGTTTTAATAGTATACTAATGAATGTATGATTTTATATGAAATCACAAGGATAACACAATCATGATACTAATAAGCATGCATAGGAACCAAGGATGAATGTAAGTTCAAGGACAAGTAATCCAAGAAGCAAACATCAAGAGGGAGTACACTCCAGTGGTTTATGCAAGGATGCAGATATTCAGAGGGAGTTGACCATCTCTCTACATCCCACAACAGAAAGGTGTAGAAGAAGCTACTTTAGATTAGGACTCCAGCAGCTCCTGCAAGGAAGCGAAGACTCAGAGGGAGTCCACCCAACAAACAAACAAAGATAAGTATTTGAATTGTCATTTCTTAAATAATACTATTCAATAATGTATATATTGATGTTCCTAGAATTAGGTTGTGTATTATGCATTGATGAACAATATACTCCTAATATGCATGGGTAAGTGGCCTATGGCACTGTACAACATTCCATTGCTACTTATCTAGAATGAAACCTCTTTGCTGACATGTTGGGAGTTGTGCACACTCTTAACAATGTTCTGGTAGAGATTGGAAGGCATCTAGAAAGTTACGGAATATGGATAAATGTTGTATTGAAGCATTGGCTAAGATAATTGCATGACTGTATGGCATATTTCTTTATGTGTAAGAATTTGTTCTGAAAACTATGAGATGTTTTCTAATCATGCAATTTAACTTGTTGTGTAGGAAAGATCGTATGCCATCTCCTACAAAAGAAGAACTACAACATTTGTTCCAGCAACAAAGATATCTATTGAAGATATTGAAGATATTGAAGTTCCCAGGATCTGGGATGAAGAAATGAAATGCCATGATCCGTCGATCATGAAGAATGATGTTTGGGATGTAATCCCAAGACATGAAGGGAAGTTTGCTATGACTTCCAAATGGAACTATCAGATCAAGCATGTTGCAGATGGCAGCATTGAGAAATATAAAAGTGATGAAATAGAAGATGCACCAGATGGATCTCAAGACAGCATGGTGTAGTCATATATGTGTGCAGAACTTGGTATGGTAGGATAGACAGCTTTCTATCCATTTTGGGCGTTACCAAGAGTAAAGCAGATTCGAACATTTTCTACAAGGTTGAAGAAGGAAATCCAGTGATACTACTTTTGTATGCAGATAACCTGTTTGTTACAGGTAAAGATAGATTGATTTCCGACATGCAGCAGAAGCTTTCTTCCAAGTTCGAGATGAAGAACTTGGGGATGATGCACTATTTGTTTTTTGGCATGGAGGTGTGGCAGAGTGCATATGGAATCTTCCTTGGACAAGGGAAGTATGTAGTAGAGATCCTGAAGAGGTTCGGGATAATGGACTGCAAGGATATGGCCACACCTATGGCATCGAATATGAAGCTTCTATGTGATGCTTCATCTGAGCCAGTTGATGTCTCCATGTATCGTCAGATGATTGGGTCCTTGATGTACCTGAAGAACACGAGACCAGACATTTGCTTTGCTGTGAACACATTGAGCCAGTTCCTGACGGATCC
The DNA here is from genome assembly GCA_027924585.1 of Larix kaempferi. Lineage (NCBI taxonomy): Eukaryota > Viridiplantae > Streptophyta > Pinopsida > Pinales > Pinaceae > Larix > Larix kaempferi. The sequence continues at coordinate 7,185,833 of BSBM01001023.1, forward strand.
GAGGGGTGTTCACCTGGTTGCTGTAAAGCATGTTCTGAGGTACCTAAAGGGTACAGTGGATTATGGGCTCAAGTATGAAGCAAATCAAAAGTTTAACCTACAGGGTTATGTTGATTCAGATTGGGCTGGAAGTGCTGCAGATAGGAAGAGCACATCTGGATGCTGCTTCAGTATGGGATCAGGAGTGATCTCTTGGTTTAGCAGGAAGCAGTCCTGCGTAGCACTGAGTACAGCTGAGGCAGAGTATGTTGCAGCCTGTTCAGCTAGTTGTGAGGCAGTATGGCTACGGAAGCTACTGTCTGAGTTATTTGATCTCCCGTTGGAGGCTACTGGTATCTTCTGTGATAACCAGAGTTGTGTGAAGCTGTCCGAGAACCCAGTGTTTCATGACAGGTCGAAACACATAGAGATCAAATATCACTATATCAGGGATATGGTGCAGAGAGGAGCTGTGAAGCTCCTGTATGTTGCGACGGACGAGCAGATTGCAGATGTGCTGACGAAGCCACTAGCCAGGGTGAAGTTCGAGTACTTCAGAGAGAAGCTTGGCGTGCTTCAGGTCGAGGACACTTCGAGGAAGAAGTGATGGACACATTTGTTGAAGCCATTCCAAGCATGTTGGAAGGGGGATCCTTCACATGGCTGTGGATGTAAGCGCTGGATGATGAACATCAGGAGGATGTTCTGGTTTCTGCTGGATATGATCAGTTGGATCATGTATATGTATCTTGTGTATGCATCATGTTGGATGCTGGATATGATCAGTTGGATCATTATATGTATGTATGTATGCATCATGTTGATGCTGGATATGATCGGTTGGATCATGTGTCTGTATTTTGTATATGCATCATGTTGGATGCTGGATATGATCGGATGGATCATGTGTATGTATTTTTGTATGAACGCATCATGTTGGATGCTGATGGATACATTGTGTGGATCATGTATCTTTGTATGATCAGGTAGATCATGTATACTGATGGATACATTGTGTGGATCATGTATCGTTGTATGATCAGGTAGATCATGTATGCTGATGGATACATTGTGTGGATCATGTATCTTTGTATGATCAGGTAGATCATGTATGCTGATGGATACATTGTGTGGATCATGTATCTATGTATGTATCAGGTGGATACTTGGATGATCGTGGATGACGAGCTTCTCCAGATGACATGCAGCAGGATGTTGCAGTGATGATGATCAGGATGATCATGTGTACATCAGGATGATGTTTGATGAGTATCAGATGATACTTTATGGCCGTGGATCAGGTTGTGCAAGAAAGCATGTAATTTGTGCCCTGGGAGATTTGCAGATGGTCTTTCGAGGTTTTGCCTATGGCATGTAATTCGGTGCCCTGGGACATCTGACAAATGCTCTTGCGAGGTTTTGCTTGAGAGGACATGTAATTTGTGCCCTGGGAGATTTTAGGTAGGAGTTGTGTACCCGTAACATCCTGAGATGCTCTTGCGAGGTTTTGTCCTATGGCATGTAATTTGCTCCTGGGAGATCTGGACAGGATGAAAAAGGCCTCAGATGCTTCAGCCAGGTTTTGCCATGACCACATGTAATTTGCTCCTGGGAGATCTAGACAAGATGAAAAAGGCCTCAGATGCTTCAGCCAGGTTTTGTGGTGGACCACATGTAATTTGCTCCTGGGAGATCTGGACAGGATGAAAAAGGCCTCAGATGCTTCAGCCAGGTTTTGTGGTGAGATCACATGTAATGTGCTCCTGGGAGATCCGACAGGTAGAACTGAGTGCTCGTAACAGCCTGGGATGCTTCAGCCAGGTTTTGTGATGGGTCACATATAATGTGCTCCTGGGAGATCCTACAGGTAGAGCTGTGTGGTCGTAATAGCCTGGGATGCTGCAGCCAGGTTTTGTGACGCACGTAATAAGTCCTGAGGATTCCACAGTATGGCCAGTGATGACGAAGACCTGCAGGTGGTGGGCCTACATCCAGTATGAAAAAGGACTGGCTCTGTAGAACTTCCTATGACGAGTAGATTCAGAGATTGATTGAGATAGCAGCAGCAGTGACGATGATGATGACTCGATGACGATTATCCAGTGACGATGATCCAGAGAAGATGACTTGTGCTAGAAGAACTGTGCTGAGAAATACCTTCCTAGTTAAGAGGGAGTGTTGATGTATATGTAACTTCGGAATGTATTTCACATATATGTATATTGTATTCCTATAGAGATGTTATTATTCCTCTATACGGAAGTGTCGTTATTTATATTGTAAGTGTTGTAACTTATACTTGATGGGTTATTAGACTACCTTGTTGGGGTCGGCCCTGTATAAGTCATGTGGGTCAAAGGGTTATTAGACCACCCTATTGGGGGTCGGCCATGTGGGTCTAAGGGTTATTAGACCACCCTATTGGGGGTCGGCCCAATCAGCATTATGTTATGTGGTTAAGTTCGAGCCTACATGAGTCAGGTAAAAAGGCAAGTCAAGTCAAGTATAAATAGAGTGTGGGAGACACTCTATTTGCTCACTCACTTCTCACACATGCACTCAAGGAGGAGTAGCGCACTTATGGAGGAGGAGGATCTGCTGCTAGGTTATGGCTATCTCTCTTGGTTGGTTGTATCATTGCTCTATCTATCTCTGAGGAAGTTATTGGGGTTTTTCACCTTTATGGTTTTCCCCAAGTAAATCTTTGTGTCTCTTGTGTGCTTGCATTATTGTCTCCATGATTGATATGCTGTAGATATGATGTACATGTTGTTCTCTCAGTTAAGATCCTAGATCAGATTGAAGTAAATTCTGAAAATTTAACATATGCCATATGAGATAGGCATGGTTAGGCCATAATATGTTAGAATGCATATTATGCATGGATTAATGCAAGGTTGCATTGAGGGGTTATGCATTAAGTGAATGTACATCAAAATATTATGTAAATGTTGTGAATGTGCATGCATATGTGCGGGTGCACATGGTGAGATGCATTGTGTGAATGCATGGTTATGATATATATATATTTCATTGCATTTCAAATGTGAACAACTGAAGGTGTTTGACTTATTGAGTGTTATAATTCTGAGATCACCTCAGTGACTATTGTAGCAATGAAAGGATTATATGCATAAGATACTCACAATGTGTTTGGCCGATTGAAGTTTCAGATTTCAGGTAGAAAAGTCTTGCGTATGGCAATGAGGATAAGTCCATAGTGAAGACCAGGATCTACCATGTATAAAGGCCAAGGGTTATGAGAAGGTTCTCACGGTTGTGGAATTTAACTAATGCATGAAACAGACTTGTGAATTTCAAATTCAAAATTTTGCTAATAATTGCTAATGACTGTTTGGCTTATATAAGATTGTGTCAGGAGGACATGTTGTAGGTGGGTGTTCATGTATGGTAGAAAAGATGAAACCATAATGGACAGATCGATACCACTTACGAGGGCCAAACAATATGAGGATAGCCTCATTACTAAGCAAATCGATTTTTGTAGTAGACAGAGTTGCAAATTTATATTGAATTTAATTATTAATGACATTGATTGGTTATGAAACAATCAGATTTGAAGCTTATTGCTAAATGTTGCTGACTGTTTGGCTATGTGATAAATGTGCCAGGATGACACATTGCAGGAAGACCATGTGTGATGGCCTGTAGAAGCCAATCTCGATAGGAAGGATCCCATGCTTTGGAAATGGGTTTCGGGTGAAACGCCATATTGATAATGTCTCAACCAAACTACATGTTGGTAAAGCATGTGGGTGAGACAGTAAAGTTATGTCCAGAAGGCATGTGTAGGTTATGGAACGTGAAAGGATTTGGGTGGCAAACCAAAGGACTGTTGACTCAGAGAAAGAAGCCCCCATTCTTCGCAAATGAACAAAAGATACATCCGTGAAACGAATGAGTATTCTGTAACCCTAACTAAGAATATACATGTCTAGCTATCATATTTAATATGCAGATCATGTTTTATTATTTAAGTATTGTTCAGACTACTTGAGTACGATTAGGGCCTACATGACTCACATCATAAAGGGATGCATACCTTTCGAGTGATGGGTTATGTTAAGGTTGTCAATATTGACTACACCTTAAGGGAATGGACGCATTCTTGGTGTTTCAATACTTGATAGTGAATGTTATGAAATATGATTACAATTTTTGAGCAGCAATACTAATGAGCCTGCTTATCCTTCTTGTGCTATCAGCTTACACAGATGCAATCTGGTGTTGCACATAAGAGGCAAAGTTGAGAAAGAGTACTCAAGAGGGTTGTATGGGTAGTGGTAACCTTTCTATGCTCACACTAAAGGACACTAGAAGAGATGGATAGGCCCGAGGAGCTATGTAGTAGAAAAGGGGTATCATCCTTGTGTAGTGTGAGTGGGTATCGTGGGGGCCATGCTAGCCTGCATTCAAGTGAGTCACCTATGGAGTTTCTGGAGGGAACCACTAGTTGCATAAAAGAAGGAGCCACGTAATCGTATTATATTGTTCTTATTGCTTGATAAACCCAGTCGTTGAACTGGTTTGGCAATGGTTGTTGTATGCCTGATAAACCCAGTCGGTGTACTGGCTTAGAATTGGTTTTGTGGATATTGTGGTAAATGGTTGTTGTATGCCTAATAAACCCAGTCGGTGTACTAGCTTGGCATTGGTTGTGTGGATATTGTGGTGAATGGTTGTTGGATGCCTAACAAACCCAGCCAGTGTACTGGCTTGGCATTGGCTATTTGCATGCTGTGGAGGTATTGGTGAAGGGTGTTATTTCCTGACAAACCCAGTCAGAGAACTAGCTTGGAAATGGTCGTTGTATGCTTGATAAACCTAGTCGACGTACTGGATTAGAATACTTATCTTCGAAATTCTTGATAAACCCAGTCAGCATACTGGATTAGCATACTGATTTTAAGGATGCCTGATAAACCCAGTTGGCATACTGGCTTGGCATTGCCTATTCGGATGATGCTATGGAGCAACATGTGTGTTGGCCAAGCATCCACCCCACAAGTGATCCAAGGCTTGTAAAGCAGAGAAGGAAACCTATGGAGTAGCAAGGAAAATGCACAATACAGATAAGTATTCATTTTCATTTATTTTCTTGTTTGGAATAATGAAAATTTCAAGTATAAGTCTTCTAACAGCTAAGCTGATACACTATTGTTTCTTTGTTGGAAACCTTGGTCATTGCAAGAAGCACAGACCCTAAAAGCACTATAAATTCTTGGTAAAACCAGAGAGTAACTGGTTGTGCACTATAAATTCTTGGTAAATCCAGAGAGTAATTGATGCTCGATAAATTCAGAGAATAGTTAATGGGGGCATTAACTACTTGATGTTGTGGAGCAGACGGCGTGTTGGCCAAAAATTCTTTAATTAATTAATAAAACCAGTCAGAGCACTGGCCTAGCATATTGCTAAATGAGATTATTGATGAAACCCAGTCGGCATACTGGCTGGGCATTGCCTATTTGAATGGCTTTGGAGTAGCCTGCCTGCTGGCCCAACATTCATTATTGCATCCATGGGCAATCCAAGGAGCCTATGGAATAAAGTGAATACATCCAATGCAGATAAGTATTTGGTTACATTGCAGCTTCTTGCTTATGAAATACGTGTGTATGATTTCTTAAACTCTTGTTTGGAGACGAACCCTATGGAAATAAACTAAACATATGAATTGACTCAATGTTTGAGTGTAGGTAATGCTAGAAGCAAGGACTATGAAATCATCTGGAAGATGCATGTCGACATGTGACTGTCCTAAAGAGCTCAGTATGAGTAGTAATGAAAGATGGTGCTAGTGGACATATGTGGGTCCTAGCAGCCAAAGGTCCTGTAGGAAACAATGGGAAGGACTCCCACATTGAAAATCCTTAAACAGACCTTAACACTAAGTGTCATAGCCAAGAACGGGCAAGTCAAGCATTCACGTTGAAGTGAAAGAGGATAAGGAGCATGAAACCACAGTGATGGTGTGGCTCCATATTGGAACAAGACTAAGAGGGGAAAACTCTTACTCTTCTCTTTCATTTTTGATTGATGCATTTATAAAACAAAGAATATGTTGAATGCATGTCATGACTGAAAATAGATTGTGTATAATTGCTTGAAATGAATTGTGAATGTTGAAATAGTTATTCCCTTGTGAGAGGATGAACATGGATGAGTTCATGTGTATGTTGGGAAAGCATGAAATGTGTGGAAGTCTCATGAGTAAAGCATGGATGTTCCAAGTCAATTGGGAAAATAATTGACTAATTTTAATATTGTGTTATGCTTGTCCTGACAGGAATTGCCATGATGAATCCCACAGGTGAGATAGTGAAAGCCATTGGTTTTCGCTAAAAATATTCCTCAAGTAGTTTCCAGGACAACAAAAAAGATGGTATCCATGAAAATTCCAGACTTGTAGATCAGTGGGAAGGTGAATAAAAGGAAGGGATTGCTGTGGAGTGATGCCCGTCTATAGAGCTAGAAGATGAAAGCCAACAGGAACAGCTTGAGGAAGCAAAAGGACTTGATCTGAAAGTTCAAAGTAAAGGGATGAACGCAGGACAGACCTACCACATTTTGAGATTTTTGAGACATGTGTAAAGTGGGTATTTATTCCCAAGTGTTGGAACACCGAGGACGGTGTTATTCCAAGGGGAGGGGAATGTAATGTCCCCGGTTTGACCTCATGGCATTAAAATTGTAAATGATGTAATATTGTTATAAAATCATGGTGAGGAGCTCAAGGCCAAGGCCCCGCCATCGATTTATCAATGCATATGGTTCACGTGCTAGCCATGCACAATGGAATTGCGAATTTTATGTAAATATGCATTTTTAATAAAATACCCACAACTAGCTATGCAATGCAACAAGAGATTGGGGGCATGATTTTACAAGGAATTGGGAGAGAAAACATTCAAAACCTTGAGCCAATCAAGTCAAGCCAAGCGTCAATGAGATAACCCATCAAACGCTCAACTACCCATGTTGACTTTGGTACCCAATCATTCATTCTCCCAAGAGTTGGTTGAGGTAGTTAATGCCTTGGGAAATGAGAGGTATGGCTGTCCAAAATTCGAGTATGGGAAACCACCCTGCATGGAAAAACGTGTTTGGCTTCCTTAGCAAGAAAAGAGCCATGAATTTGCTCCCCCAGCCATTACACATCAATAGGTTTTGCTCTCCCACGAGTTTAGAGCTTGTTGGGTGTTTTCCAGCCATGTTTTTTTGGTTTTTCTTTGTTTCTCAGCTGGGAGAAGGGCGTTTTTGCTTTGGTTACCAATGGGGAAGAGAACGGATCGATTTGGGGGTTTCCTGGAGGTCGTTTTGGCCACTGGAATGCCCACAATCTAGGGGATGAATCATTTTTCTCCACGTGGTCGAATTTCCCTTTCTCACAGCCTATTTTTGGAGTGGCTAGGCATCCTTCCTTCATGTTTTTCCTATATCTTCCTGGTTTTCAGTGGGAAAAGAGGGTGTTTTTGTGTTGCAAAGGGGTTGGGAGTATGGGAGTTTGATTTGGGGTTTCATTGGGGCTGTTTTGGCCATTTAGATGCCCAAAATACCCATGGAAAATCAGGTTGGTTCCCTGTGGATGATTTTCTCACCCCCAATCCATTTTTGGTGTGCCCACTATTGGCTTCCTATTTTGACTATTCAGCATCATATTTCTAGTTTCAAGTCACATGAGATTAAGTGCTAGTCAGCCTTATTTAGTGTTGTTTTGTACATGATTATGCCTTTTTGAAGATCAACATTGCTAGGTTTTGGTAAGTGACTTTTTAATTGCGTATTCATTACTTTGCTTTGTTTTTATGTGTGCAATGCAACCTTTAAGTTTCCATTTAAATATTTGGTCAACTAATGAGTCTTTGTTTCTTCCATGTAGTGGTGTCGGCGCTCAGAAGATATGTTGAACCAGTGATTTGGGGGATTCGGTCCATAGTGGAGATGTTTCTCTTGGATTCACATCACCTTCCAGATACTTATGAAGATTATTCAGTGTTGTTCTAAGGATGTCATTTGCTCAAAATGGCATTTCTATCCTTGATCAGGAACCTGATTTTGGGCTCAATTTCTGAACAATCGGTTGGGAATTGTTCAAAACGGTTCGAAACCCACTTCACAAATGGCCCCATTTACCCCTAACAGTGGGCAGTTTTCAGAATTTCTGAATGAATGTGGAGAAATCCCTTCCGAAACAGACGTGGTTTTGTCAGATTTGGTGTTGGCCATTTTCTGGGTAGTTGCTCAAGCTTCTGAATTTTGGGATGGATCTTGTCCATCTGTTCATGTATAAATAAAGCTTGAGAAGGAGATACATGGAAGAGAAGACTGTAAAACTTTATTTTTATCAATAGATCCAGCGTTTATCTTCTTTAAAGCTTCGATTTAAGAATGGAAGGCGTTGAAGGGCAGGTCCCACCTTCAACACCGATCCTTCATACTTAAGTGTTTTGTGTTTTGCAGTAAGTAGAGTGAAGTTTTTATCCTTTGATACTGTTTTTATGGAATGATTAATGGTTTTGTTCATTTGTGAATTGAAATGGAATGTATGTCTGCAGAATATTAATTAATATCATTTGCATTCGATCTAACCTGTAGAATAGATTCAGGAGTGGCTTGTATTTAAAACCCTCTTTGGTTTTTAGCGTGGATTGCTTATTGATGGTTATGATCATTGTTAAGAGTTCTGGCATTGATAAACTGTGTGATGAACTTGATTTGGTTTGTTGTAGAATTGATTTAATGAAGAGAATAGATTGGAATTTCATATTTCTTTTATTAGCAGCATGACATTGAATAGTGAATAGCTCCAATACTTTTCAAGTTTATCAGACTGTAGGGTATTTTCGAATCATAGTGTGTGGATTTTAACTAGAGTTGCAGTAGATTGTTGAATGAGCAGAGGGTTTTCATTTGTTAAGTTCTTTTTAATAAGTTGTTTCCTATACAAGATAGTTGTAGCCTAGTATTGTTTTGAAATATTACTGTAGTTTCATATTGCTTTGAAAGATTGCTGTAGGTTGCTGTAGGTTATATTGAGTTTGACAGTAAGATAGGGGTCAGCAAATTGATTTTCTTCTCTTTAGGACAGACCTAGTAACCTTAGCATTGATTACTTAATAAAGTAATAGCTTCATCAATTACATTTTGTTTTTGGTTTGTGAGTAGACTAGGATTTCTTTAAGTTACTATCAGCATGAGCATTGAAACTACCTTGCCCGCACATATAGTGTAGCAGCTCGAAGTTTATGCACCCTGGTTGACAATTAATTGAAGGTAAATTAACTAGTGATAATTTTACCCAACACCCACGTTTTTGGGAAATCCTATGGCCATCATATTTGCAAATCCCATTGCTGAAAATGGGTATCCATGCCCAGTTGGAGTTGCTATGTGTAAAAGAAGGTTGGGGTTGAGATGGGTTTCTATTGCTTTGGCTGCAAATGAGCTGGAATGTTCCCTTTTCCTTGCAAGAATCATGCCTAGCTCGGGGGGTGGCAGTTGTGTTGAGAGATCTATGAACACAACTGACCTATGGTTGGGTGGAACGTTGCAGCAACATAGCTAGTTGTTTGGGGGCAATTGCACAAATGAAGATAAGTGTTCTCTATGTGCATTTTACTTCTGAAATGTTTAAATTTAATGTTTATTATTGATATGTTGAATGCATATGAAAGATGTGTGTGGGTGATGTTCTTATTCCGCTGTGCATATATGTTTGATTTGCATCTGCACACATTAATTTTATGGCTATGAGTCTAATGCATGGGCTGAGTTTTTGTGAAAGCCCCTTAGATTGGCATCATGTTCCCTTCCATGAATTGGATAGGTGGGTGGGGACGTTACATTAACCAGTGAGACTCTCCTTAAGAGAGAAAAACATAGATTAGATATAGACAACAAGCTTTGATTTAATAGTTGTTAAATAGAAATTTCATTTTAAATAGATTAATATAACATGTAGATTAATAAGTAGTTTTAACGCAGTAGTTTTGATTAGAATTTAGTTTAAATCTAAATTTTTTAATTAGTTTAGGACACCCTTTTTCTAAGTTTAAGTAGTAGGACTCTCCTTAAGAGAGTGAAACTTAGATGGTAGCAAGACCATAACCTATGATAATTAGCCATACCAAACATATCAGGGGTTGCTTTAAGTGCCTTGTGTGGGTTAGTTCTCCTTAGTTGTCCATGGTCATAAAATCCGGACAACAAATGGTGCTAGAAGGAGGGCCTAAGGTAAACAAATAGTTTTTGCTTTCATAAAACATTTATCCTCCGACTCTTGGTTTTTCATTGTTTTTATTTCTTATTCTTTTAGTTGTCATATATATGCAATCTAGAGCTGTTTATATGGTAGACTAACCTCTTAGGAGTCAATTTTTTTAATGTTTATCATTTAGGACTTATGCTGAAATCCCTGCATGGGAGTCCAATTCTGCATTGAACCTGCAAGGGCCTTTGCATGAACTTCCAAGAAAGGCAGTAGATCTTTTGCCAAAATTTAATGGTGAGGGAAATGCTTCAGCTAATGAACATATCAGTAAATGTGATTGAATTATTTGCTTTCCTAATGTTGTTTATGAAGATATTGTTTGCAGGTTATTTCCACTCACTTTCGAAGGTAAGATCTTTAATTGGTGAACAATGTTTTACCTGTCAATTTTTCATAATTGGTCGCAATTCAAAAGGTTGTTTGAAGATGCTTTTGATGATTATAATCCAATTAAAACTAATCAGTATCTTAGTGAAATGTATGTGAACGATTGTGAAGAACCTGCAATAATTAATTAATGCAAACACACGAGATAGCAGAAATAACATAACTCAAAATCACTTTTATATTGATTGTAGGCCACTTCGAGGGGGCAACCTCCTTTGAGCAAGCTCAATACAAATAACTTCACGGTACCTTCATTGGTCTCAACTCAAACTTATATACTAAGTCTAGGTGCCAATACCATGTGTCAATACAAACCATGGGCCAATACAAAATATGGATCAACAATTACTACAAGACGACTTACAAAGCATATGTGTCCAACAACAATAATACAAACTATGGATCAACAAATATTATGGGACGAATTACAAAGCATATGCGTCCAACAACAATATACTAACAAAGTAAATAGAAGGGTTGACGTGGGTTCCTAAAATCCCCTCTCCCTTAGAAAAATCTTTGTCCTCAAAGCTTTAGATGTGGAAATTGATGCAGAATTGGAAGGAGTGGTTCCCCTGTAGCATCCTCGGGTTGAATTTCGGGCCACGGACGCCTTTTGAGTTTTAGGAGGATTGCTTGGAAGGTTGAAGAAGAACCATATCGGTTGCGTGAAAAGTGCATTCTAAACGGTGCTGATCGGCTTGTTGTTTTAGTCGAATTCTTGCCATGTGAAGATTGTCCTACAGAATGAGAAGAATCTGATCGCGGTTTCGAAGAACCGAGTCAATTTCCTGAACTGGGGAGCTGCTGAGGGTGTATGGAAGAAGAACTGTCAGTGCCTATCCATAGACTACTTCATATGGTGTCCTTGTAGATGTGGTATTGTACCACTGGAGTGCTTCTAGGAAATCCATAGATATAGTTGTCCAAATCTATGTAGGGATGGGAAAGGGTTCGAGCAGTCCTGAAAGGAGTGTCGTTTCACCCTTGTTGACCTGGAAAGTATCACAGTCAACCACCATCTGTTGAATTGGAATTTTCAATCCCTGCCAAAAGAAGTTACATTATTCCCAGTCATACTTTTTGAGGAACCCAGAGTGCCCTATCGATGAAGAACCATGGGGTTCATAGAAAAGATAGCCCTGTTGAAAAAATTGCAACCAATTTGGAACAAGCAGAGAAATAACTGTAAGAGAAATTGGGTCATCAAATGTGCAAGAAGGAGCATCTGCCACCATATTGTCCTTACCCTTCTTGTAAGTAACCGCATAGTCATAACCCATGAGGTGGATAACCCATTTCAGGTGTGCTGGGGAGGAGACCCGTTGTTCCAGGAAATTTTCCAGACTCTGGAGATCAGTCTTGATGCAGAAATAATTCCCTAATAAGGATGGCTTCCACTTCGGTACTGCATGCAAAATAGCCATCATTTCCTGCTGAGATGTAGATGTGGCTAAATGCTTACCGGAAAGGTCCCTTAAAGGCAGCAAGCTCACTAGTGCAGCAAAGACACCTGCATATCTATCCAAGGAAGTAGTGGAGACCGTTGATGGGTGCATCTAAATGGAATGGAGCTGAGCAATGACATCATGTGAATTCTTCTTAAGGATCTTTTTGTAATAGTAAAATAATAATAAAATATAATTAAAATTAATAGTCATGCCCTTTGGTGAAAAGGTTCAAGACAGGTTTATTTAAGCCCAACTCATTGTATTGATTTATCATCTTCTACATTATCAAATATACATTTTTACATTATACATTACGTTCTCTGTTTTTCACCCATTCTTCTCTCTCCATTGGTATCAAAGCCTCTCAGCTCTCGGCACCATCCCACCACATTGCATCCCTCCACTGCATCCACCTCTGCCTTACCTTCACCTCCCTCACGCTTCCCTCCACCAATAGCTACCACCTCCCTCACGCACTCATGCCACCCCCACCACCAGCTGCCACCTCTCTCCATCTGCCTGCTCCATTCCCCGTCTTCTCCTCTATCGCTTGATCCATCCCTGTCTTCTTCTTCATGCCCTTCAACACTTTTCCACTCATCTTCCATCACCGCTGCCATCACCCCACCTCCTCCGCTCCCGATGTCCCCGCTCCCTCCTCTCTCACACCTCCCTCCTCCGCTGCAACGCTATCGCAGCTACCACCTCCACCGTTGCTGCCACCTCCCCATCACCTCCCCATCCTCTACCCCTCCGCCGCTCCACCCTTGTGCCTCTGCTCACCATCCCCTCCTTTGCCACCCCATGTGCTCCACGTACCCTCCATTCCCCCGTGCCCTCCCACACCTCCACCATCCCCCTACGTTGTTGCTCGCAACCCCTGCCATCCTCCTCCTTTCGCCCACCATTCTCCCACCTTCGCCCAACTCCATTCTCCATGGTCGACTGTCAAGAAATTTTTTAATATTAATAATATTTATTAATATTATTATTAATTTTAAAAAAAAAACTATATTATATAATAATAATAATTATTATTATTATTATTAGTTTAAAATAATAAAAAATCATGGCGAGCTGGCTTCGTACAGCAAATAAAAATAAATCCGCGTTCAGCATCAAGAAGATTCCACCAATCACCATATCAATGAGTGAATTAAACACCCGGTTTGATTCAATCAATGAGAAGATTAACAAGAACTATGAGGAACTCCTAACATGAAGGTTATGGTAGTAGATGGCAAGAAGATTGATAATGTAGGGAAATGTCACCAAGTCAAGTTACAAATACAAGAGTATAACTTAGAATCATATTTATTTGCGGTGCCATTGGGAGGAGTTGACATAGTATTAGGAATACAATGGTTACAAACCTTGGGTATATAATCCGCAAATCACCAAGAACATTTTATTGACTTCCATGCGTTTGGGAAAACACACAAATTATACAGGTTCCAACCACCTCCGACACAGCTGGTTACATGACATCAGATAGAAAAGCTATTTCGGAAGGACGCACCAACGTACATACTCCAATGTTAAGAAATGAAGCTTCTAACAAATAAAGAAGATAGGGACAAACAACTAAAGATACAAAAGCCGATTTAGAAACATCGCAAGGTGTTTCAAGAGATACCTATGGAGCTCCCACCAAATAGAAAAATTGAACACATATTCGAAATAGAACCAGGGAAAAAATCCACCAGTAGAAAACCATACAGGTGTCCACATCAAAGACGATGCAATAGTTCACGTAATCATTGTCGTCAAATAAGCTTTGAGGACAAAGCTTCCCTTAAGGGGAAGACAATGTAACAGTAAAATAATAATAAAATATAATTAAAATGAATAGTCATGCCCTTTGGTGAAAAGGTGCAAAACAGGATTATTTAAGCCCAACTCATTGTATTCATTTATCATCTTCTACATTATCAAATATACATTTTTACATTATACATTACGTTCTTCGTTTTTCACCCATTCTTCTCTCTCCACTTTTCCAAGTGATGTGAACTGATGATGTAGAGAGACCCTGGTTGTAAGCCCATAAATTTGTGTTGTGTCCCATTGACTAAAAACTGCATCCAAAGTTCAACAAAATCCCATAAGATGGGGCCAAGTGTGCGTAACCATTGAACGTCAAAAACCACATCACATATGCCTAAGGACAAGGCAAACATGTCAGAATGCAAGTTATAAGCTTCCAGAGCGATACGTACATTGTGACACTTTCCCTTGCAAGGTAAGGTGCCGCCATTGGCAACCATGACTTCAAAGTTGGAGCAAGGATGGACAAAACAATCAACCTGTTTGGCGATCCGGGAGTCAATGAAATTATGAGTGCTACCAAAATCAATGAGTATTGTAAGAGGAAGCTTCTTGAAATAACACCTAGCCCTCATTGTTTGGGTGGTGGTGATGCCGGATAAAGCATGGAGAGATATCTCTGGTTGTTCATCCTGCGATGGGGGGTCAATAAGCGGCTCCTGAATGTCAACCTGATCATCCATTGTATCTGGAGCTTCTTCACCAATTTTAGAGGCAAGTGGAGAATCCATATCCAAGAGATAGAGATTTTGTTGAACACATCTATGTCCCTGAGTGAATTTCTCATCACAATTATAGCAAATCCCTTTTTCTCTGCGTGCCTGCATCTCTGTTTCAAACAAATGCTTGATAGGAGTTGGTCGAGGAGCTGGCGGGATGGGAGGTTGTTGAGAACCCATATTTCGGAAGGGAACAAAAGTGGGTTGGGAGTGTCGTTGGGTTGCAAGCTTGTCTTCTGCCAACTTAGCTAACCCTAGGACTTCCATCATTGTGTTGGGACAGAACATTTTAATCTCTGACTGGATTTCATCCTTAAGACCATTGATAAAACAACTCCTGTATAATTCATCAGACAATCCTTCTGTGTGATTGGCTAATTTTCAAATTTTGTCTGATACTCTCTCACAGTGCCACTTTGACAAAGTTTAGTGAGTGCTCCGGTGAAGTCATCAAAAGCACTAGGACCAAATCGTTGCAAAAGGAGTTGGCAAAAATCTATCCATTTTGGCTCGTCATGAGCCTTGATGTACCAATAGTACCATTGAAGGGCTTCTTGTTTCAAATGAAAGGATGCAAGTGGAACTTTTTGGACATCAAAAGTATTATGCAGACTGAAATACTGTTCTGCACGATAGATCCATCCAGTCGGATCAATACCATTGAAGCGAGGAAATTCAAGCTTCAGACCACGAAAATTGCTGGAAGAAGAGAACCCATTGGCTACATAAGATTCTTGCTGTAGGTTATTGTTCATGGATGAATGCTGAAGATGGAGGATGAGAAATTTTTCATCTAGATCTTGGAGTTTGGTTTGGATGGTTGCAAGTGCTTCCTCCATGGTTTTTGCTCATGTGTGGGTGACAACCACAACCAAGAGTTTGTTTTTTTTTTTTTAGGGGGGAATGGATAGAAAAAACACAAACAAAAGCTTATTTAATAAAGGGAAATTTGGATTTGGGGAAAACTCGGATGGGTAATTGGGGTTTGACTAGGTTTTGGACACTTTCTGATGGATAGGGAAGCAAAAAATGGGGATTTCAGAAGCGGGGTGAAAGAATGAGAAAATTTGTCAAAGAGGGACAAAGAAGCATAAATAGGGAATGAACACGGTGGCAAAATTTGAAGGGGATTGGGTGAAAATTAAAGAAGTTATGGCAAACCCTAAAAATAGACAAATGTGAGATTTCTGGCTTTAGGAAGTGGAATTTGGGATAGGGTCCTCATGAATGAAAGATGCAGAATGGGATTACAGGGGTGTCAGGGATGTTTCAAGGGAAACAGATTGAAAACAAGGGAGATATGGTGAAAAAATAGATTTCTTTTTTTTTTTCCTAGAATGGATCTGCTGCGGCGCAAAAGGGGTCAGAAATAGATGGATCTGCAACAACACAGAAGTGATAGGAAACAGATGGATCTGAAACGGCGCCAAATGGATCTGAAACGGCTAGATCTGGAATGGCTTTCAGAATGGATCTGAAACAACTTGGAATGGATCTGAAACAGCACGGAAGTGATTGGCAATAGTTCAGCTAAAAATAGATATGGACCCCAGGTATGTTCGGCTTCCTAATAGTTCAGGGTTTTCACTTGACCACCAATCCTGTATGATGGCATGCGTATTGGGACAATACCCCTCACTCCACAGCTCAGGTAAAACTGATAACCGCTTTGCCACAAATGACAGCTCTTGGTTTACCTCACGGGTGGGAACTAGTCAATCAAGTAGGGGTCGTTGCCCTTTTCGCTGGCAGGTCCTCTCAATGGGCCAGCTACTTTGGGGTTCCTGTGGTACTCCTCACAATGAGTTTTAGGGATTATGCCCAAGTACTTCCCACAGTTAAGTGGATACGGATTATTCCCAAATCCGAACTTGCAACAGATGTGAACAAAAAAAATTGGCAAAAATTCTACCCAGCGAGCCCAAGAAAGTGCTGTGATACCAGATATGAAGAACATGCAAGAATTAATTAATGAAAACACACGAGATAGCAGAAATAACAGAACTCATAATCACTTTTATATTGATCGCAGACCACTTCGAGGGGGCAACCTCCTTTGAGCAAGATCAATACAAATAGCTTCACAGTACCTTCATTAGTCTCAACACAAACTTATATACTAAGTCTAGGCACCAATACCATGGGTCAATACCATGTGTCAATACAAACCATGGGCCAATACAAAATATGGATCGACAATTACTACGGGACGACTTACAAAGCATATGCGTCCAACAACAATAATACAAACTATGGATCAACAAATACTATGAGATGACTTACAAAGCATATGAGTCCAACAACAATATACTAACAAAGTAAATAGAAGGGTTGACATGGGTTCCTAACAACGATGGTGAATCTATTGGTGATTTCAATATTCCCTTCTGACAAGCCCATTCTATAGCTTACACAACAATGATAGACCTTCACCAAACGTCATTTTGGTATGTACAATCTCTTCCCAAAGACATGTCTATGTTCATTCTACAAAAGGGAATAACGGATTTACATGAAGCTTGTGAGTATGCTCAAAAACTTGAAAAAGATTTCAAAAGGTATTCTTCTAAAAAAAATTCTCCTTTTTCTTTATATGATGAAAAGCATATTGAAAATGAGTTAAAAATTTCAGAATATCTAGATTAGACGAACAAGTTAAGATTTTATGCAATGAAGCAATTTCTTTACAAGAAGGAAGAAACATTCAAACAATTAAATAGAACACAAAAGGAAAATTAACCTCTAATTTTATACAAAGTTCTAATTATACCTTTTCTTCTCCGAATAGATATATTGAATGTCTCACTTCTAACCTTCATTGTCTAAAATCTGAGTCCAAAATTTTAGAAGAAGATTTTACATCTAATGCTTCTAATGTGTCAAATGAAGATTCTATCTTATCTAAACATTTGTCTTTTTCTGAATTCAATCAATATCATGGATGAGAATAGCACTGGGAATAAAAATGATTTATCATCAGCTTCGCATGATTTAGAAGATTTTCTTTAATAGATGATAAGAATGAAGATATTTTTCCTTCCCATTTGATCAATCTATGCATCTTAGTGTTGATGAAGATCTAGGAATTATTAATCAAAACCTTCAAAGCATTAGTTGTAGTTCAGATTTCGACACACATAAATTGAATCCTTATTATTTTCAGAAATTTGAATTAGACAATCAATCAACTGAATATCCTTCCTCTTCATCTACTAGCTTAAATTATCATGAAGAACATAATGAAGATAGGCCTTTGGAGAACGAATTGGTTGAAATTGAATATGAATTTCAGATTATTTGTTCTAATTACAACTTGATTAAAGATCAAATTTTCAAGGAAAAGCCAACACAGACAAATATTTTGAAAAACATGAAAAGCCATGCTTTTGTCAATTCTAAGGAAGAAGATGATAGAAATTAGTCAAGCCCTATTCACAACAAAACACATGCCTATGATGTTGATTTGGTTAATTCGCAAAATTATAAGCTGGAAGAAAAACCTATTGGTAGTTTACCTTGTATAAACTTTACAAACGTGAAAGATTTTGAACAACCACAAATTTCAAAAAATATGATTGATAAGAATGTTTTGTATGACAATAAAATATCTGTAAATGAAACATTCTTTATTAATTTTTTTTCAAATAGTTGGTGTCCTTGTGATGAGATATCTACTCAACTCTTTGAATCTTATAGCTTCCAATCTGATTTACATGATCCAATTTTCACATGGTTGGAAGAAACATATTTAAAGAGATTTCATTTTCCTTTTCCTTTCTTTCTTGATAGTAGATTTGATGTAATTTTTTCTATTATTCGATATGAAACACCTCGATTCCCAATATTGACGTTTGATGGATTCCATTTTGCAGAATTGGAAGTGCTTCAATGGCATCATTAGTTATTTGATTTTACTTGATCTTTTGTATACATGTAGTTTAGTGTAGGAGTAGGATATCTAGAGGGTTAATCAGTTTATTTTTGGTTTCAATAAAGCAATTATCAATCATTTTGATGAAAGATGAACCACTATCAAAAATATGTTCGAGGAATTTTTCACTATTTATGTTCTTCTCCATACTATATTCTTAAACATTTCTTGTTTAAATTATATTTCAGTTTGATCATGACCTTTAATATGAAATGTTTAATTCTGCATGTGATCTCATTTTTCTACATGGAATTTAATGTGGCTCACTTATTCTCAAATTGATATCATGACTGCACACTTAGTTAGATTTTCCATCATTTCAATTGTATATATGATTAAAGGTTTTAGTTGTAAGCAAAGGGACATCTCCTCTAGTTTTTACTTTATTAATGTGTCATTTTCGAATACTAATTGAAAGTGATGTTAATCTTGCAGGAGTAAAAAAAATTCATTGGCTTCAGCAGATTTTTTTACTTTACTTATCTTTTAATTACCTTTGATGTTATTGTACATATGTAGCTTAGGGGTATTTTTTGATTAGTTACTTTGTTTTTCTATTTCATGAGTAGGTTGTTTATTTTCAATAATGTACAGTTAATGAGTGATGTGTCGATTATCGACGAGGGCAAGTTGAGTTGTGATTTCAGGGAAGTACTCATTTATATTCCCTATCTCTTCCTATTATTTTGTCTTGCTTATGATTTTATTCGTTAGTCATTCCATTTCAATTCTTATCTCTAACTAACGATAAATTATTAAGACCTAATGATGAAATTTTTATACCTAATTGATTAACTAAAATATTTGAAAGAAGGTTTAAAAAAGGAAGAAGAAAAAATGGTAAAGAGCTATTTTCAATTTTTTCACTCTCTTCTTAATGCAAATCACTCATTTAGTAAATTGCACATCTTAGGATCTACCTTTTTCATTTTTATTTTCCTTTTTGTAAATATTGTTGAATAAAGGGTATGATTTATTCAAACTTTTCATCCATTAATTAAATCAATTTTATCATTTTCCTAAGAAAAGATGAAATTTTTAACAATTGATTGATTTCGCAATATTCAAAATTTTCGAAACTTGACATCAATAACGAGCTTATGGTGCTTCTTGTAAAATCAGTATATTTGTTTCATGATATCTATTCTGACATGCATATTATATTCGTATCTCTTGTTCCTATTTGTATTTGACCTTTTTTATGAAATTACTAAAAGCTTAATCCTTATATTTCCATATCGTGGTCAAACTAAATATTGGGAGATTTGTCGTCATTTATTATGCATGTCATGATTTTGTGACTTCTACATTATTTTGTATAGCTCGTCTTATGGAATATGACCGTATATCGATTTTCGAATTTTGAGTTCATGTACATTCTTCGACGTTTAGTTTCATTTTCGAAAAGGTACCAATCTTTTTTATTATCCTTCAATATTTAACATCTTTGTGAATACTTAATTTTTCTTTTCTTTTGATTTGTTATATGTACTTTTTTTCAAATTTTGATTTGATCAGGTCCTATCCTGTATATAAGTTTTAGGTGTTTTTATTAAATTAGTATTTTTTATTGATTTCAAGATAGCTTGGTTTTCAATAATATTTTTGGTATTTGTGAGTCATTTTGAATTTTTATTTTTGTTTTTCTTAGTTTTCTTAAAATTTGGGGATTGTAAATAAATAACACTATGTTGGAAAATTACCTTGTTTTTACATGTTTCTCTGTTTATAAACCTGTCAAGTTTAAAAGGGAGATCATTACAAAGACTCTCTTCTTTTGTCAAAATTTCGACCATGGCAAGATTATCCTTGGCTTTGAAAAATCTATTATGAATCATACTGATGGATTGATTGAGTGACCTGACTATTATCTAGAATCTTCATCTTTCAAAATGATGCTATAATGTAGATGAGTTTACTTTCAAAGGAATAAAGGAATCATTTTCCCTAGATTGAAGTAAGTCGAGAATCATAAGTTATTTTTAGACTTTTTACGCCATCCTTTGCTCTTTAGTGGGACATTTGGATCTATTCCCCAATACACTAAGTAATCTCTGTTGAGATTAACAATAACCATAGTATTATTCATTTTACATAGCATTAATAAAACCTAAGGGATTAACTAAGGAACAGAAGGTCTCATTATGATCCGTTCTACTCATGATCGTGTGTCCTATTGGATTGACATTGCCAATATCCGGTCACCAAGTCAGGGTAGTGGCTCTTGGTTTCAAAAATCAAGAGACAGGGGGTCTCATCACGAGCCAACCTGCTCAATTTCTAATAGTGCTTGTGAATGACATTGTCATCATCTAGTTACCATGCTAGGACAATGGTCCTTAGTTAATGTATTTATTTATTTTGAAATCTGAGAAAAAAAAATGAAATTTTACTTTTAATTATTTATATCTAGTGGATGGGATACAAGCATCTAAGTGAGGTTAAAAGGTTTATCCTATGGTATTGAGATCATACCTATACACTACGTGCTCTATGACTTGTTTTGGTTAACAAAAACTAATTCCTTGGAAAAATTTCTTCCTACATTTCTAGAATAATCATTTATCTTTTTAATCTTTTGGATAATGGTTGGGATAGTTTGATTGATTTTGAAAGTTTTGGTTCAATCTTTCTCATATAATCCAATGCAGAAATTAAGTTATGTGATTGAGAGTTTCAGATTTGAAGAGGACTTTATCATTATTTATCTTATATCATATATAATATTCAAGCAAAACATACAGAGATAACTAGTTCACCAAGCATGTCGCCATTTGTTGGCACCCCAACAACTTCCCCTTTATTTTTCAAAATCAAGGGTCCCCCCATGTAAATTTTGTAAATATTTTGTTTTGGTTTTATTTTATCTTATCTTCCTTGCTTTGGTAGGTGGTTGCCTGGATTTCATTGAATAAGGATTTGGTGATGTGGATATCTTTCATGTTAGTGTCGTTTGGCCCTTTAGTTGATGAACAACATCTACTTAGTCATACTTGAGCTTATTTGAGCTAATTATATCCTTCAGTTTAGCTTGGTTGGTTTTATATGATGCTTCGCCAATTGTAACAAATTTTGGTTTGTCGGTGCATTTGCGAATTAACAATCATTTTGATAAATCATAATTAATTAACTAAAAGCTCAATTGTAATAATTCTGATTTACGTCTTGAAAGAGTTTATATCAAATAACAAGACCATGCTCTTACTTTTGAATTTGAATGACCCATTGACTTTTGCAAGCCTTTAACATTTGATTAAAATTCTTACCTTTCATGAAATTGAGATTTGACGATTTGCTTTATCTTTACCGCATTGGTCTTCTAGCTTCGTGATGACTTAATGATGCTTCCATGTCCTTATTTGAGGTTATTCATGGTACTTATTTCATTTTAGCTTGGTTGAATTATCTTAATCCTTCTATATTCTTGCGAAACTTTTCGATTCGTACATGTGTCAACGAATAATTGTATACTTTGATGGATTTTAATAATTCAATTAAGTACTCAATTTTATACTTTCAATCCTCGTCTTACAAATTTGCATTTTAAAGAAATAGAACTTTAACCTTGGTTTCAATTTTGAAAGGATTATTGAATGTTACTAGACTTAAATTTTTTATGAAAACTTGTCATTTTGTGAGATGTTATAGTTTTAGGACAAAGTTTAAATAATTTACTTAAGGATTATTTTATAATTCTATTATATCCTAGAGAACATGTTTGGAAACTATGGAAGGAGTCAATGATCTAAAAGTGATATAGTGTTCATACAATATCTTTTGAAAATTCAATATTTGTTAATTATTATTATTGTCTATTCAAAGACAATGTTAATGATTTATTTATTTAATTGGATTTGATATAATAAACACAAGGCACTATTTACAATGTTAATGCATAATAGTTGCATGGAAACCCTAATTTTTTGTTGTTGTCATGTGAAGGATGAAATTAAAAAATGGATCATGCACCTATCAAAGAGATGTTTTTGCGTGGAGGATTGTGAGCAAACCGTGAGGAATTAGCTCAAATGTTGAAAACTCACTTCCCAAATGGGCTCCTTTACCCCTAACCGCGGGCAGTTTTGGAAATCTCTCAACAGTTTTGGAGAAAAAAGTGACCGAACAGAGGTGATTTTTTCATAAATTCGTTGCGGTCGGTTTGGCATCTAGTTCAACAAACCGGAAACCTGGGGATTTGATGCTATCATTCCCACTGCTCTTCATTTCTATAAATTCGACCTCAAAGGTATGAGAGAAGGGAGGAGGGTCTCCAGAGACCAGAGGATGAATTTTATCTTCTCTCTATTTTCTTTTGTAAATTTTCTTTCAAAGAATTCAGCATGGAAGCACTCCCAGCCAGCAGTTGGTAGATCAACATGTTTATGAAGAAATGATGCTTCAGATGTATTTGCAGAACCATTTTGTAAGCTTTGTACAAATTTTTCTTTTACAGAGCAATAGAAATTGACTGTTTATATTGGCTATCATTATTTCTCAATGAAATTAAGTAAATTGCTGGAACTTGGTTTCTTTGGTATGCTTACGTTTTTTAAGATCATAATCTCTTGAAGTTTATTTTGGAAATTATGATTACTTTATCATTTGATCTATTGACAGAAAATTGATTTAGATTTGCATAACTTAAAGCCTCCAAAAATTTTCAGATCTAACTTTGTTAATTGGAAGGATATTTGAAGCTATTTAGATATGTCATATTTTTTATTGTAGAATTTATCCTAAATTTAAAATTATTACATGTTTAATTTATGTATGCAAATTGAGTCAATGTTAGCTTCACTCATGCTCCTGATCAGGATAGGTTAGATCTAGTAAATAGAATGTGCATCATAAATTAGTTACATATTGCATATTAGTTATATTACATATTTAAGGTTTTAATTGCATATTTCAAAACTCATATCATTAAACAGTGAGACTCTCCTTAAGAGAGGAAAACATATACAAGATATAGACAAAAAGCTTTGATTTAATAGTTGTTAAATGGAAATTTCATTTTAAATAGAATAATATAACCTGTATATTAATAAGTAGTTTTAATGTAGTAGTTTTCATTAGAATTTAGTTTAACTTTTTAATTTGTTAATTAGTTTAGGACACCTTTTTTCTAATTTTAAGTAGTAGGACTCTCCTTAAGAGAGTGAACCTTAGATGGTAGCATGACCATAACCTGCAAGAATTAGCCATAACTAGCATACTGAGGGGCTGCTTTAAACACCTTGTGTGGGTTAGTTCTCCTTAGTTGGTCACGGTCATAAAATCTAGCCAACAAGTTGTTTTGTCTATGTTTTGAGAGATTTTCGGCGACTAGGCCATCTTTTGATCGGTGCCCTCCTAGGTTGATGACAGATGTGCATATGCGCATGTGGGGGAAGATGATTCCCAAGAGGGGGTAGCCATAGTTTTCTACGAGGATCACTACGAATGTGCTTGACATGATAGGAAGTGAGGACCAACCTCGATTAGATATGGTTGCATATCCATACGCGGGGTTGGATTTGAGGAGATGCACTAGCCTATAGGCTTTACACTGTTCACCATATCCAATGAAAATACACTTTTTGCTTCTATCATCGAGCTTCTTCCTCAATTGTTCAAGAATATGGGCATAGGTCACATAGCCAAAAAATAGTAAATGTGATACAATATACTTCATATTACTCCATGCTTCCTAAGATATTTTATTATTCACACTGATAGTTGGAGATCTATTCCATATATATATATATATGGGGAACATGCTACAAATTCTATCCAATACTCATTTGACAACTTCTTTGCCTTGAACATGCTCCTAGCCATGTTCATAATTGTTTTGTTCTTTCTCTCAGCTACTATATTCTATTGTGTAATGTATCTTGTGGTGAACTACCCCTCAATACCTTGCTGGTTGTAGAATGCTACAAAATCCTTGGAATCATATTCTCCACCCTCATCTGACCTAAATATCTTGGTGCACTTTCCACTTTGTTTATATGCCATGGCTTTGAACTCTCTAAACTTTTCAAAAGTCTCTAATTGTTTCTTCACAAAGTACACCCAAACTTTTATGCATCAATAAATGTTAGGAAATATAGGATTCCTACTATGGATTGGGTTTTCATAGGACCACAAAGTTCTGTATGTACCATTTCAAGGTTTCCTTTCTCCCTATAGCATGCATTTGGAAAACTATATCTTCAGTGTTTGGCTAAGATACATGCTTCACAGGAATTGTGTTGTTCATTTATCAAAGGTATACCTTTGACAATGAACTTTGTTTGCAAAATATTGAGACTAATAAAAGCTAAATGACCATACATAAGGTTCCACAACCAGATCTCATTAGTTCTTTCTACAATCTATGCATATGGAAATCACTGATTTAAGCTTCTCAACATCAGGGGAAACAACCTATTTTTGGTCATTTGAACTTCAGATATCACTCACTTACTAGATTGCTTAGCTAGGATTGTACAAATAGGACCTTAGAATGTGACCACATAATTATCCTGACTCATTTGGCCTACACTCACCAAGTTATGTTTGAGACCAAGTACATAGAAAACATCACAAATTCCTATGTCTTCATCTTGCTTAGTTAACACTGAAACTACACATTTACCTTGGAATTTTACAAGATAATCATTTCCTAGCTAGATTTCAAATGTGACAAAGCTATCCAAATTTGAAATCAAAACTTTGTTACATGTCATGTGGTTGCTACATCCACTATCCAACAAGTAGAGATCCTTGTTGTTCATGGTTTCTTCAATTATTTTGCATTAAAGGAACATTGATTCAGATGGCCCTTCATCCATGTTGCTAACATGTGCTCTTCCTTTACTCATATATGCTTTCTTATTCCTACATTCATTCTCACACTCGCCAAACCTTTTGTAGTAAAAATGTTGGATCCAAGACTTGTCTTTTAATTTTTTGCCTCTCTACTTTGGTTTAAAATTGTTCTTGATGTTGTTATTGATTTGGGGATGATCTCTCTCCTATTTGAGAAAGATATTTGTCTCACCTACCTCTACTTCTAGTTCCTCGACCTTGTCCTCTGCCTCAGGTAATGGAGGTCTGGTTCTAAAATACATTCTCAAGTGAAGAATTTTCATTCTCGTTGATCCTTGATTCATGGGATAAAAGGGGTCCCATCAACTCATCAACCAAAAGATGACTCAGATATTTCGCTTCTTCAATCGTCTTAACCACAGATTCCAACTTTTTGGTTAGGGTTCTAAGAACCTTCTCAACTACTTCCTAATCCATCATATCTTCATTGTACATCTTCAACTGCTTTATTGTGTCCATTATGTGGTTCATATATTGATCTATTGATTTTAATCCCTTAAATTCTATACTTTCAATGTCCCTTTTTAGGGTTTGTAGTTTCACCATCTTCATTTGGTGATGCCTTGATAGTTTCTCTACAAGATCTCCCAAGCAGATTTAGAGGTCGTCGCAAGATAACTCTTGGGGAAGATGGTTTTGTCCAAGGCACTTTGGATGAGATGCAACACCTTTACATCCTTGACCGTCCTTTCTTTCTTTCCTGCCAACAAGGCAAATAGTAAAGTTTCCCACTTAGTTTCATTAGGGTCCAGAGAAGTTGGATTGGCCTAACCATGGGCTCCTACTTTCGTTTAAGTTCTCTTTTAACGTAGTCCTCTAGTTATTTAATAAAGCTAGTTTTGTTGTTTCGATCACTAACTCTCTATACCCATGGGATACATGTTCCCAAACATCCCCATCCTTCAATGATATCATCATCTTGATCAACAAAAATACCCCTTTAAAGGTGCCCCTTTTAAACATGGTGAAATTACCCTTTTGCTCTTGAAGAACCCTTTAATCTTAAAATCCACAATCAATTTTAAAAGAACTTTTATTTCATGACGTAACCTCCTTTTTCCATTTTTTAATAAAAAAAAATCTTTTAAAACCTTTTCCCTTTATATTTAAAAGGCTTTTCTCTTAATAATCGGGTGGATTTTATAAAATTCACAGCAGAGGCTAAAACATTACAGAGGAGCGTCAACGCTCGTCTCGGCCTTAACTTTAGCTTGTAAAAATAAGCATTAACAAAGAATTTGACTCGTCCATAACCGTAATGTCTGTAAAAAGAGATTCGAGAACAATACATAATGAGAAACAATATTTCAAAGCACGTTACCTATTACTATAGACCATAGAGGAAGAGACTGAAATTTAAGTCAATTAAATTCACGAGTGTTTTCAAAAGCTTCATCTTGCATTTATCTCTGGTATCAAATAGTCTATGGTCACATTGAAACCTTCAATCTTATTTTGGTGGTTTTTTTTTCCTAACTTTAGTAGTTATATCTGTGTGTGGTTTATGTGTCATCTAAAATTAAAAAACCGACCTCTGTTGGCATAGACATATGTTCATCTACCACTAGTCTCCACCGTATAGTCAAGTGCATCCTTAGTCCTGGTTTACCGACCAAGATCCATTTCATCTAATACAAGGTCCTACGTCATTCATGATGCCCAAATTCATTACCAACTCACAATGAGTGAGGAACTTTAATGGGGATACATCATATGTACGTCCTCTTTCTTGATTCCCCCAATGCCTCACTAACTCATAGTGAGTAAGGAACCTTAATGGGTCTCTACAATATGTACTTCAAGCAAAGTAGGTGATTCCACCAAGAACATGAAATCTTATGATAGTGAGCAAAGTAGTTGATTCCACAAAGAACATGAAATTGTATGATAGTGAAGGGATGAGATCATTACCATCTTTCACACTCTTTTTTCTCTCACCAAAGCATTATTCTTGTACCTTTTGCTAAATCAATGTTGGAGATGAGTGATGAATGATAGAGCAAGAAATACAAACAAAGATGTGAGAGTTATTTCATACATTGTAAAACTATGGCAAGGATAATTTTAGGGGCGAAATTTAGCCCATGGGTTTTTTTTCCAAAAAAAGATTCGCCAATTTGCATTTTTTGAAGCCCAATTTCATCCAATTTTGATGGGGTAAACTTTTTTCACTCTAAAAATCGCCAAATTATTATATAAACTATATCAAATCCTTAGAAATTGAAATAATTTTAGAAAAATATTGCCAGATATTTTATAGTTGACATTTTAAAAATTGGTAAGATTCACCAAGGTTTATACACTTTTAAATAAGTATACCAACAAACACAACCAAATACCATGATGATGTGTGATAACCTCAACATACCTCAAATTCAGTAAAAGTTATATAGAGATTGCCATATCATCAACAATCTGAATCAAAATTATATAAATATATACAATTTATATTTAAATATATTATATATTTTTTAAATTAAATTTCCTCTGGATTTTCTCTTCACCTATCTATGAAGCCATATAAAAGAAAATTTTGTTATTGATGGAAAAAATGGATTTATATGTATGATTCTTCCAACAAAAGTGTTCATTTTTCTTTTCAATGAAAACTTTAAAAATTAAAAAATTGGAAGTAGTGAGATTCATATAGGCTCTAAAGCCTTTTGCAAGGACAAATAACATCATCTACGTATCAAATTACAATTATAAAGCACACATTTTCATTTTGTTATGAATTTCATGACTCACTTATCAAAATAACATTATTTACCTATGAAATTAGAATGATAAGGAATATATATTCTTTTTGTTGTAGACATTAATAGAAAAAGATAATGACCAATGTGGTTGGGATTCTATTAATAGATAGACATGAATAATATTGTCTTCTTTTAAAAATAATAATTTATATAAAAATAATAAATAGTATGAATAAAAGTAATAAATAACATAAATAAGAATAATCATCAGAAAGGAGAAAATAAAAATTTGAAAGAGGAACCAACGTACGAAAAGTAAAATAAAAAGTTGATTGTAAAAAAACTATAGACATTGTGTACCTATATCATGTGGTGCAGAGTCAAGGACCGATCTCCTCAACTCTCCAACATTGATACTCCACTCTCCAATATCTAAACTTTCAGTGTATGCATTCATTCTCTTGAGCCTCTACTCTCACAATACAATGTAGTCACCACTAACATGCCATAGTCAAACACAATATAATGGTTTTTTTTTTCCAATTTTTTTGGTTGATGTTGTTTATTATGTAGATGAGAGAGCTTATCAAGAAACATTTTACTCATCAAAAATAGAAATAAAAATAGTAAAAAATAGGATTTCTCCCCAATACAATTCGTGAACAAAAAGAAATCGAAAAGAAAGAAGCCATCGACCAATTTAAAAGATATAAAAGATATAACAAAGAAATAAGTAGATATGTAATGAGAAAGAAGTAGAGAACATGGTGTGAAAGGCATAGGAAACACAAATTATAGTTATACAAGAACCACCTCAAAAACAAGATTTATTCTCACAAACACTTCATCATGGAAGAAGGTTAGAAGGAGGAAAAATATGGTATCTTATAATGTGAAATACTTTTAAAACAAGATTTATTCTCACAAACACTTCATCATGGAAGAAGGTTAGAAGGAGGAAAATTATGGTATCTTATAATGTGAAATACTTTTAGTCTAGATGTCATAATTGCTTTCAATATTTGAAAATTAGTTATATTTTTAAAACTTCATTTTTATATTTGGAATATTGTTGTATTTTTATAATGATTGTTATTTTTATTTATTTTGCAATTTTTAGTGTTTTCATAATTACATGATTTGTTTTTAATTGTAGTAACTTCAATAGTATAATGGGATTGACGATCATGACGACAATGGTGGTGGTAGTGGCGGCAACAGTGACGGAGATGACGACATACCAACTTTGGTTTATTAGACCTTAAAAGAAAAGAAAAAAAAAAAATTAATTCCAAATTGTCAAAAAACTTAGAAAGAAATGTCCTAGGTTACCATAATTTCGACATGTTAGAAGACTATATTTAAATATTATAAATTTCTCTAATTTGGTATATAAGCTATATTCTTATACACTTATAAAAGCTTTCATCCTAATATTAAAGATATGGAAGTTCATAAGTTGAACATAATTCTAGAACACCATCATTAAGAGAAAAAATCATTTCATCCTAATTTATACAGACTCTCGGAAGCAAATACCATTAAAATTTTGTGCAATTCAAACACAATTTTATTATAGTATCTTTGCAGGTAATGCAAGAATCATCTTATGGATCTAACACTTTTATTGGTCCCTATCGTAGGCATAGACTATTGTTTTTGGTTTTTTTCATTATTTTCATGGAAGTACATTTAATATCTTAACATGTGTAAAGTGCAACTAAAGTTATAGTTTATTTTTATTGTATTTATTTATCTTAATTTCTATAGGAATTTCTTTCAAAAGTAATTGGTCTCATACCATGAAAATGAAGATTAAAAAGGTTGATCAGAATTTTTTTTTTAAAAAGAGAAGTTTCCTAACATTCATGCATGTAAAGATACACCTGAGTGGACCCAATGGTTAAGAACATGTGTTATCTCCAGAGAAGTCACGGGTTCAATTCTAGCGGGGGATAGAGCTACAAATATTGGCCCGCCATAATGAAGCTAAAAGGGTAGGCATCCCCTTGATGTGAAGTTTTGACCTATGATTTATTTGTATATGTAGCTTACAGGTTGTTGGATATACTCTTGGGAGGTTGTTAAGTTCCCATGGTTAAAAAAAAATGCATGCATGGAAAGATGGATACAGTTTCTTTCTTTTTATTGATTTCCTTCTTCTTTTTTCCTATAGCAGTTTTCACCTTTTTTCGATTCCCTTTCAGGATTGGAAATAGGGAGTTTCCACCTTTTTCTTGTTCTATAATAACACTCATGTCAGTGCATATTTAAGTAGTAATTGCATTGGTGCATGCATATTTAAGTAGTAATTGCATTGGTGCATACATACAACATAAGCACCAAATAAAGTTTAGCAATTTTATAATACAATATTGGTTTTATTATTTTATTTTGTAGTCCCCAAATATTGTGTCTAATTTTTAATATTAATCCATACCATACTTAATTATGATATTCATAAAACTATGTGATATCTAAAGTTTGAATGTATTTTTTTTAATTTAAATATAGATTTTTCTTGTATGTCATTGGTGCTATAATGGAAAAGGGAACATTTAAAAAACCTCAAAAAATACAAATGATCATGTCAATATGAAGACAGTTATATCCTTTTGATGCTTTGAGATGTATTCATATGTAAAAAAAAACTTTCGGCTTCTGAAATTTGGCTTGCCTTGCCCTACATTGCCCAGTTTTTTCTGTATCACAAAGAAGCAGAATCTTGTCAAGCAACGTGCCACCATCACCAAATACTTCAAGAAAATTCTATACAAGAATGTTGTAATATCATCGGTGTGACCTCGCTTATTCTGTAACTAAAATTCAAGTATAAAGAGTAAGTGTACCAGTTTCTGGCAAGGAACTCAAGGCCAAGGCCTCGCTAGTAAACTTTGTAAATGATGTTAAGATAAATCCTAAGTTATTTTGTATTCTGAATTATAGACTTAGGAGACTAAAGGGATTGACGCAACTAAATGATAGGGCACAAATCCACTAGGGGGAGAGGTGAATGGCTGGAAAGCCATGAGAATTCAAGATGATGATGACAAGTGTTATCTTGGTGACGTGGGCACAAAAAGTAGAGTGAACTGTGGATGTTCACTTGTTTACCTTAAGTTTATAAGTATTTTCTTAAATTTTCTCAAGTTATGTTATAGGTGAGTCCTAAATAGGAGCGCTAGAGAAGTTGCTATCCGTTATAGGGTAGTAACAAGCTCTTATGACCTATCTTTTAGTGTAAGGGTAATTATTAGATGGCCCTAAACAAAATTAAGTGATTATCCTAAATGAATTTATTATTATTTTAGCCTCATCAAAGGATACCATGAAAAATATTGTGAATACCCTAAATAAAAAAGAACCTAAAGTTTCTCCATTTTACCTTAAGTATAAGGAAAATAGATTTATAAAATATATCATTATGAATTAATTATACAAATATATGTTCCTCTTATAATATATATATAAGAGACCCGACTCCATTCTTAGATTGGTTTTCTGAGTGACTAACAAAGACCTCTCTTTGAAGAGAGAGTCGACTGCAAATTTAACTTATTACTTGGTAAATTCGATGTATGAGCAAGCCACTCCATATATATATATATAATATAGTGTGACTAGAGCGACCTCTCTTTGGAGAGAGAGAGTCGACTCCATGCTTTTATTGGTTGTAAATATGTTTTGTTTTGTTTTTTTACTTTAAATCTGAAAAGCATAGAAGGAGCGCTGCCTGTGGAGACGTAGCTCGAGCTCACAAGTGATTATGTTTCCTGAATGTATTATTTGTAATAAACCTAATTCTGGGTTTGTATTTGCATAGTATAAAGTTTCTTTAAATACTTTCATTTGTTGCAAATAGAGGAAAGCGCTCCTCTTGGAGGACGCAGAGCCCCAGATTCTCACTAGTATGGTAATCTTAATTACCTTCCAGTGGAGGAATGTGCTCCTCTTTGGAGCACGCGGTTCTCACATTTGCAGAATAGTATATTCATTATTTGTTCTTAGTTGTTGAATTGTTGGCCGAGAGAGAAAGCATCTCTCAAGAGAGGCGTTTGCCATTCAAATGTTTGTACAACTTGCAGAGAGAGGGTACTTCTCTAGGAAGGCAGATGTTCATTGAATTGCTTGTTTGCTAGTTCAATATAGAGGTTGTCTTGTGAGGATAATTTATACCTAGAACATCTCCAAGAAGAATGTGGTCCTAGGGTTTAAGTTTTGCAGGGTTGGTTTGGTGAATGTGTTGTCATTTTATGTATATACATTAATTATGTTATAAAAGAACCTAGCTAGGATGCAACCTAGCTTGATTTATGGTTAGGTTTAGAATAATGAGGCATAGACTTCTGTTTAAATGTAAGGGTACAGCCCTTGATTCAAATTTTAAAAAATATATTTAATCTTTTATGTGTTTGTTAGTTGGAGGAAGGGCATAACTCTAACGCCCTTGTAATTAGATCATGTTAGTATATATATGTGCCTTGATAAGATTAACATAAGGGGTTTATGATTGAGATATAAGAGAGCAGATGGATCTAGATGAATTATTGCCCTACCTTAGTAGATTGTTCATGAATTATTGCCTTACCTTAGTGGATTGCCTCTCAGCAGAGCCAAAAGGTTGAGAGGAAAGTTGCAATCAAGCCTTTAGTCACCATCACCAAGTCATTCAGATAAGTATGCTCGAGTATTGTACACTGTTGATATTAAATTCTATTAAGATATGTTCATATCATAAAAAAAAATTATATGGTACAAATGTTTATATATTCTTCCTTGAATCTTAATGTAAATGGTGAGACTTACTATGGATAGAATGAATGGAAAAAATAAAAAGAACATAAAATTCTTAGTTATTGTTTAGCATGCATTCATTTGATTATGAATATTTGATTTTATATTTTAAAAATAATTAATTTTGACTATTTTAAATTATAGAATAAATACAGTATTAAGAAAGAAAAAAACCCTGGGGAATGACATAAATATAAGTAGACATAAGTGGGTCTCTTTTCTTAAATATGTTCTTGTAAAAGGAAAAGAGTTTATATTCGGGTGTAATATTACAAGTAATAATATTACATAGTTTGTTATAGATGTATGTGTATTCTTACTAAAATACTTAAGAAATTTACTAAGTTGGATTATGTTAAAGCATATGGATATCACTCGTGAGTTGGAAAATAGTAGTATGGGAAATACATTTGTATAAGGTTGTGATTTTTAATTTGTAATATAAATATTTGTAATTAAAAAAATATCAAGATCACTATCATGAGTTTATATCCATCTTCATCTTTATTAGTGTAGAATTCAATTTGAGTAGAAATATATAAGAAACTTAAACTATACAGGTCACCGTGGAATAAGGTATTGCAAGGACAATATGATATAAACATTAAAAACAATCTAAATACTTAGTAATCATCACATTAAAGACCATCTAAATACTTAGTAATCATCACATAAAGATCTTAAGTATTGACTATACGTGACAAGACTAAAGCCACGATTGAATGGTAGTAGCTTAAGTTAAATATATTCACAACTTATATTACTCATACTATCTTGTTTTAAATACTTACTTTAAAATTATTACCTAGCTCCCCAGTATAAGCACTTTAAATTACTAATGCTACAAGAATGGATATTGTTGATTATAATATCTTAACCCACGGTAGGGTGAAAGAATAGCCACGATTGAATGGTAGTAGTTTAAGTTAAATATATTCACAACTTAAATTACTCATACTATCTTCTTTTAAATACTTACTTTAAAATGATTACCTCCCAAGTATAAGCACTTTAAATTACTAAAACTACAAGAATGGATATTGTTGATTATAATATCTTAACCCACTGTAGGGTGAAAGAATAGTAAATTGATGTACATGATTTTTCTTATATGTAAGAATGTAAATGATGTGATACAAATGGTCTTTAATGGTTACAAATCATTAACCATTGTATAACAAAAGAATAGGTTAAAGACTTACATGTTTTCTTATGAATGTTGAATCTGGTTGATAAGAATGAACCTTGATTTTGATGTTAAATATTTTTTAAGGTTAATATTTTGGTTGTTTAGACTAAATTTAAGGAAAAATTCCATGCCTCATTTTTCAAAATAGTAAAAAGGAATGTCGGCACTATTGTCACACCATAGTACCTGGGCTACTATTCTTATTAGCATTCATGTTTATTATGTTAACATTAACAATAACATTAATTAATTGCCGCTATATAGCATGATTTTTTAGATTATCACTCTATCATGCTACTTCTTTCAATGTTCGTGCTATTGTTTTTTTCATGTTCTTTCTTCCATTATTATTGTTTTTATTTTTCATATTGATGTTAATGATGTTGCAACTAATTCATTTCACAAACTATATTACCAACCACAAAAATAACTTTATAAATTCTTACTCACTTTCATAATTTGACATAATATTGAAATTTTATTTTAATGTTATTACTACTTAGATATGGGTAAACCACATAATATTAACATGGCATTGTAGACCAACGCCAATCATAATTAACAATTATCTTGCCTATTGTCAATCATAGTTGAATGTGTTCAACGATGGCCAACCATGGTCAAAATATAAAAGCACACTAAATATCATAATGTTTCATAACCATATTGAGATGCTACAATCCAACTTAATGCTTTGAAAATGTCGTGCATTTGTACCGAACCCTTACGATGTTTGTAATGTATCATAACCATTCAAATGAATAATTGCAATACAAAATTTAGCCTAGATATTTTTCACAATGCAACATATCCATAATGGACCACTACAACCAACTGAAGGAAACCTTAATCAACATACGGGAACCATACTCAACAAAATTAAACCATAAAGAAAGCATGAACAACCATGGCCAACCATTGTCAACCATAGTCAACCATTTTCAACTATAATTAACCATTCTCTAACATAGTCGAACATAGTAAAATATGGTCAAGCATAAACAACCATGATCAACATAAGGAAACCATGAACAAGCATGGTGAACAATAGTTTAACATATTCAACCATGGTCTATCATATTCAACCATGAATAACTATGGTTAGCCATAATTAAGCATGAATAACCATGGTCAAGCAAGAACAACCCTTTACAATGTTTGTAATGCATCATAACCATTCAAATGAATAATTGCAATACAAAATTCAACCTAGATAAATTTTACAATGCAGCATATCCACAGTGCACCACTACAACCAACTGAAGGAAGCCATAATCAACATAAGGGAACCATATTCAAGAAAATTCGACCATGTAAACTTCAACCATATGGAAAGCATGAACAACCATCATCAACCATAGTCAACCATTTTCAAGCATAATTAACCATGCTCTAACATAGTCAAGCATACTCAGATATGGTCAACCATAAACAACCATGATCAACATAAGACAACCATGAACAAACATGGTAAACAATTGTTTAACATAGTCAACCATGGTCTACCATAGTCAACCATGAACAATTATCATTAGCCAAGCATGAATAACTATTGTTAAGCAAGAAAAACCATGCTCAACCATAGTCAACAATAGTTAGCCATGAACTTCCATGGTCAACCATGAACAACCATAGTCAATCATTAACAATGGTCGGCCATACTCAACATAAGTCAACATAATTTAACCATACAAATGTAACATAAGTAAACCATGATAAACGTCAACCAAATTGTATCGAAGTCTACCAAAATCAACCATAACCAACTAAAGTCAACCAAATTCAACTAAAGTCAAAAGTCAGCAAAGATCAACTAAAATTCAATTAAGGACAAATAAAGTCAACCATAGTAAATTGATTCAACCATAGGCAAAAGTCAAAGAAGGTCAACCAATAATCAATTATGGAAAAAATAGTCAATCGTAGTCAGCCATGGTCAACCAAAGTTAACCAAAGACAACCATAGCTAAATAAAGTCATCCATAGTCAACTATAACCAACCATGGTTAACTAAAGTCAACCATGGTCAACCAAAGTTAACTAAAGGCAACCATGGTCAACCAAAGTCAACCATAATCAAACAAATTCAACCATAGTCAACCATGGTCAACCAAAGTCATCCAAAATCTAGCATGGTCAACCATAGGAAATGATATTCAACCAAAGTCAAACATAGTGGAATTATAATTAACCATATAATCTTAAGGTCAACCCTTGTGCCAACCAAATTCAACCATAGAAAAACAATACTAGAGATATACTCAACCATATAATTTTAAATTCAACCATTGTGGTCACCCATAATCAAGTGAATAGTCAACCATATTATATTAATATCAACTAAAGTCAACCATTCCCAACAACCATCAACCATGGTTAGCCATAGCTAACCATCGTCATCCATGATCAACCACAACCAACTATAATTAGTTAGTCAACCAAATTCAACCACCTTCATCCATAGTCAACCAAAGTCAAAATTAAAGCAAGGTCAATGAATGGTCAATTATGGCCAAAAAAAGTCAACAATAGTCGTCAACTATGGTCAACCATAATAAACGATAGTCAATTAATCAACCATAGCCAACCATAGAAAAAAGTTAAACAAAGTAAAAAAATAGTTGACTACGGCCAAAAAAAGTCACCGATAGCCAACCATAGTCAATTAGTCAAGCAAAGTTGACCATAGTCAAGTAAAGTCAACCATGGTCAAACATAATCGACCAAAGTCAATTATGGCCAACCAAGGTCGACCATATTCAATCATGGTTAGCAATGGTCAACCATAGTAATCCATAGTCAATTAGCTAACCAAAGTTAACCATACTCAAACAAAGTAAAACTTAGTCAA
The DNA here is from genome assembly GCA_027924585.1 of Larix kaempferi. NCBI lineage: Eukaryota > Viridiplantae > Streptophyta > Pinopsida > Pinales > Pinaceae > Larix > Larix kaempferi. The sequence goes on from BSBM01001023.1 coordinate 7,222,809, forward strand.
TCATAGCTAACCATGGTCAACCAAATTCAACCATGGTCAACCATAGTCAACCATATTCCACCATGGTCAACCAATAGTGAATTATGGCATAACTAAGTTGACCATAGTTAACCATGGCCAACCAAATTCAACCATGGCCAACCATAGTCAACCATGGTCAATTAATAAACCATAGTCAACCATAGTCAGCCATAGTTTACCATAGTGAATTAGTCAACCAAAATCAATCATAGTCAAACAAAGTCAATGACAATCAACCATGGTTAACCATAGTCAACCAAAGTCAACCCATAGCCAACCATAGTCAAATAAAGTCACAATGCAACATATCCATAGTGGACCACTACAACCAACAAAGGACAACCGCAATCAACGTAAGGGAACCAAACTCAACAGAAGTCCACCATGATAAACGTCAACCATAAGTTAAGCATGAACAACCATGACCAACTATGGTCAGCCATTTTCAACCATAATTAAGCATGCTCTAACATAGTCAAACATAGTCAAATATGTTCAACCATAAACAACCATGATCAACATAAGACAACTATAAACAAGCATGGTGAAAAAATGAACTCGAAGTCGAGCCCGAGGGCTATCTCAGGATAACATAAGCAAAGCAATACATTAAATAGTATTTATAGAATAGGTATTCAACCAAATACTCCATTAACATCCATGCCTAAATGACTCTAAAAATCCATAATGGAGCATTACTATTATATTCAGAGGAAAATATGAGTTATTTTGATATGCTATACTTAAGCAAACAATGACAACATTTTTCGGTTCACACCATGTCTAATACAGAGAATTACAAGAGAAAAAATTCCATATAACCTTCAATAACCTCAGCACATGGACATATAGTAAGTACTCAAACCAAAATATACTATATCGAATCTAAATAATCGGATTTAATGCCCACAATTAGCCATAGGAGGCTTCCATATATTAGGGGTTTGACCCCATTAAATACGAGCAGGGAAATTACCCCATATTACTTAGTAAAGTTTAATCTCAAGCTAACAACTAGCATCGACATACTGAGCCTATAAACCATTAACGACTTATAATCTAGAACCATAACATTTAAAACAACTTGAGTGTGCCGAGGACTAATCTCTTAAATTTTGGATGAAGGCGAAGCCCGAAGGCTGCATGCTTACCCGAAGGGAAGCCATAGTCCATCCTCAACTGCCATAGCTTGTACCTAGCTGATGCCAGACGAGAACTTGAAATTAAGAAAATAGAGAGAGAGCATTTTCACACTCACAAAATATATTTTTTCTATTTTTAAATGCTTCACACAAGTTACATATTTATATGAATAAGGAACTCTCTATATCCATCAATTGTGGATCTAGATCACTATGACACTCTAGCACCAACTCACAATCTATGTGAGTTCCAATGACAACTCAGCAAACCACAATTACAACCTGTAAGCATATCTCTAATATTCATGGAAGCATTACTTCCAACACCCTCCCTTAATGCTTACATGACAATCACATTACAAAAAACGGAAAAATAGAACACTATCTGACTGGTCGTCATCAGCCTTCACATCCACTCTGAAATCTCCAGTGTACGCTCTTTCTTCTCCATAACTTTGAGCTTCCCACTTGACCCATTTAAAATGAAAATGCTTATTACCATCATTGTTAAATCTGTAGGATTGAAGCTTCTTGACTACCCCATAGAATAACCAAGATACTGAATCACCCTATGTATACACTTCCATCTGTGAAATTCCCCTGAAGAGCAAATTTTGGCATTTATGTAGGAACGTGATATGGATAATGGATGTCTCCAGCAATCAATCTTACAGAATGACCTTCTGCACACATCATAACACACAACCTGTAACTGTTGTTCTTGAAGCCCGAAGTACAACAAGATCCACCATCTTCTAACAGACTGTAATCATAAGAAAATTAGCGACATGTTCTTACATGGAACTGAAGTACGTCAAGAACCACTAACTTACCTTATGTTACTATGTTCTATTAATTGGTCTGCAAACTCAACAAACTATAAACTTGCAACAAACCTAATCTGAAAAACTTAATTATCACCATCAGCAAATCAATCACATGCTAGTCACACATCACATATTTTCATTATCTCGCTAACCTTTCCACGAGAGATTGAGCCTCCTCCAGATTTGGCAGTGGAACTCTTACAAAACACACAAACAAATAATAATAATGAACTCTCACACAAAAAATAAGAAATTTAACACTATTCTATCCTCCTACAACAACACATTAACAATCATGGCTCTCCCATAATCTTGGGCACTCCCATGAGGAAATTAAGCCCATCCAAGCTGTGATACCAAATTAAGAAAATAGAGAGAGAGCATTTTCACACACACCCAATATATTTTTTTCTATTTTTAAATGCTTCACACAAGTTACATATTTATATGAACAAGAGAACTCTCTAGATCTATGAATTGTGGATTTAGATCACTATGACACTCTAGCACCAACTCACAATCTATGTGAGTTTCAATAACAACTCAGCAAACCACAATTACAACATGTAAGTATATCTCTAATATTCATAAAAACATTACTTCCAACATTTAAACCCTCCTAGAGCACCAAAATAACACCTACGAGCCAAACAAGTACTATGGTGTCAGTAATAATTCTGTAAAGTGTTCAAGCAACCAATGTAACGCAAATACCATACAATCAGCAACATTATAATAGCAAGTTAGAAATACAAGTATTACCTTAATGTGCCAAAATATCATGTGTGAGCTTCCACATAGCCACTGTATGATTCCTCGACAGAGTTATATTTTAGTTATATTTCACATAGCCACTTCATCTTGGTCGTAGCCATGACGAGACTAACTGTTTTAGAAGAAAAGAAAAACGAAAACATTACTGGTGCGGAGGTAGCCCTCCCTAAGGAAGAGCCTCCATACAACTTCTCCAAAATGAAAATTACAACACGAAGAGTCGAGAAAACCCTGCTTACTCTCCATTCGAGGGCAGTACTGAAAATATAAATGCATACAGAGCCATATGCCAAGTGGAGGCTACAACGTGAGCTGGCCTTCATATTTGTCACACTCACATGACAGATTGATATTTTTAATGCTTCAGTTGGCTGTTAGGCGGGAAGCCAAACCTGTATCCAAACTTTGGATTATTACCTTTGCACGATACATTTATGTGTTAACCATGGCGGGAGGTAAGTGTGGTCGCTAGGATAATCCTACAACCCACCTCCGTTAAACCCTTCATGTTTGGAACCTGAGTTTAAAGAATATATTAGCCATAAATGTGCTAAATAAGACACTTGGCCTCTGGATTTAACTTCCATACAAACACAATGTTATTTCATAACACAAAATCAAATATATATATATATAACTTTAAAATGAGATAAGTGTACTTTCTAGGTTAATTTTATGGTATTTATTTTAAATTTACAATAAACAATTATAAAAAAAAGAATATAAAAAATAATTTACATGGATAACGTGGTTGATGGATGGAAGATGCATCGATAGCATGCACTTCATGCGACTACACATAAAACAAATAACTTGTTTGTGACATTTAACTTGTGACCTATAGATGTTCACCAACCACAAGTTAAATATATTGTGATGAGACAAGCATATTATTCAAAATGATTTTATGGCAATCGTTTCAAATTCCAAATAAACAATTATAAAAAAATATCAAAAATAATTGGTAGCTATGCATGGATCTAATTTATGAATGACTCATTGCACCGAGAGTAGGTAGCTGCCCTATCACATTATGTAGCTAGCTAGACTATCACATTACAATTATATAAAAAATATCAAAAATAATTGGTAGCTATGCATGGATCTAATTCATGAATGACTCATTGCATAGAGAATAGCTAGCTACCCTATCACATTATGTAGCTAGCTAGGCTATCACATTACAATTATATCAAAAATATCAAAAATAATTGGTAGCTATGTATGGATCTAATTCATGAATGACTCATTACATCGAGAGTAGCTAGCTATGCTATCACATTATGTATCAAAAGTAAAAAGTATTAAAAGAATTATGTCCATTCATAAAATAAAAAATGAAAACCAAATAAAAATAATGAAAAAATCAATCTCCACTAGTAAAATAAAAATTTAAAACCAAATAAGAAGTTTGGTAGAAAGGAAGACTGCGTTAAGAAATATTTATCTCAATATTTTCTAAGGCAGTCTTCATTTCTACTTCACTTACTCATTGCGTAAATCATGAACAGCCAAATAAAAAGTCATTAAAAAATAACCACTCAAGAATTGGATCTCTTTAGGTGTTTGATAGATCTGCCTTTAGAAAGAATCTATGGTTGTAGTTGATGCACATACAAGTATATATGGAAAACAAGTAAATTGTTCGTAACACTTAATTTATAACCTAATCAATATTCACACTGACCACAAGTCAAGTGAGTGTGCTAATTTTATTATAATCAACATAAATATCATGAAATGAAACAACATGGTTGCATAAATATAATGCAACCAGAGCCACTTTTGCATTTTCTTGTTAATGGTAGAGTGTGCTCATTTTCTTGAGATCATAATCAAAGATTGTTGAAGTTACATTAGGGTTTCTCATACTGTACTAAACGGAAGTAATGAGGAGATAGTTCTCGATAGCATTCTATTAAAAAGAGGGTGGCTTTCTTGCCACTAGTGTCACCCAAGAACTCGATCATGGATTCAAACATCTGCATACGAAATCTCTCAGAAACCATGCAGGTAATTCTTTTGCCTTTGTTATCTCTCTTCCATGTTTCGTCCACCAAGTTACAATAGATTGGTTGGCCTGGTTGTCCATTAATTCCAAACAGTTTTTCGCTTTCGTCCAACTTCCAATAGCTTGGTTCCCTTGCCTGGCCCTTTCAACCACTTGTTTTCTTGATCCAGCTGCTATTTCTTGGGTACAGTGAGTAAAATATGCATGAGCAGAGATAATTGTTTACTCAATAATCAAATATGCATGAGCAAGATAATTGTTTACTCATTGCTTATTTAGATAGATTTATTAGAAGAAATACTAAATTATATTAAAAATGTGGTTGTGTTAGTAGAGAGTCAATCTACATTAAAAAAAAATATCAATTTTTATTATAAGGAAGAAATTTAATAGATGATTTAATTCTCTGTTAGTGTTTAGTCTTACTTTTTTTTTCAGGAAATCCAAATTTTGTGGTGTTTAACAGAATTTTTACTATTTAGTTCCAGAATATTTACTGAATAATTACATGGATAGGTGTTTACAGGGATCACTGGGGATTCACTCAATAAACCGCTATCATAGCACGTTGGTTCATGGCATATGAAACAATACCCCTAATTTCACTAAATATTGGAAAATATCTTCCAAAATCGTTTTTTTAACCCCCTCCCAATATGCCTTCCCAATTTAAAAAAACCCCTATTTTCGTTATATATTGTATGTATCAATTTTTTCATTAACATTTTTTATACCCCTTTATATTTCTACATAGTATATTGATATGATACCCCTCTTATGACCCCACATGCATTTTACAATGCACTTTGCTTCTTTCGATGTATATTGTGGATGCACATTACTTCACCCACAATGCAATTACTCAACCACATATCATTATGCTTTGCAACATCTAATGGTCTAATGAAGAGATAGGAGATCACTTCTTGTATGTCACTAGAGTCAATGCACATAGTACAACATTTAGATTGCATGTTGCAGTTCCCCAATCGTTGATTAAGCCTGTTGTGGGCTAGGTATCCAAGCCCCCAAGGCCTGTAACAAGCTCTAGGAGGCTAACTAAACCTCCCAAGGCCTGTAATAGGAACGAGTGGTTGGGTATTCAAGCCCCCAAGGCCTATTGAGGGCCTATAACAGGCCCTGGAGGCTTAGAGCCTCCCAAGGCTATTGGTAACAACTTGCTGAGTGCTATTGGTAATTGGTTGTCAATGACCATTATCTCTCGACTATGATCGACTGGAAACCCACTTCACCACTAAACCCCTAGCCTCGAGCATGCCTCAAGACATGATTTCCCTACTTACTGGTAAGCTCAAGCCTTGCCTCAACCCGATTTCTCATTCGACCGTGATCGTGCCATCTCCATTTAGTGGATATTTGTCAGCCCGCCCATATAAAAAAGACCCCAAAATATTTTTGTATTGTTACATTAAACAAAAAAAACCATTTTCCCCTTAATATATAAGCAATATAATTTTTAGGTTTTTATGAATATTTAATACCGCAATATGAATGAATGAAAGTGATATTATATTGCCTTCTAGTGAAGCCCCAGGATGGAATTTGATGGTCAAATTGCCATTAGGATGTAGTCGTCATTTTGATGTGCTATTAGATTTGAAATTCCAAACCTAGGTATTTAAATATTATCCCAGATTTTGGACTTTCTTTAACCAAAGCTAAGGCTAACTATGGGAAAACCATGACTGGGTAATCAGAGAGTCACTCAAACAGAGGATGAACTGGAAAGCCAACAGTCATCGTAGTGAGGCTTGTAAATCTCAGCTTGGGCCCCATGAAGTTTTATAAATTGTATCGTCGAGATACATCCCTTGTCTTCCCCATTCGGTTTTCAAGAGTATTCCAGGGAGAGTAAAAATATGGTCGACGAGGAAGAGGATTGGACGGAGTCACTATTCATGTTGTTTCAAGAACCTGAACCCTCCGTCGCCATGGATCCGGCGCGTGCTGAAGATAAGGAAAGAGATATGAAAGAAGAGGCCGCTAATTCTACTGGAGGAGCTCCGGAAACTCGTCAGGGTACTCGTCAGTCACAAGAATTCCCCGCCATTGAAGAAGAAATGAATGGAAAGAACGGAAGTCCAAGGCTGTTTCACACAGCGGATTCATATCAAGTGTATCGTTCATGGTCAATCGTTGGATTTCTGATTCGTATGGCCATTCGTATACAGGTTGCAGTTGAAGTTTCTTTGGACAGGGGTTCTACTGATCATTCCATGCCTTCAGATAATGCAGCCCGTTCAGGTGATCCAAACGCTGATGGTGGTAACAAATTAGACTCTTCGAGCGTCGGCCACTGTAATGAAGTGGACAAGAGCCTCACCAAAAAACGTTTTTAATTATTATTCTCAGCTTTCCCTTTCTCTGTAGAAAGTTTAATTATTGGGGAAGTCATGGAAATTGTATATGTTTCTCAGCTCCACTTTATTGTTAAAGCTATGATTTAAATCCTTCCATACTATTTCTGTCAACTCTCAATCACCTGTTTGATGCAAAAACAAGTGTAGATCAAACAAAGGGAAGTTCTTAATATCTTATATTTTGGCCTTTGCTATGTATACGAAAGCAACATTTGAAAAATAGCACCAAGCTATGAATTAAATCCTTCCATACTATATTTTCTATCAACTTTCAGTCACCTGTTGATGCAAAAACAAGAGTGTAGATCAAACTAAGGAAAGGTCTTAATATCTTATTTGTCCTTTGCAGGTATGGAAAGAAAACATTTAAAAAAACCACCATAAGAAAGGTTCAGATACAGTTATTTTGTGAAGAAAAAATTTGAAGAAACGAGATTAATGCCAACGCAATGAAAATATACATTACTATTGATGGAAAAAAAATTGAAAATTTATAGTTTTTTTTCCTTAATTTGCACACAAATTTGGCTAAGGAAAAAATAAATAAATATATAGATAACTTGAAACTCTTTTAACATAATTATTTACAATTTAAATTTATGTAAATAAAAGAACAAGATTAGAAGCATTTTTATTTTTATTTTTGTTGGTAAGAGGGTTCGCCATTAGTTGAGAGACCACGAACTAAATTGCACCTTGTCTGGACCGCACCAACCCTTAGCATGGTTGGATTAATCATCAACCACCACCAACTGTTCTATATCTCAGGGATCACATGTAGAAAGCATGATAATAGAGAAGGCATTGCAATTCAATAAACAAAGCATGAAAATAATTTTATACAAGTTCTCTTTTCTACCTTGGAAAAAAGAAAATCTGATGCAAAATGTTCTTCTAAAGACTAAAAATACCAAAAAAGTCCTTTTAAAAAATAAAATCATATATTATGCAAAACAAAAAAACTGAATTGACATAGAGATTCTCTTCGATAGAGATTTTCTTCTTTTCAATACTAGAGAAACCGAAAAGACATGCAGAAAACTAAAATCATAACATACCCTATAAAACAAATTGAAATGGAGAGGGATGATAATCATAATCATTCTTTACACTAGTAGAAAGATTGATCTCCTGTATCAACCATAACCACATCAAATTAACCCAAAAACAACACCATGGATCAATAAATAATCCATTGTTGACTCAATCTCTCAATTAAATCACTTTTTTTGCAATGCACTCAAGATGATGTTGGGGCAATGCCATCAGCAAAATATTCCATTTGTGTATGACCATTTCCTTGTGTTACACTTAAAATGCAAGCACTTAAGTAAGGATGGACTCTTTAGCTACATGAAATTGGTTAGAGGATGAGGCACATGTTTTCAAAATATTTCCATGTGATTTGTGAAAAAAAGGAGCATTAACATCTAAAAATTATTGTATAATGGTTTTAATGGAGTTATCATTTTTTTTGTAATATCCTTTATAAAAAATAGTGATCATTCTCACCCTATACATAACCTCAATTTGGTTTTCCAAGACTCAAGGTCTTTGGAGACTCCATAGTAACTATAAAATGGGTTAAGGGTGATTACAAGCTGAACATTACTGCCTTAACACATTGGTGCAACAGAATAAGGGATGAGATTGAGCAATTCAGGACATTAGTCATTGAGCACATATACAGGGAACATAACCAGTCGGCAGATAGGTTGTCCAAACTGGCACTTACAGGGGAGGATGGCTATTTTATATGGGAAGAATATTTGGAGGAGGAGATCCAGGGTAGTGGTTCTCTTTACTTCCTGGATTAAATATGGATGACAAGAACAAATTTTGACTAGACAGGGGGGTGAATACTTTGTTGATGAAATTGTTGTGAATGTATTTATTTTGGACATGAAGTATGTAATAGCATGATATGAACAGTTTGGATGGAGAATAGGATCTGAGTCATATAGCTAACCGATCTATCGTTGTACTATTTTAATTCAATTTTTTAATATAAATAGTATGTTTTTTTCGCTGAAAAAAAACCTTATCAACTTTTTTAAGGCTAAGATTTAAATATATTTTATAACATCATAAAACTAACTATAATGTATATTACTATGACTGTGCTAAAACTAACTATCATGTATATTACTATGACTATGCTAAAATAATTGTCATGGCCAGAAATGATATCATGCAAGACAAAGAAACGAAATTGAAATAGAAACGAAAAAAAGACACATGTAGGAAACAAAAATCATAACATACCATACTTAATGTTCATATGAAACATGAATGTTTAATGTTAATATTATTGTTAATATTATTATTAATTTTATTAACGTTAAAAATTAATATTTATGTTGTTAATGTTAATAATATTAATTTTTTTATTTTTATAAGGGTGTGTGCAAGAAGATGAGGGTCACTTTAGATGCAATGCTACTTTTTTCAAAACTCATTCCTGATACATAAAACATAACGCGTTTCTGATATTTAGCACCTGCCATGGTAAGACCCGAGCCTAACATGTCATTGGACATGTAGGCTAGGTAACCATAACGCGTACGCATTATGTAGGTACAAAACGCGTACACGTTATGTAGTTACAAAACGCGTACGCGTTATGTAAATCTAAAAATGAATTTAAATACACAGCCCCGACGATTGCCGACCACCCGCGGCACTCACGCATCAGAAACGCGAAATAGAGGCAAAATAGACCCTGGACGAGGACGGTTTGTGGCCCACTCAAGTATCCGTGTTGCTCGATTTAGCTGGAGGGGAGACAAATTCACCGGTGGATTGTCATCTAATCAGGTAATTCATTCACCCATACCATTTTTTTGTCATTTCTTAACCTAAATTACTATTTTTTTATTGTTTAAAACAACCTAGTTTTGTAATATTGATAAAATTGGGAATAACCCAATTTCTAATTAAATTTACACCTCCCTCAACCAAGATGAGTGAATAATTAAAATGAATCCCTTTTCAAAAACTCAAAAATTCATAATCCAACCAAAAATTGAAAAAAATAAAACTCCCCCCTTTCTACAATGTATTCATCTAAGTCACCCGACATGAGGACACGGGACACGAGTGTCCCCACCAGGCTTCAAATTTGAAGCCTTCAGGCCACTTCAAATTTTACCCACACGTCATAGAAGGCCACTTCAAATTTTACCCACACGTCATAGAAGGCCACTTCAAATTTTACCATGCAAAAAAAATTTACTTTCATGGTAAGCCCTTCAATAATTAAATTAACCACTACTGTTTAAAATTGCAATAGAAGGGTAGCTTCAAATTTCACCCATCAACAATTCTTAGTGGGAAATTGGGAATGCGGCTACTAGCTAGGTGACTTGGGAGTGGGACTCGGTTACTCTCCAATATCCACGTGTTCGATCATCCATGGATCATGGACCATTGGTCCTCTAATAATATCATTGAGCAACTTACGTGGACGGGCTTACACTGAGTAGCCCATGGCTTGAACACTTCGAAGTTCTCGTGTTTGTAGCGAGTGCTTACGTGTTTAACACATTTAATGGCATCAACAAAATTATTAAACCTGGTAGGTGGCTCATACGTGTTGTTGCTAGCGGGCTTACCAAGTTACAAGTTATCACATACCAATTCGTGAATGCTGACTCCGTGAGTTAATTGAGTATTCAATGTATAATATATTATGTTAATGTGCCCCCGCGAATTTGGCATTTCAGAGAAAATCCACAATCCATAAACTTCTTGTAATGTTGCAGGTTGTTGCTCCTGCCCGTGGCCCCTACTTATAGCCCTGTGTTTTCTTTGTTGTATCAAGTTAATCCTATCGTCTACGAATCCCAGCCTCACACCCTGTGTTTTCTTTGTTGTATCAAGTCAATACTGCAGCTCCCGAGTTCCACCTTTTGTTTTCTTTGTTGTATCAAGTCAATGCTCGAATTCCATGCTTCCATGGATCCGACCATAAATATATAATATTGCATGAATAGAAACAAGCTTTTTCTTATACCCCTATTCCACTGTGGTTGAGCTACTTCCAAGTTCCACCTACCCTATCTCCTCCAGTCCTCCAGGAGAGTTTGCGAAATATGGTTGTGTTATATGACATATATAATGTTTAGTGCTGCTATATCCACTGAAAAATAAAGCCTCTCAACTTTACTACGTCAGTAAACATTGAAATTTTGATGTACTATTACATTTTCAAATGAAAAGAATAACTTATTTTTACATGGCAGCATTGAAGGGTTCAATATCTCATAGCCCTTCATAGTGAAATGGGACCCCACCCTTCAAATTTGATCTCTGGTCCCCACTAGACAGGGTGACCCCCGGAATTAGGACACGTAGGACACGGTGACCCCTGGAATTAATATATTTTTAAAATATATTAAAATTTAAAAATATAGACATATAGATCCAATAAAATTTAACATTTACAATTACAAATATTCAATAGAAATTACATTTACAATTACAAATATGAAATATTCAATAGAAATTAGATCATTCACAAATCACAACACATTTGTCATTCACAATCACAAATCACAATGAGACATTGAGACACATAGATGCAAACTCATCACTGCCCTGATCCTCCTCCTCCATGCCTGAATCAACAAACTCATCACTGCCCTGATCCTCCTCCTCCTCCTCCTCCTCCTCTCTGCCAATCTGACTAACTTACTTTTTAATTATCAAATGTTTAATTTTAAGTTTTAAATGTATGTTACAAGTGAATGCCATTAAATTGCTTATGTGAGTTTGATTTAATACATGTTCAATTTTGAAGAGACGTCATTATATACCATGTATATGTTTCTAATGATTTTCGTATTAATGTCTTTATTGCAGTTGCGGCTATGGATACCAATGCCGAGATATTGACTGAGCTTGCCCACTTGAGGGGCATAAGTGCAGCTTTTAGTGGTGGTGACAGGATTCGCCATTCACTTGCATCAACCTTGGATGCAATTGTGGACACCATTTCACAATCTACCAATATACTATATGATATTGCATCTTACAGAGAAAGAAAAAGACAACAATATGTTGATGGGCTAGACTACAATGCAATTAAAAAGTTGAAAATATCCAAAGAGTTCATATTTGCATTGTTTAGGGACCCTCGGACGGGGGAAATCCCAAATGCAAACAGGCCGCATATCTCCATTGAGTGGTGCACGTTTCAACCATTTGTTGATAACTGGATGGACAGATGGTACATGGTTTTTGATATGCCACCACACAACAACAGGGAAATTCCCTTATATTTCCTTCGAAAGATGTACGCAGAGTTCGTGTTGCATAAACACGTTAACTATTTTGACATCTTGCAGTTTCATGGGATCGGTGAGGGGATGCCCCAAAACCGACCCAATAACAGGCTTCGAGACCAGGATCGCCCTATCCCTGCACCTCGTAGGCAGTTGCCTGGGCTAGATGTCCCACCAGCACATCGTATTATTCTGCAGACACGGGATGCATTTTTGAGTTTGGCACGGGCGGTTGTTTGCCATGGCACGATGGTTCAACATATGGGTGAGGAAAGGACATCTGTCCCTGGTGTGGTACATACACCAGCTCGTCACCATGCAGGACCATCAACTAGTGCAGGACCATCAGGACCATCCACTAGTGCAGGACCATCAGGACCATCCACTAGTTCAGGACCATCGACACATCCCCATCCTAGTACTGATCCTCACGAGTGCACATCATGTGGTCGTCCCTGCTATGGTATTGCCTCAGATGTTGCCTTCAGTGGGTTTTTGAGAGAGGTATGTTGATGGTTAATTGTAATAAATTCTTCATTTATTTTCGTCTTTGTACACATATATATAGTTTGAGCTAATATATTAATTTCGTGAACTTGCAGTTGATGCTTTATGCCGGCAGCGACGCCACAGAGCCGGATGTTCCAGAATATACAAGGGGGCATGATGCTACCCCTTTGATAGGCCCATCTTATATACCACCTATTGCCGTATCTCACACCGAGGTAAACATTTTAAAATTTCAGTTTTTTAATACTTGTTAATTTGTTAATTTCAACATACTTTACATTTTAGTTCATTAATGCTATCTACGGTCTAATATTTACAATTATTAAACTTGCAGATGGCAGATCCTTCACCGGGGCAAGGTAATGTGGAGGTAGTACCCATGGTCATACCGTCCCATGAAACATCTGGGCTCCAAGTAAACAATTAAAAATGACATTTTTTAAATACATGTTTGTTTGTTGAATCATGCATGTCTAACTACATGAACACTTGCTGACTGTAGGCACCATCCGAGACATCTGGACCACTGCCTGGATTTGTATCCCCCTCCAGGCCATTCGTGAACAAGGGTCATGTTTATGTGAGGCGTTCTACTCCTAGAAAGACTCCAGCTGCCTACGACCATGGGCTTACTCACACCATGGTAATGTATATCCTTCGATGATATTTGTTGTTTAACTTGAAATCTAGTACATAAATCATTTTTGTTAATGTTTGAATTGCATGTTTACTGCATCAGGAACCCAAGTTGTCTACTGAGAACCTCGCATCGATGGTTGATGCAACAGTTAGCGCCGCATCTGCAATGGCAACTGATCACACACAGGTATGTAACTATTTCAACATTATCTTTACATAGTTTATTATTGTTGTCTATTGTTTATTCATGCATTTCTAACTATTTCAACATTTTTTCATTGTAGCCACCACCAGTAGGAGCAGTTCCTGGCCCCCCTGGTTCGACCATCCTGGATGTTCAACCAACGGCTCCATCTGCTACACAAGCAACGCAATCTCCTTTGTCAGTTGAGGTGAGATGTCCTTCAGTGACCAAGTGTTTCATGCACTTTCCATGCACCAGTTGATAATTGTTGAGCTAATGTATTAGTGTACATAGTTAGTTGAATTCATGGTTGAATTTAACAATTGATATTTAATTTGCAGGATCCAGAGATGCACATTGATCCTAGAGATGTGCCCAGAGGATCAACGTCGGGAAAGAACAAGAGGAAGCTTGAGTTTTGATAGTTTTGGATAGTTTTGGACACATGTGCTTTTGGATACTTTTGTATATATATGTACTTTTCGATACATTCAGTTTTGGAGACATGTACATTGACTTTATTGTGCATGTACTTTTGGAGACATGTACATTGACTTCATTGGATACATGTACTTTTGGATACTTTTGGATATACATGTACTTTTGGAGACATGCACTTTTGTATACTGCACTTTTGGATACTTTTGGATATATATGTACTTTTGGATACACGTACTTTTGGAGACATCCACATTGACATTTCACTTATAAATGACTAATACATTTCACTTTGTATTTGTTCTTCGGTTTCCACGTGTTCTTGTGTCAATCTAATGTGTTGATTTGTGTGGATTATCTATTACTCATGAATGCACTATGTCAAAAGAACAAACTATTATATTCAAAGGTTTCAACGAATTCACTACATGCATGCACTAATTGGTATCTAATTAAAATTTGTGATTTTGGATGATCATTACAAGTTATGTCAAATTTCTTGCTCGTGTAATTTAATCAAACTAAATGCAATACAATGTTTTTCAAGGTTTCAACGAACTCACTCATGCACACCCATTTCCAGCAACTACCAATGAAAGTCTAACATTATGAGGTTCTTCTTTAAAAATGGGTAATATTTCCTTGATGATCGTAAATTGAAAACCATTTGTAGCCACTCATATAATACCATCTTCACTTATCTTTGTACATGATAATCCATATAATGTGCTATGTTTTTTAACCTAAACAATCATCAAAAACCTAGAATTATAGGGATATGACAAAGAACCTTATGGGGCACCTTATATATTACCTAATTAGTTCAATATCTATTGATCCCACATTCATGGCATTTTAAATTTGTTGCATGCTATCCATAATATATCATTTGATCATAATTAGGACATGCATCAATTGTTTGATACTCCTTTCTTGTATCTTTCATAAGGGCACGCAATTCTCAATATGTGCAAGGTAAAGTATTTGATGGTTATAGGCAAATATTACCTAACAATCTATAAGAAAAAATTAATTTATGTACTAAATAATGGATATCGCAATGTAGTTATTACAATCACAAAAAATATTAAAAACTTATATTTATCATTAGATTTATTGTGTATACATTAGGATCTTTTTCATACCATTGTTTGAAATGTCATTCAATACCTTCAATTTTATCAACATCAAATTAGTAGACAAAGTGACTCATCTTTGATCTCTTGTATAGGCCTTTGTGTGCCTTATCAATAAGATGTACATCATGAATATTATCATAGGTCTCATACATAGGTGCATCCTCATCCATGCAAACAAAGGTGTCATGGATCAACCTAATATCCTTTTATTCTCAATAATATTAATATCATTATCTTCCATAGGATCAAATTCAACTCCATCACCCCCATTATTGCTACTCTAAATTGCAGCCTTAGGAGTTTTGATCATGTGTTTTTGTCTCTTTAGGAGTTTTGAAATATTATACTCTTTCAAAAATAATATGGAAGTTCAAATATTTAAAACTGGCTTAAATTATAAAATGGGCGGAAATTCACCAAGTGTCCCTGAACGGCATTTTCATGCGACTTGCAACTCGACATAACTCGGAAACCGGACGTCGAACCGACGAACCGTCGACTCCGTTGGTCTCCTGGCATGCGATTACCTCTAGGGGGGCCTCTCCCTCGTCTCCCCATGGCCCAGTGGCTTCATTGTGCATTCATTTCGTAAACTAGGGTTTTGCTCAGTTTAATTGCATGCAATCTCACATTGGTGGGTCAACTCTGCAAAAACCTCCCCCGAGCTAGTGTTGGCAGTGTTCCCACGTCGGCATTGCCCACACACACTTGCAGGAGCCAACGGCACGCAATCTTCCTGCTCCGTTTGCTTTTTGGCTCCCAGACGGAAATTCACCAAGTGTTCCTGAACGGCATTTTCATGCGACTTGCAACTTAAAATAAATCGGAAATCGGACGTCGAACCGACAAACCGTCGACTTCGTTGGTCTCCTGGTGTGCGATTACCTCTAGGGGGCCCTCTCCCTCGTCTCCCCATGGCCCAGTGGCTTCATTATGCATTCATTTTGTAAACTAAGGTTTTGCTCAATTTAATTGCATGCAATCTCGCATTGGTGGGTCAACTCTGCAAAAACCTCCCCCGAGCCAGTGTTGGCAGTGTTCCCATGTCAGAATCGCCCACACACACTTGAAAGAGCCAACGGCACGCAATCTTCCTGCTCCATTTGCTTTTTGGCTCTCGGACGGAAATTCACCAAGTGTCCCTGAACGGCATTTTCATGCGACTTGCAACTCGACATAACTCGAAAAACGGACGTCGGACCGACGAACCGTCGACTCCGTTGGTCTCCTGGCATGTGATTACCTATAGGGGGCCCTCTCCCTCATCTCCCCATGGCCTAGTGGCTTCAATATGCATTCATTTCGTAAACTAGGGTTTTGCTCAATTTAATTGCATGCGATCTCGCATTGGTGGGTCAACTCTGCAAAAACATCCCCCGAGCCAGTGTTGGCAGTGTTCCCACGTCGGCATTGCCCACACACACTTGCAGGAGCCAACGGCACGCAATCTTCCTGCTCCGTTTTCTTTTTGGCTCCCGGACGGAAATTCACCAAGTCTCCCTGAATGGCATTTTCATGCGACTTGCAACTCGACATAACTCAGAAAACGAACGTCGGACTGACGAACTATCGACTCCGTTGGTCTCCTGGCATGCGATTACCTCTAGGGGGCCCTCTCCCTCGTCTCCCCATGGCCCAGTGGCTTCATTGTACATTCATTTCGTAAACTAGGGTTTTGCTCAGTGTGGGAGTGTGCAATTTTTGCACACGGGGGTCAACTTTGGAAAATAATCCACCGGGAAAGTATGGCTAGTGTTCCTAGCCCGAACCTGTCTAGACACACCTGCAGGACTCCCCGGAACCCGATTTTGTTGCATGGTTGGATTTCTATGCCCCCGGTAGGTATGCAGCAGGTGTCCCTGAAGGCCTTCTGGTAGTGAGACGGGACGATCCATAGAATGAAGACCGTGGCTCGGATCGACGAACCGTCGACTCCATTGGATTCAGTACACCGGGATAGTGCCAGGGGTGCCCCTCCCCTCCTACCCGGTGGCCCATATGTCACCTTGCAGGTCCATCTTGGAAACTAGGGTTTTGCTCAGTGTGGGAGTGTGCAATTTTTGCACATGGGGGTCAACTTTGGAAAATCATCCACCGGGCGGGTATGGCTAGTGTTCCTAACCCGAACCTGTCTAGACACTTTGGAAACTAGGGTTTTGCAGGTCCATGATGATGATGATGGTGATGATGATGAAGATGTTGATGATGATGGCTTGGTCTAAGGTGGTGCTCTCAAATAGCTAATTCATTATGAAATATTTAACAAGACATGAATTAAATTTAATATAAGTGTATTGTTTAATATAGTGAGCATGAATTGAATTAATTTTGTTGGGTGAAGCCAATAACCAACATGATGAACATAATATAATTTTAGGGTTTACTGATCATATGTAAAAAATGGCATATTCATAAACTTGACATACAAGAGAACTTTTGGCATATTTATAAACAACGTAAACGTAAATTTGGCATATCAAGAATGCAAAATTAACATATTCATATGAAACATACATGTGAAAATTGAGCATATATCAATATTCAATTATAAATATTATAAATATTATAGTATTAAAAGTATGTAACGTACCTCATCATGCTAGATCCCACCTATTATCATACAACCAAGCCCTCCAGATCATCTCTTATACTGATGGTCTCCATTAGTCTCTCGTGCTCTGTATCCGGTAAGAAGTAGCATACCTTCAATGTATTTCGACTAGGCATTGTTCATACCTGAAGGTTTGTGCCAATGATTAAGTTGGTAAAGTGATACACACTTGCACCTGGTTTGTAATCCCTGTAAACATATCCACCCTTCTTTCTTCCATTGCTATCTTGTGTCAAGTATTCACCTTTAACAACCATAGACCCAGTTGGAAAGTGGTTGTTTTCATCGTCAGTCATGGACACAATGAGGGTTTGCTTTCCATCTATATAGTGTGCCAACCAGTATTCATCACCCCATTCAGTATCTTTTGAGGCAACCACTGCGTATATGTGCCCTGCATTATATTATTGTAGGTATATGATCAAAATATTTTTCATGTGATACAAGGCCATTAATGTGCATTTGAAGACTACGTAAACAAACAAAAAATGTTAAGGAAATGCATCATACCGGGTTGTACAAGGTCTGAGACATGATCAAAATCTGTAGAAATAGATGATTGGTCTTCTTCCAACAGAGTTAACTCAACAATTGCACGCTGATCAAGTGGAAGTGATATGCGATCCCATCCATCAACCCAATCCAATGATTCACACCCATCCCAGTCACCATCACAACAAGGCGGGCAAAAACAAGCGAGTTTTTTGGTCCAAATTTCAAATACTGGGTTATCAGAGCTTCGAACCAAATGAAAGCCACGAGTCCCAGGCACAGTCTTGCATTCCCATGCATGTGAACGATCTATGTCTACCACCTCCCAAAAAAATCTCTCTACATGTCTCTTTCTTGTGGATTCTACTCGCATAGTTGATTCCTCTCCCATTACTGACGTGCACCACCTGACTATAGATTGAGCATTTAGAATAGTAGATTCTGTAGATACTTTCAATTCCTCTCTTCATAGGGCTGTTTTGACACATGCTCCGGCTCCATCATGCTCTCCTTTACCATGCCCAGTCTCAAAATAGTTCCACATATGTGGCACTTTGTAGTTTTTATGCAATGAACACAACCACTGAAATATGCATGCATTTTTGAACTGACCAGCACACCCATCAGACCAAATCCAGTGTCGATCCATTTGTATGTTCCTTCCCTTCAAGTGATCATAGAACATGATGAAGCAATGACGTACATAGTGGAAGTCGTGGCACCTATCATCACTTATGTAGAAGTGATATTCCTTCAGAATTTCTCTTTGCTCTTCAGTGCTATTTGGGCCATGCCTATATGTGATATGGACCATCAAGGAAACCTGCTCAGAGTGATAATACTGACTTTGGATCTCTTTTTGAGGTTGCAGAGTGTATTTCTCGGCAAAATCAACAATTGAAAGTATAGTACCAAGGGGAAATGTATCTCTGCATATTCTAAACTTCTCATCCTGCCATCATGCCATGTGGACATGCTGAACATATTAATGTGTCTTTTCAATAAATTCCTTGATGAAGTCACTAACTTGTACCTGGTGACACAAAATGATCTCAATGTCAGTTTTTTGTTGTAAGTAAGGATTGAAATGTAACCATTACAACATAATTTTATAGATATAAATGCATACCTGAGATGTCACCAATTGTATTTTTTTGCTTTCTTTCCCTGGGACTATTTCATAGTTGATATATTTGAAACTTTTCATGTCTGTAACCATTTTCCCAAATTCACTGTCTCCATTCTCGTGCATACATTGGCTCAATAATGCCATTCCAGCACAGTTGGAGCATGTTCCATCCAAACAAGATTTTGCATAGTATGTTTGCCCCTCGGGCCTATTGCACATGATGCTATGAATGAATTCTCTTGATGAAGTCGGTGGTATTGTCATGGAGCAATCCTGCACAATGTTAGTATGCAACACACGATGAATGTACAAAAATGTTTCATAGTAATATTCATATTCTACATGGTATCTACAACAACAAGTGTTACGAAGAGTATTTATTCTAACATACCATGGCTTACATTTCTCAAAAGATCTTTGCCCCAAGTTCAATTGCCTATGCTCAATCTTAAATTTCTCATAAAGCTCTGTCTGTGTTATATCAAGAAGATGCTTAGTATGTGGTTCACGATCCTTTGAACCCCTTCTTAGTTTTAGTACATCCTTTCGGTTTGAAGAAGGCCTTGTGTGATCATTCCAAAAACTGTGCACTAGTCCCTTTACTGCATCAACTAGCTTCATGTCACGACGTGGCAACCGACCAACAAAGGCCCAAAAATCTGTCTGATCGGTTGTGTCAAGATGTTCTCTTCTAATAGAATACCTACGGAGGGTTTTTACATTCAAATTAACTAGTTCGGATGTAGGCCTGAGAATACGAAGGGCCCTGGTGTTCTTATTTGCAATTTATTGTGACAACACACGACAAGCAGCATTGCGGTCCTTTGAACGTGTGTTCTTACCAATTTTACGAAATGCATCTACTAGGATTTTAACTATATGAGAACTTGGTTCAGAATTCTTTATCATCTTTATCCCTAACTTTTTCCTAACAACATTCATGCTCCTAGATTTTAACAATGATAAAAATAATCTACATTTATCTCCATCACATTTAGAAACAAAATATTTATCAAGTATCTGTTGAGTTTGATAAGCAATACTGCGTTTAGATAGCGTACCTTCAATGGAATTCATAAGTCTTTCATCAACTTGTATACGCTTCGGAGTTATTCGACGTGTGCTTGCTAATGGAGGTAAGGGGGTTGGAATTGTACCATGTAGCGCATCACCAAGACGCTCTGGCGTTTCAGTAGTAGCTTGGTGTCCTTCATTCTCTTCCTGGTAGTTGGATGGTGGAAGTCCAACATCCTCATCGATGGTCTGTGGAAGTCCAACATCCCCTTGTGGAAGTCCAACATCCTCATCGATGGTGTGGATAACATTCTCTTCTTCAACAGTAGGCAAAATGTCCAACGCCTCTCTGACTTCATCGCTTGTATAACCACATCCGGATAGCAAATTCGGTTTTTCTTCGTGAGCTTCATCTTGAGATGGTAACTTATCACTTTGACTTGAAGTGGGAATTGAAACATCCCCTAATGAGAACCTACGTTTTGCTTCTTGATTACTTCCATGGGGTGCTTGTTCAACAACTATTGTGGAAATTGAAGGTCCCTCTTGTCATGGATTAATAGGATGAACCATGGTATCCTCTACAATTGGATTTGGATTAGTTTCCAAAGAAAGCCTCCGATTCATCATGTATATTCTTTTCTTTTCTTTCTCTTCTTCAATGACTTCTTGAGGTCTCTTCTTCCTTGTTGATTTGTTTACTCGGTTACGTGCATTTCCCATCACCACAATGATCAATTCAATATAGTTTGTTTTTTTTGCTCCTCAATTACAAGCTCTTCAATAATAAGCAAATGGAAGTTCTTCCTTGTTGGTCTTGAAGCTTGATATCTTATCTTGTGTGCTCCTCAAATATTGGCAAAATGAATCTTTCAAAGGCCTTATCTTTGGTGTTCTTCAATTGGAGATTCTTCAAGCTTGCTGATTATTTTCTTCAAATATGGCCATATAACCCAACACCACACTGAGCAACCATGAAAGATGTCCTCAATGCTGCACCTACATAAAAAAAAATGATGGAGTTGGTGTAGAATGTGAAAATTTTCAGTGGCGGGCTCGTGCTATTCAAAAAATCGCGGGACTGTTGTTTTTGTTCGGACAAAGTGAAGTTTCTCTCGGACAGCAACAATCCATTATTTCTGGAGTTACAAAACGCACACGCGTTATAGAAATACAAAATGCGTATGCGATACGTAGTGAAAAAACGCGAACGCGATATAGTCAAGCACAATAAATAGGTTAGGTGCACGGCTAGGGCAATGAACAAAATCAAAGAAAACTAATAATTTATATGGTTACATACAAAACAAATGTTTTATATGGTTTAATACCCCCTAGCTCTCTCCCAATAATCCCTAGATACCCCCTATCTCTTTCTAAATATCTGTCCCTCATCCTCCCTAGATCCCTCCCTACATGTTTCTTTCATGTTTCTTTCTCTCCCTTACTCCAGCCATGTCTCTACCACCCCACTCTCCATCTCTCCACCTTCTCTTTGTCTTCGTCATTGTCCCTCCCTATAGCACTCTCTCCCTTCTTCTCCCTTAATCACTAACCCTCTACACCTTTATCCCTCCCCCCTGCCCTCTCTGTCTTACCTTGTTCCTAGAGCCCCTCCCCCATAAAGGCCTTTAGACCCTCTTCTAAACATTAATCCCTAAGTGCATAACTGCACAAGATGATGAGGAGGAGGAGGGTGATGACAATGGAGATGATCATGATGTAGATGAAGATGATAAAGATGATGAGGAGGAGGAGGGTGATGACAATGAAGATGATCATGATGCAGATGAAGATGATAAAGATGATAATGTTGATGAAGATGATGGTGATGATGATGAAGATGTTGATGATGATGGTGATGGTGATGTTCGGATGATGATGATGATGATGATGATGAAGATGATGGTGACATGATGGAGATGTTGATCTGATGAGGAAGATGATGATGATGATGGTGATGATGGTGATGATGATGAAGATGTTGATGAGGACGATGATGGAGATGAAGATGATGATGATGAAGAAGATGATGATGATGGAGATGTTGTGTTGATGGGGAACGTAGAGATGACAATGATGATGAAGATGGTGATGGTGATGGTGATGGTGATGGTGATGGTGATGACGATGAAGATTTTGATGATGATGTTGATGGAAATGATGATGAAGATGTTGACGATGATGGTGATGGTGATGTTTAGATGATGTTCAGAAGATCATGATGGTGATGATGGTGATGATGATGGAGAAAATGATGATGATGGATATGTTGATGAGGAACCTGTAGATGCCAATGATGATGATGATGGAGATGTTGATGAGGAACCTACAGATGCCAATGATGATGGTGATGACGATGAAGATGTTGATAATGATGGTGCTGGTAATGATGATGATGATGATGATGATGAAGATGAAGATGATGGTGACATGATGGAGATGTTGATCTGATGAGGAAGATGATGATGATGATGATGATGATGATGATGGTGATGATGATGAAGATGTTGATGACGATGATGACGGTGATGAAGATTATGATGATGAAGAAGATGATGATGATGGAGATGTGTTGATGGGGAACCTAGAGATGACAATGATGATGAAGATGGTGATGGTGATGACGATGAAGATTTTGATGATGATGCTGATGGCGATGATGATGAAGATGTTGACGATGATGGTGATGGTGATGTTTAGATGATGATCATGATGATGTTCAGAAGATCATGATGGTGATGATGGTGATGATGATGGAGAAAATGACGATGATGGATATGTTGATGAGGAACCTGTAGATTCCAATGATGATGATGATGGAGATGTTGATGAGGAACCTACAGATGCCAATGATGATGGTGATGACGATGAAGATGTTGATGATGATGGTGTTGGTAATGATGATGATGATGATGATGATGATGATGATGAAGATGAAGATGATGGTGACATGATGGAGATGTTGATCTAATGAGGAAGATGATGATGATGATGATGGTGATGATGATGAAGATGTTGATGACGATGATGATGGTGATGAAGATGATAAAGATGTGTTGATGGGGAACCTAGAGATGACAATGATGATGAAGATGGTGATGGTGATGACGATGAATATTTTGATCATGATGCTGATGCTGATGATGATGATGATGATGATGATGATGATGAAGATGTTGACGATGATGGTGATGGTGATGTTCAGATGGTGATGATGATGATGATGATGATGATGATGATGGAGATGTTGATGAGGAAGGGGGAGATGAAAATGATGATGAAGATGTTTATGGTCATGAAGATGATGATGATGGTGATGGTGATGATGATGGAGATGTTGAAGATGATGGAGATGGCGATGAAGATGATGATGATGATGATGATGGTGAAGATGATGAAGAAGATGATGATGATGGAGATGTTGACCTGATGACGATGAAGATGATGATTATGGTGATGATGATGAAGATGTTGATGCTAATGGTGATGGTGATGAATATGATGATGATGGAGAAGATGATGATGATGGAGATGTTGATGAGGAACCTACAAATTCCAATGATGATGATGATGATGGTGATGATGATGAAGATGTTGATGATGATGGTGATGGTAATGATGATGAAGATGATGATGATGATGATGATGGTGATGGTGATGGTGATGTTTAGATGATGATGATGATGATGAAGAAGATGATGGTGACATGATGGAGATGTTGATCTGATCCAAGGAAGATGATGATGATGATGATGATGATGGTGATGATGATGAAGATGTTGATGATGATGATGATGGTGATAAAGATGATGATGATGAAGAAGATGATGATGATGGAGATGTTGATGTTGATGGGGAACCTAGAGATGACAATGATGATGAATATGGTTATGGTGATGGTGATGGTGATGACGATGAAGATTTTGATGATGATGGTGATGGTGATGGTGATGATGATGAAGATGTTGATGATGATGGTGATGGTGATGTTTAGATGATGATCATGATGATGTTTAGAAGATGATGATAATGATGATGGAGATGTTGATTTGATGAGGAATATGATGATGATGATGATGATGGTGATGATGATGAAGATGTTGATGATGACGATGATGGTCATGAAGATGATGATGATGAAGAATATGATGCTGATGGAGAATATGATGCTCACAACTCCCTCTAGTCTCTCTCTCCCCAACCATCAATCTCTCTCTCTCTCTCTCAAACACACACACATACACACACATTATGTCACTTTCCATTCTCAAACCCATCCCCCCTCCATCCATATCTATCTCCAACTTTCTCCCTCCATCCCTCACCCTACCTTCTCTCCCTCCCTCTCTCATCGCCTGTCTCTCACCTTCTATCCCTCCCTCATGTTATCTTTCCCTCAACCTATCCCAATCTCTCCATCACTCCCTCTCTCTCCATCGCCACCACTCTCTGCATGTCTCCCACCAACACTTTCTGTCCCTCCCTTCCTATCTCTTATTTCATTCTATCCCCATCTATCTCTCACTCCCTCCAAATCCATTCCTCCCCATTGTCCCTCTCCCTCCCTCGCTCTATGTCTCTCCCCCCCTTGTATTCTTGATTTCTCTCTCACATCCCCCTTGCCTCCATCCATTCCCCCTTGTCACTCAAGTCTCACTTTCAACTTCTAACCCTATACCTCTTCAGAACCTATTCTACTCCTAATAGTGCTCTCAAGATCCACTTCCCTTCACCCCCTGTAGCCCATCATGTTCTCATTACCTTCATCTCTCCCCACTCAAGCTTCCAACATCCTTCTAAGCCCTTAACCCTTTCCCACCCCTATTAAATATTAACCATAGATTCCCTTGACCCTTCCCCACCCCTTCTTAAGTATTAAACAAAAATTCCCTTGAGTCTTCCACACCCCCTCTTTCTCAAGTATTAAACATGTATTTTATGATTTCAATAACGCAAGCGCGTTTCGTAACTATATAACGCATACGCGTTAAGTAGTTATATAACGCGTATGCGTTATGTAGTTATATAACGCGTACGTGTTATTTACATCTAAAAGCGCGGCAATATTTTTGAATTTAAACAGGCCGAGCCACATGCTCACATGTCAACAATAATCCTATGTGTATGCTTTGGAGTTTGCTTCGGTAATTCCAAACCTGTGCTATGTTAATGAAAAACCAAAGCTAATTGGGTATTTCTTCCAGTTTCTGGAGAAGCCTGTGCTTAGCCACTCGTTACAATATGCTACACAGAGTCATTTTTGACGAAATCTTAGACACAAATAGCATTTTTTCTGCAGATTCCAAATATGTAACTTTTATTTTGAAATATTAATTTTTCCTATTTTCTTTCAATTTCTTTTATGTCCTACCTCCTTAACTCATGAAACACACTGTTAGTGTTTCTTCCATAACTTTTTCAATTCTCAATCATTTCAAAAAAAAATTGTATGGTGCACAAGAGGACACTAACCTCCACGTTCTATGAAAAACCCATTTCAAGATTTTTGCATTAAGACCTTCAAAGGCTCTACCCACAAAAGAGGTACTATTTTCGAGGTTTGATCACTTAGACAATTATAAAAAAATTATAAAATTACTAATTTAATTTTTGAAAAATAATGGCGCACAAGTGCTATGTGTTCTCTACATGCATGCCGATTTTTGTAGCTTGATTCCATCATTTAGGCCCTCAAAGGCTCTACCCACAAAAACATATACCTTATCATTTGCCTGAAAAATAAAAAGTGTCTGTTAGGAAAAATGAAACTTGACATAGCTATGCAAATTTTCAATACATAAAAGTTATATATTCAGAAACGTGATTCAATTTCCTACATTTCATCTTTTTTACTCAATGCAAGATATTTTGCGTAAGTAGATCAAAAAATCCAAGTAAGTTGAGGGATGCCTGCTTTTTCAGTTTTCTATTGCATCTAACGCGCCAAAAGTGACCCTCATTAGCTTGCACTGACCCATAAGAGATATTATTAATATTATTAATGTTAATATCAATGTTGTTAATGTTAAGATTAATAATATTAATCTTACTATTAACATTAATGTTAGTATAATTATAATTATTATTATTAACAATAATATTTATAATATGTCAAATTGTGAAAGTAAGAGAGTAATAATTTTATAAACAATTTTATAAAGTTGATATCAACTATATGATATGTTTGAAGTTGATATCAATGATTTCTAATATTAATGTTTATATTAATATTAATGAAACATGCTAATATTATTGTTAATAATGCTAAAAATCAATGTTCTTAATGTTAATAATATTAATGTCAATGTTATTAATCTTAAAAATGATATTAATGCATGCATTAATATATGTTATTGTTAACATTAATGTTATTATTAATGTTAACATCAAAAAATACTATTATTAAATTAAATTTTGAAATTCATACATATATGATAATTAAATATAATTAAATATACATTTAAATTAAGTATTTTAATATTAGGGTACCCGCATGAAGCTGATACCCAAAAAGCCCGCAATAGGAGCGCGTGAGCAGAAAAAAAAGGGACGCGCACATGCGTCCAAACCCGCAAACGCGCATCCCTCTTTCGGCAATACCGAACGTCCACGTCGTTGAGTCGGCATGGACAAAAGGTGCACACATGCGTTATTAACACGTACGCAATAAACGTGTGTGCGCCCCTGCTTTTTTTATAAAAAAAAAAACAAAGCACGAGTTTGTCATTGTTCAACAAACCCGCGAGCGCTTAGTGGCCAAACAAGCACCCCGTGAGTGCGTCGTGGAGCACCCAAAGCCCTCCTCAACACCATCAATTCAAACCTCCACCACCTTGCCGACGTTGCCTCCAAGTAGGTGCTCAATGAACAATCTATTTGTTGTTATCTTTTTTTTTCCATTTCAATTTTAATTTAAAAAAAAATTACAATCCATTAAAAAACCAAAAAAAATTCATTGCAGATTAACTACACCTAATAAGATGACAAACACACCTGAACCATCAGATGAAACCAATGAAACTGAACCATTAGAAGACAACATTGGAATGAACAATGAACCGAATGAAAACCCCGAAGATCAATTACACCAAGATTTAAATGAATTAAGGGTATTAAGCGATGAATTGAAAAGCACCAAGGAACCCTCTCAGGTTTCCTTGGCTTCATCATTGAATCCATCAACATTTCTCACAGTGAGATCACAAATCTGAGCCAATACAGGGCTCGAATGAGGGAACACTACTCCACTGGGATGTCCAAAGAACATATTAAAGACCTCAACATCACCAAAGCCCAGTTACACATCAAATTCATAGATCCTAGGACAAGACAACCTCCAGAGGAAGAGACGAGTTTGCATGGACTGGTGTATTTACCAGCCATGGAGATCTAACTAGAGAAATAGATGGTTTATGGTGTTTGGCAGGCCCCCATGCAATAATTTGGAGGTCCCATGGTATTTCCTTCAGAAATTGTGGGTTGAGTTTGAGCTAGGCTACCATGTCAACTATTTTGACATCACTAAGTTTCAGGGTGTCGGTCTTGGCTCTGCCCAAGATCAACCTCAGGCCCACCACAACCCACTTAGAGGACCTCCTGCACCCAGGAGAGAGCCAAACCCCCCTCCTCAACCACCTGGGTTTGGTAGCGACCTAAATGAGATTGATCACTCAGTTAGACATGCCACACGTCATTTGCTTAGACATTCCACATTTGTGGCTATGTGTTCACAGAGCTGGGAGCACATCGATGAGACACGCACAACTGCACGGGGTATGGGTGGTGGTCAGTACATGCTAGGTACAAGTGGAACCCAGGCAGGGCCATCTAGTTCTACTGGAACAACAACACATCATTGTTCTCACTGTGGTCATTCTTGTCATGGTCCTATGCAGCAACATGCCATAGAGAGCTACATGGAGCAGGTTAGCTATTGTTTTATTTAATGTTCAAGTATTTGTTGTATTTTATTTGATATCGTATTGTTTAATATATTTAAATTTGAATTACACATTGTTGACTTTATTTTTTTTAATGTACAGTTATTCAGCGCCGAGTCTCCATCCTCCAGGTGGGAGGACATCAGTTCCTTTGACCTAGACCAAGCCATGGAAGCAGCAGATGAGATTGCGGCACCATACACACAGGTAACTTATTTACTTTGAATAATTAGATCCAGTTACGATTAATTTTTGTTTGATAGTAATTACAAATTAATTATCACTAAGTAATTACCATATTATCATCGGATTTTATAGTTGTGTTTATCATATTGTCTAAATTATTTGATAGCTATAAATTCATATAATCCAACCAAACAAAAATGAAACCTTATAAAACATGAAAACCTAAGAAAACTAGAAACATGTGTTCATGTTCACTTTAGGCATCCTAGACCTCTAATGATTATAGAAATGGGAGAGAAATTTCCAAAATCTGTCATTCTTACTTGACAAATATTGAGAGAAATTTCCATCATCAATTTGTTGTAGGTGACATTGTCATCATTCTGTCCATCAACAATCTGTCCATAAGCTGATCATCTTCATTATGTTTAATAGAATGTCCTCATTATGTCCCCAAACATATCTTCATTTTTCCATGGTCATGTTGTCATTAATCTACCACTGCTGTTACCTTAGTGAAGCCCAAAAGATTAGAGATAAAAATTAGTTTACTGCTGCACCACTGCTCCTGCTGCCGCTGCTACTTCACTGAGCCTTCCTTAGTCATCCTGACCCTCGAAATCAGAGATCTCCTCAATCTCCCGAAATCTTCACACATTGCTTCCTTAAAAATGAAACTTGTCTTCTATTTATACTCTTGTCTTCTATGAAACTTGTCTTCTATTTATACTCTTGTCTTCTATGAAACTTGTCTTCTATTTATAGTTTTATCATTAAGATGATTAAATAAATCAAATATGATTTATTTAATTATGGCCATGCCATGTCAACTTCTATGCCATGTCACCTTATTTAATTTTAATTTCATGCCATGTCACCTTCTATCCTTTCAGAATATTAAATGTGAGACGCACTTATGCCCTTAAGATGCCCGCAATGCACTCTTAAAAATGCTCGTAGTGGGCTCCACTTTGATGCCCGCAAGGGCCATCAACACATGCCTGTATTGGTCTTGGATTATGCATGCAATGGTCTCATGTAAATTCCCGCAATCCCTTATCAATATGCCTGCAATACAACACAAATTCCCGCAGTGGGTGCTTCAAAGAATGCCCATAAGTTCCTTTTGATTATGCCCGCAATGGTGCTTTCAAATGCCCATAAGGGGCCTTCCAAATTCCCGCACATCTTCCTTGTACACCTCATCATCTTGTCTTTTTACTCTAATCTTATGTTTTCCAATTCATCGTCCTCCATGTCACCAAGTTATCAATCCTTCTTGTCATCAAGCATGTCCTCCTTGTCATGTTCCATGTCATCAAACACCATGCTTGACAAGTCATCAAGCTTGCTTGCTTGTCACTTGTCTTTGTTTTGTCCTTAGCTTGCCATGTCCTTCTTCCATGCTTGTCATAAACACTTGTCATGCTTTCCACGTTTGATGCTTGCCATTTTTGTCATACTTGTCACCTTTTCCATTCCTCAAGCCATGTCACCATCTCCATTGTGCTTGCCATAATGTGTATGTTGCATGTTCTTAACTCTTCCATGTCTTTGTTATTAATGTATTGTCATCAATGTCATTATCAAGTCCTTGTCATCAATCCTTTGTCATGTCTCCACTTTTTCAAGTCTTCTACACTTGTCATGCTTGCTTGTCACTTGTCAAGTCATCAAAGCTTGTCATGTTTACCATTTTTCCAGTCAAGTCTTTTCCATGTCATCACTTTGACCTTTGTCAATAACGTGTTGTCATCAATGAAAACTTTGGCCATCAAACACTTCAAGTATAAATTGTCAACCTTCTTTGCCACATTATCTTCAATGAATGACTACATAATGGTTCATTTGTTCCTATTATAGGCCCAATCCATTGTGGGTCAAAGGACACAATCCCCCCAACCATGTTCTTTACCAAGTCTCGAACAAATGGACTGCACCAATACAATAAAAAATTTATATAATATCCAAATCCCATCAAACCACTATCATATAACTTGAATCTAAATTAATTGCATTCATGTTTTTTAAGTACTATCGTTTTCATTCTCATTAGCATTGTGTTTAATATTGTTAATATTGTTTTTATAAATTCAATCTAAAAATTGTAGTGTTCGCACAAGTGTCTGCAGGCTCCAGCAACCAGCCATCGCCCCCGGGGATTAGCAGATCTCCACGTGTGCAGGTATCTTGTGTATTAAAGCATAAATTTAATTTCAAATTTGATGACTTGTCTGTGTATATTTATATTTTTCTATATTAAACCATGAGGTTATAAATGTGTATGTAGGTGCGAGCACCTCAGCCTGGCAGTGTCGTTTTTCGTCCCTCCCCAGCCTTTCGGCCACCGTATATGCCAATTGTATCCCCTAGCATACATGCACCATTCCATTCATCCCTCCCCACCCCCTTCCATCCATCCCCCCTCCTATGCAACACCACAGTTCCATCCAGCTCCCCCTTTTGTTTCATATCATGCGTCCCATCACCCCATCCCAACCTTTCCACCACCTACGTATCAGTTTCCCATGTTCCCACCCTCCCCCATCCAACCATGACACACCACCCATCCATAATCACCCATCCCTCCACCGCAACACATACCTCTGCGCCCCCCCACATTCCCCCACCACACTCGCTTCCCATTCCACAATGCCCCCATCCATACTACAACCAGTTGGGGTTTATCGCCCTAGACATGCATCTCCACTTCGCCCACCCCAGTCCATGCCTCCTTCTTCCACTGTGCCCCCGAGTGATGTAGCCACCATCTATGTGGCTACATCCTCCCCTATACCATACACCCTAGCATCGAAGCAGGTTATCTAGCCACCTGCTCCATCTGCCAACCCTAAAGACTAGCTAGTTGTGTTCATGGTGAGATTGACTAGTTTATGAAAATGTCGTTCAATTTTAATGAAAATTACTATATGCATCTAATTTCATCATTTATCTGATTGTTCTAAATGTTGCAGGGTGGCATTGCTGAGAGACTAGGAGCACAGAGGAGGGAGATCCCCTCACGACTTACAGTCTCTCATGCAGTGAGTTATCTAAGATTTGAAAACTATTTTTATTTTTAAATTATGTTTTATACTTGTATAATTGCCAAGAAAAGTTGACATATTATTTTTGTTGTTTCAGGGCTTAGAGGGATGTGGTCCAAGTCGCCCGAAGGACCCAACTTCCTCTAGCACGAAGAAGAGGAAGATCGATTTTGGAGATGCACCTAGGAGCTCCGAGGGTGGGCATGAGTATTGAGAGACCCTCCTATGTACACTAGCCACGATGTGGTATTTTGAGCACGAGTTGCCATATTTTGTATAGGGAACCATGGGCCATATTTTGTATAGGGCACGAGTTGCCATATTTTGTATAGGGCACAAGTTTCCATTATATAGACGTTGGGAACGATGTTCCATTTTTCCAAAAAGTGTACATGATTGGATCATTTTTGCATATTAATAGATGGATCTGCACTTGTCTATATGACTTTGTATTTGATTACATTTTTGCATACATGATTTTGTTTTCAATAACAATGTTATGGAAAAGTTTTCACATACATATAGATGTTATTTCTAGACACCAAGTGACCTCAATATGAGTCCCTTGTATTTGAATGGGTCTTGATCTTACACTTTTTCACACATCAAGCACATGGATGTACATGTGAGTCTGCATTAAAAGTAAACTCAAACTATAGATAACCAAAGTTGATAACATGTACATGTGAATCTGCATTAACATGAATGTATTCCAAATGTTTTCATAAATGAGCATAGAAACAACAATGGTCTTAAAAAATAATTAAATAAGAACAATTTTGAAATATGAAATAATAAATGATAAAGAAGCTTATGAAGAGAAGACGTCCTCAAATAATTGCTCAAAATGCAAGACATACAACTTCAATCCAACCACAATATGTCCTGGTAATAGTTAGTATGGGTGCAAGGTTTTCCTTTCACAACTCTTCACTAGGTTTGTAGAAACCCTGCGTGCACTTGTCTCATCTCATGCTCAATTGAAGTTTTTATTTACAGTGTATCTCAGAAAACTAATTGGAACCAACCTATTTTGGAAGCTCACCCCTTATGGCCTTGATGGAGGCTCACAACTCCACACTATATGTTTCAATACAGTTAATGCTCAGTCCTTCAAGTTGCATAGTTAGAAAGAGTATGCGTTGCATTTACCTCTCAATTTGTTTGATTGAATACACATGCATTTTGTAATGGGATAATTACATAGCTAATCTTGCTTGTTTATGTGGATGGAGACACCCAGCAACCATTGATGCCTAAATCTCTACACACAAGTTAAAGAAAAAGAAAAAAACTCCTAACATTGGGAACAAATAGCCAAAACCAACAATGCAACTAGAACACAATGACCAAGGGAACTTCAAAATGCAACACCACTCCACAAAAGAAGTTGCTTTAGACCTACCTCATTTGGTATGAGAGAAGCTGCTTTAGAGACCTAGAGACCCTCCTACCACTTCTCTCATTTGGTATGAGATAAATTGCTTTACACCTAGCTCACTCAAGTCAATGCTTGACTTTTTGGAGGCCGATCTCCCACCCCACATGTCCTCTTCAACATTTTTTGTTCTCTTGGTTTTGTTCCCACCCAAACTTTTTTCATGCTTTAGGTACCTTGAGGTATATCCCCAACCCAAAAAACTCTTATATTATGTTGATTATGTTGGTTATTGGCTTCACCCAACAAAATTATATTTAACAATACACATATTCATAGATTTGGTTCCCCATGCTCAATGTTCACTATATTTAACAATACACTTATCTTAAATTTAATTCATGCCTTGTTGAATATTTCATAATGAAATAGCTATTTGAGAGCACCACCTTAGACCAAGCCATACCATTAATATAAAATGTACATTAGAGAAATGACCTAATTCAATTTCCTTCTATAACTCTAACCCTAACCCTCACCCAAACCCTGGCACTAAACCCTATGTACCCTTTAGATACTTCCTCCAATATGTCCTAATCTCCCTACAAGTAACACTACCTCTTCATCCTCTCCACAATGGTGCCACTATCATGAAACTCAAAAGCCTGATAAATTTACTGAGCAAAACCCTTCATCATCATTTTCATCTCTAGGTTCATCATCAGCATTTCCATCATCATCATCTTCTTCATCATCATCATCATCATCTTCATCACCATAACCATCATCATCAACATATTCATCATCATCACCATCATCATCATCATCAACATCTTCATCATCATTGTCATCTCTAAGTTCCTCATTAACATCTCCATCATCATCATCTTCTACATCATCATCATCTTCATCACCATCACCATCACCATCATCATCAACGTCTTCATCATCATCACCATCATTAGTACCATCAACATATTCATCATCATTGTCATCTCTAGGTTCCTCATCAACATCTCCATCATCATCATCTTCATCATCATCATCATCTTCATCACCATCACCATCACCATCATCGTCAACGTCTTCATCATCATCACCATCATCATCATCAACAACATCTTCATCATCATTGTCATCTCAAGGTTCCTCATCAACATCTCCATCATCATCATCTTCATCACCATCACCATCACCATCACCATCAACATCTTCATCATCACCATCATCATCATCATCAACATCTTCATCATCATTGTCATCTCTAGGTTCCTCATCAACATCTCCATCATCATCATCTTCTTCATCATCATCATCATCTTTATCGCCATCACTATCACCATCACCATCAACATCTTCATCGTCATCACCATCATCATCATCATCAACAACATATTCATCATCATTGTCATCTCTAGTGTAACGCCCCATATTTTGACTAGGCGTGTTTATGAGTTAGACACCTTTCACTTTATTTGCTTATTATCTATTGGACTCAACTAGACAAAGTGAACTATATTTTCGGCATGTTAGACGTGATGATATGTTGCTACTATGTTTAGGATGTTACTATGCCCATGCTGATACTACGATTATGATGTTATGATGTTGCCATCCTCATGATGTTATTAGGTTTATGTGGTTACTATGTTGTAGTTATCATGAGATTCTTTTATTTCATCATGACAGTGTATGTTTAATAATCCTCCTGGATGAAATGTGATATATATGATGTGGTAATTATGTTGTGATCGATTTAATGATTTTATGTGATGAAATAAATGATGTTGACAATATGGATCAGATGATGATAGAATGGAAATATCGTTATAAATGTATGGCTGCAAAGTACTAATCCGCAGAACACCGGGGCTATGTAATAGTCGGATACTTGATATGAAGTATGGTATAGTACCTATTTTGCAAAGAGCCTTGTTTACCAAAGTTGATGATATGATGACACAAACCAATAATCTCAAGAGCAGCAAAGTATGATTTGATAAGGGTGTAGACCCAATATGTTGAGAGGGATGGATGTATTGCCCACCCTATGTTTCTATGATACCCGGGGTCGTGGGAGGGCCGTGCTGAGACACGCTCCCCAAGTTGTTGTGATGACGATGGTTGGATGCCTGCTAGGAGAGGCTAGGTCCGCTAGTTAGCCGATGCTAGCGCTCTCAGGTTCTATGTGGTTGGGTCAGTATAGCTGGCACCCACTTTTGTACTAGCAGAGGAAGGATAGGGAGGATGCGGACGCAGGTTAGGATGGGAGGATATTTTAGTTAGTACTGTTGAGGGTTGGGTATTCCTTGATCTTGAGTTAGTGGTAGTAGGTACATTTCCTTGTACTTGATTGATTGAACTAATGTAATCACAAAAATAATGAAATGAAATCTTAAAAACTCATAAAGATAACCGATGATGTTTTAGTAATGTTATGATAAATGTAATATACTTGTTCTATTTGCATGAAGTATTATTAGTATTAGTTAGCTGTTAAGCATAGGAAATATGTTGTATGTTTATAGTACCTGTCAGACCTGTGCATACACTAGCCATGCATGCACATTTTGTACATGTGCGATAGTATCGATTTACGACATACTTATCAGTATTTAACAATGTTATAAGTTGTCATAGATAACTCAGTTAAGGTTTGGGTAAACGACATGAGTAATAGATGATCGATTTTTTTATGTATAAAATAAGTTAATTAATCTTATATGTAAACATTGTAATGAACAATTAAAATAATTGCCGCCAATTGTAATTCCCATCAAGTGAAGGTATCGGAAATATGAAGTATAGTAGATAAACATTAATGCTGGAAGCGTGTATTATCTAATTGTTAATATTGATTAATTAAACCCTTAAGAGTACTTCGTTTATCAATGAAAGTATGTTAGATTAGTGCTAAGGTACTTATTATTAATCAAGTATGTTAGATTAGTGCTAAGGTACTTAAATCACCATTAATATTTATTATTATTATTATTATTATTATTTAATATTATTATTATTATTATTTAACTAATGTTAATAATGATAATGTGTCCTTATTGGAATGAAAGAAATCATAAGTGGGTAAGTGAACATGTTTAAATTATTAAATTAATTAATTTATTGTTATGAAACGAGAAAGGAGTATTATTAAATTATTAAATGAGGAAGGTTAAGATAAAACTCAATTAAATTTATATTCATAAATTACTGTCATGTCACAAAACCGATATGAGATTTGATTTTTAAATATATATATAATTAAAACAAACTACTACTTCAAATTTGAAAGGGTCAACATGATAGTATTTAATTATTATTTATTCAACATATTAAATGGAGGATAAGACTAATATTGAATCCACCGCCTCATGAATGTCTTAAATTGAATATTTTGAGAATCATTAAATAATGTACATTCAACTCATCAAATCCAACCTAACTAGTCTTAATACCATTGAACTGCTCGAGAAAAGAAGTACTATAAAATAATATTTATTTATGAATTGGATTGTAAAACAAGCAATCAATTTAATGTTTTGGGGACTCGAGGGTTTTTATGGAGGGCGGTGGAGTAAACAGGAAGGCAAGTGGAGGAGGAAAATGGATCTATAAAGCAATGGTTTCACGGAGATGAGAGGGGGTGTTGGTTTTCTTTTGGGGAGAAGTACACTTAGTATTTTGATGAAAAGGAGGAATGTCGAGGAGGGGGAGAACTCGAAGCTTTGAGGAGGTGGGAAACTCAAAGACTGAGGTGGGGTTAACTCTTCAACTATGGAAAGGTACTAAGGAAAGATGTTGTCGGGATTATTGGTTTGTGGGCTCGGGGGCTAGGAAACCCGTCGGTTTCCTAGGGCCAGCACGATAAGAGCTGGTTGGCAGGGTGGTTCATCCATTTTTGGTATAAAGGCTTGGAACGGAAAGTATGTGGGAGCAAAAAGCTTGGACGGGAAAGGCTACAGGAGCAAGGGGACAATCTACAACCTACATCGGTCTAGGTATTCTACTGGTAGTTAGAAAAATGATTTATATTTCAATATACTGAGCATTATGCAAGAAATTACAATTATATGTATGTTGTTCAAATTACTATATGTAGGTGCACTGTATGCTACTAGACATTTCCTAATCACTAAAATTATGCAGAAAATTAGCATAATGAAAGCATAATGATACTTATTTATTATTGAAATAAATAAGAAAGAAAAACAACTCCGTAGGAGCTGGTTACAAAACTGTCATCAAAATCTAGAACTTCGGTGCCCTTCCGGATAGAGGGGCACTGCATTTGGTATCAGAGCCATGGTTCGAACTCTTGAACCTAAAAAGCCTATTCATGCTTCATCTAGTCCTCGTTAAGGAGAAAATCCACTTGACAAGTTACCTACTTGACTTCCACCCATAGTGAGCTTTACCTACTCAACTTCCAGCCATGGTGAGCATCCAAGGTACCTGCACAACCACAATAGTATTAACATTTAGAAAATCAATAAATAAAGAAAACAAACTGAAATTTCATATTTAGTACAAGAAAACAAACAGAAAATTCATGTCAACCCAAGCCATTGCATTAATTATTTTAAATTAAATTCAGGGAGGAAGTAGCTCGAGCATTTCAGGAAAATAAGAGGTAAAACTAAAATAGAGATGGTTAAGGAGAAAAAAAAAAAGAAGAAGAAGAAGAAGGTAATTTCCAATTTTCCAAGCTGAATGTTATAGAGGATAATTGGAGAATTCATATGTTGGCATTCTAACTTGAACATAGTAATAGCGAATCCTGTAAAAGTCAAAGTTATGTAGTGTATGTTATAGTTGTTACAAGTACAGTGTGAAGAAAACAATGCTCAAATGGTAAATCTCTGCATTTATTTATTTATTTTATTGACTCATTTTGCAAAAAAAAAAAAAAATTGGGATGACATTATTTTTTTTTCCTAAAAATAGCAAAGCAAATTGTAATTATGGCTTCTATTCATTGGTTAATTCCAGAACCAAATGGGCTCAACCAAAAATAACAACATAAAAATGAAATGATTGGAAGGCATAGCACTACACACAAAAAAAATACATTCGAATATCAATAATAATCATCCCTTACATTACATGCAGGATTAGTTGTATGTGCGTGATCTCTAAAATAATTTTATATCTTTGGCAGTCTTCAACGATTATGAATATGTGGCAGAAATATTCATTTAGGGAAATAAGAAGAGTCTCGGTATAAAATGAAATTGAATGGGCAATGTTTAGGTCATTATTGTGCTAATGAAATATGCAAAAAAAAATAGTAATAACAAATAAATAGAAACCAAAATTCAAGATGCTGATTATGATCCCCAAATCAAAAAAATGGAATTTGACTTACTAGCTGGCTTCATCACAAAACTCATCAAATTCAATTAGCACGGTTTCCTCATGTTGTTGTGTTAAGGTAGATTTCTGTCCATTAATTCAGACTTTCAAAAAAAAATATAATAATACAATCAGATTTAGTTTGAAGTAATATTATGTGTGAAATTACTGTAAACCTTCAAAAGTCGGTATTTTCACTACCTTGAGTAGATGAGGAGAAATATTCACCCTCTCTATCTATTTTGATGCATCAACCAATGAATGCAAGGGCTATTGACCTCCGCAACCTTATAAGCTATTAGGAGCATGTAAAAAAAAATGTAATTTAAGAGAAGAAGAATTACAACTTCTCATTCCCAACCGAGCGATAAAATGTTGTGTCCTATTTATGTCTTTTTGTTCCACTGTAACTTTGTAATTGTGGATTGTGTAGTTAAATGAGAGACTAGGGTTTACGTTAATCATGGCCAGCATGCTTTTATAGCACAAACATACTCTCTGTAAATAGCTACACTCAACAGTAATTTCATAGCAACGATTTATGACAAACCAGGGGGGAGAGAGAGAATACTTCACTCTCAATCCTCGGAGGAATTCAAGAGGAATTCAAGGATAATTAATGGATATGAGGAACACCGATTTCATCTAATCCATTACCAATTACTAATTAATAAACAAGACTAAAAGGGTTTAACGCATCCTTCATAAGGGTTGCATCTTCTTTAAATTTTTCCATTTAACCGAAAGATAAAATTCTGAAATACTGAATGATCGAAGTGATGAACTCGAAAAGAACCTGGAATTTATATGGAATATATACGCAGAGATTCTTCCTTGAATAATAAAAATAAAAAAATAAAAATAAATAAAAATTGCAAAAATATTAAGCCATAAATTCTCAGCCCTTCATTGCTCGACACGATGAAGAATACTTCAAATTTATTTAGTCCTATCTATTTACACCTAAAATAATTAAAATAAGTAAAAATTCTAGAACCTCTAGCCAATGTCGAAATATATATGCCTATCAACGTGCATATATGCTTATAGACGTAATATTTTAACATTATTTATGACAATAATTGGTGCTAAAGAGAGAAGCATACATCTTAGAGTCATTGGATTTATGGCCGCACAGGGAGTCAATATATTTTAGTCTTTCAACTACTGGCACAAGTTCAATATAATTTCTAGTTTGCACACATATTGGCATCTAGAATTTGTCTTATACACACACCAGCAGCTCATCTATATTCTCAAGCTCTATCTATATTGATTGGGTTTCACCTTTTTCTATTCTTTGCACAAGTCAGCTTCAGGCTCTTCTCCCCTACGAGAACCGAATTCTTCTTCTTAAACCTTTAGAAGGATTTCTATGAGTCTTCTAAATCCCATCATTTCTATTGCCGTGGCTCCAGCACCAACCCCTAAACTTTGAATTCGCAACCAAGCAAGCCTGGAGCAGATGGCTAGTAGGGCTGCCAAAAATGTGGCAGCCACCTCCGGGGTTAGCGTCTAGTGCACTGTGCTTAGTCTTGGTCGCACTATTGCCCATAAAGTTTTTTTTAAAAAGGAGAAAAAAAATAATAAAAAAAAAAATTCTTGATAATTAAATCAATCTTCGGAAACTGTCTCTAAATCTCTCTGAATTGAGCAAAATAAATTCTCAATGAGAGGCTTCAAATCCAATCATACAGTCTTGATTCCTAACATCCCAATAAGCTCCCCCTACAATTAAATTAACTCGTGCTATCTTTGACACTCCCGCTAGGGTTTTCATCGTTTCCCATATATATCTTTTCGTTTTGATGATAATTTGGGTGCTGCTATTCTGAGCATAGCACCTAGACTATTCCTCTCTCCTGCTCAGTATCAGGGGAGTTGTTGTGAGCGAAAAGCCAACACAACCCAAGAATTCTCATGCGGTATTGGGAGCCAAGCCATATCAGAGCATAAATCCCTGATACTCTTCGCATGGATATGTTACTAAAGTTTCCCTCCCAACATTTTTTTAGGTATTAAACTTCAATTTCAATATTGAAAACACTAGGTGATGAAAACACGGCATTGAGCAAATGGAAGAACAATCAGTCAAAGAATTGATAAATAATAAATATAGCACCATACAAGAACCCTATATCATGTGAGAATGTTGAAACAGATCTGTGTAAAAAAAAAAAAAGGGAAAAATAATGAAAACTAAATAATATTGTAGCTGCTATATTGACACAAACCAGATTCTGGAAATAATCAGGTTGCAACACTGAAACAACAGAGAAGTTCCATTTAGAACACGCATAGGGTTGATTCTTCATTTGTATATTGGACCAGCCCGAGGTTGCAACATGCAGCATTCGAAAAAGGAAGCATACAACACACAGCACTAAGACAAAGCGCTTAGCCACTAAGGGAGGATTCAGCAAAGGTGTGTTCTAGTGCATAACTGAACTCACAGTAATTGGAGTTACAGTACGGCGCAAATAGCTATGTAAATAAAAATGATTTCTTTCATTTACCTTCAGAGCTGACCAAGCTCTCCGACTCTTCCATGAATACCGAATATTCCCTTCTTGACGGCTCATCCTTGACCTAGCGTCCAAAAAATAAAAAACCAGACACTCTGGTCTCATGAGATCTCGTTCCTCCCTATTACACATCCCTCACAGGTAGCACTCTCTCTGGTTTCATAGTTGCAGAGCCTAAATAAAAAAATAATAACAAAATAAAAGAGGAGGCACAGAGTTTTCGAGCCAGAAAGGAGAAGAAATGAGAGTTCACGCGCGCGCGAGGTAGGTGGAGACTTGATATAAAGAATATCGCCTTCAGCTGGGGCTCCTCACCAGAGTCCACCTGGTAGCATGCACACCAGCACGTGGCAAGCATGCGGGAGACCCTCATGTGGGCGCCCTTGAACGATAGGTTTCCCTGGAGGTGAAAGGATGGGGATCTGGGGGCAAGTCAGGGACGCGTGGGAAATGAGGGCTGCGTGCCCTGTGGAGAGAGAGAGCTACTAGCTAGGGATTAGGCTAGGGTTAGGTTAATATTTTATAAAATAAAATAGAAATAAAAAGAAATAAATGTGTAAAATTATTATTATAAAATGTTTAAAAATTCAAAACTATAGTTTCCATTAAGTCTCAAAATGAAAGAAAGATTTTTGAAATAATAAAATTAAATTAAAAAAAAATTATTAAAAATAAAATAAAAATAAAATTTAAAATGATAAATGATGTTGATTAAATGGTTTGATTAATGTCTAAATTAATGATATATCAGATTTTAATTAATGATGAATTATGTTTATTTAAATTTAAAATTTTAGGTTTAAATTGAACTAGAACATGAAATAGTAATGTTGATAGTGGAATATTAGTGCTTAAATTAAGTTAAATAAATTATTTTTATTATGCTCAACCATTAAGATTAATGTATGGGTTTAATACGTAGACTGGATCAAACATTAATAACATTGATTTATTTATTTAAAACTTAGAAAATCCATTGCCGAGACTTCAACGTATAGTCGAAGAAACGAAAGAAACACATAATCTCAAAACAAGGAACCGTGGAAACAAGCATGGCGATCTGAATGCTAAGACACTAATTTCACTACATGACAAAATCATTTAATGAAAACAACCATAGATTTCAACACGATGATCCTAACAAATTGTTCCTTGCACATAAGTATAAATATAGGCATTTCTAAACCTTTTTTTTTCGATAGAGGAATTAATGATTTGATGTTTTGATCATGGACACATAATCAATCATTGTAATAACACATCGAGGTCGAGGTGTAGGTCGACCACCTTCACCTTCACCTCCACCTCCGCCACCGTCGTCGACATCGCCACGATTCTTCCAGTAATGGCATAGTGTTGATCATTCCATAGTTGGCATTAGGAATATGTTAGGTTTTTACCACATTGCGGTTTGTATGAAAACATATATTTTATGGTATTATAATCATTGTCTATGTTCGAGTGTTGCAATGATGCAATACAGTGAGGAAAGGCTATGCTATAAATCCATAACTTACGTATAATAAATAAGTTACATTACCCCTTAAAACACTTTCATTTATGAGAAGACGTTAAAAGTCTAGTTGTATTAGAAAACACCATAGTGTGAGCTGACATAGTTGAATCTAGGCATCAAATTGGTAAATAAATGTATGTGCACAAGTGTTGGATATTGATGCTTGATAGTACTAATTAATCAATATGATGTATTCTGTGCATCACATTATGTGAAATTAATCGTGTTTCAACATAGTAAGTGGAAAGAGATTGAAGGAACTAGGTATGTGCGAGAAAAGGGTAGGGGTTATATGTCGCTAGTCTTGCTTATGTTAAATTGTCATGATGGGGGAAAATATTATTGAGAAACAACTAGGATTTAATAATTACAAAAATTAACAAGCAATAAAATATAAAAGTAGGTAAATTATTGAGGAACTAATGAAGTTACCCCGAATGAACGTACGTGAAACCTCAACAAGGTTAAGTGAAATAATAATACAAGTAAATGGGATAATAATGGAGGCAGAATAGGAACCGATGTGCACCTCAATGAATAAAGTTACGATGTTTAAACCCCTAACAGATATTATCAATGAACTTAAGCATTTTGATCAGATATAGTTACTAAAAACATTCTAATAAATGATAGTTCTCCTAAATTAATATTTGTTACAATACTTATAGTTATCAAGGATGCATATTGCTTATTAACACTAGGGTAATAATAATGTTTGACCTTAGGATGAAATAGCAGGGATCTTCATCTCCTAGGAGAGGTATGCAAATCTTAAAGATCCTTGTAGTTGCTTGTTGAATAATTAAATATTATGAACTCTCAGCTCTCCATTTTAAAAACATCGATTATTCTATGCTAAGTTAGATCAAGATACGCCTATGATGAGGACTTGGTTGTGTGACGAATAAACTGATCTGGATGAGGTAACTTAAGGACATGGTTATAGGTTCATAGTATGATGCTAAGGTGGGTAGCACCTGATTATAACCTTTAATAATTCTAAATATAATATTGAGATTCTACAAGAAGGATTAATGGAAATGTCTCATTAATTATTAGAATATATATTAGGGTATTAAAGATATAGAACCATAAGATAATATCAGCATAGTTGGTCAAGTCAAAGCTAAGTAGGACAAGTATGGCCCACACCTTCTACTTGCAAGAATGAAGAGGTTAGCCATCAAGATTTTCCCTGCATTATTATGACCACAACTTCGGGACGAAGTTTCCTGAAGGGTGGGTGTATGTAAGGCCCCATATTTTGACTAGGCGTGTTTATGAGTTAGACACCTTTCACTTTATTTGCTTATTATCTGTTGGACTCAACTAGACAGAGTGAACTATATTTTCGGCATGTTAGACGTGATGATATATTGCTACTATGTTTAGGATGTTAATATGCCCATGCTGATACTACGATTATGATGTTATGATGTTACCATCCTCATGATGTTATTAGGTTTATGTGGTTACTATGTTGTAGTTATCATGAGATTCTTTTATTTCATCATGACAGTGTATGTTTAATAATCGT
Source organism: Larix kaempferi (assembly GCA_027924585.1). Taxonomy (NCBI): domain Eukaryota; kingdom Viridiplantae; phylum Streptophyta; class Pinopsida; order Pinales; family Pinaceae; genus Larix; species Larix kaempferi. The sequence continues at coordinate 7,266,890 of BSBM01001023.1, forward strand.
CCTGGATGAAATGTGATATATATGATGTGGTAATTATGCCGTGATCGATTTAATGATTTTATGTGATGAAATAAATGATGTTGACAATATGGATCAGACGATGATAGAATGGAAATATCGTTATAAATGTATGGCTGCAAAGTACTAATCCGTAGGACACCAGGGCTATGTAATAGCCAGATACTTGATATGAAGTATGGTATAGTACCTATTTTGCAAAGAGCCTTGTTTACCAAAGTTGATGATACAATGACACAAACCAATAATCTCGAGAGCAGCAAAGTATGATTTGATAAGGGTGTAGACCCAGTATGTTGAGAGGGATGGATGTATTGCCCACCCTATGTTTCTATGATACCCGGGGTCATGGGAGGGCCGTGCTGAGACACGCTCCCCAAGTTGTTGTGATGACGATAGTCGGATGCCTGCTAGGAGAGGCTAGGTCCGCTAGTTAGCCGATGCTAGCGCTCTCAGGTTCTATGTGGTTGGGTCAGTATAGCTGGCACCCACTTTTGTACTAGCAGAGGAAGGATAGGGAGGATGCGGACGCAGGTTAGGATGGGAGGATATTTTAGTTAGTACTGTTGAGGGTTGGGTATTCCTTGATCTTGAGTTAGTGGTAGTAGGTACATTTCCTTGTACTTGATTGATTGAACTAATGTAATCACAAAAATAATGAAATGAAATCTTAAAAACTCATAAAGATAACCAATGATGTTTTAGTAATGTTATGATAAATGTAATATACTTGTTCTATTTGCATGAAGTATTATTAGTATTAGTTAGCTGTTAAGCATAGGAAATATGATGTATGTTTATAGTACCTGTCAGACCTGTGCATACACTAGCCATGCATGCACATTTTGTAAATGTGCGATAGTATCGATTTACGACATACTTATCAGTATTTAACAATGTTATAAGTTGTCATAGATAACTCAGTTAAGGTTTGGGTAAATGACATGAGTAATAGATGATCGATTTGTTTATGTATAAAATAAGTTAATTAATCTTATATGTAAACATTGTAATGAACAATTAAAATAATTGCCGCCAATTGTAATTCTCATCAAGTGAAGGTATCGGAAATATGAAGTATAGAAGATAAACATTAATGCTGGAAGCGTGTATTATCTAATTGTTAATATTGATTAATTAAACCCTTAAGAGTACTTCGTTTATCAATGAAAGTATGTTAGATTAGTGCTAAGGTACTTATTATTAATTAAGTATGTTAGATTAGTGCTAAAGTACTTAAATCACCATTAATATTTATTATTATTATTATTATTATTATTATTATTATTATTTAATATTATTATTATTATTATTTAACTAATGTTAATAATGATAATGTGTCCTTATTGGAATGAAAGAAATCATAAGTGGGTAAGTGAACATGTTTAAATTATTAAATTAATTAATTTATTGTTATGAAACGAGAAAGGAGTATTATTAAATTATTAAATTATTAAATGAGGAAGGTTAAGATAAAACTCAATTAAATTTATATTCATAAATTACTGTCATGTCACAAAACCGATATGAGATTTGATTTTTATATATATTTATAATTAAAACAAACTACCACTTCAAATTTGAAAGGGTCAACATGATAGTATTTAATTATTATTTATTCAACATATTAAATGGAGGATAAGACTAATATTGAATCCACCGCCTCATGAATGTCTTAAATTGAATATTTCGAGAATCATTAAATAATGTACATTCAACCCATCAAATCCAACCTAACTAGTCTTAATACCATTGAACTGCTCGAGAAAAGAAGTACTATAAAATAATATTTATTTATGAATTGGATTGTAAAACAAGCAATCAATTTAAAGTTTTGGGGACTCGAGGGTTTTTATGGAGGGCGGTGGAGTAAACAGGAAGGCAAGTGGAGGAGGAAAATGGATCTATAAAGCAATGGTTTCACGGAGATGAGAGGGGGTGTGGGTTTTCTTTTGGGGAGAAGTACACTTAGTATTTTGATGAAAAGGAGGAATGCCGAGGAGGGGGAGAACTCGAATCTTTGAGGAGGTGGGAAACTCAGAGACTGAGGTGGAGTTAACTCTTCAACTATGGAAAGGTACTAAGGAAAGATGCTGTCGAGATTATTGGTTTGTGGGCTTGGGGGCTAGGAAACCCATCAGTTTCCTAGGGCCAGCACGATAAGAGCTGGTTGGCAGGGTGGTTCATCCATTTTTGGTATAAAGGCTTGGAACGGAAACTCTGCGGGAGCAAAAAGCTTGGACGGGAAAGGCTACAGGAGCAAGGGGACAATCTACAACCTACATCGGTCTAGGTATTCTACTGGTAGTTAGAAAAATGATTTGTATTTCAATATACTGAGCATTATGCAAGAAATTACAATTATATGTATGTTGTTCAAATTACTATATGTAGGTGCACTGTATGCTACTAGACATTTCCTAATCACTAAAATTATGCAGAAAATTAGCATAATGATACTTATTTATTATTGAAATAAATAAGAAAGAAAAACAACTCCATAGGAGCTGGTTACAAAACTGTCATCAAAATCTAGAACTTCGGTGCCCTTCCGGATAGAGGGGCACTGCATCTAGGTTCCTCATAAGCATCTCCATCATCATCATCTTCTTCATCATCATCTTCTTCATCACCATCACCATCACCATCACCATAAACATCTTAATCATCATCACCATCATCATCAGCATCAACATCTTCATCATCATTGTCATCTTTAGGTTACTCATCAAAATCTCCATCATCATCATCTTCATCATCATCATCATATTCATCACCATCACCATCATCATCAACGTCTTCATCATCACCACCATCATCATTATCATCACCATAAGTGCCCGGTCAATGATTTTGCAAATTTGACCCCAATGTGCAAAAATTGCACACTCCCTTACTGAGCCAAACCCTAGTTTCCAAAATGGACCTACAAGATGACACTTGGGCCATGGGACCAGAGGAGAGGGGCACCTTTATCACTATCCTGAATCCAATGGAGTTGACGGTTTGTCGATCCGAGCCACGGTCGTCATTCTATGGCTTGTTCTTTCTCGCATCCAAAAGGCATTCAGGGACACCTACTAGATACCTACCAGGGGCATGGAATTCCAATCGTGCAATAAAACTGGGTTCCTGGGAGTCTTACAAGTGTGTCTAAGAAGGTTCTAGCTGGGAATGCTAGCCATAAGTGCCCGGTCGACGATTTTGCAAATTTGACCCCAATGTGCAAAAATTGCACACTCCCTTACTGAGCAAAACCCTAGTTTCCAAAATGGAACTACAAGATGACACCTGGGCCATGGGATCAGAGGAGAAGGGCACCCCTAGCACTATCCTGACGTCTTGAATCCAATGGATTCGACAATTTGTCGATCCGAGCCACAGTCATCATTCTATGGCTCGTTCTGTCTCGCATCCAAAAGGCCTTCATGGACACATGCTGGATACCTACCGGAGGCATAGAATTCCAACCGTGCAACAAAACAAGGTTCCAGGGAGTCTTGCAAGTGTGTCTAGGAAGGTTCTAGCTGGGAACGCTAGCCATAAGTGCCTGGTCAACGATTTTGCAAATTTGACCCCAATGTGCAAAAATTGCACACTCCCTTACTGAACAAAACCCTAGTTTCCAAAATGGACCTACAAGATGACACCTGGGCCATTGGACAAGAGGAGAGGGGTACCCCTAGCACTATCCCGACGTCCTGAATCCAACGGAGTCAATAGTTTGTTGATCCGAGCCACGGTCGTCATTCTATGGCTCGTTCCATTCCTAAGATCAATCAAGCAAGACAAGCATTGGGTGATGGACCCATAGGAGAGAAGTTCCTCTTAATGGGAGTAATTGGGAAGCCCGTGATAAAATTATGGTAAGAAGGACATGAGATGCATAAGGTTCTTGAATTTTTGAAATCTTGTCCACTATGTTTCTATTTTTCCTCATAGTTTTTCATAATGTAGTGACAATTCCTAGATATAAATGGTGTTCCTATTGATCTAGGTGGAGGAAAAAGAAACACATACAACATCTCATTGAACTAAAGAACTAATGTATTGGTGTTGTAATTGATGCAACCAAATTAGCATAAGCATGGAAGTGGTTTGACCACCTTAACCACTAAAATAATGTATTATTCAAATATGGGGGGAAGTGATAATTACATGGCAATGAACACTTATATTCCTCCATATGATTATAAATGTACCACTTTACACTATTTATGGGATCAATAGTGTATTTTTCTATTATGTTTTAAGATTAATATGGCATAGTAAATATTCTTGCACTAAGGTGTCTTAATGTGTTTTTTTTCTTTCAACTCATAAATTCAAGACACTACAATTGATCCATGTCTCAATTCATGATTGTAAGAAAATATCAAACATGAAATCTTTGTTGCAAACAACTTTATACGGCCATGCATGCATTATTATTTCAAGCTTCTCGTTGCAAATATCAACATGTTCTTATCTAGACCTAATTTTTATGAACTATGGTTTTCACCATTAGATTTGGTCAACAACATTATCTATAGTGCCTATCACACGATAACTATCTAGGTCAACTGCAATACACTAGTAGCTATTAACAAGGAAAACCAATACTATTATTATGGGGTGGCTATATGAACGTTGAGGAAAATCCATATATGAATGTGCATTTTCTTAATATTGAATGTTAATAATTTGAAACCTTATGAGCCATTCACAATTGGCAATTCAAATGCAGGGAAAGTCTTGTCAAAGAGGACTTACCATTGTAAGATTAGGTAGGCATGTAACTTAATTGACTTACCATTCCAATTTCGCTCAAGGGGGCATTTCTCATCCGAAGACTCTCGAGCCTGCGTGGCCACCATGGACACATCCACAATGGCCATACGCACCTATGGGAGCTGATAGAATCCAAGTCCACTCGCCGATTTGAGTTTCGTGCCCCCAGAGAAAATCCTCAAAGTGTCCCCGAATGGCCCCGAGGTGCCCGACCAAAATGCCCACAATACCCAAACCGTGGCTCGAATCGTGAATCCGTCGATTTCAGTGGATTTGGGATGTCAGGGTTTAGCTAGTGGACCCCCCACAGCATGACACCAACCCCCGAAAATAGTTCCAATGTGCCATCTTCAGAGCTAGGGTTTTGCTCAGTGAAGACCATGCCAATCTTGCTCAAGGGGGCCATTTCTGGTTTGAAGGCTCCCGGGCGTGCATCACCACCGTGGACACGTTCACAATGGCCATACTCACCTGTGGGAGCTGACGAAACCCAATTCTGCTCGCTAATTTGAGTTCCGTGCCCCAAAGCAAATCCTCAAAGTCACCCTAAATGGCCCCGGGGTGCCAGACCAAGATGCCCGCAACACCCAAACCATGGCTCCGGTCGTGAATCCGTCGATTCCGGTGGATCTGGGACATCATTTTTCAGCTAGGTATCCCCCCATAGCATGCCGCCAACCCCCAGAAATGGTGTTATTGTGCCATCTCCAGAGCTAGGTTTTTTCTCAATGAAGGAGCTAGGGTTCACTAAGCAAAACCCTAGCTCCGGAGATGGCACAATAACACCATTTTCAGGGGTTGGTGGCACGTTGTGGGGGGTCCCCCAACTTAAAATCGATGTCTTGGATCCACCGAAATCGACGGATTCACGATCTGAGCCACATTTTGGGTGATGTGGGCATCTTGGTCTGGCACCCCTAGGCCATTCGGGGACACTTTGAGGATTTGTTCCGGGGGCATGGAACCCCAATCAGTGAGCAAAATGGGGTTTCATCAGCTCCCACACATGTGTATGTCCATTGTGGATGTGTCCACGGTGTCCATGCACACCCGGGAGCCTTCGGACGAGAAATGGCCCCCTTGAGCAAGATTGGCATGGCCTTCACTGCGCAAAACCCTAACTCTGAAGATGGCACATTGACATTGTTTCTGAGACTTCAAGGCATGCTGTGGGGGGTCCCCTAGCTGAAAATAGGTGTCCCAGATCCACCAGAATCAACGGATTCGCGATCCGAGCCATGGTTTGGATGCTACGGGAATCTTGTTCCGACACCCCGGGGCCATTGAGGACACTTTAAGGAATTGCTTTGGGGGCACGGAACCCAAACCGGCGAGCGTACTTGTGTTCCGTCAGATCTCACACATGCGTATGGCCATTTCGGACATGTCCACGGTGGCCACGCATTCCCGAGAGCCTTCGGACTAGAAATGGCCCCCTTGAGCAAGATTGGCATGGCCCTCACTAAGCAAAACCCTAGCTCTAGAGATGGAACATTGGCACCGTTTCCGGGACTTCGAGGCATGCTGTGGGGGGTCCCCTAGCTGAAGCCCGGCTTCCCGGATCCACCGGAATCGATAGATTCATGACTGGAGCCATGATTTGGGTGCTGCAAACATCTTGTTCCAGCACCCCGGGGCCATTTGGGGACACTTTGAGGATTTGCTCCGGGGGCACAAAACCCAAGCCGTCACATTTGTTAGACAAACCTTCGTAGTGAACTATGAGTTTTCCATATTGTAGCCGAAGGGAAATGTAATACCATGACTCGTCACCGTTGTTAGGTTGAAACTCAAGACCACTAGAAACACTCCTCGGACGGCGAGCATGGGTCATACTGAATTGAGAAACTAATTGAGGAAAAATGCAATGAGAATCTGAGACGGTTGCATATTGAAATGCATGCAGAATGAATGAAGAGTGGGTGGTTAGAGAAATGGCTGTGGGACGTCGTATGAGAGGAAATGGCGATGGGAATTGATTGATAAGGTCAAATTAAATTTGCACGGTAGTAATAAACTACACTTGTGTCTTCCATTGTTAGTTGCACTTCAAGCTTGAAGGTGGTAGCCTTGGGACTAGACATAGGTCGCAGGTTCGAATCTCCTCAGTTCAGTTCGTACCCTGTTATTTTTTCACTGTAGAAATCATATAATTTGCACAAAAAAATAAAAGCTTCGAACCTGCGACCTATGTCTAGTCCCAAGGCTACCAACTTCAAGCTTGCAGTGCAGCTGACAATGGAAGACACAAGTGTATTTTATTACCACCGTGCGAATTTAATTTGACCTTATCAATCAATTCCCATCGCCATTTCCTCTCATACAACGTCCCACAGCCATTTCTCTCACCACCAACTCTTCATTCATTCTCCATGCATTTCACTATGCAACCATCTCATATTCTCACTACGTTTTCCCTCAATTAGTTTCTCAATTCCGTATGACCCATGCCCATCGTCCAAGGAGTGTTTCCAGCGGTCTTGATTTTCATCCTGCCAACGGTGACGATTCATGGTATTACGTTTCCCTTTGGCTGCAATATCGAAAACTCATAGTTCACTACGAAGGTTTGTCTGACAAATGTGACGGATTGGGTTCCATGCCCCCAGAGCAAATCCTCAAAGTGTCCCCGATTGGCACCAGGGTACCAGACCAAGATGCCTGGAGCACCCAAACCATGCCTCCGGTCGTGAATCCATTGATTCCAGTGGATCTGGGATGTCGGGTTTCAGTTAGGGGACCCCCCACAGCCTGCCTCGAAGTCCTGGAAACGGTGCCAATGTGCCATCTCCAGTGCTAGGTTTTTGCTTAGTGAGGGACATGCCAATCTTTCTCAAGGGGGGCATTTCTCATTCGAAGGCTCCCGAGCGTGCAATGACCACTTGCACCTATGGGAGCCGACGGAATCCAAGTCCGCTCACCAGTTTGGGTTCCATGGCCCCTGAGAAAATCCTCAAAGTGTCCTTGAACGGCCTCGGGGTGCCCAACCAAAATGCCCACAACATGCAAACCCTTGCTCGGATCGCAAATACGTCGATTTTGATGGATCTGGGACTTTGGTTTTCAGTTAGGACCCCCCCCAGCATTCCTCCAACCCATGGAAACGGTGCTATTGTTCCATCTACGGAGCTAGGGTTCACTGAGCAAAACCCTAGATCCGGAGATGGCGCAATAACACCATTTATGGGGGTTGGAAGCACACTGTGGGGGGGGCTTAGCTGAAAACCCGGCGTCCAGGATCCACCAGAATCAATGGATTCACGATCCAAGCCATGATTTGGGTGTTGTGGGAATCTTGGTCCGGCACCCCAGGGCCATTCGAGGACACTTTGAGGATATGCTCCGAGGGCACGGAACCTAAACCGACAAGTGGAATTGGGTTCCATCGGGTCCCACAAGTGCACATGGCCATTGTGGAGGCATCCACGGTGGCCATGCATGCCCGAGAGCCTCTGGATGAGAAATGCCCCCCTTGAGCGAAATTGGAATGGCCTTCATTGAGCAAAACCCTAGCTATGAGGATGGAAAATTGGCACTGTTTCCAGGACTTTGAACCACGCTGTGGGGGGGACCCTAGTTGAAAATCCACATGCTGTATCCATTAGAATCGACATATTCACGATCCGAGCCACGGTCTGGGTGCTGCGGGCATCTTGGTCCAGCACCCTGGGGCCATTCAGGAACACTTTGAGGAATTGCTTCGGGGGAACGGAACCCAAACCGGCAAGCAGACTTGGGTTCCATCGTCTCCCACATCTGCGTATGGCCATTGTGGACGTGTCCACGGTGGCCACGCACACTCGGGATCCTTCAGACAATAAATGTCCCCCTTGAGCAATATTGGTATGGCCTTCACTGAGAAAAACCCTATCTCTGAAGATGGCACAATAGCATTGTTTACGGAGGTATCCTAGCTAAAATCCGGTGTCCCAGATCCACCGAAATCAACGGATTTGGGATCCGTGCCACAGTTTGGGTGTTGCGGGCATTTTGGTCAGGCACCCCGAGGCCATTCACGGACACTTTGAGGATTTGCTTCGAGGCCACGGAACCCAAACCGACAAGCAGAATTGGATTATGTCAGCTCCCACAGGTGCAAGTGGCCATTTTGGATGTGTCCATAGTGGCCACGCATGCTCGAGAGTCTTTGGATGAGAAATGGCCCCCTTGAGCAAGATTGGCATGGCCTTCACTGAGCAAAACCCTAGCTCCAGAGATAGCACAATAGCGCCATTTCCATGGGTTGGAGGCCCTCTTTTGGGGGTCCCCTAGCTGAAACCCAGTGCCCCGGATCCACCGAAATTGATGGATCCATGATCTGAGCCACGGTTTGGGTGTTGCTGGCATTTTGGTCAGGCACCCCAAGGCCATTCAAGGACACTTTAAGGATTTTCTCTAGGGCCACAGAACCCAAACTGGCAAGCAGACTTGAATTTCGTCGGCTCCCATGGGTGAAAGTGGCCATTTTAGACGTGTCCACGGTGGCCACGCATGCCCGGGAGTCTTCGGACAAGAAATGGCCCCCTTGAGCAAGATTGGCATGGCCTTCACTGAGCAAAACCCTAGCTCTGGAGATGGCACAATATCACCATTTTCAGGGGTTGGAGGCCCTCTTTAGGGGATCCCCTAGCTGAAACCCAGCGTCTTGGATCCACCAGAATCAATGTATTTGCGATCCGAGCCACGGTTTGGGTGTTGCAGGCATTTTGGTTGGGCACCCCGAGGCTATTCAGGGACACTTTGAGGATTTGATCTAGGGCCATGAAACCCAAACCGGCATGCAAAAATGGATTCTATTGGCTCCCACAGGTGCAAGTGGCCATTTGGATGTGTCCACGGTGGCCACGGATGCCCGGGAGTCTTCGGACGAGAAATGGGGCCCTTGAGCAAGATTGGCATGGCCTTCACTGAGCAAAACCCTAGCTTCGTACATGGCACAATAGCACCATTTCCAAGGGTTGGCGACCCTCTTTGGGGGGTCCCCTAGATGAAATTTGGCGCCCCATATCCACTGGAATCAACGGATTCGTGATCCGAGCCATGGTTTGGGTGTTGCGGGCATTTTGGTCAGGCACCCCGAGGCCATTCAGGGACACTTTGAGGATTTGCTCCGGGGCCACGGAACCCAAACCGACGAGCGGACTTGGATTACGTTGGCTCCCACAAGTGCAAGTGGCCATTGTGGACGTGTCCACAGTAGCTACACATGTCCGAGATTCTTCGGACGAGAAATGGGCCCCTTGAGCAAGATTGGCATGGCCTTCACTGAGCAAAACCCTTGCTCCGTAGATGTCACAATATCACCGTTTCTGGGGCTTGGTGGCCCTCTTTGGGGGGTCCCCTAGCTGAAACCCGGCGTCCTAGATCCACCGGAATCGACAAATTCATGATCCGAGCCACGGTTTGGGTGTTGGAGGCATTTTGGTCCGGCACCCTGAGGCCATTCATGGACACTTTGAGGATTTGCTCCGGGGCCACGGAACCCAAACCGGTGAGCGGACTTGGATTCCATCAGCTCCCACAGGTGAAAGTGGCCATTTTAGATGTGTCCATGGTGGCCATGCATGCCCGGGAGTCTTCAAATAAGAAATGACCCCCTTGAGAAAAATCGGATCACCTCTCTTTCACATTTGTGAAGACCTGTGATCACTAAGGTTACTAATATCTTGTTCTAACACTAAGGCCATTTCCCTAGTAGAACGCATGGAGAGCGGAAATAACACCTAACATGATTTTGGATGTCAACACTAGAGGAGAACACCAATTGCAATGATATATAGAATAAGGAGTTATTCCTTCTCATACCATCAATATCACGCTCTTTTATTTGTAATTAGCTTCATGGAGGAATTAACTATGGTTCATGAAAACACCCCCAGGAGAATATATGAAGCCTAGGGAGGACAACTTGGCTTGAGCTTGATCCTTCTGAGATTATAGGGTTACATCCCTTGGATGTTTATGATTAGGGTTTTGTTATGAAAACCTAGGTGCATTTTCTAAACAAGAAGAAGAGAAGCATATGTATGGCATTGGATGACTTGTTTTAGTGACTCATGCATGTTATATCTCCTTGGTTCAACTAGGGCTTTCACTATTTTCCCTAGCTAATGTTTTGGAGAGCTAGTGAATTGTACTAGCCTTGTGATAAGGCTCTCATGCTTGTTCTTGAATTGTAATTTATATTTATATATGTATTGCTAATTTATCACAAGTAAAAGATAATTTTGTTAAGTGATTTGACATCATCATGAATAAGTTAAGGGTTGTTTTACTATTGCTATAATTGTTGTAAGAGTGAGTTTTCAGATTTGGTTTATGCATGATAAGTTTTCAATGCAACTAAATCTAATATAAGAACTAGGATATTTTTGTGAGGCTCCATGCAAATTCACTAAAGCACAAAAGTGATTGTGACTAGGTTAAACTCCACTCTTCAAGAGGTTTCAGAGGCTTTGGATTTATGTGTTTCCTCCTACCATATTTAAGTATATAAAATATTTTCTAAGGACATGCTAAAATATTCTAACGTATACATTCATTGTGGGTAAGCCAGATGGACCACATTTCTTGCAAAGCCAAGGATTGATTTACATTAGATGTGTGTGATGTCCATCGACTGAGAGTAGAGTTGAGATTTTTTGTGTGCCCATGGTTGAGGGTCTAAGAGTATGTGAGATAATTGAGAGCCCCAAGTAAAAGGCCTCACAAAGGGAAATTCCAAGTAATTTTGAGAAAGTGACAAATTAGGTCAAAATTTGAGAATCTTGTTCTAACACTAAGGTCATTTCGCTAATAGAAGACATGCGGAGTGGAGCTAATGCCTAACATGATTTTGGGTGCTAGGAAATAGCGTTGTGTGGATAATGTGACATGGATAATGTTTGTAAACCCTAAGAAAGAGAATCATGCTAGTGGCGAGAGCTTGATTGACATAAGCTTGTTATTGAATGCAACAAGGACCTCTTATCTATCATGGATATTATAGGGTTAATGAGTAAACCCTAGGAGTTAGATTTTATGGATCAGGAACATATAACCAGTGGAGAAGATAAGGGAAAGATAGACATGTTGGATGTTCTTGTAGAGATTTCTCTTTTGCGATGCTAGAGTACTTGTGTGATGTGACATGGCAAGGGTTTGCATGAGACATCTCATATTAACACGTCCATGTGCTCTTGCATGTACCTCAATGTTCCAAGAAAAAGAAATATTTATATTTATATAATCACAAGCCATTGACGTCATTGAAATATGAGATCATGGTAGTGGAAGAAGTTGCAGAGGTGTTAGAGGCCTAAATATTGAAATAATTCAATCCCAACATAAAGCATCTCATTCTTATTGATCACCAACCAAATGCATATTAGGGTTTGATGCTAGAGTATAAGATCTAGGGTTTGAGGATCGAAATACCAAGATGGACATGTAGACTTGGATTCTATAAGTTGATTTCTCTAGTGGTGTACTTGTGTGACATGACATGGGTAGGGTTTTTAAACCCTAATAAAGATAATCATGCTAGTGGGGAGACATTGATTAACATAAGCTTGTTGTTGAAGCCAATGAGGGATTCCTAGATATTAGTGTTAGATTAGTGTTTCTAGGGCTAGTTTAGGTTTCTAGAACTAGATTAGGTTTATAGTATTCTAGCTTAGTTTTCTAGTGTCAAATTAGTGTTTCTAGGGTTAGTTTAGATTTCTAGGATTTCTAGGCCTAGATTAGGTTTGTAGGGTTATATTAGTGCTTCTAGGGATAGACTAAGTTTCTAGGGATAGATTAGGTTTCTAAACATTAATGACAAAGGGTGAAATGATGACATGGCAGATGGATGTATCTCTATGTATGTATCTCTATGTATCTCTATGTATGTATGTATGTAGTATGGAAAAGACATGTATGTATGTATGTATCAAAAAAAAATTCATGTACCAACAAAATAACATAAAACTACACATACCTCGATGTTCAACATAACATTCTTTGATGCAATTCTTTCTCTTATGTAAAGTTGACTGGCCTCATTCAATAAATCCATCTGGATCCTCTCTATTGATAATTGTCTCCATCAATCTCTCGTGCTCTGAATGAGGCGGGTAGTAGCGTACCTTGGTTGAGCTCTTGCTTGACATTGTCTGTAGATGGATGTTTGTGCCAACGATCAAGTTTGTGAAGTGATACACCACATAACCTGGTCTGTAATCCATGAATACATGCCCACTAGTATTTCTTGACTTCCCATCTAGTGTAAGATATTCCCCCTTAACCACCATCGATCCAATAGGAAATTCGATGCCTTCATCGTCGATTAATGATCCATAGAGGGTTTGCTTACCTTGGATGCACCGTTCCAACCAATAATATGTGCCCCATTCATTGTCTTTCGGGGAAACAACTAGGTATATGTGTCCTGGTTGTACAAGATCTGAGATATAGTCGTAGTCTATCGAAATCGTTGACTGACCCTCCTCTAACTGGGTTTCTTTAACAATTGCACGTTGGTCTACTGCAAGTGACACACGATCCCATTCATCAACCCAGTCCATGCATTCGCATTCATCCCATTTGCCACTGCTGCAAGGGTTGCAAAAGCAAGCAAGCTTTCACGTCCATATTTCAAATAAGGGATTGTTTGAGCTTCGAACTGAATGAAATCCATGTGTTACTTATACTATGCCACAACTATAGGAACGCAATCGATCTATGTCAACCACTCGCTAAAAATTTCTTACCACACATCCTGCAACTGATGATGTTTGTTGACCTCTTGCTCGGTCTGACATTGTTGTAGAGAACCATTGAACTATGGATTCTGCATCTCGGATATGAGGTTCCATGTAAAACCTCATCTCTTCCCTTCGTAGTGTGGTCTTGATGCATGCATTGGACCCATCATGCTCTCCTTTTCCGTGCTCGATCTCAAAATAGTTCCAGATATGCGGCACATTATAAGTCTTATGAAAAATACTCATCCATTGGAATACTCGGGCATTTTTGAACTGGCCCGCACAACCATCCGACCATATCCAATGTTGATCCATCTGTATATCTCTCTCCTTCAACTAATCATAGAAAAGTAGAAACCTCATACATCTCTAAATCTAAGACTTGAACAAAGTGTTCTTCTTGCCTCAAAATTATTTATATGTAATATGAACAGAGGATAAAATATCAAGAATAAAAATTAAAGTATCTTAGTAAAAACCTCATACATCTCTGTTAGCAATTTTTGAGCTCTGAATTGACTAGGGTTCCTTGGTGAAGGCCACCTATAAGCTCAAGCGGCAGCTCTGTGCAGGCCGCCAGTTGGTCCTCGGCTCTACTCCCTCTTCATATGGATTCTCCTCTGGATCCGAGTTCGAAGGAACGCCAACAGCACGTGGATGATGTTTTTTTTGCATTAGTGGCCTCTACCCCTTCTCTGCCACCTCCCTCCTTAGATTCATGTGATGCAAGATTCATCAAGAGGGTTGTCGCCCCTCGAATCTAGATCCTTTCAGCAGCTTCAATATTGAAAGCCCTTGCCTTGAGTGAGCAAGGACTGATTGGACAGTTCATGGGTATTTGGCCATCGCCCAAACTATGGATACTTGGATCAATAAAAATTGGATGCCCCTGATCTCCATAGGTATTCAACATTGCTTCTACGCTAAGGGATTCTTCACCTTCCTATTTGAAAACAAAGTTGACAGAGATTTGATATTTAGAAGTGGCCCTTACTTCATGGGTTCCCGTGGTCTGTACTTAAACCGATGGAGATTATCTTTTGACCCTGAAAAATATTTGCCTTCGGCGGTGTCGGTTTGGGTTCACCCCACACACCTTCCTCTCCATTGTTGGAATGATGAAACCCTCCAAGCTATTGGAAACTCACTAGGAAAATACATCGACAAAGCGGAGCCAAAGAGCCCCTTGTTTTCATGTGTCAGGATCTATGTCGAAGTAGATCTAGAAAAAGGACTTCCAGATATTGTAAACCTGTTTATGGATGGATGGGAACATATGCAGAAAGTTGACTATGAACAGTTACCTTTCAAATGCAAAAAATTCCATGAATATGGTCATTTTGTTAAGAACTGTCCAAAAACAATTCAAGAAGCCCCAGAAAAAAACCAAGAGGATGGTTGGAAACCTGTGAAAAAAGGCAGAAAAATGGCCCCATCAGCGCCCACACCAAATGAAGCAACAAATAAGGATAAGTCTCAAGAAGGAAAAGAAGGCTCAACCAGCAACCAATTTCATACTTTGCCCTTTGAAGAGGGTGAAATCCCAGTTTCGACCTCCATCCCTGTCGAATCTGAAATGGAGGAGCTTCTTGTGCTTGTTAATCTTCCCCCACCTTCTCCCAAAGATGATCGAGTCGTTTCAGCAATGGAAGGCAACAAATCCCCTGGTGGACCTTGGGTGGACAAGGTAAGGAGCAGCAAAATCACACGTCATATCCTCTCCCTAGAGAACTCGCCCTCGCATGATACTCTGGATGAGCAAGATTCAGTCCCACCGCCTAACACTCAGGATGAGACAGAAAGAGAATTAGAGTTGGGAAGGAAAAAAATCTTAGAAGACACAAAACTTCTGCAGACCCTAAAAATATAGGAGGGACCAAATTAGATGGCATATCCCGAGCAGGATCGCATTCTTCTAAAAAATAATGAAAGCAATCTCCTGGAACTACATGGGTTTGGGAGGTTTGAACAAAGTTGAATCACTTAAAATCATGTTAAGAACTTAGAAACCATACCTTTTGCTCATTCAGGAGACTAAAATGTAGGAGGAAGAGATCACAACACTCTCCTGCACCATTTGGAAAGACTGTAAAGTGCCCTTAGCTCCAGAAGCGCCTCTGGGGGCATTGCCACACTTACTTCTAGTAATTTCTTTATAAATTCAACCAAGGGAAGCCAACACTGGATTCTTCATGAAATTCAGGACAGGGACAGCTCCAACACGCTTTACATCTGCAATGTGTATGGGCCGACTCATTATAGGGATAAGACAGTTTTTGGGGATGAACTCTCCAACTTAAAAGGGGAGCTACGAGGCAAGGATATAATCATTGTAGGAGACTTCAATGTAACGAAATCTCAGCAAGAAAAGCATGAAGGAACCAAGGTCAAGGATCCATTTGGTGAAAGGATGGAGGATCATATCAGATTTGGATCTACTAGATATCCCATTGAAGAATGGAAAGTATACCTGGAAAATAGAAGGGTTGGAATAGGGAATATTGCGGCAAGACTGGATAGGTTTCTGGTAAGTTCATCTTTCCTTAAAAAATATCTCCTCCCCACCTCATTTGTTATTCCCTCGGCTTCTTCAGATCACAAAAAAATCTCCTTGACTCTCTCCTCCCCGGTCAGCCTTGGCCCAATTCCCTTCCGGTTCAACCCGCTTTGGATTCTTGATGCAAACTTTCTTGACCTAGCTCAAAATGCCTAGAAGACTCTCTACATTGGCTCTCCCAGTTACATTTGGGAAACCAAACTCCGCTCAGTCCGATATGCACTCAAAGGTTGGGAAAAATCCTCCTTCAAGAACCCTAGTCTTTTGAAGCTCAATCTCCAATCCAATCTTGCTAAACTCCATTCCAGAATGGAACTTTAATTTGTAACGCCTCTCTCACTTTGTCAAGAAAAGAAGTTAAACCAAAAAATTCTAATTGCAGCCAGACATGAAGAAGAAATGTGGAGACTGAAATCCAGACAAATGTGGCTAAATGGAGGAGACAACTACACCGAATAAATTCACAAGCAAGCTAAGATCTGCCTCAGTCATAACGCTATAAAAGAGTTGAAAGATAAAAATGGGAGAAATATTGCAAGCTAAGAATATTTGAAAATCCATGCCTTCAGCCACTTCCGCAACCTCTACACCGACAAAGATGAAACTGATCTAGAAGCTCAAGCAACCCTTATTTTTGGCATCCCAACGCTTATCTATAATGATGAAAACAGAGAACTTGCCAAGATCGTCATGGAATACGAGATCCAAAATGCAATTTGGTCCCTCCAAGCGGACAGAGCGCGTGGACCGGACTGTTTCACTATAAATTTTTATAGAGCAACGTGGGGAATTGATGAGTCCAATTTTCAGGTATTTGATAAACCTTTTTCCCGCGGTCAAGCTCAAGCAATGGCGAAGAAACACACTCATTTGTGGGAAAAATGTTTTACTTTAATTATTTAATGAAGTTGTTTTTGACGATTATTCTTGTATGTTTAAAATGCGTATTCAATAAATTAATTCTGTGTAAATCAAGCGTGATTGAGTAGGTTCAGGGGCATTAAAGGACGAACGCGTAGAAGACTGAGGGATCATGCAGCTCGGCACCCTGTTTCCTGATTTATAGAGAACGCACTCTTGTTCAAGGAGAATTGGCATTTAGACAGTTAGTTAGGTTCAGCATTAAGAATCATATAAATATGGACCTCCCGGGTAGCGAGAGGTCTCTGTTGACATTTTTGGAGAAACATTGTTTCACTTTTTTGCACTATTGAGATACTTCTGAGTTATAGACCTTTGTGAAGACATGGAGTTTATATTTTAATAGAAGATTGATGTTAAATCCCAGTCAGCGTCTATAATTTTCATTCCCTCCTGAGTATGGGTTGGAGAGGGCCCCTCCAACACGTAAGTCAGGGGATTTCCATTTTTCAGGTATTTTCGATTATGTGTTTTACAGTGATGAAAATTTATATCGCATATGGAAGCATTTGAATGATGTCCTGATTCTGTAGTAATCTATAATACGTTCTGTAGTTCAGCAATAAAGTTTCAGTAGTCTTGTAGCTGCTTTCTTCCAATGCACTTTTTAAACAACGATTCCATATATATTAGCATTGCCTTCAAAAATCATGGTTTAGATCTAAGGTTTATGAATGTTTCCCATCATGATTAATTGCTTCTCGAGATTGATTGCTTTAATTTCTTAATAATAGATGTGTAGCATGAGATGTTAGATTAGAATTCTAGTTTTATGCGTATGTAATTTTAGACCTTGCTTTCTTTAATTTAGAATAGATCTGTTATGGCATTTCACTTTCATAGTCTAGATTCACCATTCTTCATTAGGTAGATTCATAGGAATATCTCTTTCACTTTCATCATTTTTAATTCTTTAAAATAGATTTACTCCTTTTAGTATTTTAATTCTTTAAAATAGATTTATTGTTTCCCAGTATTTAATTCCCTAGTATAAACAGTTTTATGTATTGAGTAGGCAACCTTTAAAACATTGATATTAATACCCAACCGTGACAAAGATTATCCTATAAGAGCACAGATAGTGCCTGCACCTCTAAAGTATGTACGTCCCCCGGGTTGATAATTAAAGTAGGCTCTTAGTACAGCTTCCCTCATTAGGCATCCATATTAGGAGCTCACCACTTTTTGGCGTCGTTGTCGGGGAGGTGCTAAATATTTTAGGAGACATCACCTAAAAACAACACAAAAAGAAAACATAAATCACATAAAACAAAAACATAAATATTTTTTTTACCAATGAATGCCTCGTCGGCAAAGGGATAAGTTTGGCCGCTTTCTGCCCAAGCATTCCATGAGCAACAACGGTAATAACAGTTTTGACCATTCTCAATTTGAATTTCTACACTCTGAAAATGAAACTCACTCCACATACGATCCAAACAGAAGCAACTTCACTACCAGTTCCAGCTCAAACACCACAATGGCAAATGAAGAGGAAGAACCTAGGGAGCTTTTCACCTTTCCCATTAGCATACCTCTTGGAGATGCCAGGATGAAGAACATCAATCCTAATAATCTACCAAACTTCAATGGTTTGACTTCAGAATATCCTGACACATTCCTGTTTGAATTTGAGGTAGTTTGCAGATCATTTGATTACACTACTGATGCACAAAAGCTAAGGCTTTTTCCTTTCACACTGAAAGACCTATCACTTTGGTGTTTTATGAGCCTTGAAGGGAATAGTATCTTTAGCTGGGATCAAATGAAACATGCATTCTTAGAAAAACATAGGGACTACTACAAGGCCAAAGATACAAGGGATGAAATCTTTAGGATGCAACAAGGAGAAAGAGAGTCATTAGAAGATTATGCCCAAAGATTTCAACTCAGCTACAAACGAGCCAGTCATTGCACCTTGGATCCTGAATCAATAAAACTTGTCCTTCTTAGAGGTGTAAAAGAGAAGAATTTTGAAGTCTTAAATCTTCTAGGAGATGGAGATATATTCCAGAAATCTTTTAACTAGATCCTGCAAAACTTCAAAAACTACTCTAGATTTAGGAAAACTAAGAATGGGACAAGGGATACACACACATCTACTGGTGGATCAACATCTTCAGGACCAACACTTACAAAATATGAGTTAGGAAACCTGCTAGACGACATGAAGACTGACATCTTGCAATCTCTGGCCATGCAACTTGACGCTCTTCAAATAAAAAAGAAACAGGATGAAATTAACCAAGCCTTGCCAATATTCTGTCCTCCTTGTAGAAAGAAGCATGAGAAGGGGCAGTGCACACTGAACACCATCGAAGTATGTGGTCTCTACACTGATGACCATTCCACTGATAAATGTCCCCTCTTACCCTCATGTAAGGCGGCTATTCAAGACCCAACAGCTGAAGGAGCAATAGAACATCTCTGTTTTATAAATCATAGGAGGAATAATTTTGTTAGACCATATCAACAGAGCAATCAAGCCTATTATAATCAAGGACATCCAAATTGGAACTCTGCACCAACTCCATGGCAAGCACAGCCAAATCCAAACCAATGGAAACAGAATCAACAAACATATCAACCATCCTATCAACAACCGTATTATCCACCGTCTTATCCTCAATACCCCCCACCTTTTCCAACCACCACAAATTATGCAAATCAATACCCCCATCCATCAAATTGGAGGGCGCCATTACAACAGCCACTTATTATGCCACCCCCACAACCTCAGCCACCCCCCAGACCTCCACCCATTCCATCCCAACCAATCCCAAATCCTGATAATAATAGACCTCCACAATAGCAACAGACATATAATGTTGATATCACATAATTCCCTACCTATGTTGTAGACTCCATAGAAATAAATGAAATAAACCTGGGATCTGGAAAAACATTGCAGAATACATCTCCACACAACATCCAACAAC
Source organism: Larix kaempferi (assembly GCA_027924585.1). Lineage (NCBI taxonomy): Eukaryota > Viridiplantae > Streptophyta > Pinopsida > Pinales > Pinaceae > Larix > Larix kaempferi. The sequence continues at coordinate 7,286,821 of BSBM01001023.1, forward strand.
CTGAAGCTCAAGAACAAACAGCAGAACCCTATGTTCAGCATCTAGACGAATCAAACCTTCCTGAGGACGAAACCCAACCACTCCCACGCAACATAAACCATCCATTTCCAAAAAAACTAGTCCGAAGTACAAAAGAAGAGGAAGAGAATACAATTTCAAACGAATTCAAGCACTTAAACATCCAAATCCTGATTTTACAAGCCATAAGGGATGTGCCCATCTACAACAAATTTATTAGAGAGAATTGCGTAAATAAGCCAGGAAGGAGGAAGCATGACCCACCAACTATAAATGTAGTGGGACAATTGGCCGATTTAATGCTGGGTGTCATAATAAACCCTAAATATCCTGATCCTGGTAGTCCTGTAGTAAACGTCACCATAAATAACAAGCAAATAAATAAAAGCTTAATAGATTTGGGAGCTGCGATCAATGTCATGACTAAGGAAACCATGTTATACCTGGGACTCCAATCAATGGTCAAACCAACCACGACATTACTCCAACTAGCAGACACATCCATTATGAAACTTGAAGGAATGCTAGAAGACATTATGATCAATATTGAATCCTGGGAATACCCAGCTGATTTTATAATAATTGAAATCAAAAGCGAACTTAGTGGCTATCCAATTATATTAGGTGGACCTTGGTTAGCAACTGTGGACTCTTACATAGGTTGTCGATCAGGAAATATGACAATCACCAGTGGACATACCAGGAAGAAAATCACAATCTACCCACCAACAATGAAATCTTTAGAGTTAGAATATCAAATATGGACTGATGATTACCAGAACACACCAAATCACAACCTCCGACCTATCCTAACAATTGATGCTTCCATATCACTAAAAGCAATAGACAAAGATGGCCATATAGATAGATTTATACAAAATGTATCTTCTAACAATAATGTTATTCAAGAATTTTTTTCCACAGAAATAGGTGACAATTCAAAATAGAACATGGATGACTTATTGACAGAAGTACTGGAAGAACAGATTGAAAAGGTAAAAGTCGTGGAAATTCACCCTGGCAAAACAATCAACATAAATTCCAATTTGGAACCAGAGCAAGAAAGGAAATTAATGAAGATACTAGAAGAACAAAGTAAAGCATTTGCATGGACATATGTAGACATGAAAGGAATACATCCTGATATCTGCAAACACTACATTTACATCAAAGAAGGTTCTACTCCTATCAGGAAACCACAAAGAAGGCTGAACCCTGCATTAAAAGACATAGTCAAAGTGGAATTACAAAAGTTATTAGATGCAGGGTTCATCTATCCAATATCTGATAGTGAGTGGGTCTCACCACTAGTTATAGTACCCAAAAAAGGAGGAAAATGGAGAATTTGTGTGGACTACAGGGAGCTGAATAAAGAAACCAAGAAAGATCACTTTCCACTTCCATTTATAGATCAGGTGCTAGATACATTATCTGGAAACAAGTATTTTTCATTCTTAGACAGTTTGAGTGGGTACAACCAAATTTTAATACACCTAGCTAATCAAGATAAGATGACCTTTACATGCCCATGGGGAACTTATGCCTATAGGGTCCTACCCTTTGGTTTATGTAACGCCCCAGCAACCTTTCAAAGAGCCATATTGAGTATTTTCACCGATTTTATACATGACAAAATGGAAGTCTTCATGGATGATTTGACACCTAATGGAGAAAACTTTAACCAGGCATTGAACAATCTTGAATTAGTATTAGAAAATGTATTGAAATGAGCTTGTGCCTAAGAAATGACAAATGCAGGATGTTTATGGAAGAAGGCATCGTTCTAGGACATCATATATCACAAAGAGGGATAGAGGTTGATCAAGCCAAAGTCTCAGTAATCAGAACCCTGCCACCACCTGTCAAATAAAGGGATGTGAGAAGTTTCCTTGGACAGACAGGGTACTACAGAAGGTTTATTGAAAATTATAGCAAAGTTGCTGCCCTGATGTTTACACTTCTCACAAAAGACAATGAATTCATCTGGACAAGCAATCGAATGACAGCATTTGAAAATCTTAAGCAGAAAACAATCACAGCACCAGTACTCCAAGGACCAAACTGGGAAATTCCATTTCACATCCACACATATTAATCAGATAAAGCCATCGGATCTGTGCTTGGACAAGAATGAGACAATAAACCCTATGCCATATACTATATAAGCAAAAAATTTGCTGGGGCAGAACTCAACTACACAGTCACAGAGAAGGAATTTTTGGCAGTCATAAATGTAATCAATAAATTCAGGCATTACATCACAGGATGCCAAAGTTTTATCCACACTGACCACTCAGCAATCAGATATCTTATGAACAAGCCTAATACTAGTGCAAGCATTATTAGATGGATGCTACTTCTACAAGAATTTGACATTACTATAATAGACAAATCAAGCAAGCATAATGTGGTAGCCGACTTTTTGTCAAGAGTCACACATGGAAAAGATAATGAATTGGTTCAAGATAACTTCCTGATGAGCACCTTTTTGCCATATCAACAAGAATCCCATGGTTTTCTGACACAGCAAACTATTTAGTATCCGGGAAGTTTCCAGAACATTATAGTTATAAATAAAGGACAAAATTAATAAGGCAAAGTGCCACATATACATGGATAAAGGGCATGCTTTTTAAACAGGGACCAAATTAGATACTCAGAAGGTGCATAAGAGAAGATGAGGTGCATGACATAATGCATGACACACACAATGAACCATGTGGAGGACACTATGCTACAAAAAGGACAGCCTGCAAGATCTTGCAAACAGGATATTATTGGCCAACACTCCACAAAGATGCTTATGAGTATGTGTCCCACTGTGATGATTGCTAGAGAATGGGAAAACAAACACAAAAACAAGAGATGCCACTCCATCCACAAATCTCCTTGGAGGCATTTGAAAAGTGGGGATTTGATTTTGTTGGCCCATTCAACCCACAGTTTAATCAGAAAAGCTACATCCTCGTATGCACTAATTACCTTTCAAAATGGACAGAGGTAGCAGCATTGGCTGCGGCAAATGAAACCAATGTGGCCAAATTCTTTACTGAGCAGATATTTCACAGATTTGGGGTGCCAAGAGAAGTAGTTTTTTATCAGGGCCCACAATTTACATCAAATTTAATTGAAGACTTGATGAAAAGAAACAATGTAAAGCACAGACAATCATCCTCCTACCACCCTCAAGCAAATGGTCAAGCTGAGGTAACCAATAGGGAATTAGAGAGAATCTTGACAAAAACTGTCCAACTTCACAAAAGGGATTGGGCTGACAGACTTAGTGAGGCAGTTTGGGCTTACAATACTACATGGAAAAAAACTACAGGATTCACACCTTATGAACTAGTCTATGGAAAAAAGGTCATGCTGCCAATCTAATTTGAAATAAAGACATTAAGAATTGTAGCAGATTTACATATGGACCTATCAGAAATTAAAAAAGAACGCATGCTACAACTTAATCAACTGGATGAGCACCACCAACAAGCACTTATACATACTGAAATCATCCAACAGAAAAGAAAGAAATGGCATGACCAACATCTGAAGGATAAAAGGTTCAACGAAGGTGATTGGGCACTACTTTACAACTCTAGATTTCACACATCCAAAGGGAAGCTAACCACTAGATGGCTTGGACCTTACATTATACAGAAGATTTATGAAAATGGAGTTGTGAGAATTATTACAATTGATGAAGAGGAGTTCCCCATGATAGTGAATGGGCATCGCTTAAAACTTTACAAGAAACCACAGTCAAAAGAAGAATTTACACAGGTACTCTACTAGCAACAATTGATGCTGATAGAGGACACGACAAATCAGTGAAATTCAACACATTTACAAAAAAAAAATATAAAAGACAAAAAACGAAGAAAGACAAAAAGAAAAAAGAGAAAACAACATCCAATATGAAGCATCCACCCTACAAAGAGCCAGATACATTACATATTAGCACTCAAGCGAGCCTGCAATTCAATTCAAGTGAGCCAGATACATTACATATCAGCACTCAAGCGAGCCTGCAATTCAATTCACGCGAGCCAGATAAATTACATATTAGCACTCAAGCGAGCATGTAATTCAATCCAAGTGAGCCAGATACATTACATATCAGCACTCAAGCGAGCCAACCACATCTACATTCAGCAATCAATCATCAACTAGTATGGAATTCTTCAAACGCACCATTCCATTCTTTTCAACATACTCACGCGAGCCTGCAATTTATTCAAGAGAGCCAGTCACATACTGTCATTCAATCATCCAATATGCAGCATCATCACATGAGTCGTATCAACAACTGGCACAACTTTCAAAAGAAGACAGTTCAGCAAATTCAAACGAGCAAAAAGGAAAAAGCAGCCTACACACATAACTACTGACATGCAGAAATCTACTACAGAATCCGCCATCCATGAAAAACGCACCAGATCATCAATGCAGGTATGCCTACATAGCAAGGTAATCTCGAGAACGATTTTATTTTATTCTTAAGGTAAAACATTATCCCACACTACATTTGTTTCTAGTTAGCTGAGGACAGCTTCTATTTTAAATCGGCGGCATGGTAGAATGACCTTAATAAGTCATGATCGCTACCTAAGTCCTGTCACCTTAATAAGTCATGATCGCTACCTAAGTCCTGTCACCCTCAACAAATCATGATCACAACCCCCATCATATGAAGTACAGAGATCGATCATGGGAAAAAAGGGATTAAAAATGGCAAGTACAAGAATGATGGAAAGGATAGGTGCGGAAAGACAGTAAGTAAGGTTGCATAATCTTCCACGATTTTGCATATAAGGAACCTCTCAGAATTCCCAAGAAGCAACAAACCAAAAGCTAGTGCGCTCACTCAGCCAGCATTGCAATCCTCGAGCCTGTAGGCAGAGCTCGACTAGTTGAGGGTATAAACCACATTCCAAAGTTCTGGTTTTGTCTGATCATAAAGAAGATTCTAAAATGACAAAGGGTTTCAAGAAAAGTGAACCAGAGGATCACAGCACCATTTATCAGAGCTTGAGAGTCCTGCAGATCATTCGAAATGCAGGCTGGATGCCTTTCATCCTTGGACTGAGAGGATACGATACAGGGGTAGCTCAGGAGTTTGCAAGAAACTTCAAACATATTAAGGATGAACAGTACGTCACCCGAGTGAGGGGTTACGTATCAAGTTGGATGAGGAGGTAATTGCCAAATACATTGGTCTACAGAGAGGTTTTTATTGGAGCAAGGATGACAGGGAGGCAAACCACCAAGCAAAAACGACATTCTTCGAGCAAGGAGAGGTCTATGACGAAGACAAAAACGGAGTCAAAAGACTCTCCATGCCAGCGCCATGGGAGGACGTGGCTAAAATTGTTATGAGGTACATCACATGCTCTGGTAGGTTAAGCTATGTTCCCATCTTTCATTTTCGGACCCTAGAGTTGTTAAGACACAAAACCCATCATCCACCAAGCAACAACATCAGTATTCCATTTTACCTAGCAAAAATGAGCAAGAAGGTGGCTAAAGGTAAGGAGGATGCCTTGGCCCATCATGGGCTAATCAAGTTAATTGTTTGCGAGGAATTAAAGGCATAGATACCAGAGCTTTCGTGGGAATAATTCGTGCTGGTATCCACAGAAGATGTTCAAAGGATGAAAAGTACACCCACAGCTAGCATACCACCAGGAGAAATGAACAAAGTTGCCTCTGCATCAGGGGCAAAAAGGAAGATTGACCTGGACCATGTGGCAGAGACCCTGGTGAAAATCAAACATTCAAGAGAGGACTCCCCCAAGGCAAACCCAGAGATTCCTGCCAAAAATCAGGAGCCGAAGAGAAGGAGTAAGAGATTCACCCAAGCATCCCGAATCCGAATAGACAAGGAAAAGAGTAGGGAACCCAGTCCCAATGTTCAAAATGTGTCAAATGGGGATGGTGATCAATGGGTAGATTAGAGAGACCCCACTACAGAAGAGGAGCAGAATGAGCAAGAAATGCAGGATGAAGAAGAAGAAATGGATAAAGAAGAAGAGCAGAGCATACAGGAGCAAGACAACTTCCAGGGGAACCCTCCAGAACATAATGAAAACCCCGAGGTCGTTACCCAACTCGCTGAGGCATGGGAAGAATTGGAAAAGCTCAGAAATGAGCTGGAAACGTTAAGAATTGGGCCAGGAAGCCAGCCCACACCTTCCCTGTTCTCAGCTGAGAAGACACAAATCCTGAAGATGCATCATGTAGAGGAGCTACGGCTGGCTGAGCAGAAGAATTCAGCACTTCAAGAAAAATTGGCCGAGGCACAAAACAAATTAGCCAAAAAGGACCAGGAGATTACCAAATTGAAGGACGTTTTGGCCACTACTGCTAACATATATGATAGACTGCAGAACCTCAGACCGTCATCGACAATATATGCAGTTTATATACAGGAGAAATGGGGCAAATTCCAGCTCCATAGGTTAAAGCAAGGACTCCCTATAGAGATAAGCACTCCCAAAGAGTTTATGGATGCATATTTGAACTCCACAGAGCTGGAGAAGGACCAATTGAGTGAATTCTTCTTGCATAATTTCGTAGTTTCTGGCTCGCCCAACTGGTCGCCAAACCCATATGTGGGCGATTTCCAGTTGAGGGCACTATGTTCGTGGATGAACCACGAAATTGAGCGAGCCTAGGACTACCATATCTATGTTGCATCAAAATGGGAAACCCCATTGATGGTCAGAGCAAAGCCAACTCACCCTGAAGGGGTAATCTACAACCATAGGATCCTCACCCAGGACTACCATATCTATGTCGCAACAAAATGGGAAACCCCATTGATGGTCAGAGCAGAGCCAAATCACCTTGAAGGGGTAATCTATAACCATAGGATCCTCACCCAGGATGAGGAACTGATCCCCATTCTCCTTGCAAAACAGCAGGAGGCTATGACTCATTTTGACATTACACTCTGAAGCACACAGAAGGAAGTTCATGAGTCCATTAAGGAAAGGTGGAGCAGAGTGGCAAACGATCTAAAAGGAAAAGAACACCACTCCCCCCTCAGGCTTAATGATGCTCTTTTCAAATCCACACTCTACAAGGAATCTCGGGCAAGAAATCAACTCAGATGGATAGGGATGAGGCTGAATCCCCCATTCTTTCTTTCCCCAGTCATCAAGGGACAGATTAATGAAGAGCAAGAGAGGAGGGCATGGGCCAAGGAGGATCAGAATTTTGGATATCACAGGCAGGCAGGGATCCCTAGGGTGGTAGCATGGGACATCAGGGAGGTCGTCAACGAATTGAATAAATCACCCAAGGATGGGTGAATCCTTCAAGTATGGGAGAGAATGATGAGTCCAATTTTCAGGTATTTGATAAACCTTTTTCTCGCAGTCAAGCTCAAGCAATGGCGAAGAAACACACTCATTTGTGGGAAAAAATGTTTTACTTTAATTATTTAATGAAGTTGTTTTTGACGATTATTCTTGTATGTTTAAAATGCGTATTCAATAAACTAATTATGTGGAAATCAAGCGTGATTGAGTAGGTTCAGGGGCATTAAAGGACGAACGCATAGAAGACTGAGGGCTCATGCAGCTCGGCACCCTGTTTCCTAATTTATAGAGAATGCACTCTTGTTCAAGGAGAATCGGCATTTAGACAGTTAGTTAGGTTCAGCATTAAGAATCATATAAATATGGACCTCTCGGGTAGTGAGAGGTCTCTGTTTACATTTTCTGAGAAACATTGTTTCACGTTTTTGCACTATTGAGATACTTCTGAGTTACAGACCTTTGTGAAGACATGGAGTTTATATTTTAATAGAATATTGATGTTAAATCCCAGTCAGCGTCTATAAGTTCCGTTCCCTCCTGAGTACGAGTTGGAGAGGGCCCCTCCAACACATAAGTCAGGGGATTTCCATTTTTCAAGTATTTTCGATTATGTGTTTTATAGTGATAAAAATTTATATCGCATATGGAAGCATTTGAATGATGTCCTGATTCTGTAGTAATCTATAATACGTTCTATAGTTCAGCAATACTGTTTCAGTAGTCATGTAGCTGCTTTCTTCCAACGCACATTTTAAACAATGATTCCATATATATTAGCATTGCCTTCAAAAATCATGGTTTAGATCTAAGGTTTATGAATGTTTCCCATCATGATTAATTGCTTCTCAAGATTGATTGCTTTGATTTCTTAATAATAGATGTGTAGCATGAGATGTTAGATTAGATTTCTAGTTTTATGCGTAAGTAATTTCAGACCTTGCTTTCTTTAATTTAGAATAGATCTGTTATGGCATTTCACTTTCATAGTCTAGATTCACCATTCTGCATTAGGTAGATTCAGAGGAATATTTCTCACTTTTAGCATTTTTAATTCTTTAAAATAGATTTATTGTTTCTGAGTATTTAATTCCCTAGTATAAACAGTTTTATGTATTGAGTAGGAAACCTTTAAAACATTGATACTGATACCCAACCGTGACAAATATTATCCTATAAGAGCACAGATAGTTCCTGCACCTCTAAAGTTTGTACGTCCCCCGGGTTGATAATTAAAGTAGGCTCTTAGTACAGCTGCCCTCATTAGGAATCCATATTAGGAGCTCACCAGGAATTATAAAAGATGATCTGAAAAGAATGCTCAACTAGACTAGGAAGAAGGATAAAATCGGTGGCGCAACCAATTCATCCTTTATGGCCTTGATCCCAAAGGAAAAAAAGACCCTCACATGAATTGACTGATTCAGGCCAATTTCTCTTTGCAACACTTCTTACAAGATTATTTCTAAAAGATTGGCCACTACGATGAAAAGAATCATGGGCCGTCTCCTCTCAGAGTCACAGGGAGGCTTCATTGTAGGGCGTTAGATCCTAGACAATATTATCATTGTTCAGGAAGAAATCCACTCCAGCATGGAAAAAAATCAGCAAGGTACGGCCGTCAAACTGGATATGGCTAATGCATTTGATAGAGTAAATCACTCCTTCCTGTTTGAAATTATGGTTAAATTTGGCTTTTCTAAAAGATTCGTAAGATGGGTAAAATCCTGTATTATCATCCCTTGGAAAGGTTTCCAGGGGTTTACAGAAAGGTTTCCCTATGTCCCCTTTCCTGTACCTCCTGGTGGCAAAATCTTTGAGCAGGAAACTCTAGCTTCTTCAAGACTCCGGCAATTTAAAAGGTTTGAAAATTGCCAGAGGGATTAAAGCTGCCAATCACGCCCAATTCATCGGTGATACGATCTTGCTTGGGGGGGACTCCTCAATCATCATTGAAAGATTCAACAGTGCCTTGATCTCATTTTTAAAAGCTTTAGATGGAAAAGTTAACTCGGGAAAATCTAATTTATATGGATGGAACTGCCCACCAGGGACCTTGGCTCGAATAGAAAGGATTTTTGGTTTTGAAGGGATTGCAAACTGGAATCCCAATCTTTAAGTGAAAAAAAGAATCACTAATTGGAATGGGTTGATTGACAAAAGAAAAATGAAAATCGTCTCTTCGGGATCCAGGTGGCTAAACCCGGCCGGGAAACTTGTTCTCATCGATTCTACCTTTCTGATTACCCACTTTATGCCTACTCCATTTCCTTAGCCCCTAAAATTGTAATCAAAGAAGTTACGAAAGAATTAAAAATGTTTTTGTGGCAAGGAGGCAAGTTTCATATCACCAAAAAATTTCACTTGGTGAACTGGGAAATGGTCTGCAACCCTAAAAAGTACAGAGGGGTTGGATTCAAAGACCCGTCGATTATTAACCTTGCGTTGGGAGCCAAAATTCTTGGAGAACCATTTTAGGAAAAAAATCTTGGTGGAAAGAAATCCTCTTCAAAAAGTATATGCACGGAAGCAGGGAAAGATGTGTAGAAGCCATTGAGCAGAACAAAAGTGGTTCCCCAATATGGGACCTTTGCAAAAAAGCATCTTTCATTATTCAGGATCATCTCTTCTAGATCCCAGGAAGTGGAAAACATATTAGCATCTGGTGTGACAACATCAGCTCAACCTCCTCTTCCATTTCCTCATAGGCCTTCTCAAATCTAAAACTTTGGATGGACAATCAAAATTTTCACACTTTATTTGGCTTGTCTTCCTGGACTAGTCGTGGTCGTTGGGATGGATGGAAAGACTTAAATACCCTAGCCCATCTGCGTTATGATCTCAAGATTCTCCTCTCTTTGCTTCATGGCGCGACTCCAATGCATCGAAAGCTTATTGATAAAAGGGGATGGGGAAAGTTGAGTCAGTATATTGTTAAGGAAGGTTACCAAGTAGCAGATGGAGACTACAACAATAGAAGCATGAAGTGGAACGTTGTTTGGAGTAAGCATGGGATTCCAAAGATAAACACCTTTACTTGGATCCTCGCTCACCGCAAAACACTCACTGCGGAGAACCTCAGAAAAAGGGGAATCGAAGGTCCTGCGAGGTGTATCCTTTGTAAAGATAATGAAGAAACACTTGAGCACCTCTTCCTCAAGTGCAAATTCTCCCAAGAAGTCTCGCATCGATCATATCAGGATCTTCCCTTCGACTTGATTTTTCCCACATAATGGAATGATATTTTTTCTTGTTTGAAGGATTATTACCATGGAACGTTGTCAAATAAACCTGAGTTCAAAAGAGCTTGGGAGGTGCTTCCAAAATTCATATGTTGGAAGATATGGACTACTAGAAATAAAGAAATCTTTGAGGAAAGAAGATCCACTCCGATCAAAGTCCTAGCCGCTGCTAAATCCCTCTGGATAGAAACCTTAACTTCAATAGGCATGAAAAACATCAACAAAGAAAATATGACTAACGAGGAAAAAATTTTGGCTTCAGACTTCTTGGTTCCTTCACCCATCAATTTTCAGCCTCAACATCCAGGAGACCAGATTCCCAGAATTGGCATATAAGAATGAGCTCTGACTCTTTTCAATCCTGGAAAAATAATTTAGGATGCAGCACTTTGTTCTTTAAGGGAGCCTCGAAAGGAAACCCTGGGCTAGAAGGTGCGGTAGGAGTCCTCTATGAATCTGAAGGAAACAATATGAAAGATTATGCATGGGGAATTGGAAAAAGGTATAACAACGGAGCTTAATGGCTCACTTGATCAAAGGTCTGGAATTAGCTAGAAGCGATGGAATTGAGGATCTCGTTGTCTTTGGCGACTCTATGCTGATTATCAAGGAAGCTAGAAGTCTGGCTAAAAGCATAAAGAATCCTACTACTAAGACACACCACCTATTGAACAACATCATCAAGGAATACAAAGCAATCAACTTTCTCCACCTCCTGAGATCCAACAACCAGTACGCGGATAAAATGGCAAACATTGGAGTCAAGTTCGATTGTGGGATTTTGGTATGCAATCAGCAAACTCATGAGGTTGCATGGGTTCCGTAATTTATTTTCTACTTTTGGTTCCCAATGCTCAGACATATTTTCCTCGTAACCTTTGGATTTTTCTTGGCTGCTTGTTTAGAAGCACAATCCCAAAACTAGCCAAAATTGGCCCTTCTTACATCAAAATCAACAAAACATTTGGCGTCATCTCCAGCGTCCTTTTGACCTTTCTGGATCATCTCACACGCCCGACCCACATGGCCCCCTTGTAGGGTTTAAACTCGTTCGATTACCGAGGTGGAGCAGTTTTTAAGGAGGGAGGGGTTGTCTTTCTTCCCTCATTCGAGCTCTGCACCTAGTGTAGCAAGGTTAGAATCAACAGATTGTTCAGTAGTAAGCGCCCTGGTTGTGATGCCCCTCTCAACTGCGTCAGCATGGAAGAAGGATCTGTCTTAGGCCTCTCCACGCTCCAATGCGTCCTCTGTAGGAAGCAGATAGCTTCGCATGGGAGAATTAACTCCAAAACTTTGAATCATTCTCATGCGAAGGATGTCGGTTAGGCCAGGAACAGTGCTAGACATACCAATGAGCATACCACTTCGTTGAAGTTCAACAAAGCAGACTTTCTTGGACATGGAATTAGTGCACCCACATGCGGGATGGGGTTTTCCAGTTTGACAGACGAGTTTCAAACGTATCTGAAGGATATGGAAGCTCAAATACGAACCCTTTGAAATGAGAATTACAAGCTGAAATGGGCCTTCTCTCATATTTTCTCTCTGGTCCAAACAACAAATGCAGAGGTTCACAACAGCAACAAGAAAATCTATGGTCTCCAATTTGGCTGAAGCCCTTGAAAAAAGATGTCCATGCTCAATCAATCTGGAGGCAAGGATCTTTGCAGTTCATGATACTACCAAGGTGGTGGAGGAAAATCTAGACAGTATGCGTGCAGAAATCAAAAGCATCTCTAAGGAAATCAAAGGAGGCATGCGAAGAACATATGTGGAGTCTTCCCATCTGTAACTCGAACTCTACTCCCAACTTGAAAGGTATATATAACATATAATTAAGATAAAATAAAAAATATCTAATTAAATTTTACTTAAACTTATTTAACTTAGTTTGTAAGACATGTTAAAACCTTTTTTATAAAAAAAGAGAAACTAATTATAATATGATCAACCATGTTTCCTTACATACAAATACAAATACACAAAGGCTCTACTCATAGGATTAAACTTGGAATGTTTTGATAGATGCATAAGCTATTTGCATAACTACACTCATCCCAATCACTAAACCATAACTAATAATTATATTAATTAAAATATTTTAGAAAAATACATTTTAATCTTGAAACATTTGAAACCTTTAAAGAAACAAACATTTATATTTTTTTCCTAAATAAAATAACTATATGTTCTAAACCCTAAAACCTAAAAATCAGGAATCCTCCTTTCCCATGTTCTTCACATCCAAAGAATAGAACTCATTGCTTTTTGAAATAAGTCCTCTCAAACCATCTTTTAAATAACAAATGTTCAATAAGTGGTTTCTCTCATATCCTAGGGGATTTAAAAACAAGCCAATTATTAAGTCAATTTGGAACAATACTCTAAGAATTGTCTCTTGAGCGACGAAATCATCAATGGCGAAATAGTCTATCTTCGAACAAATCCAAAGAATCAATACCAGCTTATCGTTTTCTATAAGTAAATAGCCTAATTCATTAATATAACAAGAAAAATAAAAATATTGAGGGAGCTTCTATAGTTAGATAAGATTTTATATTAATTTTAAATTTATTAAAATGTGATAAAAATTTAAATTAAATTGATATTATTATATTAAATTTACTTTATCGTAAATTTATGTGATGCGGAGAAAACAGAATGGAGAGATTAATGAACAGATGCTTCGACTTAATGCACTACAGCCATGCCAATGCTCTCAGGAAGGAGCATGCATAGGGGACGAGTTGGTCATCGGTGTCGTCAGTGACGAAGAGATTATAACAAAGAAATGACCTCAGTATTTTCTCTCGAAGAAAGGTATTTCAAATGGTCGATCTAAATCTTTAGAGAAAAATAAAGAGACATTCGTAATCTTCGGAGCTGAAATTCAACTGAAATCCAAGCCATTCTAGTTCTGGAGGGATAATCTTAACACAAAATGAAGAGTTACCTTAGAAAATTTGCTCTCAACATTGAGGTAGTAACCAACAACCAAGTAGAATCACTGGCATTATTCAAAGATCACCTAAAAAAAGCTATTAGTACTTGGAGACTCCCAAGTAGCAATAGCTCAATTGCAGTAGAAGTAACTCAATTGTTGGGAATCACAAGCTCTTTCAACGTCCAGATAGAGAGAAACATAAAGAGATATAGAGAGACTTTAAGGAGGTTCTCCACAACTAGGAGGAAAACCAAATTCTCCAGAAATGCATTTATAAAGCAGATAACTTGGAAATATTTGGCGTGCAAATTCAACACAAACATGTCAAAATTTTCCATGAAAATAGCACTGGAAAAACTGAGAAAATATCAATTCCATGAAGCATGGAGATATAGTATCTTAGCTTCAATATATATCATTATGATTCATAACTAGTAAGCTACATATTTGGAGCACTTTCCTAGTTTAGTGTGGTGGAATTATCCTCCTCTATCCAAGCTTCTCCTTTGTTCTCAATCTCCAAGAAGGGTTGGCATATTCCATCATTAATTCATGGCAAGTGAGAGCTATTGAAACTACCATCTCTCCCTGCAAAGAAAGATTCAAATACTAAAGACGAGCTTCAAGACATACAGAGTTGAGGCAGTAGGTGAGAGCCATGAAACAAAACATACTTTCTTATCCCAATAGGCTACGATCTATGTTCATCTTACAAAGAAAGTATCTCATGTCTCAGTCAGGGGAGTGAAGGTTTTGCTTCAAACACTTCAGACTCTGCTCCAAGAGACCCTAAAAGACTCTTATATAGACTTAAGTGAGAATGTCATTCTAAAATTTGAATGAAAGAAAAAATTAACATAAATTCGAGACTGTCTTTCGAATATAAATATTATAACACAGAAGAAAATTATGGCGTTGCCCATACATTCATTCACTTGTGCTTGCAAACCTAACACTCAAATAACAAATAAATATAAAGTTTTGTATAAAATATTAATATAAAACATTGTTGTTGTTGATAATGAGGTTGAATTTATACAAAACAAAGGTTTTAGATAAGAAATTCTCAAAGGAGCTACTAGGGGCATCTGGTAATTGAAAGCGTCTCTCCTCCACTAGAGTTTCTTATTACCAAATATAAAAAATTGATGTGTATCCTATCCATTAAATGTGGAACTTGTTTTCTTTAGGCGCTACTTTGAATCCGACGTCTACTATTGAAAGTTTCTTTTGATAATACTTTTTAAGAAGACATAAAATGCAATCAATAGTAAGAATGTCAAAGAAAATAAAAGCATAGACCACTCCTATAGGATATTGGAATTTAGTTGAATTTATATCGAGTGAGAATCCCTTGAATGCATCGCATAGTTGTTGGAAATCTTTGCTCGGATGAGATATTGTTGGAGGCACTGTAACCGTCACCATAATGCTCTCGAGTCTCTACAACAACATAAACAAAACCACATCCAATTTAGCTCTGCAAGAATTATGCATTGGTTACAAAACCACAGTCAATTTAGATCTACAAGAATTATGCATTGGTTTGTTGTAATGCTTGCAACTTTAATAAGCGTTGGAGTGCTCACATAAAGGAATGCGGCAAGGACTAGAAAATAAAAAGAGCACACAATAAACACAAAGGCAAATGCACAAACAAACATTGTAGTCTTCATATTCATTAAATTGTTTGAAAATTCATCCAGGCAGTTTTCTTACTCATTAAATTGTTGAAAAATCCACCAAGCTCAGGAAAAAAAACATCAAGAAAATGTTCAAACTATTCAATAAAGCTTATCTCTAGAAAATCGCAATCCAAAATTCAATGAGAAGGTGAGAACTCAAGCGTTCTTCACCCCCTTCTAAGGTTGTAGTAAGTGCAGACCAGTTTTGGGGTGCTGGTTCTTGTCCTCCACGATCTATTTCCCCGAGAGGTCAAGTGGTGTTGAGCATGTCTTCCAACTGGTGAGGAATGGATTTATAGGTCAAGTGTTGCTGAGAATGTCTGCCACCTGTTGAGGAATGGATTCGACCATCAAGATGAGGTTTTCTTTGGGAAACTAAAAGATTTGGGAAAAGGATTATGTCAGATGTGAGGCAGATAAATATTTCCCCAAAGTCTAAAGTTTTAGAATATTATTTTTATTTTATAAGTTTTAGTAATAGGTTTAATAACAAAAAAATGTCACATCTAGTTTTATTGTCCAATAAACTTTGAAATAAAACGTAATGAAAATATTTAAAAATAATCATTTTTCTAGTGACTTTGTAAAACATTATACTTAATGATTATCATTGTCAAATTAATTGAAAATAATGAAATATATAGTATTTGCCCACCGTGGAGACTAAAAAGACTATTTCATACTTGATTTCAACCAATGAGGTACTTATTAGTCTACCCAATATAAACACATAGTGTCACATTTATAACCTATTGTAAACTTAGTTAACCTAGACATTGTAGAGTCGATACTGTTAAAAAATTTCAAGTCAAGTAATGCTAGACATTAGTTTGAATTTAAATGTATGAGTTGTGAGTTTGACGTTTTGAGGTTTGTGTTTCATTTTAATGTTTCTAACCTGCATGCATATCCCATTAGTATATGATATTTATGTATTGACTTGGATGTACGGTCTAAGTGCATGAATTTCCATTGATACAACATCTTTGTGCATTAACTTGGATGCACCAATAAGTGTATGAACACCCCTTTTATTTCGCATATTCTTGTATTGATATTTATATATTCTTGCATATATTGTTTACTTGCTTTATCTTGGTCACATTTTTAATAGTTTTATCTTGATTATAATTAGCACATCCATATTAATGGTAGATGGAGACTTTCGATAGGTTTCACTGTCCAACTTGAATATATATGACACCACGTGCACTACAAGAAAAATATTTAAAACCAAAATGGATGTTGCATATCCTCTTATCTTTAAAATTAACGAATGATACCTACAATATTGTTACCAATCCAAGTTGCCATAAAATAATATAGTTCATACCTATACATATACCTAAGCCAATATGGATTAAAATAATGGACTTTTATAAAATTATTCTCATGTGGAATGAGTATTGGTAGTTGATAAGGAGATTTCTATGATCTAATAATAGGTTTCTGCCAAATTTCTTATCATTGAATTTTAAATATTTCTTTGAAAACCTTTCCACCATCTAAAAAACATTCCACACATTAAAAAAACACCATTTTTTTCTAGATGTGACAAATCATCACATAAAACCACATATAAGAGGGCATTAACTTTGCCTATAATTGAACTTGGGTCAAGATCACAACCTTCACATTAGAATAAATTATATTAGCATCTATTAATGATTGCATGCCATAGCAATTGGGTTAACTGACCTGAAAGGTTTAACTCCGCCCTTCATGGAATACAAAGATGAGTTAGAATTTTTGTTTTCAATTAGCAAGCTACCTAATTTATGATTTGAGTGGGGATTTTAGGTTAGTTATTTAGAGGACCTTCATAGTATCCAATAAACTAAGAACAATCCCCCAATCCAATTCCTTATAGTAGATCACTGGCTGCTTTGAGAAACATGGCCTGACTATTAACCAAAATATTCTTTAAAAGTTCCAAAATTCACTATTAACCCTTCTGAATATATCAATGTCACCTTCGAAATAATATTAACAATCAAGCACCTAAATGAAATACATAGGAATTCCTTTCCATGCATCTAATTTTTTTTAATAAATTCGCTTTAAAAGAAAAATACCATTAATATAAAAAAATTAGATTATATGAAATCCCTCTACACATAAACTAAATAGATCAAATTCCTCTTAATGTATA
This sequence comes from Larix kaempferi, assembly GCA_027924585.1. Taxonomy (NCBI): domain Eukaryota; kingdom Viridiplantae; phylum Streptophyta; class Pinopsida; order Pinales; family Pinaceae; genus Larix; species Larix kaempferi. The sequence continues at coordinate 7,304,181 of BSBM01001023.1, forward strand.
TTAAAACCCTCAAATCCCATTAGGCAATCTTGATTTCCTCAGGTACTCATCATAGGATACATTTATAATCATATTGTGATCAATATTTACACATATTTTTTGCATCCCATCTTGAAGTCTTCATAGGAGAATACAATTTGGAATCATATTGTAAACAATATCCTTATCATGTTGATCACAAAGGTTGTTATGTTTGGCATGGCTGAAAATAGAGAAATCAATAAAAAAGGGATTAGTTTTGAATATTTATGAAAACCCTAAAATAAATTCCCAAAATCCTCAACAGAAGAGCGGATAAGCCAGATGAACATAGCATATTAAACCCATAAAATAATTATGTTATTATTGTGAGTTATGTGAATTTCTTGTTGTGCAATATATTAACAGTGCAATTCTGAACAACAAGGTGGTGAATTTCCTATTGTGCAATATGGTAAAGGTGCAATGTTTAATGACAGGGACGATCGTTGAAATTTTGGTTCACCCTTGCATGGTAAAGGGATGTCGCAAAGAGAATAGAAATGGATGAGTGGTAAAGGGACATGGCCCATGGTGCAATTTGTTAAACACAAGTTTAGTTCTTGAACCACATTTACATCTTAACCTGGTTGCAAAGGAGTAATGCTCATATTATGAAGTGTGTGTAGGGTAGTCAAGTAAATATTTATGCTCCATTCTATTGAAGTGTGTAATATCCCCTTTTCTATTTAGCTAGAAGTAGTGATTTGCATTTATGAGTCAATTATTAGTTGTTGACAGGTCAAGAAGTAGTTAGTCATTGTGAATACCAAGATTGACACAATCAAAATCGATACATTGAATCTAGAATATTTGGTAGTGTTTTTGGGTACACTTAGATAAGGTTGTAATCCTATAAATTCAAAGTTAATGACGAAGAGCACATGTCACCTACCCAAATTTTGAGAATATTATTTTATTTTGCGAAATACTTTATGTTAAATTATAATTACAAATTTTTGTAATTATGACCAATTTTGGTCAAGGATGATTGTAATTACTGATTATTATTATTTAATAAATTAAAATAGGAGACAAACACCCAAGGGAACTGTTAAATGAGTGTTCACTGACCCACTAGGAGGAATGGAAGTTGTTAGAAGGTATGGGACAGATGGCAGCATTTGCACTCCACCACTAGCTGTTGGTTATGGGATAACTACCCCTAAATTTGTGGCATGATCCCCCAGGTGGGTGGAAGAGAGCAGGCAACTCATTAATGACCAGTTAACCACTAAAAGGCCTAGGCAGCCTAGATAAGGCAATTCGAATTGGGAAGGTAGCCCCCTACAATATTTTCTGCAGAAATATTCCTCAAGTGCATCAAGTGATCACTGAGAGATTCGAATAGGGAGGCTATGTGAGAGTACAACTGTGAGTCTACTAATTATACTGAGAAGGAAAAACCAAAGGTGCTGGTACAGGTCTCTTTGACTGCTGAGTCTTGATGACTAGACAATCTACATTCTACTGCAAGTTGATGTACTAAGGCTTCTACAGAATCTTCCTCATGGTGGTTCAGTGAACAGGCTCGGGGGTCCTAAGGCAAGTAACTTGGCTATCTTCAGGAATTGGTTGGGTGGAACAAGTTCCTTGGGCTGTTTGTTTCTCCTGCAGTCAACTAGGTTTTACTGTTATTACTTTTGTTTACAGTTAGATGTTTCTACATAGTATAATTATTAATTTTAGTCATATAAAAGAAATTATTTTATTTTTTGATTTAAGTATGATTCTGAATGAAAAAGCTTTATGAAATGATTGAATCGATAACCATCTCTATATTTTCCCCCATGTTGTTATCTGCATCATACTCCAGTATAGAGAAGTAAATTAAGAAAGATGAGTGATAGGCAGAATGCCATTGATTGGAAAGATTAATACAGTAGTGTTCTTGTTAAAATTCTGCCATATATTTAAACACAGTAAATAGTACATTATAGTATAAACAACTACATAGAATTCATCTAATTTTTTAATAAAAGAAAAACACATTTTGTTTCTGCACAGTTCTATATATTTCTTTTTAACTCTATCTAGTTCAGATAGTAATCACATGCAATTCAATATTATACATTTCATGTTTTTCAAAGCATTTATATTTTAAGAATTATAGCAGCTGCAAAATTAATCTCTATACAGATTTGTTATAAATATACATATATTATTTCACTAACTATCACTTCTGATTTCATTTATTAAATATCTGCACAGTAGCATTAAAACCCTAAGTTGTCACAAAACCTAGAATCCGAGTGTTTATTTGGTACACAGTTTATAAATTTCTTATCAAGCCATTCATGGTCAACATTAGACAATTATTTTTGAGGTTATAACAGTTAGAATTTTCCAAACCCTAACTAACATTTTGTATACCCATACTATCTTTTAAACATTTCGAGACTACTACAAGACATTAAGCATCACTTAGCAGAAAGAACGATTTGGTATCAATGACTAACAATAGATCACAACCCTATCAAGAACACATACATAACATCAAAACTATTTGATACACAGGTTAAATCTCGAGTACAAAAGCTCAGTACAAACCAGATAGCAAACGAAAGCTGCAGGTAGGGTTTCATTCGTGAAACAAAGTAGAACATTGTGGCATAGCCATTTCGAAAACGTATAACAGTCAAACTATCTCATCACTTTTCCAAAACATAATTATCAACAACGAGAACGAAGTACAGGAATCAACTATATATAGTTATGCAAACCATAACTCTTGGTCAAAAACAACTATCGTTGTTCGGCATCTCACAACAGTTATACAATTGTTTTTCTCAACCATTACTTAAAACGCAACATTTCTTTACAAAACGAGCCCTTGTTTTAAAAGAGAAAGAGAACCCTCGGCTCTGGGTTATCATTCATAAATTTATAACAGAGTTACATTACGGAACTCTCAAGGTTCCCACAGTACACAGGGTTTACCCCTTATCAACCAAAACATTAAAACGAGGTCAAGATCCATAAGCTACACAGGGTTTTACCCTTAACTTTAACAGAACAAACAAAAGTTCGAAGTTCCTTTCAAACAACGCAGCCAGGAATTACAGAGCCGAATGGCATCCTAAACAACTGAAGATTATCCTGTGTATAGCTTCTATCAAAACAAGACTTTAAAACTTCACACTCGGCCATCACTGAAACAAGGTCGAATGGTTCCAACTCTCGCACACAGTAATCACCATCAAAACCATGCCAAAGGAACCTACGAGGTTTCGAGAACCACCGGAGCTTACCAGGAAGTAGATGCATCATCTCCATTCCAAAACCTTTGCTAGCAACCTCCTACGAAGTGGGTACCTACCAAAGATACAGTTCAAAGGGTTACAAAACAAGAAACGCAAATATAAAAGCAAATAACACAGTAATACATTCATTCTTGAGTACTTACCATTAGAAATGAAGCTTTGAACATTGGCACACCACACTAGAAAGAACGATGAAGCTTGATGGCTTTTGACAGTAACCACAAGCTAAACACTAAGGACCAAATCACAAACTGGAGGATCGAACTACGAACTCAACAACTGATAGAAGAAAAACCGCACACGACCACCATGGTTGTATCGTAGTGCTATGGCACAAGAAGGTAAGCCTGCAACTATTAACACTATCACTCACAGGTCCAAGGTTCAAAACCGAGGAAGGAGTCCTCCTCTCAACAAACTCTAAAACCCTACATTCTAGCAAACGGTCGGCTCTGCAACCTTACCACTAAATGCAACAATGAATGCCAGAAAACCATTTTTCCATTACTTACCAATGCGTGAATAGGGTTTCATTCACAGCCCCAGATCTTGCAGATATCAACGGTGATTTAGTCACCAAAACGGGAACGTTGATATTCGAGCAACCCTAGCATTAATTACACATTGATCACTTCATCTACCAATTGCCAAGTAAGCAGACCGAGAGCCAATGCATGGCACAACTCAACTTATTGTGATGCTCATTACAAACACAAACCACGTGAAGAATTTACAACTGGGCTTCCACATCACTTAACTGTGGAACGACGTTAATGCTAGGACTGTCAACGCCAGCTTGGAAGGCATGCAAAGTACAAACTTTAATATCCTGTCAACATTGAAATAGTTGTATGTTAGATTCGTGGATCATTTTCATAATAGTCTCTATAGTTTATTGCTAGGTATCGTAACATTGGATTATATGCCAAATGTTTCGTGTGAACACATATTCACTTTATAATATTTACATTTCATTCTATGGTTCAGGTATAGTCTTATAGGATAAATCATATATGTTCCATAAGTTAGCCATATAATTTATAAATCATTTGGATCAATAGAGACCATAGGTTTAGTTAGGATTTTATTTATGCAATATGTTAGCATAGATACCATGTACATGATTGTAATCAATTGAAAAGAGTAGGACTATAAGAATAGTTCTCAAGCAAATTATAATGCTAATTACTAGCATAAACACTATATTCATTATAAAAAGCTTTGTATTGCAAAAATCTAATGATAAAAGTAATACCATAGGTATAGCTTAAGTGGTAACGTTATACACTATAATGCTAAGTTCATAGCACAAGCACTAGTCATTATACTTTACATATATTAGCTGTGTATTCAAATGATGAATTCAGGACTTGGAATAGTCTAAGTTCTGTAGATGCAAAATAAATGATAGTTCAATAGTACAAACACTATTTTCTACAAGCTTTCATATAGGACTACCAAAGGACATTGGTAACGCCGCTTGAAATTAATGTCGATAGTCATATGATAATAAACATAGTATTATAGAAACAAATGGATGACGTGAAATTATAACACTGAAGAGTTTGTAAGTCAGCACATAAGCTAGATTTAGAACCAAGTATCCGTACCTCCAGTGACTTGTTTCCCAAGGAAGCATTTAGCATTTTAATACTACTTTGACGATGAATTGAAAGACACGTGTACTCTTAAAACATGTTGTCGTAGAAATTCTTACCTGTTGTCTGCACATGGAAACAAGATTCAAATGCCTTAGCTAAACGTAGCTAAGTAAACCCCAGGGTACCTCGTAGGACCCCTTCGTCACCATACAAACAAACTGTCAGTACATCATCAAGAACATCATGTTGATACAAACCTATGAATAGCATGTAATCGCATATAGAACTTAAGTAGATCTGTAAATTGTATTCTTGTGCATAATCATAAAAAGATCTTTCGTTAAGGAGTTTAGCATCCATTTAAATCTGAAATAGCAAATACAATCACAACATATTTTATTTGAGAATTATGACGTGTCGTCGTTATTAATTATCCTAGTTAAGAAATTTAATTATTTTATATGTTCTGCATTAACAACTTCGATAATTATTGCTATTTTAAAAAAATTTAAATTTTAGTATTTTGACGGGATGTCACAGCACAGTAAGAAATTATCCATAGTTTTATGTTGTGTTGCAATTCTACCTGTGCTTCTGAAATTTAACATGGTATCAAAGCAACAGGCTTTTAAATATCTTCATAAAGTGGAGAGTAAGTTTATTAATGATATAGGATTAGTCATAAGCCTCTTCATAGATAAGAGAGAAGAAAGAGTATATCCACCACTCCAAAGAAACGAGGAGGCTAGGTGTTGAGATCTGCATGTAAGGTGTAAAGCTTGCTAGCAATAAGTGTTTCCACAAGAGCTATTGAGTTGTTGGTTGAAGTAACATATCAATGTGAAGGTTTAAGTCTCTTCACAAAGTGGAGAGAAGATCAATTGCAAAAAAATATAGATTTATTAAAGTAGAGCGTGCAAGCAAAATATTTTCTATGTTGAGGCAAGGTGATCGGACATTATTCGCCCATTAACGAATCGATACAAACCATCCACCTAAGTAATAAGAGAAGTTCATGTGTTAAACTTCTAAAATACGGTAAATCCTGAAGCAAATGAATGATTGATAATAATTGATTCTTCTATGATCTACTCCCAATCATCCATCGGAGGTAGTCCTGATCATCCATCGAAGCAAGTCCTATTCGCCCATTGGAGGAAGTCCCAAGCACCCATTAGAGGAAGTCTCGATCATCCATTGGAGGAAGTGTCGACCACCCATTAGAGGAAGTCTCAATCATCCATACAAGGAATTCTTAATTGTAAGTCCTGACCACCTATCGAAGGAAGTCTTAATAGTCCATTGGAGGAAGTCTCGATCATTCATCAGAGGAAGTCCTAACCTCCCATTGGAGGAAGTCTTGATCATCCATTGGAGGAAGTCATGACTTCCAATTAGAGGATATCTGGATTGTCCATTAAAGGAAGTCCCAATCATCCATCAGAGGAAGTCCCAACCACCCATTGAATGAAGTATGGATCATACATTGGAGGAAGTATTGAACATCCATCAGAGGAATTCCTGAACTCCCATCGGAGGAAGTCCTAAATGCTCATTGGATGAAGTTTTGATCACCCATCAAATGAATTCCATATCATCCATTGAAGCTATTCTTGATCATCCATCAGAGGAAGTCTCAATCGTCCATTGGAGGAAGTACAAACAACCCATGGGAGGAAGTCTCGATCATCCATCGGAGGATGTTCCGATCACCTATCAGATGAAGTTCCACATGCCCATCAAAATAAGGTCCAATAGAATATTGATAGAAGATATGATAGTGCATCAGACGTCAAAAATCATTTAGGTTTCGTTGTTTACAGAGATTCCAAGGATGCAGCTGGGATAAAAATATGAGATTTTTTTGTTAATAGCTTCAAGCATCCAAGGTTATGGGAAAATTTTCCCTCTTAACATGACAAATTATTACATTTGGTCGATCAATGTGATGACTTTATTGAAGGCATAGGATATTTGGGAACCAATATTTAATGGGTACAAAGAACAAGTGGATGAAACATCCAAGTTGGTCTTGACTAATAACTAGAGAAGTACACTGAAATAAAAGAGAACCAACGATGCAAAGACTTTGCATCTCATTCATATTGGCATGGACACAACCATCTTTCCCAAGGTTTCTATTGCAAATAACTCTAAAACTGGTTGGGATATATTGCAAAGCAATTATCAAGGTCTCACCAAAGTGAAGACGATGAAATTACAAACCCTCAAAAGGGATTTTTAAATCTTAGAGATGAAGGGTTCTAAACCAATAGACCAATACATGAATCATGTGATAGCCATAGTAAACTAGTTGAACTTATATGGAAAAGAAATGATGGATCGGAAGGTAGTCGAGAAGGTTCTTAGAACTCTCACCAAAATGTTTTAATTTGTGGTTCTAGCGGTTAAGGAATCAAATACTTGAGTCATATTTTAGCGGATGAGTTTATGTGATCCCTTTAATCCCACAAATAAAGTATTAATAGGAATGAAAACTCCTCATTCGGGAAGGCATTTCAGACCCAGGCCTCCATTAGTATAAGTAGAGGATGAGGTCTAGGATCATGAAGCATAGGAAAGTGAGGCAGAAATCCTCAAATAAAATAAATATCCTACCCACACCAAGGGAAATACCAGGAATAATCTCATAACCAAAAGGGGAGAGGCAGAAATTTCAAGGACAAGTCACATATCGAGTGTTATTAATCCATGAAATATGGACACTATGAGATTAAATGTAGAAAGCCGCAAGTAGACATGAACAAAGGCAGTGCTCATGTAAGTAATATCGTTGAAGGAACATTAGAAGTAATGTTCCTCTCATGCTATATCACTGAAGAAACCCTCAACGACACCAATTTATGGTTGTTGGATAGTGGTTGCAACAATCATACGACAAGTAACAAACATATGTTTACTATCATAAATATTTCTGCAACATATGAAATAAGTCTAGTTGATGATTCTCAAGTTCAAGTTGAAGGAAAAGGTATTGTTTCTGTCCTGACCAAACAAAATGAGAAGAAATCCATTCATAATGTTTTCTATGTACCTCATCTCAAGAAGAATATGATAAGTGTGGGATATTTGAGTCAAAATGGTTATGATTTTATATTCAAGGGTATTACACGTACAATTTTTTACAATCCAACTAGTAGAAGGCCTTAGAAAAATTTGAGATGACAAAAAACAGAATGTTCCCTTTGAATTTGAGAAGTGTAAAAAAGTCACAGTGATATGCACATAAGGTCTCTAACACAAATGAGACCTAGTTGTGGAACTATAGATATGGTCAACTACCCTTAGAAGTCTTGAATGTTTGCAAAAATAGGCAATGGTTAAGGGATTACCTGTGGTAAATGAAGAAACCAGTTCTTGTGGAGGTTGTATCCTAGGAAAGCATCAGAGGGGCGACTTTCTAGAAGCCTTCTATAGAGAAAAAGAACACATTGATCTAGTTCATACAAACCTATATGGACCCATGAAAATTTAGTCTATATGTGGTAGTTATTATTTCTTAACATTTATTGATGATTCCAGTAGGAAAATATGGGTATATTCCCTCAAGAAAAAATATTAAACTTTCTCAAAGTTCAGATAATTCAAGGCTCTAGTTGAAAATAGAGTGGAAAATACATTAAAATGATCAAATCAGATGGAGGTGGCTAATATGATTCAAAAGAGATTGCATATTTATGTAGACAACAGGGAATCAAGAGGCAATTCACAATAATATATACTCCACATAATGGAGTGTCTGAAAGAAAGAATCATACCATTATGAACATGTCCATGAGCATGATTAGAGACAAGAATTTGTCCAATGATTTTTGGAATGAAGCTATTGCATGTTCACTATACATATTGAACAAATCACCAACAACAAGTGTGAAAAAAAAATTACCACAAGAATCTTGGAGTGGCACAAAGACAAGTGTCGCTCATTTGAGAATTTTTGGTTGCATAGGATATGCACATGTTCCATAGGAGTTGAGAAAGAAGCTGGACAATGGGAGTGCCAAATGTATTTTCATTGGATATAATGAATAGTGCAAAGACTGTAGAATTTTTAATCCAATCAGCAAGAAGTTTGTGGTCAACTGATACTTCAAATTTTTGGAAGACAAATCATGGAGTGAACAAGAAAATGATGTTGTGGACAATCAATGTACATCTCTTAAAATAAATGAACAACTGAAAAATACAGGACAACAGGACCTCAGGTTGCCAAGATTGAGAGTTCAGATATAAGAAGAATAACCAACAAATAGTTCTTCTTCAAGCAATGATTCAACATTCACTAAAATAAACCAAAGAATAAGGATCCTAAGAGATATTTATGAGCAAGTAGATGAAGTGAATCAACAAACTCACTTTGTGTTTTTATCCTATCATCCCACATATTTCGAAGAAGCAATGAAGAAAGAACATTGGTTGTTAACCATGAATGATGGAAATGAGTCCATTGAAATAAACGAGACATGGGATCTTGTTTATCTACCAGAAAACAAACCCAGGATTGGTGTCAAGTGGGTTTATAAGAAATGAACAAGAAAGGAAAAGAGGAGAAGCATAAGGCAAGACTTGTTGCCAAAGGTTTTTCTCAATAACCAGGAGTTGATTATGATGAAAATTTTGCTCCAGTAGCAAGGTTAGATACCATTCAAGCTATGTTAGATATTGCATCTTAGAACAAGTGGCCAAGATACCAGATGAATGTAAAGTCGTCATTTTTAAATGGAATATTGGATGAAGAAATGTATGTGGATCAACCACCGGGACTTGAAGTAAAAGGACAGGAATACAGTGTACAAGTTGAAGAAGGCCTTGTATGGTCTAAAGAAATCCCCAAGAGCGTGGAAAATAGAATTGATTCTTACTTTCTCAACAATGGATTTTTCAAAAGTAGTAATGAGCCCACTCTCTACAGTAAAGCATATCAACAAGGTAAAATTGTGATTTTTTTTCTATATTTTGATGATATGATTTATACTGGAAATTTGCAGATAAAATAATTCAAATCAGTCATGAAAAAGGAATTTGATATGACTAACCTTGGTCTTATGAAGTATTTTTTGTGCATAGAAGTTGAGCAATCTGCTCAAGGAATTTTTATATCTCAACATAAGTATGTCACATACATTTTGAAGAGGTTTAGAATGGATAAATGCAAACTAGTAGATACACCCATTGCATAGGCATGAGATTCAACAAGCAAGATGAAGGACCAATAGTAAATTCAACCTTGTATAAGAAGATTGTAGGTATCTAATGTATCTTACTACAACAAGACCTAATTTAATGTATGCATCTAGTTTTATTTCCATATTTATGGACTCTCACAAAGGCCGAGTCACTAGAAAGTTGTGAAAATAATTTTGAGATATGTTGCAAGTACAACTAATTATGGTTTGTGGTGCACATTGTCTGAAGACAACAACCTCACTTGATACACAGACAATGATCTTGCAGAAAGCATTGATGATAGGAAAAGTAATTCAAGATATGATTTTCATTTGGGCACAAGTTTCATATAATGGGAATCTAAAAAATAAACCATTGTTACCATATCATATGAAAAATAAAAATATGTAGTAGTAACTTTATCATCATGCCATGCAGTATGGCTAAGAAGACTTTTGTATGATCTTGCACACGTGGAAAAGGAACCAACACCTATTTTCTTTGATAACGGTTTAGTTATTTCTCTACCCAATAATCATGTATTCCATAGGAAAATAAAGCACATTAACACTCAATACCACTTCAGATGCGAGCTTGTCAATAATGGTGACATCACTCTACAATTTTTTGGATCAAGGGATCAACCAGAAGATATCTTCGCCAAACCATTGTGAAGATTCATTTTTGAATTTCAAAGAAAGCACTTGGGTATTGTCAGTGCTAAAGTTTGTAACAATTGAGATTAAGGGAGAGTTTTGAAGTGTGTAATATCCCTGGTTCCAGTTAGTTAGAAGTAGTGCTTTGCATTTATGAGTCAGTTAGTAGTTGTTGAAAAGTCAAGAAGTAGTTAGTCATTGTGAATCCCGATATCGACATAGTCAAAATTGGTAAATTGAATCTAGATTATTTAGTAGTGTTTTTGGGTCCACTTAGCTATGGTTGTAATCCTATAAATTCATATTTAATGAAGAAGAGAACAATGAGAAATGATCCATAGTTTTATGGTGTCTTTGAATTCTCCATCTGCTTCTAAAATTTAACAGATTATATGTGTACGATGACAAATATTCCAAAAATTTGCAATCAACATCTTCCATTTTTTAAAAGCTAGATTAAAAGAAAACTGATCCTAATTCGAAATAAATTAACCATTGCATCCAAGAGAGATTAGGACAAACTCTTAGAGAGCATGTCAAGTTTTTTAGTTGCAAACTATGCAAACTACAAGAGTAACATGAGAGTATCATATATGAAATGGAATACTATAGAATACATGGAAAGGAACGATATGAACAATGATCCTCCTTGTGCAACAATGATATATATAGGAAACAATAATTGAAAACGAAGGCCACCACATACCTGAATGGAAACTAAAGTGTTGTAGTAAATTTGCTTTGAGTTGGAATTAATCCAGGTATATGTTGTAAACATTGTATGGGTAAATTCCATTAATCCACATAAATGTGTTAATCCCTATTCATTTGTTCCAGTAATGACTGCATGAATTTGTAATTACAAAGACATTAATTGGTTAAATCATATCTATAGATTTAGTGGACAAAACTAAGAATATGTTGGTATATTCGATAAATCCTATCCACTAGATTGAGTCTTACCAATAAAATAATATTTAATTTGACACATTTTCTCCAATTCTAAAATAAAAGCACCTATCGATGTAATAAATTCTAAGAACTTTAACGTTGAATGGCCTCTATGTTGCAAGAAATTCTCTTAAGAATCTCTTAAGGTGCTAACTAAGAAGGATTCCAAGATCTATTCCTTTGCAAATGTAAAACAATTATCATCCTTCTCAGTTTGAGAGATGTAGGAGAACTTATCAATGAAGGGTTCTCACGAATCACTCAATAAGAAAAAAGAATAGTACAAAGAGGATCAAAATCTCCCTAGATGGTATAGTGATTCTGAAGATGCTAGATATTCTAATTTGGTTTGGTGCATAAAACTCATTGTTTGAGTCAAGGTGGCATATTTGTTTGGGGTTGGGTGTACCCCAATACAATATCTCCTTCTCTAGAGTCATTTCATGTAACCCCAAAACCTACCATACAAAACATACGATAGATAGGGTGGGCATTGCAGGTAGGTTATGTTGTACCCAGGAACACATAAAGAGCATATATACAACATAGAATAAAATAGAACAATCACAAACACACAATCACACAATATGCACACCATTTTTACATGGTAAAACCCTTTGCAGGGAAACATCCACGAGACAATGGAAATTAGTATTCTTATTGTTCAAAAAATAGAAGATTACAAGATTAGTCCAACAACAAGCTCACAACCCATGACACTTCTTATGTCGCTATGAGCTACATATTTATATCACAACCTCCACACTTTCATCAAACTTAATTTATTGATTACAATGAATTGTTGTATCCTATTTTATTGTTTTAGGTTCAACAATATTCTATCTAAAGATGATTTGTTGTTACAGTTTTAATAGGAAAATAGTTTTATTAAACTATTACATTTATTACAAAACTGTTGCATTCCATTCTTGGATGAGTTCATTGTTACCAACTCAACAATATCCACCTTGACAACAATTTACATGATACATTGCCCTAGTTCATTCATCACCTTTACTGTAGCCAAGAGAATCCAAACACCACCACAACTTCTCTAACAATATTGGTTTCATGAATATGTCTGCATGATTTTCTTAAGTATGGAATTTCTCAAGGATCACTCCACCTCCATCAATAACATGTATTCCAAAATGATAATTTGAGAAATAACGTGATGTATATCTCATTTTTTTCTGTACCACCTTCAAAATATGAATCAACATAACCACAGATTAAATCATTGCAACCAATGTAGGTGACATTTGTGCCTCTAAAATACAAATGCACCCATTTCACTGCTTCACTTGGATTTTCCATGTGTCCACTGAAAACACCAACTGCATGCATACATCAAACCTCTTATTGTACTAGTATACGGTATATGAGACACAACATTTTCTTCCTTATAACCAGGACAGAAACTTGAATAAATCTTAAAATGCAAAGCTAAAGGGATATTTACCAGTTTCACAATGCTCATACTAAACCTCATCAATATATTTTACATCAGTTTCTGTCGTGATAACCACAACTTACCATTTTTCTCATCTCTATGTACGTATATGTCCAATATTTGTTTTATTTCTCCTATATCCTTCATCTAAAATGTGTTGTCCAAGTGAGCCTCTAACTTGATGATTTCAACCATGCTCCTGCTTGCAATAAGCATGTCATCAACATACACCATGAATATACCACATTCAAAACTTTAAAAATAAACAAAATGGTTAACTCACTTTGTATCACCATGAAGGAATCAAATATCTTGTACAATTTCCTCGGATCCTTCATGCCATACAATGATTCCTTGAGTTTGCAAACAAATATACCTATGCAATCCAAAACAACTTATGATTGTTCCATACATACTACATCAGAATGATGATTTTTTGGGCAGTAGGATCCCACAATCTACATCCCTTAACTCTATCACCATAACCAACAAACATATAACCCTAACATAATTTCAAAAACAAAGATTCTATGTTTGGAAGTAACTTACGATTTACCAGTACCTGAATCCCTTTCTTGCTCATATTTCCCATTTGGTGGTGCCATAAACAAGAAGATACATATGATTCCTCATATACAACCGCTTCTTCAATACTCCCTTCCAGCTTATAAAGATTCACAATATTTATTTCCTTCATTACCACTAAACTTCCTTTCGACACTTTCAATGCTCCACCTTGACCTATATATTTATAACCACTAGAATCCAAAACTCACAAGGAAATAAAATTCTTTCTAAATTTTGGTACATGTCTAAATCTATCACTATTCTTTCAATACCATTGAACATCTTAATCCGAATGCTCCCAATACCAACAGTTTTACAAGAAATATCATTTCTCATAAAAAAATACACCTTTATCAATAGGTTGGTAAAAAGCGAACTAATTTATACGTGAACACGTGTGATAGGAAGCACCAAAATCTAACAACCATTCTTCTTGATATTGAGAGATACCACAAATAAATAAAACATCATCAACCATACCTGAACCTGTCTCAACCATAATTTTTTACTTTTTGGCAGCATCCTCGGATTCTTTCCTTCTCCAACAATCTTTCTTGAGTTGCCCTGATTCATTGTAGTACCAACATTTTCCCTTACCCTTTCTTCCCTTTGAATTAGTTGTGTATGTTCCTTTTGAATCCTCCCCATTTTTTATAGATTGACCCCAAGCCACCATTGCTTCTGATGTTGATGTTTCTGAACTGTTTTTTCTTCGAACCTCCTTGGACAACAAATCTCCCAGAACATTATCATAATTAAAGTTCTATGTTATGTTAAACCACATAGATTTCACTAATTTATCCCAAGATTCAGGCAATGAACATAATAACATGACTTCTTTGTCTTCATCATCGCATCCTACATCCGTACTAGCTAATTGACAAATCAAAGTATTGAAAGTGTTTTAATGGCCAGAAAATTTTGTACTGTGATTACATAGGACTGCGTTCTATTTTTAACTTCTCAATGCTTCAATCCATACTGTGGGATCATCCTCAGGAAACGGTTAAGCTCAAAGGATTAACCAACAACAAACTACTTTTAAATACTAATGTGCTTAGACATATTCATGTTCACATCCACTGGGTATGGTGCATTTTCTAAAGAGTATGTAACACGGGTTACCATGTATCACTTAGTTTCTTACCTTCATCCCTCTAAAGACAACTATGGTTCATCTCAATCTCAATTTTCTCTCTTATCTTCCTTTTGGTTAGGTTCTCTTTTATGGAAATCATCTTTTCTTTTTCCATACAAATATGATGGCTTGTTTTATGTGAATACTCAGCTAATGTTGATTTGTTGAACCTGTCATGGTTTAGGTCTACGTGATGTTCTTTCAATCTTACGTCAATGGATCTTCTTGTCTTCCCAATATAAACCTTACCATAGGAACACGGTATGGAATAGACCCCCTTGTGTAGTCCAGGTTTGATAGGGTCCTTTATGGAGTCCACATTCTTTCAATCAAGTTGGGTGGAGTGAAGGTTACTGTAATGTTTTTTATTCTTAGAATTTTTTCCAATTTATCTGAGGTCCTTTTACAAAAGGTAGTGTAACCTTCTTCACAATGTTGTCATTAATTTTCTTACTTCCTTCGTCACATGTGTTTTTTGCTTTCTTGATGATTTTTTCAAATTGTTTGATGTCATAGCCATTGTCTTTAAGTACATGTGACAAGTGATTAATTTTTTGCTCCACGTGTTCCTTACCAAAAATCCTTAGTGCCCTTCATTCATTCATAAAGTGTATAAGTGCCTCTTCAAGAAGATTTTGTTTGTAAGGATTTCATTCTGTAGAGACTTTCCAATCTACTCCATGATCCTATTATTGTCTCCTCTCCAACAATGTTAAACAAAACTTCATCTTCCAAACACAGATGAATGGTACTACTAAGAACTCTTGAATCCAAATCCTCCCATTCCTCATCTACCATACCTACAAGTTTATTCGTCTTGCCTACTCAAGGTTGAAAGTGAACCAAACTGAAGACCATGGGATGAAGACCAAGGGATGGAAGGTCAAAATGGGTCTTACCGAAGCACTAAACATTGCTAAAAGGTCATACATCTAAACTCCTAGAATAATAACATTTAGTATTCTTATTGTTAAAAAAAAGAGATTACAAGACTAACCACGTAATAAGCTTACAACCCATGACACTTCATATGCCTCTATGAACTACAAACTATACCTCTATGAACTACAACTATAGATTGATATCACAGTCTCCAAAATTTCATAAAAATGATTGTATTAATTTTTTCAATAGAAAAAATTAATATTATTGTTATTCAAAAAAAATCAAATAGTGCATCGATAAGTTTGTGTCTTTTTTAATAAGACCATTACATCCGATATAAGAAGCATATGTTACTTTCATCCCTACCAAAACTGGAAACACTCAGGGTGCAAAGATCACCCAAAAGAAACAAAAAAGCTATCCCATAGTCCATAATCATAATGATAAAAATGTTAAGAAATGATTTAATAAAAGAACCACATTGAGCCCCATCACATATATGGGCATCTTGGATTTCTTTCCAAAACAAGTAACCAGTTTCTCCCTCCAACGCCATCTTTGAAAGCTTGTCGGCAAAGGAGTTGTCAAATGACTGTATTAATGTTTTTTTTCAAATGAAAATGACTATTAATTACAAGAAACTATTGTATCCTATTTTATTTTTTAGGTTCAACAATATTTTATATAATAGCAAGACAATATTATTTAACTGCTACATTTATTACAAAACTGCCGCATCCCATTCTTGGATGAATTGGTTGTCACCAACTCATGAGGTTATGTGGCAAGATCATGTGGAATTTTTTTAGAAAGCTTGGTATATTCTTATAATTTATATACTCATATTTATTATTTTTTAAATATTAAAACGATACGGTATTTTAATAACTATCATTTAAATTAAGATGTATTAAATATACTTATGTATACATTAATGTTTTGGTAGTGTTATATTGTCAAGTATTAAAATTTAAAGTGATTATAAAAATATTAGTATTTGTTTTA
Source organism: Larix kaempferi (assembly GCA_027924585.1). Classification (NCBI taxonomy): domain Eukaryota; kingdom Viridiplantae; phylum Streptophyta; class Pinopsida; order Pinales; family Pinaceae; genus Larix; species Larix kaempferi. The sequence continues at coordinate 7,320,905 of BSBM01001023.1, forward strand.
GGAAGCATCTATATACACACTAACAAATTTTGTATGGTTCATATGGATCCACTTAATTTAAAAGTCAAAAGTAATCTTCTTATTTATTTATATTAATAGCAAGAGACATTGTGAAAATAATCTTTACAAACTAACAAAGAGACATTGTGAAAATAATCTTTACAAACTAACAAATTTTGTATGGTTCGTATGGATCATCCAGTTACCGTAAAAGTCAAAAGTAATATTCTTATTTATATTAATAACAAGAGAGATTGTGAAAATAATCTTTTTCATTGTGTGAAAAAATAAATTATAAATTATAATAAAAATAAATTCCACATAATTAAAGGAACAGTTTTTTTAAATGATAACACTATTAAGGTGTAGTTTTTTAATTTCATATTAAGTTAAATATTTTAATAAGTTAATTAATTATATATTCATAAGTTTATATTTAATTTAAGATATTTAATTTTTTTAATAATAATGTGTTTTTTTTAATTATTATTAGTCCTTGTTAAGAAGGAATATAACAATTTTGTTGATCATACTTAAATTTTGACTTTATATTAATCCTAAAACAAATTCATAATATTTTTCAATTTTTGTAATATTTATGTATTAAATTTAATATATTGAAAATATAAATTATTTGGTTAAATATTTAAAATTTGTTATTTCTATTTTATAATCGGTTAAAGGCCTTGAAGTGACAAATTACCCCTAGTTGGATGTGAAATTATTTAAACCAAATAATAATTTAAATTTTAAAAATTCAAAAAAAAACTAGCTTGACATGTGGTCTTTGTACTAACGGTTTCATTTATGCTAATGAATACTATCATTTTTATGCACTTGTGAATTTGTTTAAAAAAATAATAATTTAAGATTTAAAAATTCAAATTTTTTTTGCATGTGGTCTTTGTACTTAAGGTCTCATTAATGCTAATGAAGACAATATTTTGTTGTACATTAATGAAAAGTACACAATTCTATTAATGATACAATTTTGTGCAATCTACCATATTCACATTAAAATTAATTTCTAATTCTAAAAACTCAATCAATAACACACACACACATATTTAAAACATTTTTTTATGAACTAACAGTAACCATTTTTTCATTTTAACTTAACACTAATATACAAAAATACATAGACAATGTATAAACATATGTTTGTTTTTTTATTAGCATATAGATTTTTAATTAAAAATACAAGAGTAGAAGTTTCTTTAATTTAGATTTTTTTTCTTTTGACTTAGCACTAATATATATAAACTTTTGTGGTTAATATATATATATATATATATATATATATATATATATATATATATATATTCTTTTTATTTTTATTGACATATGTATTTTTAATTAATACAATATATTTGACTTATTTTTTATCAACATATAAAATATAATTGCAATATATGTGTGTGTGTGTGTGTGTTTAATGTAACAATTCATATTACAATGTTCAAGAATGAGAGGGATGGGGAACCTAGGGTTAGGTTTTCTTGAAAACTTAGCTCGGGATGCTGAAAATTGTGATTCTGCAAACTAGGAGTTCATCATTCGTCAAGAATGACTTAGTACCAACCAAGTAAAAAAGTGGAAACTTAGTTTTTTTTTTTTGCAATATAATTTTATTTAGCGTTCTTTGAACTAGGGTTTTCATAAAATCTTTTAGTTGTTGGTTAACTATCTTTTGACTAGGTTTTTCATTTTTCTTGTTTTGGTTAGTATTTTAATGTGACGGGTTGTCATAGTTAGCGTTGGTGGGCCTTTTGTCCGTAGGCACGATGCGGATATCATCTTACACATGCTCTTCCAACTTTGAGAAAGGGGAGTTGGTGACACATCTAGCTCAGAACTTGTCCTCACCTTCTTTTTCACATGTGTGTGTGCGAGCAAATCCACATTCCAATGTAATTTTTACATCTTTGCTGAAAAGGGAGGGTTTTAAACCAAACTTGATGTCATCTCCTAATACGCATGAAACCCTAGCCTCTGAGAAGACTCGTGATTTTAACCGGATCTATGCAAAGAACAAGGGTGTGATCAAGGCTCAGCATAAGATCAATGGAGAAATTGCTAGAAGGCGTCAGAAGGCAAAGACAAAGAAATCCAAGAAGGGGAGAGCATGATGTGTCTTAGGTAAAGACGTGACCATGGACATGGTACGGACCTTATCTTCACGAGCATTACTTGGAAAGTTTGAATATGTCAGTTTGAATAGGGTTGAGATTATAGATTGGATCAGGAAAATTTGGAAACGACTGATAGATTATGTCCCGAGAGTAATCATGCTTGTCAATGGGTGGGTATATTTTCATTTCCTCACTGAGGAATCTTTACAAATGATTATGTCTAGATTTTGGGTTATTGGTAGGGGGTCCTTGGTATTGTGTAGATGGAACACGACCTTCGATCCATGTAAGGAGAAGGTGAGAAAGCGACATTTATGGGTGATTTTTTCTGGTTTCCCACTTTATTGCTAGAATTTTAAGGATTTTATGAACCTTGTGAATTCCATTGGTAGATTCATATTAATTGAGGAATCAACCTTGTTAGATACAGATTGTCAAAACCTTAGGGTTTTTGTTGAAATTTATTCCATTGAATGGTTACCAGAGGAAGTTGAAGTCAGATGGGAGGCAGTTGTCTTTATCCAAAGACTTGACTACTGGCGAATTCCATTTAGATGCTTCCACTGCCATAAAACTAGACATATGCGATAGGATTGCACCACTAATATAAATGATAAGGAATAAGATTTGGATGATGTTTCTCCCACAAAGGATGAGTCTGAAGAGTTGGAGATGAAGCTGAATTTTCCTATCCCATTGGACGAAATCTTGGCCAAAGAATTTATGGGTAAGTTCCTCATTTTCCTACCCCTGCTCCTTAAATCGCTTTCAACAGATGAAATTTTGGAAGCCATGAAAATCCATGTTTCCAGTTCTCTAGAATTACCTATTTCAAATGTTCAGTCAGTTAAGAGATGCCTCTTTTCCCCTTCTGAAAAAACTCTTGAACCTGCTAAGGAGTGCCCTAATTTAATTGATGAGTATGATTACCATAATTCACATGAGTTTCCCAAGGATAATTGTTGTCATCAGGTAGGGTTTGGAGATGAATTGAACATTTCACTCTCTTCATCTCCTATTATTGAGGATTCTATTGGGATTTTGGAAAATTCGATTTGGAGGTATGATGTTCCAGGTCTATTAGATTCATCATTTACTTAAGTCCCTAAGAGTGTCACTGAATATTCATCTTCAATCGGCGATATGTTTTCATCAAACCCTATTATCCAATACAAAAGCCCACTAACTATATGTGGTTTAAACCCTAGGGATTCTCAGAATGTTATTGCTATCGGGTATATTCGATTGTCAAATATTACTACTAGGAATAAATTAGGTAGAACAAAGAATATTGATAAGAATAAACCAGAGGAAGCTGACAAGTGGGTTAACCCCAAAGTATAAAATATTACCTCTATCGTCTCTACACTTGATTTTGCTACTCCAACTGGGCCTCTTAGAGAAATTGCGGGCCATGAAAATGGTCCTAAATGATAATATTGTCTTTTAATATCCGCGGGATTGGAAGTATACCCAAAATAACTACCTTTAGGAGATTACTCTATTATATTGGACTTGATTTAGTCATGCTACAAGAAACTATCACCACTTGGGTAAATGCCTGTGATTTTCTACTTAAGCTGAGACCGGGTTGGAATTTGGTGTGGGCTGGATGTTACTGGTCACTCGAGAGGATTGCTAGTAGCATGGAATCCCTTGGTTACTAAATTTTCTCCCTTTGAAACATGTGTGGGTATAAAATTAGAGGGTAAATATAGAGGGGTATAACGTCATCTAAGTTTCTTGAATATTTACGGGCCATATTGTAATTGGAAGCTTTTTCGGGATAGGATATATCAAAATGGCTTACTTTTGGATCCAAATCTTATAGTTGGTGGGGACCTTAACCTGACTATGTCTGCAACAGAAGTGTGGTGTTCCAATAATGTATCCAACCCACTGGAAACATATTTCAAGGAAATATTTGATGCAAATGGGCTTATTGATATTATTCCTTCTACACTCACTCTGACGTGGAACAATGGTCGTGTGGGAAGGACAGGTTTAGCAAAATGCCTGGACATATTCCTTATGAATAACAATTTGGGGTCTAAAATTGGTAGATATAGGACTTGAAGCATACCTACTGGTGTATTTGATCATAGGGCCATTGCATTACAGTTGGAATTTGATGTTAGTTTTAATTTCTATCCTTTCAAATTTAATAGTATATGGCTGCAAGACAAGTCTTTATGTGATTTGGTTGAGGACCGATGGTCTATAATGACTTTAGAGGGACATCACTCTCCCATGCACTCTATTATGAAAAATCTAAATTCTCTTCGAGTTGAGGTTATAAAGTGGGATAAACAAAAACGAGCATTTATGACTAAAGATCTGAGGAATATTGAAGAACAAATCCACATCCTTGACATCTCTTTTGGGGATGATTTTTTTTTGTCTGCAAAAAAGAAAAGATAATGAATTTAGAACAGCAGAAAGCTACTATCTTAGATCAGATGGAAAACACGTGGCATCTTAAGAGTAAGGCGACATGGATTGCACTTGGCGATCAGAATACAATTTTTTTTCAAAAGTATGCTACTCAGAGAAGGAATACAAATTCTTTTTGGGAAATTAAAAATTTTGAAGGTGATTTTCTGACTGACAAGAACTCTATTATGGGAGTTGTTGTTTCACATTTTAAGGGTATATAAAAGCAGGAAAATGTTATTAATTTGGTGGATCAATTGAAGATCATTAAATTGTACCCAAAATTATTTAATGATGAAGATGGTGCAAAGGTTGGATGTGAGGTTACTTGGGAGGAAATTAAAGAGGTCTTAAAAAAAATCAAGGAGAAAAGTCTCGGTCCAGATAACTAGACCATGGAATTTGTCCTTCACTTATTTGATCTTATCAGTCAGGATCTATTAAGTGCAGTTGAAGAATCCAGGAAGAAGGATTTCATTTATGGAAATTCAAATTCCATCTATATCACTATGATCCCAAAAAAGGATAAGCCGAAGGATTTCAATGATTTTCGTCTGATTTCACTATGTAACCTGTTGTACAAAATTATCTCTAAAATATTATCCAACATAATCAAGCCCGTTTTAGCAAAATATATTTTCACTGAGCAGTTTGGTTTTCTTTATAATCGTCAAATACTTGAATTTGTTGGGGTAGCACAAGAGTGTATGCATTCTATCAAGGTTAAGGATCTTCAAGCCTTTATAATGAAGATTGATCTAATAAAGGCTTATGATCGTATCAACTGCACGTATCTGAGACTTGTCTTAGTTCAGATTGCTATACCATTTGAGTTCATGAATTGGAATATGGATTGCATCACATCTTCAACATTTTCCATTCTAATTAATGGATCCCTACAAATTTGTTTTCAAGTAGCATGGGTATTCATCAAGGATGCCCATTGTCACCCTTATTTCTCATTCTAGTCATTAAAGGTCTTAGTAGACTTATCGAAGAAGCAAAAACCACTAGGAAAATCAAAGGTATCAGAATATCTAGATCACTATCCATTACTCATTTTATTTTTGTTGATGATGTACTGATATTCGGCAATGGAACTGTTAGTGAATGGAAGTCTTACAAAGTTATTCTTGAGATATTTTGCAACGCGACTAGTATGGCAATCTGTCCTCAAAAATCTGGTTTCCTTTACAATTGTGCTAACAATGAATAATGTGATCAAATTAAATCTTCATTTCCCTTCAAAATGGAAAATCTTGACATTGGTTTTAAGTACCTAGGTTACTATCTCAAGCCAAACAACTACAGGACTGTTGATTGGGGTTGGTTGCTTCAAAAAATTGATAGGAGAATTAATAATTGGGCATATCATTGGTTGTCGATCGGTGGCAGATTGGTTTTGGCTCAATCTATGTTGCAGAGTATACATATGTATTGGCTTGGTCTAATGAAGGTTCCAGTTGCTATCATCACTTCAATCAGAAAGAAAAAAATTCATTTCATCTGGGCGGGAAATCCAAGCTTATTCAAATTTCATCTTACAAATTGGGAAAGTCTTTCTTGACCTAAGAAATTGGGCGGATGGGTCCTCTTAAACCTGGATTGGCTCAGCTAGGCATTGCAGGTTAAGAGTCAGTGGAAAGCTATAATGGGAAATGGACTATGGAGCAATGTTATAAGGAAGAAGTACTTAAATACATACAATGCTATTCATTGGATAAGTCAACCTGTTTTATATTACCAAAAGGCTTCTATCATCTAGAGAGGATTAATGAGCACTTTTCCATATATTGGAAATTTTTTAAGTTAGCGCATTGGCAATGGAACTCAAGTTCATATTGGGATCGATCCATTTGTTGGTGCAGGTGAGAATTAAAAACTTTATTCTATGGTTCTGTCTCAACTCCATTCAAACAACATATTTTCTCTTTCTCAAGATTTATAGGGTGGTGATGATGTATCGTATCCGCATTGGATAAATGTTGATGAATTGGATTTACTTGGCGAAGCTGCTTGGGAATTGAATGCTTATATAAAAAAATATAAGGTGCTCTGGTATTTCCCTATCTGATAGGTCGAACCAATTGGTATGGGATTGGTATGATTCCAATGGTACATTATATGTCAAAAAGGCATACGTTGCTATTATACACAATCACAATCCTCCTGCCTCTAAATGGTCGTATCGTATGATTTGGAAATGGAAAATTCCAACGAAGTTGAAGTGTTTTACGTGGCGTTTTTTAGAAGATAAAATCCTAACATGGAAAAATCTGCTTAAAAGGGGCTTCTACGGGCCTAATATATGCATGTTGTGTAAAGAGGATTCCAAGGACGTTTCACATATTTTCCATCACTGTCGGTTTTTTAAAAGGGTTTGGAATGAACTTCAAAGTTTAATGTAGCTGATGGATGATTGGTATGGTCTCACAATCAACGATTGTATGCTCAGTTGGTTTGTGAGAAAGGTCAAATTTAAATTCCTCCCTATTTTCACTATCTAGGTGATTTGGAAAAGCGTAAGCATGCTCATTTTTTATAATAAAATTCCCTCTGTGTTTGGAATCTGTAGACAGGTAATGAATGTAATTCAGGAGTTCCCTACATTTGAAAAGAAAAACCGGAACATAAATATCATAAATCCTATCTTAAATGATGAATCCTCTTATGGTTTTTTTGATGGTGCAAGTAGAAAAGGTATATGTGGTGCAGGTATGGTACTTTTCATCAAAAGAGATCACAATATTCTCCTTAAGATGGGTCTGGGAAATGGAAGCGACACAAAGGTAGAACTTGTTTTCCTTTGGGAGCTATTATGGGTTGCACATAAGAGAGGGATTTTTAATATCAAAATTTTTGGTGACTCTAAAATTATTATAGATTGGGAAGCTGGAAAGTTTGACATTCACACCATCCTTTTGTAGCACTGGATACATAAAACATATAACCTGATCAAGGATTTTGGGGACATCTCCTTCACTCACATATACCATGAAGTCAATAGGGAAGCTGACAGATTATTGAAGAAAGCACTTGGATTGATGGATGGCTCTATCGTCTTTGAGGAACATATTGAAGATTCCATTGTTGACAATGGCACTATTCATATCTTTTAACTTTGTTTTTTTTTAATACTAAGGGACAGTATTATATAGTCATTTTGTTCAATGTATCTTGACTATAAGTAGAATCTATTTGGGTATTGTATGTGATATCAGAAGTAGCGGGAACATGTTGAAACTAATCGATTATTGTATGTGATATCAGTATCTCTATGGGTCAATTGTAGTACTGAGATGTATTGTAAACTCTGTTTGAATATCTTTTGTAACTTTGATTTAGAAAAAGAATAACAAATTACGTCTTTTTTCTACTTATATATATATATATATATATATATATATATATATATATATATATATATATATACGGCTTTTTTCTACTTCTATATATATATATATAAAGCCGTATATATATATATATATATATATATATATATATATATATATATATATAATTTTAACACCACTTTAAATGTAAGGAATGTGGCTAACTCTTTTAAAAATAAAGATATGAATTAGCTTTTATTAATAGTATTTTTAATGGTCCATGGGGGTAGAGCAATTGGTAATAAGCCATTGAGATGAGAAGTTGTAAATGGAAGGTCACAAGTTCAAATCCTTGTGGGTACTTGCTTACAAAAAAAAATAGTATTTTTAATAACAAATAAGTAACAAAAATAATATGCTATATACTAAAAAAATTATAAATACTTGCTTACAAAAAAAAATAGTATTTTTTTTCAATAGAAAAAAGCATACTATTGATATTCAGTGTGAATCAAATAATACATAACTGTTCAAGTCTTTGAAAGACTTATCAACAAAATAATGTATTACAATTCTTCCTTCTCATAACAAGATTTTACAAAAAAGCGCTTCCTGCCAACCTGTAATTACCAAAAAGATATAACAAAAAAAAACAGTCACAAAGTATATCATCATTCAAAAATCCTCACAGATCCCATATCACAAATATGTTGACCCTGTAATTATTCCCACACAATAACACCCTCCTCGCCTTGCATAGCTTGTTTCGACAGCTTTTTCGCCAAAGAGTTATGTTGTCGATAGATGTGCTCGAAGGATATATTATTGCATAACTGGAGTTCTGCCTTGATTCTGTTGCACCAGTGAAGTAGAGATGTGACTTTTAATATGTACTCACCGCAAGCCCATTTTATGGTAACCCGAGAATCCCAAAAAAATTTGAGGTCCCCAAAACCAAAAATGTTTGCCAGTTTTAGAACACGCCAAAGAGCTAGTAGCTCTACTTTCATGTTAGAACCTGATCCACAATTAAGTCTCAAGGAGAAATAGTGATCCTGATTTAAAAATATTGCTCCACCTGCCGCACATAAGCCATTTGTAGTCGCACCATCGAAGAAAGAAACAGGACCATTGAACTGTGGATTGAAAGTGCTCACTTTTTGAATATTTGAACTTGCTATTTTTGTACAGTAGTATTTGTTCAAGTTCAGAATCTGAATACATGTGTTCTGTAAGATCGGAACCTTGTTTTCAAAAACAACTTTATTTCTAGTATACCAAATAGACCAGGATATCAACATTGGAATAGTGGTGTGTGATCTGCATCTTCTGAACCAATGTAGTGCACATATATCAAAATTTTCTAAACCCCATTGTTGTTCAAGCTTCAAAAAAGACAAGATCATGTTCCAGATATTTCTAGCAGGGATAATTTTAAGGACCCATACTTATTTAAAAGTGTATAAACCTTGGCGAATCTTACCAATTCTTAAATATCAACTATAAAATATTTGGTGATATTTTTCTAAAATTATTTCAATTGCTAAGGATTTAATATAGTTTATATAATAATTTGGCGATTTTTAAAGTGAAAAAAGTTTACCCCATCAAAATTGGGCGAAATGGGACTTCAAAAAATGCAAATTGGCAATTTTTTTTTGAAAAATAGCCCATGGGCTAAATTTCGCCCCTAAAATTATCCTTGATTCCTAGTGAACTCACACTCCACAAGAAGATGATAAGTAGACTCAGAATTGTTTTTGCATAAAGAACAAATACTTGGCCCATACCACCCTTTATTCATAAGATTATCCCAGGTTTTAAGACCCCTTGCAACACATACCACATAAAACATTTGAATTTCAACGGGATCTGCCATTGCCAAAGCCTTTTATACCACCAATTCTGCGTAAAATAACATCTATTTTTTATAATAGCATTGTATGTTGATTTAGTCGTCACCATTCCAATAGTTAGGTTACCATTCCAAATAAGTGAATCTCTCTCTTGAGTAAGTCTGCAACCAGCCGAATTCAAGTTCCTTATGTAACGGTCCCATTCAAAAGCAGCACGCCCGGTGAATCCCAGATCCTTTGCACTGAACCAGTAAGAATTTTGTGCAGGCTTAGTCTTCTTAATTTTATTGAGAGTGTAGAGACCAAATTCCTTCAGAAAGCTGAGAATTTCCTCAGAGAGTTTATAATTTTATTCTAAACCCAGAATCAGGTCAATACCAACCAAAATCTCTTTACCATTTCCTACCTGCCAATAGAGATATTTTTCCATCCAATTATAGACTTTGAGAAAACCATCCCAAACAGGAGAAGCACCCCTAGCTTTTTTCTTTGGATTCCTAATCCACTTAGTAATATCCCCTTTTATATACTTCACAGACAACACTTTGGACCAGAGAGTAGAAACAAAAAGTCCTCTCCAAAAACTTTTAAGTCTAAGAGCAACACTGAAGGTGGATAGATTTTGTATGCCCCAACCTCCACAGCTTTCAGGCAATGCTAATCTGTCCAAGCTAGCCATAACTAGATTACTACGTTCCATTCCTCCAGTCCAAAGAAAATTAAAGAAAAGCTTTCTTAGCGAATTGATGATAAAAATAACAAATAAGTAACAAAAATAGTATCATATATACTAAAAAACAATATAAATCATATCTTAATTATAAACATAATCTTAAGGCTAATATTTTATATTTTATATTTTATTTTCGAATATAAAATGGTTTTTATTTACAAATTTTAATTATGAGAAAATATTTAAAAAAATTAAATTAGAGAATAAATATAAATTGGTATATATAAGTATCCGTGAGATGTAGAACAGTTGGTGGCGGGGCATGATTAAGACGCCCCCTAAGCGGAAAGGTCGTCGGTTCTAATCCCGCGGATACCAAAAAGTCCAACCATGTTAAGGGTTGGTGCGGTCCAGGCCGGGTGCGATCTCCTGGTGATTTTGACGGCTTAGATGCCCTTGGTTCGTGGTAACTTAGCCAAAGGCAAACCTGCAAGTCAAAGAGGTTCCACCACTTTGCCAACAAACAAAAAAATGGTATATATATAAGTGAATTTCAAATTTTGCATAAGATTTATATTAAAATTTTATATTTTATAGAAAATTTGGCGATATGATTAGTATTTTCTTCTTCAAATGTTTTATTATATTTAATAATTTAGTAATTAAATTTTTTTAATATTTTTTTAAATAAAATTTCTACTTTATTATAGAAAATTGTATTTTTAAATATTAAAAACATATTAAAAATTAAAAACACATTCAAATTTTAAAAACACATTAAAAATAAACAAGGTAAAATTGACATTTACAAAGTATAATTTTATGTAATAAGGAGAATTGCATTGTTATTCTACCTATCATTTTTAATTTAAAAAAATTATTCAATTTATTATTTTCTTTTTTTTTTCTTTTAAAATTTTTTTTAAGTATTTTTAGGATTTGAACTTGATTTTCTATTTACAACTTCTCATCTCAATTACTCATTACTGCTTGCTCTACCCTCAATTGATCTTTCAATCTCTTGCTGCCACCTAATTAGAATAAAGATCAAAACTCTTAAATCAAAACAATTCCTTATCCAAAAATATCACTTTCATAAAGTCTTTTTACAACTATTTCTGGTGAAAAAAAAATAGTTTTTTAAATTTTGATGTGATCCTCTTTTCTTTAAGAAGATGAACTAAAACATGGAACAGGTAACATATGCAAGTTGACATACATGGCAATAGAATGTTGTGTTGTCATAATCCAAAACCTAAGTGTATTGAATTTTTGTTTTTATCAAAAACATTTGTTGATATTTATATATGTATAATTAAGTCATAACTCTTCCAAAATCTGATGTAGGTTTTCAATATACTCTCAATATCTTCAAAATCAATAAATTTCATAAATATAATAACAAATTAAAAAATATTTTAAACTAACAAACATTTTAATAACTTATATAAAAATTAAAATCTAAATTTAAATTTAAAAACCAATAAATTAAAAAATTACATGTTTCCAAAAAAAAAGCCGTCTTAAGTATGTGCTAATAGTCCTATAATTATAATAGTCAATATGAAACAGATTTATAAAACACCTTCAAAATTATATTACAAATGTATATCATTAATATTTATTTATTTTCCGTTATTAATTAGATAACCAAATATTATACAAATGTTTGGTTTAGTATAGCACCTCCTCATTACATTATCTGAAAATTTTCGTAACAAGACATTTTAAAAAAATAACGAACTCTATTACCAATATTAAAAATCAAAGTCTGCAATATTTTTTTTAAACATAAAGTATAAGGAACATAATGTTATCATAGACTTTGTATTTGATTAACATTTATCTTATATATAGTTTATCAATTTTGCATTGTTATTTAAATTAATATGATAAGAAAAGCTTAATATAACACTTTAAAAAACAATAAAACCAGGAAAATCATAAATGAAACATGGATAAAGTACTGAAAGTAAGATTTATGAGTATGAGGAAGAATGGATACCATATAGTATTGTTGTCAAAATGGTATGAAATAACTTATTAGAACTCTCGAGGCAGTTCATATTGCATTTGATTTTTGTTGGATAAGAATTAGTTTCAGTGTTGACTAAATTATTTTTGCCACTTTCAAAATCTTTACATTATGATTTCATATTTTTTTTAATTATTGCAAATTCATTTATCTAGCATCTTACTGGCTAATAGGATTGGGTCTTATTGCTTAGCGGGAGTGGGCTTCTTGGAAATGAAAAAGATATTCAATGCATTCAATCACAGTGTTAACTTGGCAATGGATTCACAATCCAATTTATATTTCTCGGTGGGCTTCTTGGGAATGAAAAAGATATTTAATGCATTCAATCACAGTGTTAGCTTGGCAATGGATTCACAATCCAATATATATTTCTCCCATGCAGCTGGCAATGGCTTGGAAATCCAGTATTTATTTCTCCCATGTGGTTGTAACATTCTCCTATATATTAAAGTGAATTATATAGAATATAGACTATTTCTTCAAACTAATAATTTAATTGAGGGATTGCTCACCTCCTTAACTTCTACCTCCAACTGATGTAGTGATTTCGCTGCCACCTCCAGCTAATCGAGTGATTTCGTTGCTCACTGCCTTCACCGCTCACTGCTTTCACCATAGTTTGCATCCCATATGATATGCTTCAAAGTTCCAACTGTACATTTATGCTTACTTGCAAAGTTCCATTGTTGGTTTTTATTTAAACAATTTATATACAACACTTTGAGGTCCTTTGATGTTCTTGTTAGCTTCCACCATTGCACCTCTACTTTGTAAGACTCAATAGTAACACCTAGATCCTGAAAAATATCACTAATCACCCTACCCAACCATATTGCACAATCTTGCTCCGGTGATTACACAATGACCATTTTTCCCTTTACAGCATCTACTCTTGGAATGAATTCATCTCTAGGCTTGTTGCATGCGGATCAAACATAGCAATCCTCAAATGCAGGAAAAATTTCCCTCAAGGAGGCATCTATAATTTCATGTGAGGATTTTGTAGGTGCACTATTATGTATAGCTTGCATTATTGATGGCCAAAAATTAGTTGTTGACAAATCAACACTCTTGAAGGGATTCTCCAAAGCTTTATATATAGCCTCCCACTAACTTAACTTGGGACACCAAAATTGTTCACCACCCTTCTCAATCCCACCCATCCAAAATTAAAGATATGTTTATATTTCTTTTTTTTCATTTCATCCATGTTTAAAGGTATTTTTATTTATAGATTTAATAACCTAGGTTGCCCCACTGGTAAGTCTGCACTACCATCTAGAAATTAACGCCATAGATGAATAGGAGTTGACCACTTTTCACCCCGAAGTGATGCCCTACATTGCATGACCAGAATGCTATCTATGAGATGAAATCTAAAAACTAACAAATTTTTTTGATATCAATTATCTTGCCATTGTTGTCCAAAAGGTGGGGTTTCACAAAATTCTTAAAATCAAAAAAATCATCAATTAGATAAGGGACATAGAAATTGCGATCTTCACATGTCCTATCAGTATCCATAATCTTTGAGGGTGAAAATATATCCTTATGCATTAGCTTTGTTGATAATCTCCATAAGTTCCATCTATGTCTTCATGGGTGTGTCCAATTGGGAGGAATACAACTTCAACGATCTCGAACACATTCTTTTTATTATTAAAAGAGATAAAAATGCAAAGACAAAGCAATTTTTGTTATCGCCTAAAAAATTATCCATTTGCAACAATAATATGGGTGGTAGTTTTTTTTTGGCATGCATAGATTTGTATCATCAACACATTATTATACCATGTTGCATAAAATCTTGTTTGTAGATCACACACTTTTCATATGACTATGATTGCAATAGAGCATCATGCAATTAGTGCTTAGATGTTCCACTTTTGTAACATATAGATCCACCATTGGTTCTTCAATACTCAAGCATTTAGCCAAGGATGTCATAGTGAAATTTGATCCCGTCTCTAAAAATGAGAGATTAAAATGGCCAAATCCCCCAATCGTGGGCCTATGTGTCAACATAACAGTGAATGATATGGGAAGGTTGATAACATTACTAAAATCTTTTGCCTTCTTAGCCATCCTTGGAATGGAAGTCTTTGACTTATCCATTTTGTCATGAACAATACTCAGCTAAGAGTTTGGATTTGTATGTGAAGCTAATCTATGAGAATAATACACTTGATGAAAAATTACAATATATATATTATGGGATGCTTAAAGTCCTCACAACCGTTCCACCTCAGTTGGATCAGTGGTCCCCTTTAGCTTATCTTGTATGCACTAAGAGAAAAAAAAAGTGTATGATTTTCCATTTGTGCAATTCTGCAATAAACAGTGTCACCAATTGATTTCAGTAGTGTGCCTTCCATCGCATGGTTCATGTTTTTGCACAAAATGTCGGCTGGATATAGAATTTTGTTATGAACATTGCCTCCATTGTACGTTGGACAAAGAAGACACATATATCAACAATGCACTTTGTGGAAACAACTACTTGAGCAGAATTTTCTAGAGCTCACTCAAATTAGCTATGAACAATACCAAATAGACATCTCCTTGACTCTTTTCCTTCTTTGTATGTTTGAGAGAAAGGGGTCGTTCACCATTACAATGGACAACATTATCACAAATATTCAATTAGAAAATTGATATGCATTCTCTATTTAAATTTCTCTTGCCAATGCTTACAAATAATGTTGTTCTTTCAGTTTATCCTTGTTAATAGATGCAATTATTACTTCCCCTACCACTCATAGTCACTGTTTTTCCATCTTCATAATATGCCTAGTATTTTCCAATTACATTCAAACCTTATTACAAATATGTGCATTTCTTGTCTATAAATATGTACACTTACTTTTATTGCACACATCTATCACACAATTTTATTATATATATATATATATATGGATTAACATAGTATGTACTATAATTATAGACCATACCAATGTTTCAAATAGACTATGTTGAAAGCTGCCCTTCTTGTCTACAGTATACATTGAGTTATTTAAATGTAGTTGATTAGGATCCGTTATGTCATAGTGATCTATATTGTCTTTTTGGCTATGATGATATTCGCACAATTTGTTTATTAATTGAGTTTTATTGGATTCTTATCACACCTGCACAATGAATGTGTTCTTGGAGCAACTTCTTGAACGGGGTTTTAATGGCTGGCGTTTACGGTGACGGAGGTAGGGTTTACGTGCTTTTGGAGGAACCCTAGGACCTGGGCTGCACATCGGGCGGTGTGGTTGTCAGAACAGCATGCAAACGCCCACCTGGAACGGTTAGTGGCGCGTTTTACTCCTTCCCTGTTCCCGGTCTGAATGCAAACGCCCCGTCTGCGGATACCCTTGGTTTCGTTTACCAGGGTTGCTGTGGTTACCTCCCGATGGCTACCTACGTAGACAGTTTGGATTATACCTATGACCCTTCGGATGATGCGGATATTTGGACTCATCAGTAGGGTGCCGGGTGGAGGGTGGGGGTTTCTCCTGGGGCAGACGTGGTGGCGGTTTCTTCTACTGTGGATACCAGTGCAGCGCTTGGTTTCTCACCTTCTTGTTTTTTGGCGTTGTCTCATGTTTCGGGCTCGATTACAACGCCTCTACACTGTATACCACCTTCACCATTGAAGGAGGCGGGGCCTCTGTGGACATCTGATCAGGTTATTATGGCTTTGGAGGGCTCGGCGGATCATAACAAGGGTCCTATCCATGGTACCGACGGTTCCCTGGGCACTGGTTGCGGGGTTTCTACATTGGCTCCTGTTACTGCTGCTTGTGGGGCTGAGGATGGGGTAGGCTTGAGGACGGGACTGGAGCTGCATGAACACAGGGGTTTTTCCAGTCCCTGCGTGGCCTCTGGTACTAGCTCGGACGAGTGGGGAGGTCATTCTTCGGGGGAGAATGCTCAGCAAGGGAAACAAGGGAAGAAACGTTGGCTGAAACTCAGCCGGACGAAATACAATTATGCCTTGGGGGAGGATGTAGAGTGGGATCAATTGATCACGATGTCCAGTATTACGTTGGTGGGTAAAGCTTTGGGCAGATCTTTCTCCCTCGGCACCATTGAAGCCTGGGTAGGGGAACATTGGGCTGGGGTTTTGGGCTATACCCCGGAAGTTGTGGAGCTTACACACAACTGGTTTGCCTTCATTTCCAGGAGGAGGCACATACCAGATGGGTACTAAATTCAAACTGGAGCTGGGATCACTGTCCGGTTATGATAAAACCGTGGCACCCGATGTTTGACGTTGGCTGGGAACGACTGGATTATGTTCCTTTGTGGGTTCGGCTCCCTGGTTTGCCCCTTCATTACTGGTCGGAGCGTCATTTCAGGGGGATTGGCAACATGATTGGTACATATCTTGATGGTGACTATAGTTTTCTTCAAACTCGACAGAGGAAGGTTGCCCGTATCCTGGAAAATTTGAATCTTAGAGATGGTCTCGTACCGGATGTTACCCTTACATGGGGACCCTATGTTTATGTGCAGAGATTGGACTATGAGAATGTTCCTTTCCGTTGCCGGCGTTGCCATGCTTACGGTCATACGGCTTCTGAATGTAATCTTCCTTTTCGCCGGAAATTTGTGGGCTCGCAAAAAGCCCCAATTGCTGTGGATATAAACCCTACTGCGGAAAACCCTGTGCCGGAAGATCCGACTAATGTGGTTTTGAATGAGGATGATGGGAACGGATCACATGGGGTTAGGGTGGACTCTCGGTCCCCAAACTATGCTCTACTGGTTTCTGATGCACTGGTGGAGGGGGCTGCAGACATACAGCAGGAATTGGGAGTGGAGGCGCAACCTACGGAGGAAGCGATTCCGAGGACTTCGGCTATGGTATCTACTCAACCGGCTGCTATCATGGAACCTGGGTCTTCGTCCGTGGGTATCACTCATTCCATTAAACCTATCTCCTTTCATTTTGTTTTTACGAATTTGTCTTGTGAAAATCCTGACTGGATAGAGGCTTTGAAAAATTTGAATTTATCTTCGGCTATGGAGATGGAATTTCCTTCTAGCTCTAACACTGATACCCCATCTAGCTCATCTGCTCTACCATACCCTGGGGTTTTGATGATTGACCTCCCCTCTGCGGTTGAACCTGGACCTACGGAAGACCTTTCCCCTTCCTCCCCTACTACTTCATCTAAATCTGGATATTTTCTACGTTCCCTTTTGAAAACTCCCCCGGGTGGATTGGGTTCTGGGATTAACAAGTCTGGAAAATATGGTAGGGGTCGGGGACGAAAATCCCATCTCTCGCGGGCACAAACAAAGGCTAAGATGGACCTTATGGAAGGCAAACAAGTGACTATAGATCGGGCGCTTAGAGCGGTGCGAGCCCAGAAACGGGGTCGTTGATGAAGGTGATGTCTTTTAATTGCAGGGGTCTTGCTGGTCCCCATAAAAGATCAGCTCTTCGCAGAGTGGTATCTATTGAACACCCGGATATCATTATGCTTCAGGAAACTATGGGTGTTGGTGAGACTATAAAATCTTTACTCGAATCATGGTTTGGTGGCTGGACTTTTGCCACTTTGGATGCTCGTGGCAGGTCGGGGGGGCAGGCTATTGGCTGGAATACTCGCTCTGTGCAGTGTCATAATCTATGGGGCATGGATGGGGTTTTGGGGATGAATTGCTCGTCGCTGGACCTTAGTGATACCTTCACGGTGGTTAATATATACGGCCCCTATTTAAACCGTATTCCCTTCTGGGACTCATTGTTTTCTCATCCCTTGTTACAAGAAGGTAATCTTTTACTTGGAGGGGATATGAATTTCTCTCTTGGGCCGGCAGAAGTGTGGGGCGACAGAGCGCGGACAGACCCTCTGACTGATTACTTCATTCACTAGTTGGTCATCTGAAATCTGCTTGATATTGATCCAACCCTACTTAAATCTACTTGGAGAAATAACAGGATTGGGGATTACAGAGTTGAAAAACGTCTGGACCGTTTCCTTGTGTCTGAAATTTTTGCTGATAGGAACTATCTTATGAGGCAGTGGGTTGGCTCGGGGGGTTCTTCTGACCATTTTCCTATTTTCATGGAGATGCGGGATGGTCCCTTGAAACCAGCTGGGCCCCTAAAGTTTAATAAGATTTGGTTAAGTGATGAGACCTTTAATGGACTTATTGAATCCCACTGGGTTCCTTTCAACTCTAGGGTGGGCCTTTCTGCCTCACAACAGTTCTCGGACAATATCAAAAGGATTAAAGGGCCAGTGAAGGCCTGGGCTTATGAAAAGACTAATAGGGATAATGGAGAATTACTGGCTATTGAAAGTGAGTTGCAGCTCATTTATGATTCGGGATCTGGGGGTCTGGGTACACCGGATGAGAAAGCCCTTTTGGTTTCTCTGGAGGGTAGGAGAAATAAGCTGCTATTGGAAAAAGAGGAGACTTGGCGGTTAAAGAGCAGGGCTATATGGCTATCGGCGGGGGATGAGAACACTAAGTTTTTTCATGCATATGCTAAGGGCAGGAAGGCGGCAAATACTATATGGAGTTTGGAAGACTCTTTGGGGAATACCCAGAAGTCTTTTGATGGTATGGCGGGGGTTGGGGTAAATCATTTCAAAACACTCTTCAAAGATCCTGCACAGGCTAGCATATTGGAGGTGGTCCGGATGGCCCAATTTTTTCCTCGGTTTGTGGAAGAGGAGGACAATCTCACTTTGATGGTTGATGTTACTGTCGAAGAATTGAAAGGAGTTTTACAGAGCTTCCATAAAGACAAAATTCCGGGACCGGATGGATGGACGGTGGAATTTATCCTGGCACTCTTTGACCTTATTGGAAATGATCTGTTACGGATGGTGGATGATACTCGTAGATCGGGGTGCATTCCAGCTGCTATGAACTCCACCTTTATTGCCCTTATACCAAAAACTGACAACTCCTCTTCTTTAAATGATTTCAGACCCATCTCTCTGTGCAACTGTGTATATAAGGTGGTGTCAAAAATCATTGCCGGGCGGCTAAAGGGTATTCTGTCCAAACATATCTCGGAAGAACAGTTTGGGTTTTTGGAAGGAAGACAGATCCATGAGGCCATTGGTGTAGCACAGGAGGGCATTCACAGTATGAAAGCTCGGAAAATCAAAGGGGCCATTATCAAGATTGACTTATCCAAAGCATATGATAAGGTGAGTTGGCTATATATTCATTTACTTCTCACACATCTGGGTTTTGCTGTGGATTTTATTAGGTGGATTATGAGTTGTATCACTACGGTATCCTTCGCGGTGCTCATCAATGGTGCTGCCTCTCCTTTTTTTCGGTCTGAAAGAGGCCTTCGTCAGGGATGTCCTCTATCCCCCTTACTTTTCCTGCTGGTTGCCGAGGGGCTAAGTAAAGCCTTGAAAAAAGCATGTAGGGATGGCACTCTCCATGGTATCCAGGTGGCTCCTGATTTTTTTATCTCTCATCTGCTATTTGTGGATGATATCCTCATCTTTTGTACTGGATCGGTACAGGACTTGCAAACCCTAAAGGACATTTTTCTACTCTTCTCTAAGGCTACGGGAATGGAGATCAATGAGCGGAAATCCACTCTATCGACTCACCTGCTCAGGGATAGTGAGATTGTGGCTTTACGTAGGATTTTCCCATTTACCTTCCTTCATCTGGAAGATGGTTTATGTTACCTTGGGTTCCACTTAAAACCAAATGCCTATACTAAACAGGATTGGCAATGGCTCATTGAAAAAATTCACAAGCGATTGAAGGTGTGGAGTCACAGGTGGTTGTCGCGGGCTGGAAGATTGGTCCTTGTGAAATCGGTTTTAGAGGCTATTCCGGTCTATTGGCTGGCCCTTTCATGGATACCAAAAGGAACGTTAGAAAAAGCTCGCAAATTATGCATTCGCTTCATTTGGAGCGGCAAAGGAGACTATGTTTCCCCATGGGTTCGGTGGCAGAAGATCGCCATGCCAAAAGCTTTAGGGGGATGGGGTCTTAAAAATATACATCTTTTTGCAAAGGCACTGGCTGCAAAGGGGGTGTGGAGACTGTTAAAATCTGAGAGTTTATGGACTAAAGTGGTCTTTCGGAAGTATATTGCCCCATTATCTATTTTGGATTGGGTGAGGTCGAGGGATAAATCTCATACTGGCTGTTCTGTAATATGGAAAGCGGTCATAAATTCTTTCCTGGTGGTAGGGGACCATCTTGCTTGGAATGTTGGAAATGGACAGGCCCTTTGTGTTGGGGAGGACCCTTGGTTTGGGAGCGCTGGGCGTCATCTCTTATCAGGTAATTTAATCACTTCTCTGCGGGATTTGGGTATTATCTATTTATCTCATTTGGCTGTACCGGATAGGAGACACTTGTGGAACCAGTCATGGGTGGATGTGGATTCTTTGGCACTTTCTGTGGTCGAACGGGGGGAGCTTAGGTCCTATGTCGATGCACTTATTGGTTCAAATATACTAATCCGAGCCAGGGATGATGTTTTGGTATGGGAAGGTGCCCTTACTGGTCTGTACACACCCAAGGATGGATACATTTGTCTGAGTCACTTCATGAACCCTTGTGTTTTGGTTGGGTGGTGGTCTAAAATATGGAAGATCGACTGTCCTTTGAAACATCGCCTCTTTATGTGGAATGTCCTTGAAAACACTATACCCACCTGGGATTTTCTACAGCGGAGGAATAGGATTGGACCGGGCTGGTGCATTTTATGCAAAGCCAGCTTGGAATCTTGTTACCATCTACTCCTCCAGTGTTCCTTCACGGTACAGGTGTGGGCGGAATGCTCCAGAATTTACAATTCCTTTTTTAATTGGACTGGGGATTCGGTGTTATCGGCTTGGACACAGTGGGTGCTGGACCCTATTGGGAAAACCTACATGAATCTTCCTTTAATGGTGGCGTGGGGCATCTGGATGGCCAGGAATGGTATGGTATTTAATGAAAAATATTGCACTCCTGTGGTTACGGCGGTACAGATCTGTGGATACCGTGAGGCTTTCCCACACCATATTAAGGTGGCTAAACAACGTGAGGTTCTGGCACTGGACATTGATGAGTCAATACCATGGGGCTTTTATGATGGATCCGCTATGGGATTAACTTGTGGGGGAGGGGCTGTACTGCATCTTTCTACAAACCACTCTTACCATCTTTCCTGGGGACTGGGGGAGGGTGGGAATAATTTTGCTGAATTCATGAGCCTGAAACTGCTACTCATCTTTGCAAAGGAACGGGGATGTCAACGGTTAAATGTGTTTGGTGACTCTATGAATGTCACAAACTGGACTTGTGGCACACAACATTGCAGGGATATTAGACTTGAAAACATTCTACAGGACATTGTGCAACTGAAACTTTCATTCTTACATTTTTCTTGCAGACATGTTTATCGGGAGAACAACCAGGAGGCGGACGCGTCTTCTAAGATTGGCAGGGACTTGGCAGTGGGGGTGTGGAAAATGACGGAAAACAGAGATGGAACTTTCTACGAATACTACCATCGACCTTTCATGGATGGAATTATACAACCGGGGCAAGAATTGGCACAGGATCTTCTCTGAGTGCCTATGGATGTTATTCTACTTTTTGCAGACTATGATGTTTTCTTATGGTTTATACAAAACTGTTATACTGGGAACAATTTTTGGAGGCTCGGGGAGCCATATGCTTTTTTGTTTTTGTTGCTAGTTTTTGGGATCTTTTTTGCACCTCTCGAATATGAGAGATTATGGGAATTGTCATTTTGATGGCTGTAATTACTGAGTGGTTTAAAATTTACTGTTTTTTTCTTGAGGCTCGGGGAGCCATGTGATATCTGATACTGTTTTTCTCTATGGACTATACAGTCAGGAAGACTGAATGTATGTACGGAAATTTATTAGTTATTTCTGTGAACAATTTTCTGCTCCTTAAATGGACTACTGTATGCTTCACTGCATATTCAGAATGTAATTTCTTCACTTGATGAAATGAAATTACGCTTTTTTCCGAGGAAAAAAAAAAACAATTTGTTTATTAATTATTACATGCAGATTGATGTTTATTATATCTATTTTAAATTTGTAGAGTAGAAATTATAGCTTACATCATTATTATCTATTATCTTGGTTTTTAGGTTGAATAATATATATATATATAATTTTATCAAGCACAGAAGATCTACATATACTTATTGAAACAAGTTCAAATAGCATTCATTGTCATTTCCAATAGTCCGATAAATCTAATAACTTTTACCAAATGATACCTTAAGCTTAGTTTCTTTGGTGATATAAACCACAATTCCACATGAATTATAAAATGGATACTTTCTTTTTTCTAACCGTGATAACCTCTCCAAGTCGCCCAATTATTATTGTCGACTGCGCCACCTGGATACCAAACTCACGGTCCGGGGCTAAGCTTAATGCTGGACAGAACAATCAACGGGAGCACAGTCACCATCCTAATCGTTCAAGGCCTTTAAAGATGAGGTATGTTCACTCCCCCCACCCCCCACACAAGGATTTGATCCTAGAATTCCATCGATACAACCATCCGATCTCACCGCTAGCTCCTACCCTCAATCCCTAAATAAAATGGATACATATAATCATAAATAAATACAATATCTATCACCACAGAAATTTCAAAAAGCATATAAATTTAGAATATATATAAAATTATTAATATTAAAATCTAAAATAATATCTCAAAACTAACTGATACTACATTGAATAATAGTTGAACGCTGAAATATATAATAAAAATTCATACATCCTTTATTGTGTATTAAGGAAATTAATAAAAATATAGTTGCAAAGCAATTAAGTAAATATCTACCTATGTGAAAGAGTGGAGAGAATAATGTATTAAGTAAATATCTACCCATGTCAAAGTGCAGAGAAGAATGTATTATTACTAGCATTCGCCCCGGGAGGGGCAAAATGAACGTCGAGGGACTAGTCGCTAGGGGCTAAGCGCTATAGTTCGAAAGAAATTTTTGGGAAGATTAAATTCCGGCAAAGTTCCAACGGCGGAGATGGCTCAAGAAAAGATCAATGATTGTCATGGATTCCCGCATCGCCAAAAATCTCGTGTGAAAACCATGGTGAGCAGTTGCGGATACAATACCACTGGAATACGTGGTGCAATGCTATTGTCCTGCATGGATGCGATAGTGGTATCACAAACCACTAAAGCGCCATGCGAAACTGCCAAAGAGTAAAATGTGGAAGCGTGGGCCGTGGCACGTGGCAGATGCACGGGAGATGCATGTGGAGATGGCCGTGGCACGGGAGATGCACCATAATTGATGATGATCGGACAGACGACATGCATTAAGAAAAGATCAAGGGATGAGACCCATCCGCATCAGGGGAAATGCACACTCGATAATGGAAAGGGTGGTTGCGGTAAACAAACCACCTTCACAGGTGTCACGCGATGGTTGATCCGCATGCAATCGAAAGCAGGAAGGAAAACCACTATGTAGGATTGCGGATACCGCCGTGAAGAATAAAGGGCGCAAGATATGATGGCTTAAATCATTAATACGTGCAATCAATGGCTGGAAAGAAAATACCTCTGGAAAGCTGCAAGAAAGATAAGAAAAAGTGCTTATATAAAACAGAAGGGTTTTCAAAAACGACATTTTGTCTCTGTGTCGCTGTTCTCGGGAGTTTTGAAGACCAGTGGAGATTGCCAGTTACGTCAGAAGGATAAAGGACGTGTGTGCACAGGTAGGGTCTGGTGACCTGTCTCGCATATTTTAAAGGAAAAGATTAAATTCCGGTGAAGTTCTAATCGAAACTCTGTCAATTTGAAATTCTAATTTGTTTTACATATTATATTCTATATGAGGAGAAGAAACGACCTACGCAAAAGAGGAAAACTCTTCATTCTTGCTATCAATACGTTTTTTTTTTGTGGGTGAAAGCTATGGGAAGGGCGTAGGACCATCTTCATTCTTGCTTCAATGCTTGTTTTAATCCATTCTGGGCGATTATTATCGTGGTTCTGCTCTGCGTTTTTTTCATGGGATTTTTCTTTTTGTTTATAAAGTTCTTATTATTCCTGTATAGGGTCGGAGGCACCATGAGGCCACCCACTCTCTGGACAGAGTTGTCATTGCTCGTGAAGGGCCTCAAGGTGCAGACGAAAGAAACACTCTTACTTCGGAGCTCAGAGGTTAGTCGGTATTTTGATATATCCATGGATAAAATCAAAAGGAAAAGCTACACGTGGCAGTATTCCATCCTGGATTCCCGCATCACCAAAAAGCTCGTGTGAAAACCATGGTGAGCGATTGCGGATAAAATACCACTGGAATACATGGCGCAATGCTATTGTCCCGCATGGACGTGATAGTGGTATCCCAAACCACTAAAGCGCCATGCGGAACCGCCAAAGAGTAAAATGTGGAAGCGTGGGCCATAGCACGTGGCGGATGCACGGGAGATGCACGTGGAGATGGCCGTGGCACGGGAGATGCGCCATACATTGATGATGATCGAACGGACGACATGCATTAAGAAAAGATCAAGGGATGAGACCCATCCGCATCAGGGCAAATGCACACTCTATAACGGAAAGGGTGGTTGCGGTAAAGAAACCACCTTCACAGGTGTCACACGATGGTTGGTCCACATGCAGTGGAAACCAGGAAGGAAAACCACTATATAGGATTGCGGATACCACCGTGGAGAATAAAGGGCGCAAGATCTGATGGCTCAAATCATTAATATGTACGATCAACGGCTGGAAAGAAAATACGTCCGCAAAGCTGCAAGAAAGATAAGAAAAAGTGCTTATATAAAACAAAAGGGTTTTCAAAAATGGCATTTTGTCTATGTGTCGCTGTTCTTGGGAATTTTGAAGACCAGTGGATATTTCCAGTTACGTCAGAAGGATAAAGGACGTGTCTGCATAGGTAGGGTCTGGTGACCTGTCTCGCATATTTTAAAGGAAAAGATTAAATTCCGACGAAGTTCCAACGACGGAGATGGATCAAGAAAAGATCGATGGTTGTCGTGGATTCCTGCATCACCAAAAAGCTCGTGTGAAAACGATGGTGAGCGGTTGCGGATACATAACCACTGGAATACGTGGCGCAATTCTATTGTCCCGCATCGACGCGATAGTGGTATCACAAACCACTGAAGCACTATGCGGAACCGCCAAAGAGTAAAATGTGGAAGCGTGGGCCATGGCACGTGGTAGATGCAGAAAATACACAGGAGATGCACCATACATTGATGATGATCGGACGGACGACATGCATTAAGAAAAGATCAAGGGATGAGATGCATCCGCATGAGAGGAAATGCACACTTGATAAGGGAAAGGGTGGTTGCGGTAAACAAACCACCTTGACAGGTGTCACGCGATGGTTGATCCACATGCATTCAAAACCAGGAAGGAAAACCACTATGTAGGATCGCGGATACCGCCGTGGAGAATAAAGGGCGCAAGATCTAATGGCTCAAATCATTAATACGTGCAATCAACGGCTGGAAAAAAAACACGTCCAAAAAGCTGCAAGAAAGATAAGAAAAAGAGCTTATATAAAACAAAAGGGTTTTAAAAAATGGCATTTTGTCTATGTGTCGCTGTTCTCGGGAGTTTTGAAGACCAGTGGAGATTTCCAGTTACATCAGAAGGATAAAGGACGTGCCTGCACAGGTAGGGTCTGGTAACCTATCTCGCATATTTTAAAGCAATTTGTTTAAAAAAAAAAACAATTTAAATCGAGACTGTGCATGATATAGACGTTTTTAAAGCCAAAGAAGCCCTAGAAGACAGAGATGGGGACGTTTACAATACCCTAATTAGGTTACCGATCGCTGAAATCAAGCTTAAATTATCTAGGTTGTTAGAAGAAGGTATAGACATACACAAAGTCCACCAGTCATCCTTGCTAACCTTCTTCCCTGACCAAATCCCGTCTTTTCCAGAATTAGTGTCGTGGTGTGTTGATAATTATTCCAGAGAAGAAAGGACTGTGTTAGATGGTCGAAAAAGCAGAGTCGTCTGTAAAATAGAGCTCACTGTCATAATTGAAGCCCTAGAAATAAATTTTTCCCAAACCCTCGAATCTGAAATTTTTTCAGAAACCTCTGCTATTGAGTTTTATCACTAAGCCCTTCAAGATAGTAGAGAAAAGTTCCTGTCCACATGTCTTAAACCAGAAGCAAGGACTTCAGATATCGCTTACCCTATAGAGGCCACTCTATTTGATGAAAATACTCAGTTGGTTTTAACCTTGTTAGCTTTGGTCCTAGGTTTGGACACAGACATGTACGTAACTGAGTTTCAATTAAGCCTTTTGTATAGAATGAGTATAGTTCCACCGGGGATTGACGAAAGTCAAATTCCTCAACTTAACTTTGAAGAATTGTTGGCTGAAAAGATCCATTGCCAGATGGTTAATTTCCCTGCTCTTAGACACTTCAGATTTCAGTTATTCTTGATGAGAATGATCACGATGGTCAATCACAAAGACCTACAATTCCCTGAGATAGTTTCGACAAATTTATTGGAGAATAATATGTTTAATTACATAAATTATATGCTCTCAGAAATTTACAGAATGATTTATGGAGAAAGGTTTCCTAGAGTACTACCAAAGATGCAGACATGGATGCAATTAAGTATTGAATATGCTATAGGGGATTGGTTCATGTCAAAAGACAGTTGAGTGATTAGGTTATATGGCTTTAAACATAAACCCTACATTTTACCGGCGTTTCTTACCTTAAGGGTTTTCACCTTGGAGTTTCTCAGGCAGAAACTAATTGTTGAAGATAATAATTTCTTGTTTTTCAAACAAGCAACAGATATTAAGTATCCGTTTACACTTGGTCCATTCATAGACTAGAACAAAAATGCTACTATCTATATAGAAAAATTATTGAAAGATATGGAATTTTAGACAGATTTGGCCATCGAATATGATCCGTTAAACATAATTTCAAAAAGGAGAACGGATCATCGCATCAAAGCGCTGAATCATCAGGTGATTGAGGGAATGTCTGATAGAGAAAATTGGTTGGACTATAAGGAGACCAAAGAAATTGTTCCTGATTCTCAAGAAAAAGAAATGATATTGACAGGTACGATGGTAGAGGCAATAAGCACGGTGAACACTGCAATGGTGGGGTCTAAAAGGTATGCACAAGACATAGTTAACATTGAGACTTAAGAAGCAAAAAAAGGGAAAAAGTTAAAAATGGATGAGCAAGAAGATCTAATGGCATTTTCAGAAAAGGAAGAAAAAACCGAAATCAAAATACCATAGGTCACAGTAAATGAATATAGTATTCAGGAAGCCCCGGTGGAAAAATATGTAAATAAACCATGTAATATAATGGATGTTTTTAATGAGCACTGTCAAAACAAGCAAGAATCTTCCCGGCAAACCAGTAAATTATTTTCAAAGGTTAGGAGTATATCCAGCACAGAAGTCAGTTTATTTACTAGCAGAAATGTTAAAGACAACTCTCTTAAATTTTCAGTTGTTACCAAAGACAAGATCTCAGAAATGAAAGTTGACTTGAATAAAATCAATGCTCCAGACATAATCTTATTGCATAGACAAACCGGAGAAGTTATATACTCAGATTATTTGGAAGGGATCATAAAAGTTAACAATTTGAAGATTTTAGTAGACAAATTAAATAACCGGTTGAGAAAAGAAAAGACAGAAAATAAGTCTCGACAGCAGCAAATAAAAAGATTGCAATTAGATTTGGTAAACAAAGACGGAGTTGGGGCAGCAAATTTACTCAAAGAAAAGGACAACACAATTCGAACGTTAAAGCAGAGGCTAAAAATCCCAAATGCTTAGCTTATCCAGGGAGCCGAACTGACTGTACTAGAGAAGGAAAAAGAAGAGCTGTCAGATGAAGTGAAAGATATTACTGCAAAAATGGTGAAGCTCGCTGAAGAAAAAGTTCATTGGGAAAAAGAGAAGATTTGTTTGGAAGAGCAATTGCAAGAGGTAAAGAAAAAGTTAACAGAATTAGGTCAACAACAGGCATATGCAGGTACAGATGAAGAGAAAGCTAGAGCAGACAGTCTCTTACAAGCCATGTCCCAGATAAGTCTGAAGGATGTTGAGATTAAAGAATTTAAAAATGGAACACAGAGGCTTAAAGAAGACAATGAAACAAAGGATAAGGCAATTGAATCCTTGCAAGCAAAGAATCAAGAATTGTCTGATAACAATAGAAGATTGTCAGCCCATGTAACAGGACAAGCTGCAATGCAAGGTTGTAAGCATATGGTGTGGGATGCGATTATAAAAGAAGTTGAAAAATTGAGACCCTATCTTGATTATATGAAGGTTAAAGAAAAAGTGGCCAAAGATGATTTTGAAAGTTGTAGAGCAGCCAGAGAGAATCTGAACAAAAATCCAAAGGAAATAGCACAAAGAGCAATAACTTTCCTAAATAGTTTGACTGAAGCGGATTTGACAACAATGGATATAAGGAATAGAATTTCAGTCATTACATGGGCTAGAATATTTTTAGGGAAGTATTCACATATTGAAAATATTGAAGTTAAAGCTGGACATGTATGAGAGGAAGTAAACAGGTTTAAGAAACAATTTGAAAAATTGATAATCAAAGGATTCCCTGCTTTTTGGGATGCAAATCATGAATTGATTTCTGCAAATGAATATAAGAGTTTATTGTTTGGTATAAGAATGAATCACGAAAAGTTTCAACATTTGGATCATATGCTTACTGGAAAGATTCTAATGGAGAAAATTGCGGAGGACTTTGAAATTTTAAATATGTTGATCTCAATCTGTGAGAATCTTCCTCTTGTTTCTTATGCAGGTCACATTGAAATGCGAGTCTTAATAAAGGAAATGACCAGTTATGATATGCCCACTGCTGACCAATGGAACTATGTGGATAAATATGGAAGACATAGATATTCTGCTCATATATGAAGATGCATTCAGAAACTCTTGTCAAGTGGCAAAAATGATGTTTTTATTTTAAAAGAAAATTTTGTAATATTGTTTAAAGACTGTTATCTTTGGAGTTAAGACATTTTCAGTAATTAGTTAAAAGAAGCGGTTATGTCAAACTTCTTTCGAATTTTGTATAAAAGACAATGAGAATCATTTTTGAAGGGGTTGGAAACTCCTTGAGAGACAATAAGTTTTGAAGTCAAATTTTGAATAAAAAAGCCGTACGGTGGAAAATACCTATTTTGTTGAAGACCGGAGATTCATGTGTTGATTATTTTTACAGTCTATCTTTACGCTTATCTCTTCATGTGCATGTCTATTTTCTTTGTTATATCTTCCATTATGTTCTTCTTCTATGCTTAAATGAACGTTTGAAATAGATTGGGATTCATACTGGTTATGGCTTGATCTATTGCATTTAAGTATCCATTTATTTCTCTAAGGTTGACAATGGATTCATCATAGTTTGATGCCTGTTGTTGATGGACTGTTATTATTTCTTTCTATGCTACCTGCAAAATCTTATTGACTGTGATATGGTTGCTATATTGACTCTATGCCCAATGTTTCTTGTTTCCTTTTCAACCAAGTAAATCATTTTTGAGAAATTTGAGCGTGTTCTATATATTTTTAGCCTTTATATATATATTGTGATAGAGCCCTCTCTGGTTGAAGAAATGGCTAAGTTTTCTACCTAAAGATTGGTTTGAAATAGGTTACGTTAGGTGTTTTTCTTTTACAACCGAGGATAAAATCTAAGTGCTAACTATGATTATAATCTAGTTTGGTATTCTCATAAATCTCCAAATTCATGGTTATAACCTTATTATCCTAGGTATTCACAACGAATGAATATAATTTTCGTGGATATGCAGGGTTTGCATTTGGTTGAGTCAAAGACCTAGATAGCTATAGGCTAACCTGCATAACGATTCTCTCAGGTGTTATGCATCTCTGTTAAAAGTATTTGGAGCTTTGATCCTTATATGAAACCCCACTTTCACAGCATTGCCCTGAAAAACAAAGAATTTGGGTTTAAAGAAAGAGGATTCAAACTTGGGGGTCATGGAAGCAGTGTTTGATATTAAATGCGAGAAGTTGGGGTTGCGGCAAGTTTGGGTTTTTAAACAATTAAGTTAAACAAAAGCTGATTTGGTGAATGGTGCAACTTTGCAGATTTCGTTGTACACTCACCAAACTAAATTTTTCCGCGTAGGATATCGAGTTGTAGCATGAAAGTTTTCATTGTAGGAGGACTTACATTTTTTCTATGTTATTGAGGCTCATATGGCGACCATCCTGGGGGTATAAATTGCAGATTTGTGCAGGAATTTACAAGTGATATTTGCGTAGATGTGATTTTAAGATATGGTTATAGTGAATTTTGACTAATTTATGTTGTTCCAATGGAGTTAAATATTATAATTTATTAAAATTTGAGTGAAAGTCAATAAATTTGTGTTGTGGGAGTATGGTTTATTTGGCTCAATTTCTAATTTGAAAATACAATAACCTATAGAACATATAAATTACAATATTTTATTTTCCATGTTATTTGCGAAACCCATGAACAATCCATAGAGTGAACATATAGTCTTCGCAGATTAACATACTTGGACAAATGCATTGTGTTTGACTAAAGGTAAAAAATACTGTATAAGTTGACACCCAAATTAATGATAATGTTTTCTGTCTTCGTAAGATTGTAGATTATGGTTGTTGGACCATAAGCATTGACTGCAAATAAGATTTCAATGTTATTTTTTGATTTGGTGCTTTTACATTTGGACAGGTTGGATATCTACATGTCATTCGAAAGAAGCAAAGGAAGCATAGTAGAGTTTGACCTTGACATATAAGTTTTGTTGCTCTGTACTTTTTACATGATGTTTGGAGACACAAATCCTGTGACAGGAGCATCTCCACAGTTTTCATGGACTGAGTTATATAGAGCTATTAGGGACACAAATTTCCCAGATGCAAGTATTGAGGAATTATTAGTTTATAAGAATATCAGGAAGTCACACCTCCACAGAGCAGCAACACGGCCTGAGCTATTTCCATGCTCAGAAGTGATAGGTTGGATTATACAGAGAACTGATGCAACGTCTAGAATGATTTCAGACACTACTGGTGAAGGTCTTGGATCCTTCCAGGAAGGTCACTTAGATGCAGTGTACAACCTTCCTCATGCTGATGTTATGTTGACTACTCGATGGGTAAAAGATGCAAATTTTAATTATTTGGAATTTGCTAGGAAGATGACAATCCCTGGAAAATAGTTAAAGACAAAAAAGAGCGGGGAGTATGACATTGAACACCTGAGAACCACGTTTCGCCTAATAGCTTTGATGTTGAGCCGAATTTATGGATTTCCAGATGGGAATATTTACAGACTCAGTTGGGCACCTATGATGTGCCATGTTGCGACACATGGTACAGTATTCAATTGGTCTGCAATCATCTCAGACAGCTTATCTACAAACATTGCTGCAGCTCAACGAGGAGTAGCTGAGGATAATGTTAATTTTCATATGTATAGGTATTTGTTGGATTGTATCTTAATTAGATATCCTTTTCCAGGTTTAGGATGTGTTTGGAATACAAATGGGCCCCCTGTGCATGTAGCATATCAAATGCTTTGGGGCGACAAGTATAAAAGTCACTATAAGAGAATATGTGAATCATTCATCATACCACTGTATCACTTGATGTTTAAGGAAGAACCATATTGCATGTCTAAGAATGCTATCAAAGTCATTGAACAGTATGGAGATTATTACTTATGCATGGAAGGATTGTATATCCGGATGTTTGGTGGAAGCAAAGCTCCTTCTATGATGCCCCAATATGCTACTGATTTTGTGGTACACAAAGAAGCTGTTAGGCAAGTTTATGTAAATGGAGTTGGCCATTTTTTAGATGAAAAGAAGAAGTTGATTTACCCACCAATGCCATTTGTAATAGGAGCATATAAAGTTGCAAAAGCAAAGGAAGCTGAAGCGTTTGTTGAAGATTTGGAAGGATTTCATTTTCGGGCGAAGAGTTTTAGAAGGCATGATCTCGATGGAAAGATGCAAGCACACTGTGGCTTTTGCAGGATTGGCTATGAGTATGGCCACTTATTTTGGAAGGATGAGGAGTTTTATCAAAGCGCAAAGAACATGATTGATCTAAAAAAATGATATCGTCTTAAAAAAGGAACGGATTCTAGTCATATCGTTGACAAGGATAAGCAGATTGAGGTAGATACACATCATGAACAAGTATTAGATAGGTCAGTAGCAGAGGTTGAGAAGAAGAAGAAGGAAGCTGAAGTTCAGAAAGTGCAGCAGGAGGAGAATGAGAAGGTGGTAAAAGAAGCATCAGACAGACTGCTTAGAGAAGAAACTGAAGAAGAGGGGACATCCAAGCAACAAGAAGATGCAAACAGTGATGATGTACAAAATATGGAAGTAGGTTGCCTAGAATCAATGGAACAGGACAGGATAAGAGAAGCAAAGATAAAATCTAAGCAAGAAGAAGAGGCAAAAACTGCTGATGTACAAAATATGGAAGTAGGGCTATTAGGATCAACGGAAGAAGGCAGGATAAGAGAAGAAGAGGTAAAAGCTAATCAAGAAGAAGAGTCAAAGTGTCCTCATGTACAAAATATGGAAGTAGGGTCCTTAGAAAGTATAAGTGGAGGCTATTGTCCACTACCAGGTCTTCAACTCGTCCCTTATAGTCCTTGTAAAGAGAATGAGGTGGCAAATCTTGATTCAATTTTTTTTTATCCTGATAGAAAAGTGATCATGAGGAAATCAGAGAAAAGAATGAAGTGTGCCAATTATGAAGATGTGGTCACAGTAATAGAAACTCCAATCTTGGAGGGAATTAACAATGATCCAAATTTTGCAGCTGCAGCAAATGTAGCGATGGCCCAGGTAAGTGCGCATAATGTGGATGAGTTGGTAGGCCATCTTGAAATTGCAAAGGCAACACTGTCCAAGGTAGGAGAAAATCTACATAGAGAAGAGAATCGAGGGAGAGAGCTGAAAAGGAAATATAGTGACTTGTTATCTGAAAAGGAGAAAATGGTTGAAGATCTATGGAGGTTGGATGATGAAAAAGATAAATTGGCGGTTCAGGTGATGATTTTGGAAGGAGAAAATAATGATTTTGAAGCTGCGACCACTCAGTTAAAATCAAAATAATTAGCTACTAACCAGCAACTCCAAGAGTTGAAGTTGAAGGTTGAAGAGTTAAAGAAAGAAAACGGAGGCTTGACAAAACGGCTTAAAACAGGAAACAACATAAAGGTAGAAATAATTGTGTTTTGTGATGAAGCTTGCAAAGTAATTGAGCAGATGTATCATTTCCAAGTGACTGTTATGGAGAAAGTCTACAACTTGAAGCAAATGATGGTACAAATGGATGAAATTGTTGCAGAGGCACAAGCAGCTAGAGGAAGGCAGTTTGATGTAGCAGAGAAGGTTAAACGGCATATGGTTTGGAGAGAGACAAACTTTGAATACCCTGCAGAATTAGTGCCTAAAACAGTTTTGGATTTAAAGTCAGAAATGCAACTTCTAGAATTTTGCAGAAAGAAATCTCTAAAGATGAATACTGACATTACAAGGACTACTGAGGCATGTATGGGTTTCTACAAGAGAATCTAGAAGGTCTATGAGAAGTGTCATCTTTGTCCACTTCCACCTATAGATGAGTTTCCTACAGAGGAGTTGAAAATGACAGATATCAACACTGCATTGCAAGGAGAATTAGAATACATTAGAAATTTGGATACCCTCATTGAACAAGATGTACACCATATGGTTGGCCAAGTATCCATACATGCATATTTGTTAGAAGAAAGTTGTGTAGCAGCAGAAGAAGGAAGGGAATATGTTGAGACTCAATTTTCATATCATGAAGTTGCTTTGAGAGTTTTGGAACCAAGAAGAGTTACTAGTATTGTTGAACAAGCTAATGCTTGGGACAAGTTTTTTCTGTAGTTAGTTGAGGTGCAAATAATTGCAATTTTGTAATTACTTTTATGGCCTGGTTGTTTTTTTTGTGTTCAGGAAAATCGGGGAGATGCAATTTATTTTGCAAATATTTAGAAACTGTTGGAAACTATATTTTGGGTGCCTGATAGGTAGTAGAAGAGTTATTTTTTGTGACTTGTGAATCCAGCTTTCAAGGATTTGTTGAGACTATTTTAATACAAGAGAGAGGAAAAAAATAGTGAAAGATCTATCTTCGAATTGGGTTTAGATGTAAAGAAGCATTACAAATAGATGTATAAAATGTTTAGTATGTAGTGAGAAGATGATTTATCAAACAGTATCATGTGTAAAAGATGTAAAGGGTTTAGAAACAGAGACTATATATATACATGTGTTGAATACTATTTGAAGCAAAGAGATTTGTGTTCATTGTTATTTTTTGTTGTTGTGGTTGACATCTATTTACTTTTGCAACAGTTTCTTAAGTACTGATTTTTGAAGAAATAATAATAGTGGACAATCATTTATTTCAGTGGTGTACATTTTTTTTATTTCTGTGTCAAAACTGGTCAATAGTTTGGCCTCCATTTCAACTCCTATCTTCTGTAATTGACCTAAAGAAGTATAATATATTCAATGATAGTAGGAGTAGCAATACAAGATATGAACAAAGCAGATAAGTCATTTTGGAAAAGTGGAAGGGAGTAAACTGATAGCTATATAAAGTAGGCATGTAAAGGAGGTGGAATGTAACTCTATGGAGAATGTGGTTGCAAAGACTTTGAAGAAATCAAGGTCTCTTCTTGTATTCTACGTTGCACATAGGGGCTATCTTTAATTTGAGAATACCTACAAAAGGAAAAAGGTGGAGCTATGAGAAGGCCTGATAAAGATTTAACTCTTGATATTGCAGTGAATGTAAGGCCTTGTCGGTCAATGTTGCCAATATCAATTGTTGCATTTTGCAGAGTCATCCCTTGTGCTTTATGATTTGTTAAAGCCCATGCCATTCGAATTGGTACTTGCCTTCGTGTACCCCTTGTGATAGGAGGGATGGGAACATAAGTTGGATTGCAAGAATCCCATGGGGGTCCTTTGTAGTGGAGGAAGTCAATTACAACATAAGATGGCAATTTCAGTGGTTGATCGTTGGAGTTGTAGACAATTGCAATAACTTTCCCAAGCGACCCATTTACAAGACCTACAGAGACACACAAGTTGGCTGTCAACATGACTTGTTGACCAATTGCTAGTAGAACCTTGAATGGAAGTTGTTCATCATCTACTGAGGATTGGAGATGTTGTTTCTTTTGCTCTGCAAAGCAATGTGCAACTAGCATGTTAAGGTGTTTCAGCATCTGTTTGTTGTGCATTTCAACAGAGCTATTAGTTGCGTACAAATGAGTGCAGTTGTCAAATGTATGCTTCTCTTCATGTGAAAGGTTTGAGGTTGTTCTGGACATCAGGAGGGTCCAATCTTCAAGAGTCGGTGTTTCATTTCGGAGATTAAGCAGTAGTTAGAGGAAGGAAACTTGAGAAGCGTTGTTCCCTTGTTGTCGAAAGACAGTTGAAAGTGTAACGAAGGTATCAAATGTGCGTCATAGACTATTCCCTCGAGATGCGCCAACATACATGGGGATGTCCTTTACAGGGGGCAGTTGTCCAAAATCACCAAGGAATATGATGGAACAACCACCAAAGGGAGTTGTTGAATGGGAAGGGAAGGCTTGACGTGAGCGATCATCTATTCGAGAAAGCATTTTTGGGCCAACGAAGCTCATTTCATCAATGATGATGTACCGAATATGCTGGAATTGTTCTTGGAAGGATGAAAGGGATTGTCCTTCAAGAGGGTGCATCTCAACAACGGGTATGCGAAGAGTTGAATCAATTGTTAGGGCTTGTATGTTAAATGTAGCAATACCGGTTGGAGCTAGCAGGAGCAAGGGGGAAGGTGTATCACTAGAGACAGGATGGAGTGCAGTTCTAATGCAAGATATTAAGAAAGACTTGCCTGTCCCCGCAGTGCCTTGAATGACCATTTTGAGTGGGGGAGGGTTTGTAGAACTTGTTGAGTGTTTTAGGATAAGGTCAAAGGCCATTCGTTGTGTGGGAGACAAGGAGGCAACAGGACCTAAAGATGAATAGGTGTCGTGGTGTATGTGGGAGGATAAACACGTGAGGTCAGTAAATGATATGGCTGTTGCATGCATGTGGGAAGGAATATGGTTTTCAGTCCAATTGTGTTCTTTATCAAAATCACGATGACCAAGAATGTCAAGGTTGTCAACATAGAGGTTGTTTCCAGGGCGGAGTTGGGAAAGCAATTCCCATTCATCCATAACAGGTGGTAAGGGCAAGTGGTTATAAGCAGAATTAGAGTCATCAGAGGGAAGTGTGTTGGGGGTTTCTGGGGTTTCTAGTAAACGATCAACATGCCATGCAATGTATGTGTCTTTAATGCGAAGCCAATTAGAAGTTATGTCCAACTCTGTTGCTCCAATGTCATTGTGCAACGTGCAAAAAGGTTTGTATAGCAGGAGCTCACTCTAACAGAAGGAAACAAAGGCATCTTCAGAAATGTGTGGAATGCTAGTGAAGCAAGGAAAGACACGAACGATTTTGGGAGGGTGGTTTGGTTTCCATTGGGAGTGCTTTCTATGAGATGAGAATGACCAAGAGCGTGCAGCTTCAAGAAGAGTAAGATGTTCAAGTGCAGGGGGTCGTTGCATGTAGGAAAAAATGAAGGTTGGTGTTGGTGGGGTATCAAGACAGTCATTGAAAATACGTCGGAAAACACTTTGGCTAACATTTAAGGAAAGAAAGGAATGACTACAAAGACAAAGAGGGAGCTTTTGGAGCATGTGGCATGTCTCTTGTGCACCAATTTCTTTATCGGCAATAGTTTCTGATAGGAAGCATCTTATTGGTTGCAGGATTGGTGCATCATGTGGAGTTGCATGTGCAATGCGATAAAGAAGTGCCTGGTAGGATTCTGATTTTGGCTCTACCTTTGCTGCATATTTTGAAATATATTTGAGTACGGCATGTCTAGAGAGAACAGGTTGGCAATCAACGTTAGCTCTCCAAATGGAGAGCATGGTAGGGTTGTGAATATTAAGGAGGGCATCATTCCTGGCAGGGTTGTATGTTTTTCGTTCATTTGCATCAATGAATAAGGAAGAGGTAGGTTGTAGTTTAAATGGAAAGCCATAACGACATTGAAGAGTCGACCCTTTTTTGCAGAGGCATGAAGACTCGGAACATTTTGTATGCCTTTGGACACAATTAACAAGTTCTTCGTAGTCATGTAAGTGATCACTTGCAAGTATAGAATGTGATCCAATGGTGCATGGATCATTTATAGTTGAGGATTGGAACAATGGGGTTTGAGAATGGTTGATGCGAGGGTTCCATGCTGTAACAAACTTGTCAAAGTATTGTTTTGCATCTGCAACCCTAGCATGATCTTCCCAGTCTAATGTGTCCATATCGGGTGCATTGTCCATCCACAAGAAACCATGTATATGTGTTGATCCTCTATGTTGCCGTTCATATTTGCATGGAAAATCTTAAGATTAGAAATGAAGAGCTGAGGTATTGAATGCCCTGAAATTTGATGGGAATATGGTTTGTTACAAACCTGCACCAATAGTCTTTTGTTGCAAGCCCTTTTTGAAGAACTTCTTCTAGGAATATTTTGAATCTTTTCTCCATGTATTGAGATGCAACGTGTGGATTTGATATAAGGTTGCAAATTCTCCATTGGTATTGTTGATGTGAAGCTGTTGGAGCATGTCCAGGCATGAAAAAATGCAGGTTTGGCCATTTGGTGTCAGTTGCACTGAGCGTAAAGAAGAATGTTGGTGTTCCTTGTTGTGTGATCATGTCAGTTAGTTCAGCTCTGCTTTTGTTCCAGTAGGAGCGGGTCCCACGAAGGTTGGAGCCAAACCGCATGACTTGCTCAGCTATCTTAGCATTTGGTAATTCTTGTAATTGTTGTAGAAGCTCTGAAACCGTTGGAGGAAGTGTATCTTCAATACTACGTTTTACAAACACAGAAGCAGTAGAATGGATGCGGTGGCGCATCATGAAATTATATATGTAATAACGAAATCAAGGATGTTGGCCAAATCGATTGTCGTGGTATCGAAGTAGGTGCAGTGCATAATTGTCAATACCAACCTCTTCAATGTGTGGTTGTTTAAGCATTGCAATTCCAGTGGGAAACAGGGTTGGGAAGGCCATTGAGAGGAGGCCTATTGTGTTGTATTCATTGATAGGGGAAGTATCTATTGGTGGCCAGTCAATGCAAGGCGGAGTGGGTGCATTACTTGTTGCTAAGAAGCGTTTGATTTCATCAACCTCAGTTCTACTATTTGTCTGGGTAGATATAAAGGAAGAGGATTGTTCTTCATGGGGTTCAAGGAAGTTGGCTGATTGGATATTAGCATTTGAGGTATGCTCAGCAAGTAGGGTTTCCTCAGGTCTGATATGGCGAAGAAGGGAGGAAATGTCAGTTAGTTCAATAGGCAAAGAAGATAATGCAATTGAGTTAACTTGAACATCCTTGTAGTAGGGATCATTTGACAGCTTGAATTGGAGAGCACCAAGAACACGTGTTCGACTAACAAAGAATTCATAAGGCTTCTTGTTAGGATTGCATTTATGAACGATAAGGATGTCAATGTCTGAGAGTAAGCGGGGGAGTAAAGTGGCAATGCTTGTAATGTCTTGGGGGAAGCTAATAGTGTGGCCAGAATAAGTATATTGACCCCCACGAACATGAGTGACTTGTAAAATTGGGTTAACACGAGAAATGAGCATTTCTTCAACTTGAGTAAGGACAGCGAGCACAGGTGGTTGCACCCCAGGATCCATGTTGTTTGCCAAGGAGTATCGATGAAGTTTTTTTTCCCCAATGCATCGTGAACATGAAAATGCATTAGAAAAGTTTCTTGTCTTAATGCCAGGATAAGACTCCATGCATATAGAGCATACGTTCATGGGAGATAATTTGTCCAACCTTGTATGGAATTGTTGTTGTATACCTTGTAGGTGAATGTTTCCTTGATTGTTGGGTGTTGATGCAAACGATGTAGAGTGTCCGAGGGGAGATTGGACAATGTCAAATGGAGCAGGGATATTAACAAGTTGGCGAGGAGCTTTATATAGAAGGCGTTGGTGCTTGTTGTTTTGTTGTTTCTTCTCAGTATATAGAACTCTTCTGCGTCCATTGATATGATCATTGTGCTCATTTGTTGACATGGCTACAAGAAACACATTTTTTTGGTTAAGAACTTAATAATGCATTTGTTTGAGGAGAAACATACTAGATATTAAGCCATTGTATAAACAAACAAAGGTAGATTGTTAAAGATAAATGGACCGTGCATAATTTATGGTAAGTTGTTGCAAAAAAGAAATGTGAATCGTTTTGAAAAGTGTTTATAAAGAAAAGAAGTATAAAGTTGATAAATGAATCTTCATGTAAGCATAAATTTGAAAGTGACAAGAGACGTTGCAATGAATATGCAATTTAACAAAATGTTACAGAAAAAGTAAAGCATATAATATTAAATCATGCCCCATGATGCATAAAAGTATAATTTACATACCGGTGTTAATACAAAATCTTGCAGTGGATAAGTAGCAAGTATGAAGTACAAAAAGGTAGAATTGAAGAGTAGAAACTTGTTGGGAAAGTGTTATCAAAGGCAGAGTTCAAATCCTGCGAGCTACTGGACGTGTAGTACGCAGAATGGGTTCATTTCCATCAAGGGAATCGGTAGGTGATGATGATAAGGAAGCTTCCTCTGACATGACGAGCAACACCTTCAAGCGAGATGTTGAATTAAAAGTCTCTGTTCGTATAGATAAGGTTAAAAGGTATTTTCGAGCACACACACGTTGAACTATTTCCAAAATAGATGTTGAATCATTTGAGAGAAGGCATAAATCTTTTGCAGAGATGCCCATCAGTTGCTGCGCAGAATCATCAAAAGCTATGATACCGTATAGTTGTCCAGTCGCATCCATTAGGTCAAGTTTGAGTATGTATCGATAAGCACACTCTGTAAATTCCCCATCACATTTTGCACAATGCCATACATTACCAACTTTGTGGGAAATTTTTTTCATGCATTGAATGCCATCGACAAACAAAGGACATGCAAGGAAATGAAAGTCATCGGTGTTAATATGGGTGATTGTAGCAATAATTGAATACTAGGTTGCTTTTTCAGAGGGTTGGAGAGCTTGAAGAGCAGAAATGGAAATGTGTTTGCAAGAGCTAGAAGAAGGCGAGGTGGATTTTCTGCTCAAAGATGGCGAGGCTGAACGGAAACCATTGTCAGTAAACCATGTTTGGAGAAGTTGAGCTTCCTCAATATTTGGGTTTATAAGGAGGTTGGTGTTGGATATGGTTCCAATGGTTTTTCCATTGAACTCAGTAACACGCCCGCCTTTAATTTCAAGGATAGGGGGAGTAGGCAAACCTCGAAGGCTTGCAAGGTGGGAACCCTCCATTGTGCAGTGATCACCCCAAAGTGTGATGTCTATGCTATACCCAGACATGTCCCTTAACCCAACTGTTTGTCAAATGATTTCAGAGCCATCCCTTTTGCGTATAGTTGATGCAGGGGAAACAGAAATGACAATTCCAATAATGTCAACCATGGAATTGAGGGGTGTAGTTTTTATGTCATGGATAGATTTAAAGTGGAAGCAATGAAAAGGGATTAATGGACATTCTTCCAAACATGGTTGAATGGTTGATGAGGGGTTAAGAAAAACCTCGAAGGGGCTTGTCAAATGGTTGTATGTTGGGTTGGCCAATTTAATTGTGCTATTTGAGATGGTGTAGACTATGCCAACATTTATTTTGTCATATAATAAGGTGGCTAGTTCATTGAAAGCAGAGATATGAATCTCATCTTTGGTAGCACTAATAAGGTCAAAGCCAAAAAGTTTACCAGGCCCTTTTTGATTGGTGTAGGTAGTCATATTTGTTTTTGCAATAACTCGACCTTGAATGGTCCAAGTTTTGGTGGAAGGGTTGAGTGATGTAAAAGCAAGAGGAGGTTCAGTAGGGTTTCCAATTGCATTTTGCGAACAAGGTATGATACCTTATGGGTTTTCGGAAT
The DNA here is from genome assembly GCA_027924585.1 of Larix kaempferi. Lineage (NCBI taxonomy): Eukaryota > Viridiplantae > Streptophyta > Pinopsida > Pinales > Pinaceae > Larix > Larix kaempferi. The sequence goes on from BSBM01001023.1 coordinate 7,362,465, forward strand.
CAAGAGTGTTGATTTTTGTAACAGATGAACTGCAGGGGGAGGTAAAGTTGGGGGTTAAGTTGAAAGGTGATGGGTCTCCAACTATCGCTGTTTGCAATGTGACAATTTCGATTATGTCCAGTGCGATCGTCCTGGCAAGAAGAATTAAGGTAAGTAAGTAAAAGTAAAAAAATTGGTACATTTTTTGGGAGTGCAATTGAAATCAAGTTACAATAAAATGCGATAAGCAAACCATACGTCGCATTATGCATAGTGTTGCATGTACACTTGATGATTTTGATGATTGAACTTGCTTGGAGTTGGTGGTTTTCCACAGTGCTATTGTAGCTACTTGGAAGCAATGTATCGTGGCTATGAATTCCATCTGAGATAGTGATTCGGTAGCGAGTAGTTGTTGAATTAAGAGAGCTTACTCGATCGAGAGCAACAACTTGTACAAGTGGGCATAGGTCAACAGCACCATTCATTAGAAGTGAGACTGCATTTTCGATCAATAGAGTGTCCATAATGTTGTATTGAAAATAGTTGCAATGCAAAAGCAACCTGGAAAATGGATGAAATTAATATTAAGTGTAAATATAAAAGATGTGCGAGAACATGTAGGACATAGAAGAATAAACAATTGAAAGGTTTCAAATTGGTTTGCTTTTAGCAACGAACGTGCCTATTAAAGTAATAAGGAAACATGTGCAAACAACATCAGAGATTGTCTATTTGTTTTTGAAACTTACATTGTTAGATTCTAGGTGGCAAGTTAAGAGCAATGAACTTTGTGGAATGTGAACAATAATTTTTTGTTAATTCTGATTCAGGTTGGTAATATTCCCTATGGGGAGTACTCATTTAAAAATTGATATCACGGTTGGTTATAACAGTACCATAGTTTAAGTGAACTTGGAACAAGTAATTTGAAAAAAGAAACTGGCTAAACATATGTACCATGAAACAAAGGGTACTCTGGTAGAAAGATAAGAAGTAGTAAGAAGTAGTTTTGTGCATGTCTATTTATTTGTAAAACTATATGGGGTGATTTTCAGTGCTTTGAGCCCTATTTTTAAGATGATGATAGAAAAATGTGTATCCAAGTAATGAAGGTTTGCTAAGTTTTTATTACTTTGCTTAAATCTTTAAGAACTAAATATATACCAGCAAAAGTCCAGAATAGACAAGGAATTTCAGCAGGGTGTGAGCAACAGGTATAGTTTATTTTAGAGCAGGAAAAACCTGAATTCTAAGAAAATGATATAATCATTTACTGAAAAAGAACTATATTGGAAGAATCTATATTGGTAAACTTAGAGAACTGAATATATACCAGTCACAGCAAAGGAGCAATTTATTTAGTAAGTCTAAAATTTCATAGTATTTTAGAAGAGAGGACATGGTTTTGAAGCAAAAATCAGTAAAGGAGCAGAGGCAGTAGCAGATATAGGTTATTCCAGAACAGGGATGAACACAATTGTGAGAAAATAAAAGAATTATTTTGTGAAATTGACAAGTTGTTTGGGATACAAAACATGTTCCAGCAGAAAGCAAAAGAGGAACAGTCAGAGCAACTAATTTTAACAGGAAGTGAACAAGAAGTATAGGTTACTTCAGAGCAAGGAAAAACACAATTGTGAGTAAGGGTGAACAGCAGGTATAGGTTTTTGAGAACAGGGATGAACAAGGAATTTGAAGAGGGAGTGAATAGGAATTATAGGGTTATTTTAGAGCAAAGAAAAATTCAATAGTTAGTAAAGAAAATAGTTATTTCCTGGAGCGGACAATTTATCTAGGAGACAATATCTATTGCAATAGAAAACATTTGAAACTAGTAAATAAATGACATGCATGATTAAATTATGACTTTAAACGTTGAACATACAAGTAAAACAAGTAAATAAACCACAGTCCAAACACCAAACAAAAAATATGAGTTATTATAACAACAAATATAACTTTGGTTCAGAAAAGAACCTTGATTTTCAGTAGAAAACAAGAAGCTTTATCTCCTGAAGAGCTTGGTTGAGATGAACAAAAAACTGAGACACAATAACAATAGCAAACAAGAACACAATTCTGACAAAATTAAAGAAATAATTTCTGGAATGGATAACTTCTTTAGGAGACAAAACCTGTTGCAGCAAAAAGCAGAATAGGAACATAGACAAAGAAAAACACAATTGTGAAAAGGGAAAAATACCTCAGAGCAGGGAAAATTACTTTAGAGGTGCAAGTTACTTCAAATATAATTCTGACAACGCAAGGCTATTCCCAGTACGAGCTACTACATCTGGGCTAAAACCAATTGCTTTACAAAGTTGTTGACGACCTGGTTAATCAAAAGGAAGAAATTGCATGGTCTTAGAAAGCATACAATAAAGCATATATAGACAAAAATATGCATCAGACAATAAAAGATACATTAAGAATAAGAGACAAAACCTGTTTCGGCAAAAAAGCAGAATAGGAACATAGACAAATTAAAACACAATTGATTCTCAGTAGAAAACAAGAAGCTTTATCTCCTGAAGAGCAACAAAAAACTGAGACACAATAACAATAGCAAACAATAACACAATTCTAACAAAATTAAAGAAATAATTTCTTCAATGGATAACTTCTTTAGGAGACAAAACCTGTTGCAGCAAAAAGTAGAATAGGAACATAGACAAATAAAAACACAATTGTGAAAAGGGAAAAACCCTCAGAGCAGGGAAAATTATTTTAAAGGTGCAAGTTACTTCAAAGACAATTCCGACAACGCAAGGCTATTCCTAGTATGAGCTTCTGTATCTAGACTAAAACCAAATGCTTTACAAAGTTGTTGACGACCTGGTTAATCAAAAGGAACAAATTGTATGGTCTTAGAAAGCATACAATAAAGCATATATAGACAAAAATATATATTAGACAATAAAAAGATACATTAAGAATAGGAGACAAAACCTGTTGCAGCAAAAAAGCAGAATAGGAACATAGACAAATTAAAACACAATTGTGAAAAGGAAAACATCTTAGACCAGAGAAAATTAGTTCAAAGGAGGGAAAAACATAATTGTGAGTAAAAAAGATTTTATTTTTTTTTTTTCTGGAATGGGCATTTTATCTAGGAGAAAATATCTGTTGCAACACAAATGTCAGTGAAGCATCGCTCCACCTTAAAGCAGTAAATAAATAAGATGTATGATTAAATTATAACTTTAAAGGTTTAACATACAAGTAAAACGAGTAAATAAATTGCAGTTGAGAGACTAAACAAGAAATATGAGTTATTATAACAACAAATATAACTTTGGTTTCAGTAAAGAACCTTGATTTTCAATAGAAAACAAGAAACTTGATCTCTTGAAGAGGGTTGTTGAGCTGAAGAAAAAACTGAGACACAATAACAACAGCAAAATAGAATACAATCACATAAGCTTTATCCATCCAAATTTATAAATGATTGTAGGTAAAGGCGGTGCATTGGTGTCTGAGCACATTTAACCATTGTTGCATTGAAATCTGTTCTCGTATCTGCAAAAGATAGAATGTGCAGAAGGTCCAATCCGTCAAATTCACAAATACGTTCATAGGCAGGAATGAGTACTATTGAATCAAGATTCATAAATTCATAATCGAGTAGACCCAAATAAATAAATTTTTCCGTGGCAAACCCGATGGAAATTTGTTCCATGTCCAATCCGTAATTCAATGCTCAACTGTAGAAAAAAAAATCTATATCTCATAATATTTGTTCATGCAAAGTTGCATCAGTTTGTTTTAATCCATGAATTGTTAAAATAAATGAATCCATAGTCGATATAAATGCCATCGGAGCAACATAGGAGATACTGATAGAATAAATTTAGAGATACATTCCATTTGAATACATGGATCATGATATGATTGGTTTAGCTGAGAGACCAGGAATGCGCTTTATTGTTCCTCAGATTAAGGTATGAGATTGATGAAAATATGAATCATTGTCTTGTTGGTCAGCGGTCACCATGCAAGGCCTAAAAAAACTAAAACAGAATATGTGAACCGCTTGCAATGGTCGCTGGCGACCTGCGACATGACAAAGTTGAAAACAAAGGACCAATCGAGTAATCACGTTGGTCGGCGGTCGCTGGTGAGATGGAAAAACAAAACGATTTGCGCCTGACTGTGTTGCGGGTCGGCGGTCTTCGTGCAAGGCAAAAAAAACTAAAAGACAAATTGTGAACAGCTTGCACTGGTCGTTGGCGAGCTGCGACACAATAAAGTTGAAAATAAACGGCGAAATTGTTCATTCAACGAGACAACATCGCGTCGCAAAAGGCAAGTCACGGAGAAGCATTGCGCGTAGACCAGTCAAAGGCAGAAATCAATGGAATAGCTTAACTGTAAAATTCTGGAATTTAAGACAGGGTAGAGGTTACAAAATAATTCAGGCGCAAATAACAAAAATAATGCATTATCTAACCTAATAAATAACTTTTTGAAATGGTCTTTTCGCACGTGCAAAGGGTGGTTCCGCATTGCCCTTTGAGTGGTTTGCAATACCACTTTTCCATATGCGAACGTATCAAGAATGGACACATGTGATGGTGGTTTATATTCCGCACCGGCTTTATTACTTATCTCTCGAGCTCTTTGGAAATGCGGGTGTCAATGTGGACCGTCGATCTGGCTTCTCAACGTTGCAGCGTCGATCTTCCTCTTTCGACATATGACTTTTACAAAGGATAAACTATCTGTGAACAGATTTGGGATCACGTTCCGCATTGCCCTTTGAGCGGTTTGCAATACCACTTTTCCATATGCGGACGTATCAAGAATGGACACGTGTGATGGTGGTTTGTATTCCGCACCGGCTTTATTACTTATCTCTCGAGCTGTTTGGAAATGCGGGTGTCAATGTGGACCGTCGATCTGGCTTCTCAATGCTGCACCGTCGATCTTCCTCTTTCGACATATGACTTTTACAAAGGATAAACTATCTGTGAACAAATTTGGGATCACGTTTAGTATTATTTTCGCACGTGCAAAGGGTGGTTCCGCATTTCCCTTTGAGCGGTTTGCAATACCACTTTTCCATATGCGGATGTATCAAGAATGGACACGTGTGATGGTGGTTTGTATTCCGCACCGGCTTTATTACTTATCTCTCGAACTCTTTGGCAATGCGGGTGTCAATGTGGACCGTCGATCTGGATTCTCAACGCTGCACCGTCGATCTTCCTCTTTCGACATATGACTTTTACAAAGGATAAACTATCTATGAACAGATTTGGGATCACATTTAGTATTATTTTCTTATCCCTTGTTTAAAACAACTACAAAAAGGTGTGTGTGCTGTGTTTTCAGAAGACTCATAGACTTGATCTCCCGGGGCTTAGAACCATGCATCATATCAACAACCAATACTGCAAATATCATATAAACAAAGGACCAATCGAGTAATCACGTTGGTCGGCGGTCGCTGGCGACATGGAAAAACAAAACGATTTGCGCCTTACTGTGTCGCGGGTTGGCGGTCGGCGGTCTCCGTGCAAGGCAAAAGAAACTAAAAGAGAAATTGTGAACTGCTTGGTTGCTGGCGAGCTACGACACGATAAAGTTGAAAATAAAGGGCAAAATTGTTCATTCAACGAGACAACATCGCGTCGCAGAAGGAAAGTCGCGGAGAAGCATTGCCATCCACGCGGAAAAATTCCATTCACTCCATGAGCGAGGAATCTTGCTGATGTGGAAGTAATGCTTCTCCTTGGTGAACGCCTACGGCGTAATTAATGTAAAATAGTCCATGAATATATAGTATGGTTTTGGTGAAAATGAAGCTTAGATATGTTTAGGAAGAGGATGGGGAGTTGTTATTACATTGGGAAAATGGTTGGTCGAGGGGGAATGCCATTTTTTTTAAATAATATTGGTGACATCCAGGGAATGACATTTATTTTAAGGATTAATATGTGTCATGTATGAACTCAAAGGAAGTAAAAAAACAACCTTACGCAGAGTTTGGTTGTCACCGTCGTTACAAACAAAACGAAATGTGAATAAGGCATGACATGACACGGATGAGGAATAAATCATAATGCCATAATTTAGAGATATGAGAGATTATTTCACAAATTAGTTGTGTCATATTTTTTTTTAAATAATTTTGGTTTCATTAGACTTAAACATTGCTTTACAACTATTTCTTTTTTATAATAATATTTATATTTCTATATAGTGTTGATGTTTATGTAGTTTTGGGAGGTATTCTCTTAAGATTACAATATTATTATTATTTTATTTTATTTAGTGAAAGGTAAAATCATGTAAAGATATGACTTTACGTATTGGTCCATGGTTTTCTAAATTATGTAAAGACATGACTTTAGGTATTAGCTCATGGTTTTCTTCAACACATGGTTTTACCAATTGGTTGGTGATTTTTTTTCTTATGCACACGTTAAAAATACTTCTACCCAAGACTAGGGAAAGTGTTATCTATTTCTCTTAGGTAGTGTGAATCCTTAGTTGGGCATGTGAACTCTTCAAGATCTGGATATAGGGGTAGATGGTAAATCATGCCTATAACTCTAAACCAAAATTCTTAATTTTTTGTTCCCTCGTGATTTTGGGAATTGGCGAGTCTTTCTTTTGCTAAGACATATCCAAAGTTAGATGGGTTTGTCATGGGGAATTAATGAATGATGTTAAGTATGTTAAAGTAAAGTAATCTCATGCTTAAGGTTATAGAAATCACCCTTACCATGTAAAGACATGTTTGTAGGAGTTTTTATAAATGATATTCATATCATACATGCTCATTGGATTTATGTTTAAAGTGAAAATTAGAAACATGTTCTCATACACATATGTCCAGTATGGAGGTTGTGACAACGTTGATCCATGATCAGGACCTACCCATGTTCTTATGGGTAGAAGTGGCCAGTGTCGCAGGTCGTGAATTAGTGTGGCTTCAGGGATCTTCTTGCGATAATTCATCATAGACATGGTACAGAAGGGAGCAGTGCAGCTCCAGTACATATCCACATATAAGTAGATTGACAGATACTTGATGAAGAAGCAGAATTGTCAGAGGGAGTTGGCTTCAAATCCCATGATAATAAGATGGCTTCTTTGAATAAGAGAAGGATGCTCTGATGCAGAAGGAGCAGGATACTCAGATGCAGAGGGAGAAAGATGCTCCAGCATAGAGGGAGATGTGATGAGATTGAAGATGTGAATCGGCCAGGTGTTCCCCCAGTATTTACCATGTGACTTGTCTAGGGGTAAATGGGTCAAGATGGAACAGTTCCTTCTACCAAACACCCTGTGACGGGGTGGGGAGATTAGTGCTTTCTCCCGGACACCCTATGACAGAATGGGGATATCTCTCGAACACCATGTGACAGGATGGAGAGACTAGTCCCTAAGATGAATAAGGAGGAGGAAATGCACATATTGCTTCCATTACAGAGGGAGCAATTATCATAATCTTGTGATAAATGGGGAGGTATCCCATATTTGCAGATCTTGTACATTCTCTAGGATTGATTATCATGAGGAAGGATTTTGTGGATGAGATGTTGATGTTTCTCCAAGGTGCAGCATCGGGCAGACATTCTACCAGATTGGTCATGTGATTTGACCAAGGAGAATGATACATTCACTCACAGAAAATGGCCTAGTGGTGAATGGCCCTGGAGTAGGATTGCTTAGCCATGTGATTTGGCTAGGTGTGATTAGGGCTCGAGGTGCTTGCAAAACCTTTCTTAGTCATGCGATTTGGCTAAGTGTGAATAAGGTTTGAGGTCACATTGCATACTCTGTGAGGGAGTGCCCCATGATGGAATGGTCTATCTCATTATAGAGCAAGTTTTAATTGTTTATTTGATAGGGACTAGCTACCCCTTATGGAATAAACAATGTCTAGTCTAATGTGGGTGCACACACATTAGAGCCCTATACATGAATAGATGTGCATGTGACGAGAAGAATAAAATCAACTAGGTAAGGAGAAGCTCTAGGTAAAGTCTCAAGAGGAGACTTTAAATGCTAACATTGGGTATGTCAACATAGAGTCGATTCTCCGGTTGGTATTTTGACTAAGGAGAAGCTCCAGGTAGAGTCTCGAGAAGAGACTTGAAGTGCTAACATTTTGTATGTCAGCATAGAGTCGATTCTTTGGTTGGTCTTTTGACTAAGGATAAGCTCTAGGTAGAGTCTCGAGAAGAGACTTGAAGTGCTAACATTGTGCATGTCAACATAGAGTTGATTCTCCAGTTGGTCTTTTGACTAAGGAGAATCTCCAGGTAGAGTCTCGAGAAGAGACTTGAAGTGCTAACATTGTGTATGTTAGCATAGAGTCGATTCTCCAGTTGGTCTTTTGACTAAGGAGAAGCTCCAGGTAGAGTCTCGAGAAGAGAATTGAAGTGATAACATTGTGTATGTCAGTATAGAGCCAATTCTCTAGTTGGTCTTTTGACTAAGGAGAAGCTCCAGGTAGAGTCTGGAGAACAGACTTAAAGTGCTAACATTGTGTATGTCAGCATAGAGTCAATTCTCCGATTGGTGTTTTGACTAAGGAGAATCTCCAAGTAGAGTCTCGAGAAGAGACTTGAAGTGATAACATTGTGTATGTCAGCATAGAGTCGATTCTCTGGTTGGTCTTTTGACTAAGGAGAATATCCAGGTAGAGTCTCAAGAAGAGACTTGAAGTGCTAACATTGTGTATGTCAACATAGAGTCGATTCTCTGGTTGGTATTTTGACTAAGGAGATGATTCCTTTGTGGAGTGTATCCCCATGTGATATGATCCCTGTGTGATATGTTCTCCTATGTGGAGCATGGGCCTAGAGGGGTGGACTAGCTGCAGTCATCACCGCCTTCCAGTTGTGATGACTGGTAAATAGGAAGAAAAGTCTTCCTGAGAAGTGCAACCTCTTTTTGGTTTTAGACTAATAAAGTGCATGAGGAAGTATATCCTATGTGGTCTAGGATGACCAAGCTGATCAAATTGATCAAGATATCTTCTTTGAGAAGATGATGTGGATCCAGTGGGGACAGTTGTTCTCGTTAGAAGGACTTGATCAGAAGGGACAAAACTTCTTTTATATTCAAAAGACAAGAAGAAAGCCAGTGCTGAATATCATTCGTTATTCTACTCCTTAGAGGGTGTGTTCCATATCTGATGACATGGACTTGTAATGCAGTTGGAGAAATTTCTACAAATGAGAATACCTCCCTAGCTAAGAGGGAGTGCTAATGTTTATGTAGCTTTGGGAGGTATTCCCTTAATCTTACAATATTATATCTTTAATGTATAACAATAACAACAAAGTGATATTCATATTTATCTCTCTACAGAGAAAAACATACACACACACATATATATATATATATATTAATTACTTATATATATATATATATATATATATATATATATATATATATATATATATTAGAGTTAAAAATTTATTTAAAGTAATATCAATTAGTTTTGAGATATTGTTTTATATTTTAGTATCAAGAATTATATATATTCTAAATTTATATGTGTTTTAAGATTTTTGTGGTGATAGGTATTGTTATTTAGAGTAGTGAGAATCCATAGTGTCTATTGTATTATAGTAAACATTTTGAATTCATTTCAAAATGATATACCAAGTTGAAGAGCCAATAGATCATAAATAATTGATAATTACGACATAGAAAACTTACAAAATGAACCCTACATTCTAATAATAATAATGAGTCGGTTGATAACCTATATATCTACAAGCTCATTTCGATCAACATCAAAGAAATATTCTAATTTATTTCGATTATTCATAATTCTCAATATTATAACTATTCCCTAGATATTATGACTAAAACTAAGGAAGATATGATGACCTAGATCTTAGAGTTAGATATATAACCCACTATAATAATGTTATTACTAGCATTTGCCCCTTGAGGGGCAAAAATGAACGTCGGTAGGAAAAGAGGAAAGCAAGGAAGGATACTAGCAGGAAAAGAGCAAAGTTTGTAAGAATCTCATATTACAAAGACATAGATTTAAACATCACACTTGGAAAATTCTGGTTTAGGGGAGAGTGGGAACATGGAAGCTGAGCAGCAGAATGGTGATGATGAAGAGAAGGAGGATCCTCTTGTCGATGAGCAGTATGGTTAACCAAAAGCAGAGTTTTAGATCCCAAAACTAGTGAAACTACATGCTTCTTGGCACTACAGGATAATGAAGCTGCATTTAGCATTTGCTCTGTTTCTTTTCATGACAAAGAACATGGAACACTTGTGGCCATTGGAACTGCAAAGGATTTAGAGTTTTGGGAAAAGAAGCATTGCTCAGGAGGTTTTATGTCATGTCCCAAATTTTGCATTGGATCACAATGACCTAATCCAATTGGCCATATTCATGAGAGTTTTTCAAATTAAATGTTAAGGGTCAAATAATTGCCAAGGAGGAAAATTACTAGTTTCCAAGGTTGTGGGTGAAAGCATTGGGATTTGAAATAAGAAGAATAATAAATAATGTGTGGACATTATAATAGCATAAATATTTAATAAAGGATCTAAATAAATATATAAAAGGGAAAATCAAAGTGGCATTTGACCATGAAGACACATGGAGGAAGTGGGACCCACACAAGCTAGATTTTCTATGCCACATGGCATCCTCCTCTTGTCATTTCGAATCCACAAGAATCTCAAGGGTCTTGGGATGAGTTGGAAGGTCAATATACTTGGCATGAATCAATTAAGGTCGAATTGGAGTGGAAGAGTAACTCCCATGGAAGAGGAAGAGGCATTTTGGAGCTAGTGAGACACTTGGACTAGATTCCCTAGCTCTATGAATACAATGATGAAGATGCTATGACACCTATGACACAAATCAGACCTGAAGGCTGACATCTGACATATATGACATGTCAGGGCTAAAAATAGCCTCCAAGAGGGCACTCAAGGGATTTAGGGCAGCTAATATGCTTCCACATGTGATTTGGTGGAAGTGGGAGACTAGGAATTGTTGTACAAGTGGCATCCTTTGGAATCTCTTCCCAACTTGAGTTGGAATACATATCTTGGAAGGAATTCGACCCATAGAGAGCTTGGAAACTTTATAAATGTCAAGAACAAATAATGAAGGCATATTTTGATCATTTTTAGAATTTGCAATTGCATTTGTGAGAGAGGAGCTAGTGGATGACTAGTTTCTTGCCTTAGCCAATTTCGAGGGTGAAAGATTCCCATTCAAGTTGGTGTTTGGAGAGGCCATTCAGGTCTTTCATGGAGCCTTAATGGAGTCTTTATTTTCAGGTGTAAGATACAGGGAAGCTCATAGTTTCTTCTATTGCAGCTCACTCACTCAACCAATTCCAGTTTTCATTGCATATTCTTGCTCCTTGAGGGAGGGAATTTTTTGTGAGCTATTGTACACTTTGGGGGAGATTATAATGCCCCATTTCTTTTTTAATATGAATTAAATACTTTTTTCTTTATCTTCATAAATTTTTAGGTCGAAATGCGAAGTGGAAATGTATAAATCTGATTGTTAATAAAAGAATGGTGCCATTTCCCCACTACCTTGATATATAGCAATGACGTATTGATGTATTCGAATGAAAGATCATTCCTCTGATGTATTTATGCTTCATGGACTTTCATTTATGCGCTGCACAATTTTCATTTCATTACTTAATCATTTGGAGTCATTTTGATCAGTTTAATACCATTTGAAGAAGATTTAATGCCATTTCCCCCAAGGTTGAAACTAGTCTTTTTGCATCTGATTTAAGGGAGTTATATCATACATTAAAAGTTGAATGGTGATGCATATGATTTCATGTTGATGTCATTTATATTTCCCCTCCTTCCATTCAGAAATTTGAGTTCGATTGGGTGGATTTGGAAAGTCATTTTCATCATTTACCCCTAGGGGATTTGAACCACTATTTACTAGTAAAAATCCCTATCTTGACCAGATTTGAAAGAGCAGTTACAGAAGTCATATGAACACTACAAAGAATCCATAAACACTATAAATATGTCTTAATATCATCTCAGTACCTTCTGTATCCGTTTGGGAGAATTTGGATTCATTTGGAGACCAAGGGACCAATACTAGTCAAAGAGAAATTGCTAGTCAAACTCCCTACTTGGCCAAAATATTAAAGGGGTTTGAAAAAGTATTTTGATGGGTATAAATCATCCCTTCACATCATAATCAAGTACTAATATCATTCATACACCTTCTTAGAATATTTTGGAGAATTTGGAGCAAATTGGAGACCTAGAGCTCAAAACTAGTCAAAGGTTGAACTAGGGGAAAAAGTGAAAAAAATTGTCATTTTAATAAAATTCTTAAGAAGGGACATTACAGTGGTATCAGAGCATGATCTTGGCACCTAATTTGGTCATTTATTCATGAGGACAAGAATTCAGGGACCACCATTAGATATTGAAAGCAAAAGTGCTTTTGCTGAAGAGAAAAAAAAGTAGGAGAAGAAGAGCAATTTTTTTAGGAAACTATGACTAGGGATGAAAAGGGAACCTCATATGATGGTGAGGAGCATATAAAAATCATGAAAAAAATCTTTGAATAAATGAACAATCATCTTATGAAAGGATTCGAATTGTTGGTTATCCAACTTTGGAGAAAATATATTGATCTTAAGAAAACCAAGGGGAAAAATGCATCAGCTTGCTTGAAAGAGCAAAAGGAGGAGACCCGTGAACCACCTAGTTATGAAGTAGGTGAAGCAGAAGAAGCAGTACATGAAGAGGATCTAAAGCCACTCCCAAGTGACTCTGAAAAATATGAAAAGACATCACATGAGCATGAAGAAGATTCTCTTGAAAATATTGAAGATCATTTCGAGACACATTCTACCTTGGAAATGAAACCAAGAGCATATACTGATGGATGCTTGAACTATGAAGGAGTACCTAATGATGGGTGCTCACATCTCTATGTTGGTGACATAGAGATCACTTTTGACAATATTGTTGCAAGCCATAATTCCCTTAAGCATGAAAATGAAGACCTTGTAGCAGTTGACGAAGAAACAAGATCAACTTCCCCATCGCCACTTGAGCTTCATGAAGTTGGTCCAAGTAAGAAGGAAGAAGATGAGGAGGTTCATTTGCAAGAGCCTCATTTTCTTGAAGGGTCCCTAAATATGAATGAAAATAAGATCCAAGAGTCCCTTAGCATTCTCCATGACACTCAAGCATTGGTGTCAAATTCTTCTTGGAGAGCTACTTCATTGGAGGAAACATCCTTCCTTGAAGAAATGGAGAAGATTCAAAGAGCAATGTGCCACATCAAAGGTAATTTCATGTCTTTGCTTTTTGATAGAAACCATTTGTTTGAGCTTAACGAATTGTTACATGATGCATACTTGAAGAATAATGAGGATAATCATAAGCTCACAATTCAAAATGAGCAACTTCTTGAAAAGTTGCAAGATACTTGTTTTTCCACCTATGTTTCAGATTGTCAAATGGTAGATTGTTTGGAGGATTCTCATGACATGGTGGATCATGAGAACTGTGGAAATTTGAATGTTTTTTATGTGTTTGAAGATGAAATTGAAGAGATCCAAACACTTGATGTGGTGGAAGAGGAACTTGAATTGTCTCTTGATGAAGGTTATGCAATTTTTAAAGAAGAGCATGATTCCTCTACATTGGAACCAATCTATGACAAAGGTTTCACACTTTTGAAGGAGCTACATGATACTACCCATATGGATCCTTCCCATGATGAAACTTCTGCACTTTTTGAACATTTGGGTGAGTTATTTCATTCTCCTACATCCTACAATTCCATGTTTTGCAACATTAGTCTCAACGAAGTATGGGTGAAAGGGTTCTTTTTTATGGTGCCACATGAGGAGTATGGAACTCTTATATTTATTTTTTACGATGGCATGGTTGGAGCACATTCTTACTCACATTTGCATCATCATCCTTTGTTACTTTATGATGATGCACATCTACATGGATGCACCTATGATATGCATTTGAGTCACTTGAAGACTCATAGTTTTTCTTGCTCAACACTCAGTTCATTTGATGTTGGAGGAACTTCATCCAACACTTGGGTGAATAGATTTATGATTGGATAACATTTTTGTTGGCTGCCACATACTTTGTTATATCTTTATGATTCTCACATTCATGGATGTATGGGTGAGACTTCTTTGAGTCATTTGAAGTCTCCTTGTTTTTTTTGCTAATTATTTGGTTCAGGTTTTAGTGGAGATTCTTCATTCACTTCTTAGGTGAAAGAACACATGGCTGAATATTTTGATGCATATCACATCATTTGGGAGCAGCATTATAGGACATGGGATCCTCACCTATGTCATTGGAGCAGATTTGATTGGGTACTTGATACTTGTATATACTTGGAAAATGGTGGTCTACTTGCTTGGAGGTATAAGCACTTTCATGATTCTTTGATGAAGCATCTTCTTGATGTTCATTTTCATTATGTTATGTACTTTGATTATATATACTTTGTACTCATGATGTTTGGAATAATGAATACAAGAAAATGGGATCCAGGAACTATGAATTGGAGAGCACTTCTAATTGTTGGAGTGCAATACAAGCAATGGGACCCTGGGATAATTCTTAGTCTTATTGGTTTCAAATTTTTGGGGAAACACGTAGTATGGGGGATGGATTCCCCACTTAATAAAGTGATTTTAATCATATTAGTCAGTAGCAAGCATGGTGGTTCCTCTCTAAAATCTTCATGGAAGCTCGAAGACTCAAAGTTGGGCAACTCAGTGGCAACTTCAAAGAATTATACAGAAAGCAGGTTCTTCAACACCCATGTTTGAAATTGCTTGAGGACAAGAAATATTGGGAAGGGAGGATTTGTCATGTCCCAAATTTTACATTGTATCACAATGACCTAATCCCATTGGCCATATTCATGAGAGTTTGTCAAATTAAATGTTAAGGGTCAAATAATTGCCAATGAGGAAAATTACTAGTTTCCTACGTTGTGGGTGGAAGCATTGGGATTTGAAATAAGAAGGATAATAAATGATGTGTGGACATTAGAATATCATAAATATTTCATAAAGGAGCTAAATAAATATATAAAAGGGAAAATCAAAGTGGCATATGACCATGAAGACACATGGAGGAAGTGGGACCCACACAAGCTATATTTTCTATGCCACATGGCATCCTCCTCTTGTCATTTCGAAACCATAAGAATTCCAAGGGTATGTGGATGAGTTGGAAGATCAACATACTTGGCATGAATTAATTAAGGTTTAATTGGAGTGGAAGAGTAACTCCCATGAAAGAGGAAGAGGCATTTTGGAGCTAGTGAGACACTTGGACTAGATTCCCTAGCTCTATGAATACAATGACGAAGATGCTATGACACCTATGACACAAATTAGACCTGAAGGCTGACATCTGACATATATGACATGTCAGGGCTAAAAATAGCCTCCAATAGGGCGCTCAAGGGAGTTAGGGCAGCTAAGATGCTTCCACATGTGATTTGGTAGAAGTGAGAGACTAGGAATTGTTGTACAAGTGGCGTCCTTTGGAATCTCTTCCCAACTTGAGTTGGAATGCATCTCTTGGAAGGAATTCGAACCATAGAGAACTTGGAAACTTTATAAATTTCAAGAGCAAAAAATGAAGGCAGCTTTTGATCATTTTTAGAATTTTCAATTGCATTTGTGAGAGAGGAGTTAGTGGATGACTAGTTTCTTGCCTTAGCCAATTTCGAGGGTGAAAGATTCCCATCCAAGTTGGTGTTTGGAGAGGCCATTAAGTTATTTCATGGAGCTTTAATGGAGTATTTATTTGCAAGTGTAAGCTACATGGAAGCTCGTGCTTTCTTCTATTGCAGCTCACTCACTCAACCAATTCCAATTTTCATTGCATATTCTTGCTCCTTGAGGGAGGGCGTTTTTGGTGAGCTATTGTAATATTTGGGGGAGATTCTAATGCCCCATTTATTTTTTAATATGAATTAAATACTCTTTTATTCATATTCAAAAAGTTTCAAGTCGAAATTCCAAGTGGAAATGTATAAATCTGATTGTTAATGAAAGAATGGTGCCATTTTCGCACTACCTTGATGTATTGATGTATTCAAATGAAAGATCATTCCTCTGATTTATTTATGATTCATGTACTGTAATTTATTATATTCACAAGTTTCATGTTCATTACTTAATCATTTGGATTCATTTTGATCAGTTTAATACCATTTGAAGAAGATTTAATGTCATTTCCCCCAAGGTTGAAACTAGTCTTTTTGCATCCGATTTAAGGGAGTTATAGTAGACATTAAAAGTTGAATGGTGACTCATATGAGTTCATGTTGATGTAATTTATATTTCCCCTTCTTCCATTCATAAATTCGAGTTGGATTGAATGCATTTGGAAAGTCATTTTCATCATTTACCCCTAGGGGATTTGAACCACAATTTACTAGTAAAAATCTCTATCTTGACCAAATTTGAAAGAGGAGTTGCAGAAGTCATATGAACACTACAAAGAATCCATAAACATTATAAATAATTCTTAATATCATCCCAGTACCTTCTGTATCCATTTGGGATAATTTGGAGTCATTTGGAGACCAAGGGACCAATACTAGTCAAAGAGAAATTGCTAGTCAAACTCCCTACTTGGACAGAATCTTAAAGGGGTTTGCAGAAGTCTTTTTATGGGTCTAAATCATCCATGAACATCATAATCAAGTACTAATATCATTCATACACCTTCTCAGAATATTTGGGAGCATTTGGAGCAAATTGGAGACCTAGAGCTCAAAACTAGTCAAAGGATGAACTAGGGAAAAAAGTGAAAAAAGTGCCATTTTAATAAAATTCTTAAGAAGGGACATTACATTTTATTCATATCTATAGGTCTGTGGATGATGGAAAAGCCTTGGAACTTGTGCATAAAACAACGGTTTATGGAGTACCTCTTGGATTATGTAAATTCCAAGGCCGCCTATTAGTTGGAATTGGACAAGTGTTGAGAATATATGACTTGGGCAAAAGGAAATTGTTGTGGAAATGTGAGCATAAGCTCTTTCCCAATACGATGAATACCATCTGTTGTAGGAATACCGTGAATACTCAACAATAACCTGGATGAGTTCTCCAAAACCAGTGATATCGTAATCATATTATAGGCGGGATTGGGATTAGGAAGGTGTTTTATAGGCATAGCCCATTATGTATTTGCTCACTATAATTTTATTTACAAGTGCATATATGTATGTGTACGACACAATGAATAGGACTACTTTTATACTCTTACCCTGGGATATTATTGTCTGTGCATGTCTGCATACACACACTGACAGAGACAAAGACAGAGACAGAGACAGAGAAAGAGAATTTTCTATTTCAATTTGCAACACAAAATACTAAATACAAGGAAAGCGTGCGTACCTCCATTGCTCTCTCTTGTGATGTAAAACTATCAATTTTTATTTGTAGGGAATCTTTCCAATCAGTTGAGCAAGAAGGTGAGTGAATATTCAGCTGCAATTGCATGGTCAAACAAAGTTTAATCTATTTATTTGGAAAGTATCAAATGCAAAAGGATAAACGAAAAATGCAGATCAGACAGTGACTCATTATACTGAAAGCTTGCATTTTTTTAAACTATATGAAATGTTGAGAAACCTGTTGTTTCGAGGATAAGAGACTCGACATTTTTTGTAACATTGCTGGATCAAGATAGTACTTGTTGATTTGTTTGTTTTGAGTTGAAATGAATCTTCAAGAATCAAGAAAAGCAAGAATTTTTATCAATTTGCCTAAATTGTGTTCAGTTTCTATAGAATGCATGAGACAAAAAATATGAATGTTAGAAAGAAGAATCTAAGAGAAATTAAGGGTACAAGACAAAATGTGTTTGAACTCACATGAGGATTCAAGTAAAGAACACGGTTTCAGATTCTCCTTGCAATTGTTTGAACTGTTAAGTTCAAATAGTGGAAAGCAACATGATATTGAGGGAAGAATTCCATTGTTGGCCTATACTTTGAAGAGATTTTTGCAAGATTTCCCTTGTTCGAACTTGGATAACAACAATTATCTTAGGGAAAAACCAACAGTGTAGGCATTGTAGACATAGAACTTATGTATTGATGATGGCATTTAACCAAAAAGGAATTTACTAGCATGTAAAGATTGTTACTTTGTAGGAGTTGATAAAGATACCAAAGTGTAAAGAAATGATAAACATACCAAAGCATATTCCATATCGAGGGCACAATGCATTTAGAGTTAGCATTTGTGTGCATTATTGACATTTTGTGGATACAATGTGAAGCTAAATAATATAATGAAAAACCACAATGTGATACCATAATAAAGCGGTCATATTGAAGTTGATTTAGCAATAAAAGTAGGAAAATCTAGTATTCCATAATATATTTCGTTAAGACAAGTGAAGGTGCAATAAAGCAAAGTTGAAGTAATAGTTACATAGGAAGTACAAAAAAGTATAAAAAACAAAGTGTGTAGAAATCAAAGATGGAATTATATATATTGTCTTCAATAGTATGCTAATATAAAGAGTTGACACATGTTATAAGGTATGTTGAATGTAGAAACAATGTGTACATTCAAAGTGCTATAAACATGTTAGATAAAAAAAAATGTACAAATGCACACAAGGATCCGCAAAAGGGGGATGAAATCTAATGAGCATAGGAGTATAAGTTTGTTAGAAAACGCTACATCCAAAAAGAGTAGGAAAGTGTCTAGAAGACCAAAATCTAATCATGTACTGCAAGTCAATCATATATACACCAAGATTGTTGGCAGGGGCAACACCAAGTACATGAAATGCAGGGAGCAAGACGTGGATGTCGTAGTACCAAGTCTGCTCGTATTCGTCTAATTGCATCTATTTCATATAGGTGAATAACACGCTGAAGCAAGGCCTTCAATTCAGAGATCAATTTAATAGTTGGTTGAAGGTGAGTAAGTGGAACCAAATTTGGTGGTTGGAATTGTGTTGATATTCGTTGCAAACCTTCTTATTGTTCCTTTATTTGTTGAGAATAGTGGGCAAGTGTGGTTAGGAAGTCCATATCCATTTATGCTTTGCAATAGGCAAAAAAGACAAGGTATGCAAAAAATGTTACATTCTTTGCATGTTATAAGCAAGAAACAAGATGAGCACATGTAAATTTGACTTGTTTGGAAAATATATTAAAACATGCTATATAGCTAATGCAACATGGACATGCTAAAACAATTGATGCTAGCATATTAAAGTATATATATGGGACATTTTATATTTGTTGGGAAAAAGAGTAATATGTCATGAAATGGTGAGTTTGCTTTTCCTTTTGAAACAATAAATGGCAGCACATTGAAGTAAATAAGTTTGGTGCTTATGAATCCCATCAGAGGAAGAGATTCGGAAGTAGGCAGTTGATGAGTTAAGAGAGCTTACTCGATTGAGAGAAACAACTTGTAGAAGTGGGAAAAGGTCAACAGCACCATGCAGTAGAAGTGAAACAACATTTTCGGTCAACAAAGTGTCCATAATGTAGTAGTGGCAAATAGATGGACTACAAATCTGGGCTACAAAAAAAGGGAAACAATTGGTAGTAAGTGTAAAGAATAAAGAGATTGACTTGGAAAGGTTTGCATCTCGAAAAGTAGAAACCATGAATAACTTGAATATTGCATAAGTTAAAGGAGACTAATAAAGGAATGGAGTATTTTTGGGTTTTGATCTATCTAGTTTGAGACAAATGGATGCATTTCAGTGAATGGAATCCAAATGCTTCACCATTCTGGAAAATTTCCAAGCTTTAATTTTAATAAATGCAAACTTAAAATTATGAATAATGAGAGCAGTCACTTGTTGGATATCACTATGTGACAATGATTTTCATGCTTTAATTTTAAGAAATGCAAACTTAAAATTATGAATAAGGAGTGCAGTCACTTGTTGGAGATCAGTATGTGACAGTGACTTTTAAGTGGATCCTACTAAATCCTAAATTTTGGAAATTAACAACACTATATATATTGATTGAATGAGTGGTTGGTTTTGAGCAAGTTTTGGGCTCAAAACCACTCGTTCTCCATTGCCTCCATACTGGAGCTGGTTGCATTAAAACTAATGATGATGAATGCTATGACAGATTGATCTAAACTAATGATTGATTGGAAGAAAAAGAAGAGACCACCAAAAAACATACTGCTAAGGCCTTTATATGAAGAACTGAACCATATTTGTGGGTTTCTTCCAGGAGATAACCTTCCAACACATCTATAGAGGAACTTAACCATATTGTGGGTTTCTTTCAGGAGATAACTTTCCAACACATCTATAGAGAGAGGAACATGTTGGCACACAAATTATCCAAGAATGGTTTACATATGAGAGAAGGTACTTGGAAGCATTGAGAGATGGATAATGACAACCTATTGGAGGTGGATCATGGTCCTTTCCCAAGATAAACTCTTACATCTACCTACTTTAAAGGCAGAGCAATTAATACAAATGGAGATGGAGATCTGGAGAATTAAATCTTTTTGCTATATATCTGTACATGTTCAATTTTGGATCTCAATCTTTATAGACCATAGATATGGGTCGAATATGTAAAATCCAACAATGGCCACATGAAAATGTTTTTATTTTTTGATGACCTTCGTGGTCCCTGAACAATGTAGTTTATGTTTATTTAATACAAACTATGACTTTTTTTCTAGGAGGAAATAAAAATAAACTATATCTTAAAGGTTTTTTTCCATCAAATAGATAGCGGAAGGTATTAAAAGCCCTAAAGAAATGTTACTATAACAGAAGATATTAAAATCCCTAAGGAAATGTTGCAGTAATACCCATGAAGATATATATAGTGAATCGACCAATTATGGCAATTTCTTTAGATATTTGCTTAGCAATAACTAAGCATAACTAAACTACAATAATGTTTAATGACTTTGCATCAGCAATATCCAACACAATTGAAGTAAAACCTTTAGGTAACAAATTCATATTCGCAGTCTATAGATAAAAGCCAAAAGGCTTGACCACAATGTCACAAACTAAATCTTAAAGCATGAATAACCTTTTATAAACATCCAACATGAAGTACACTTTCACACACGTTGGATTTAAACCATAGTTGTTGGAAACCCAAATTCCTCTTAACATTTTCCAAATAGGAACGATTTTATTAGTTGTTTGACTATGCTTGGTGCAATTACAAGATAGATATTGAAGTTGTACAAGTAGCTCTGGTTCATGCTATTCAATTGATGGAGATAAAAATGTGCAAAACACTTCAAACAATACTTGCTAAAAGGCTCATATTAGAAATCCTGAACAAATTTGCAATTTCAGAAAAAGAAAGCCAGCATCAGTGCTTATTACATTCAACACTACTACCTTTGAACAAAGTCAGTAGTTTAATTCCATCTTTATCTGAAATGTGGGTATGGGCACATCCGTTCATGTATTTGTCCTCAGTTCCACCCAAATACATGCATGAACACAGAAAAGCCATGGCCATCAGATTACTTCCATTAAAGGACCTCATTCATATAATCTCGTTACGCTCTCTTGCAGCACTACAATATCTGTTGCATACATTGTCAAACATCTAAATCGCATGCCTTAATGGCTGAAAGAGGCATAAATATAGTGTTCATTGCTTGGATTGAACTTTTCCCATGGATGGCTTTTGTTGTAGTTACCAACAGAGCTTGGGTGATCCTCGAGTCTATGATGGTTCTTGCCACTAAATTCAATAGACCTTGCAACTGCACTTTAAAACAGTCCCAGAAACTCTCTTCCATCTTTGAATCAATGTGAGGCCTCAGCTGAATTTTTTCATAGATATCTCTATCCTGTGCATACAACTGTAGTGCAAACCGGGTAAGTTCCATTGTTGAAAATACAATGAAAGCATAAGAATTCGAGGGCATCCATACTTTAGTAACAATTTCATCATGCATAAGCCCTTGCCTATTTTGAAACAGAACATGTTCAAAATTTTGGTAAATCATTTTCCCAGTTGCATTTGGGGGGAAACTCTAAGCAAATATTACACGTTATCCCAAGACATGGCCCGGGATATAGCTATTGTCGTCGACCACACACCAGGTATTAATTGACTTAACCCAACTGGGGAAGGCAATTCTGAATGGTAGTTGGAATCATGAATAAGCAATTGTGACTTTTCTACTCCCAAAAGGATGGACACTTGGCCAACATCTAGCTCTCGACTATCCTATTCTTACAGGAAACCCTGTTGTTACCACCCACCTATTAAGCTCTCTTGTTTGTTTATTAATGGTTATCCACCTCTCAACGTGATGAATGTGCATTCCCGAAGCTTCAAGATTCTATATCTTGTTCCCAATCAAGCAGATTCATCACTCATTTATTTATTAGTGGTTCTCCACCTCTGAACGTAATGAATGTGCATTCCCGAAGCTTCAAGACTCTATATCTTGCTCCCAATTTCTTTCCTGAAAAAATCAGATTGATCATGTTTGAGGCCCCTGCAAGCATGGGATAGACAAGTCACAAGAAGTAGAAGAGAAGCGAGCGAGGGAAGGATATATAGGAGAAAGAGAAATGGAGATTAATATGATACTTGATGGGTCGAAGCTCGAGCAATTTGTTGAAGACAATGAGGCTTTTTCCAAGTACGTGGACGAGAGGTTCGAAGCACTAGATAAAGATCGCAATGGCAGACTTTCTCCGCAAGAGCTTAGGCCGGTCGTGACCACCATTGGCATTGCCCTGGGACTGCCTGCTCAAGGCTCCTCCCCGATGCCGACATCATCTATGACCAGGTATGTATTCCTTCGTCAAATCTTCATTCGCCATTAATCATAAAAACAGTAAACAATGTCCTAAGAGTATTATTGTCCAGGTCTTGAACGAATATTTCATAAGTGGTAAAACTGATGGGATCAGCAAAGAGGATTTTTGCACAGTTCTGTCTGACATTTTTTTGGGTGTGGCCGATGGTTTGAAAAGAGACCCCGTTTCCCTTGTTACCATTGATGGTCGCCTCCTCGACAACTATGCCCACAGCCCGGATTTTGAGTTCAATGCGCTCACCATATTTATAGAAAATGACAAATCTAAACTGTCTCTAGAAAAATCTCTGGGCAAGCTTATGGTGGAGCAAGGCATGCCTCCCGCTTCTAATCCATGATTCAGTCCACAATTGCTTCATTTCTTGGTTGTAACTTGATTTTGATCTTGATTTTGAATCACGGAACCCTGATCCTAATCCGATTGCAGGTGAGGGAGACGATTGTAAAACTGACAGCAAAGTCCTGCGGGTTCCAGTAGTTGATAAATCCGGAGTGAAATGTGAGTCAGGAGGAATTTTTGGAGGTATTATGTAATGTGGTGTTGGAAGTGGCATCGCAAACTTAGCCTGGGCCTCGATGAGCTCAAGCTAGAGCTGTTGGGCCTCCAAATCACAGCGCCTCCGCCTTTGCCTATGTTCTCAACAGTAGTCGTGCTCTCCTTCACGACGGCACCATCCGCATGGCAGCATTCCATTCGCTCTATGAGCGAGGAATCTAGCCGACGTGGATGGTTATGCTTCTCCACGGTGAAATGCCTACGGTGTAAATATCTTAGAGTTAGATATATAACCCACTATAATAATGTTATTAAATTATTAATAGAGATATCCTCTATAAGGACATAATTACTACATAATCAAATCACCAAAGCTCTATAATCCCATTAACAAAGAGTTAAAATAACTTGTTTAAATCATCATCAACCTAAATATTATTTAGTTAGTTTAAAAAGAAGGTGGTTATATTATGAATAAGGTTTAGAATAGATCAATTTGATATTACATGTTTCTTTGATGATTGATTAAGGGAAGCTAACTCTTACTGATGTCCATCTTTCTATTCCTATTTATGTTGTTAGGATGTTTTAATATTTCCATAACTTCTCTAATTATGTGTTTGTAAAAAGTATCTCTTAGAAAGGATTTTGGTTTCAAGGGAGTGTTTTACCAATGCCGAGGTGTGGGCTCATTCATTCTTGATATGCTCCATGTTCTTTAATCCTTATTTGAAATGATCACCCAGTTTCCTTGATATAACATTTCCCGCAAAAGCATGAAACTCTATAAACACCTTTGCATTGACAATGGTCCTTGACATCCTTTACTGATCTCATTTTCAATTTTTTTGTTTCCATTAGCTTGAAGGTGGTTAATATTTCCTTCTTAGGACTTTTGCAATCTTGTCAATGATTCCTTGGATGTAAGGGAGGTATTCCTTCTTACTAGGGCTTATGTTACCTAGGCTTCAAGAATCGATTCATTGACTTATAATTGTTCTTTCAATTTCTTTATCGGAATATTTGTTAATGTGCTTGTTCTTATAGCCTATGCTCTCAAATACCTTTATCATGTGGTCGTTTTCTTCCTTTAGATGTTCCTCATAGAAGATTCTAGTTTTCCTTGTTGCTAGATTGTTAAGGATTCCAAGCTTTTCGGAGAGGGGTGGTGATGAGAATCTACCAGGGAAAATTTTAAGAACCCTCCCTAAACTTCTATATATAATAAATGGATAAATCCTCGTGATATATAGGAAAATATGAAGGCTATTTTATCAATGTTATATTATATGTAATTTTTTGGTGAATCTCTCATTGAATTATATAATCTTGTAAAATATTTGCAGATATTTCACTAAATTATAAAACCTTGTAAAATCTTGGTAAATCTTTCACTATATTATAAAACCTTGTAAAATCTTGGCAAATATTTTAATAAATTATAAAATCTGGTGAAGTCTTGGTGAATTTTTTTATAAAATATAAAACCATATATAGTAATAGGAAAACATATAAAAATAAATAAATATGAGATAAATCTTAATAAACCATCACATAACAATCCCTCGTTTGGTGGTAGTTTGGTACCTCACTCTAACTATCACAGTACATAGAAATTCACCATACTCTAGGAATATTCTTGGAAAACAATAACGAAATTTTTCATCACCACGACACATAGAATCGATGTTAATACAAGTGCCCACGAATGTAATCCGACTTCGATTTCCATGATCGATAGAAGGGGAAAGAGCCACTAGCAACTGCCATTTTTAGAAATCAAGGGAAATTAGGGGCGAATGGGAGCTGCTTAGCAATTTCTGTCGACGAACAAAGGTTTAAATCGATTTTTAGAGAGGCAAAATTATTTTATCTTGGCTCCCATTTTTAAATTCAATGGGTCTAACCTCCTATTTATTAAAAATAACCAAATAAAATATGGGCTAATCATACCTAACGACTGTTTAATAAAAAATTAGTCCATTAAAAGTTTAAAACCCCTAAATTTAGTCCATGGGCTAAGATTAACCCCTAAAATTTTCCATGGAATCTGCATGCATATAAATTTTTGTGTGGGTTTTATTTTTGAATACCTTACAGCCAAGGGACCAATCTTGCTTCCTTGTAATCAATACATCCAAGAAGGGAATGATTTCATTCTCCTCCTCCATGGTGAACTTAATGTCATTAAAAAGACCTTTAAGGTGTTAAAAAAACTTGTCTAGCTCATCACTCCAATGAGGGCATTTCACATTTGTGTCATACACATATCTTTTCCATCTTGTTGTCTTTAGTAGATATGTATCTAGTACTTTTTTCTCAATTTTTTCCATAAAAAGATTGGCTACAATGTTTAATAGAGGGGACATGATTGCTACACCATTGATTTGCTCATAAAAATCCCTTTGAAAGATTAAACAAGTTGAACAAAGACATATTTTTGTTGGTTTGGTCATCTTTGGATATATGACTTCCTTGACTACAAGGACATTTTCAGTAAGAATGATCTTTGTAAAAATATATACAATATCAAAGTTGAGGATATACCCTCGGTTTCCACTTTTTCATTCTTAATGTTCCTTACAAAATCATTGGATCTTTTATATTTGAAAGAATTGATGTTTCCTACTAAGGAGCTTAGCATTCCTACAACATATTTCGTTGATTCATATGTTAGAGAACCAATCGTAATCGGTCTAAGGAGAATATCATCTTTATGGATTTTTGGGAGACCATAAATTCTAGGGGTTGTCTCACAGCAAGGAGTTAATTATTTATTTCTTCTTTAGTCAAGGTTATATCCTTTAATCACTTTTGACACTCGGTCGTTGCTTAACTTCTTAACTACTACTCATTATGAGATGTTCAAGCATTTTTTTATTATAATCTTGTTTGTTCCTTGTAACGGTATCCCTACAATGTTCTCATTACTTTTCAAGTTCTTCAGAGAAGCACGTTCATTTTCTTTTATATTGCTTCTTGGGCATTTCACCCTTCTCAAAATCTTGCTTCCCAAAATAAAATCTCTGTGCTTCTTGGGGATTTCATCCTTCTCAGAATCTTTGTGCAATCTTGTCTTGTGTTGTCATTCACCAATAATTGAATGTTGTCTTCAATATTACAAATGATATTATCAACTAAATCTATTTTATCTAAACTTTATTAAATTATTTATACTCAATATCATAACTATGGTAATATAACATTTTCACCTTCCCTAATGCTTTTAAGGAATTATTATGTTAACATCTATAATGTTTTATTTTAAATAATCATTTTGTATATCATTAATTTCAATTATCATTTTTTATAGAAAGAATATTTTTACTTGTAATAAATTTAACTTAAAATTTTAT
The DNA here is from genome assembly GCA_027924585.1 of Larix kaempferi. Classification (NCBI taxonomy): domain Eukaryota; kingdom Viridiplantae; phylum Streptophyta; class Pinopsida; order Pinales; family Pinaceae; genus Larix; species Larix kaempferi. The sequence continues at coordinate 7,389,143 of BSBM01001023.1, forward strand.
TTCATGGTATATTGATGGTTTTATTATATTCCTCTAGAGACATATAGTAATGGCCTAGTAATGGCCCAAGGGTAACAGCATGTACTAGTAATGGCCCAAGGGTAACAGCATGTATGTACTAGTATGCATTATTTTTAACCTAATATCTTACATAGGGAATATTTTTGGCATTTAATTTTATTCGCATTTTTCATAAATTCTATTGATTTTGCAGTCATTCATGATGACTGTGGGATTTGAACCGGAAGTTATGGTGGCAAGGTGACATCGGTGAAGGATTGCAATGATGCACAAGCTGGTAGTAAAGGAGTTAAGGGTGTCAAGGCGTGCACTCCAACCTATGATCTCTAGCGATTACTTAGGGTAGGAGAAAAGGATTGAGACAAAAAAATCCTTGCCTTCTACCTTATGATTTTTTTGCCTTTTTGTTTTCCCTTCAATGGAACAACTTCGTAGGTGTCAAAGAGAACCAGTGGGTGAAAATGTGAGGAGGCATTCTGCTGTTGAGAAATTATTTAAGTAAAAGGATAGAGTTATGGTGGGTCTAGGACCAATGGCCATGAACATGCCCATTATGCAGTATGCATGACCATGATCAATATGAGCTTGTCAAGGAATAAGGACCAAAAAGTGATTTAGGTAGAGGGAATAACAAGTAACCTGCAAGGCAAAAGTGGCCAGAGGAAGCTCCATGCTCCTAAACAGAGTCGAAGGGCCTTCTACAGTCAGAATCCAGGAGCTGAGTTTGGTCATGCCTTCACTTTAGGCTGCTGCAAATAAATCTTGAGAGTTTCAAGTCAGTGACCCGCAATAACACCCACCTTGTCACTAAGAAACCACCTGCATTCTGCTCCTGCCTGCAACTTCTTGCAAGAAACTCCATCCAGAGTTGCAGTTTTCTCTCGCCAAACGCACCAATTTCATTCCCTGTATATATTCTTTACTCCACAATACAATCCCAAGTTACAATTTAATAGTTCACTCTGGTACAACTTATTTGTAATTTGGAGATTTCTGATAGAATTTGGATTGATGATTTTTATAAGAGAATTAAAGGTAGCCTCATTTTCTGGAGGCTTGACAAGTAAAACAAAATTTCAATCTCGTGTTCTATGCATAGATTTTGATTGTTCACAGTATAGATTTTGATTTTGAAAAAAGTTGCAGAGTAGATTTTGATGTTCTGGGAAATATTGTAAGGCCTTGGGGTCTTCCAGTGTAAGGTCTCTTTAGATGGCATATTTGTTGATTGCAAAATAAAAATAATTCATCTTAAGCAAACATACCATAAAATTAAGAATAGACAATGCTAGTCAAAATGATAGATGACCTTTTAAGGCTAAGCTTTAAGTTGATCCCCGACTCATGAAAAAGAAAATGGAACTCCTTTCTTGAGGGACTCCAGGACCATATCTGAAGCTTCTATAGCATTCCCCATCTGAAAATATATTGTTTTTGTTTTATTTTTGGAAAATGCATCAGAAATTGCATTATTAAATGATATGAAAGTACATCAAAAATGTTACATGACTAACCCAAAGGGTGGTCACACAGGTAAAGAATACACAGTATTTCATACACTGATTATCATTCTTCCACATGAACATCATTTGAAATTTAGTGTTTCTGTCCACATATATACAAGGTGGAAGATTTAAATTTGCAGTGCAGAATTTAACGGTGATAGCATAGTTCTAAGAAGAATTATAATATTCATCCAAAATAACCAGTCATAAAATGTCTGTAGATTGGTCTCGATGATCAAGAACCCCTTTTAACAAACACTACATTTCAACATTGGACAAGTTCAATGAGCCAAGTTTGTATAAGAGATCAACAGTGCAGGTTGATCTGGGTCAATGGCTCTGGTTAAGATAGAAGGAAAGAAGAATCCAGCTTGCAAAGCTAACCAGCGGTGTTAAGCACTTGATCTGGTGTCTGTGGGAAAAAACACCTCAATGCAAGTTCATATGCTGAAAATATAGCTCCATTTACCAAGAAAGCACGCGCCACAGCTGTTCCAAGGCCTCGCCAGAGGACTGGAAATCCTTCTTCTCGTACACTCTTCTTGAAGCAGTCAACAATCCCAGTGTACTTGGGAGATGCATCTGCTTGTCCTTGAAGTCTAGATTTAACCACATCCAATGGATAGCAGAATACCCAACTTGCCACTCCTGCACAACCCCCTGCTGTGAGCATTGTTAATAAACTTTCCTCTGCACTTTTCCGACAACCTGGGTGAAGCCATTCTCTACTATATTCATATGTCCAAAAGTAGACACCATGAGCAGGAGCATCACGAAGTACAGTAATACCAAGTCCTCTATAAAGGCCTTTCAATCCTTCTCTTTGTATGATGCTCTTTGCCTCCTTAATTGGACCAATCTTATCAGAGCTTGAAGTAGGCTTTCTAGCTGTGTTAACTTGTAAACGAATCTTGACAAGCTCCACTGGTGTAAGAATTGCAGTTTGTATAGTCCCTGCTCCGATACCTGCCAATGCTACACTTTTATATGATGGTGGCTCATTCTTCTTGTTGTTGCCATCAAAAGCACGAGATAAAAGGGCATAAACTTGGAAAGCTACAGCATTCTGCACTCACATGGAGAGAACAAATGAAGATTATTGCCTCGTAATTCAAACGGAACAGGTCATCCATGTATTGTCTAAAATGCTAAACCACTAAAACATCCTCCCAATCGGTCATTGTTCTGAAAGAAGGGCTAGTACTTCTGATTAGTAAAACTGAAAGACACACTCATTTTATTCATCGGAGTGGCCTAAACTAACGAAAAGATTTAGGTAGTTAAAAATGACTTCAACAAAATAGATTATAAATATTGCAAGCACTACCACAAACTACTGAAATTAATAAAAAGAAAGAATTGGATGAAAGCAGCATAAACAGACAGCATAGAAGAAGAGAAAAATCCAACTGAAATGTGAAGGCAATAGCAATAACGTTTATGAAACCAATGTACATATATATGCCAATGCAATTCTTCTTTGTAAATTGTGATGCAGAGTCTGCAATTCAACCCAAAGTCCTTGGATAGCCATGGTAGAAGAATGGAACAATGGCCTGTGACGTATTTGCCAGCAGTAGGCCAACAAGTTGCCTTACAAAATTTCTATATTCGGCTCATCCAAACAGCATAAAGAACTTGAACTCTGATCTTCTTTCTGTTGAACCTATAAGGACAAACATGATCGAGTGCCAAAGGTACAGGCTCAACTTACTTCCTTGATCAAGTGCGATCTTGCCTCTCTAAGGACTCAGACCAGACCACCATACACAACAAAAGAAGGTGAATTTGATATGTGAAACTTGGAGATGAATGTATCACACTTGTTATTTCCTTGCCTTTTGTCTCTCATGATAAATGGATGGACACAAACCAGACCAGATCTACAATTACAATGGATGGATGGACACAAACCAGACCAAAATCTAAAATTACAATGGATGGACACAAACTAGACCAGATCTACAATTACAGGGAAAAATAGCAAAAAGAATGTGGCAAATGATGAAAAAAAATTGTAGCTTTCCCATGAATTGGCATTCTGACAGATCCCCAGCGTATATAATTAGAAATTTGCTCAATTTTGTGTAGAACATCAAAGGAAACCGTGTTCAACCCAATCTAAAATATTATATAGCATATATAATAACATTGGCCTTTATAATGCATGTTACAGATTGCTTATTTTTAATATATGAAATACCCGAACAAGATCTATGGGGCCTCATCAACAAACAGATTATGGTTTATAACTAAATTTTAGTTGAACTAATAGGCCATGGTCCACCTTATTTCTAAATTTACCAGCACATGAACTTCCAAGGGTTTCCTCTGCAGTTTTCAAATAACCATTTGAATTTTCTTCTAATTTAAACATCAGGCAGCTTGCCAATAACAACGGATTCCACGTTTCAGGTTCCATCCTCACCGCATGCTGCAGGGTTTTGTTATAATTGACCATCTACAATCTAATAATTTACCAAAATGATAAATAAACATTAGCTCTGTGCAAATTCGCATATGCAGTAAGGAATGCAACTGACTCAGACGCAGCCAACATCAAATAGTGCATGCTCTGATCTTTTTTCAATCCCCAAACCCAAAATGAATCCTAGAACAAGGAAAAGAGACCCTGACATCCTACCGTACACAATCAGAGCCAATAGATCAAAAAATGTAGACAAGCTGGCTTTTCTTGCTTTTGTATGATGTAAAGCTTTTTTTTCTATTCAAGCCAGAATGAATAGAGAAAACCCATTGAATAAAAAGGGACCAAAAATTCATTTGGGCAGAGAGAATAACAAGATACCTGCAAAGCAACAGATGCTATAGGAGGCCCCATGCCCCTATAAAGAGCCAAAGGGCCTTCTGTTTTCACAATATTCTTCAACAATCCTAGAGTCGAGGGTGGTGACCTTGCCATTGCTGTCACCTTGGGCTGCTGCAAACGAATTTTGAGAGTATCAAGAGGGTGTCCTGCAAAGACACCTGCCATTCCACCAAACCCACCTGCAACAAACTCCCGCCCCCAGCTGCTCGCAAGGAACTCAGGCCAGAACTCCATTTTTCTCTCCCCTCACCCACAACTCTCATTCCCTGTTTATGGATACTTTTATCTACAGTAAAAATCAAAAGCCACAACAAAATCTCCGAGTCCACAATAAATGGTATTCTAAATTCCTTCGAACTGGGGCCGATGAATGGATACCGACACAATCTTCAATTTTCAATTGAAGCCTGTGCTGATTCCCAAGGTCTAAGGATCGAATCTACATTACTGACGTAACAGGGATCTACTGTGCTTTTTGCATGAAAACAAGGCACCTTAGAGTTTCAATTTTAAAGACCAACAAATATTCTGGGCTCTGTGTTCAGTCCAACGCAGCAGTCTGACCTATATAAAGCTGTTAATGACGGAGAAACCTACAACCACTGCTTGGATTGAGCGGTTATATTCTCTGTAAAAGGCTTCCCAGAGAAAGATGAAAGATCCCACAACAAAAAAATATAGAAATCCGTGCAGCTATAAAGCGAGATCAGATTCCAAGTACAGAGATCTGGATCCGGAGCGGATTTGAATTTCGGATCGGAGAGGTGTAAGCTTTATACGATGGACACTTCAATTTTATTACTTCAAACTTTGGAGATACTTCTTTCTATTTATGAATATGAATCACAATTTTATGGCGTTAATAATGCATTAAAAACATGTTCATTTCATACATCGAATTTATTTAAATTGAGAAAATTGTATGATTGTATATTTTAAATGTTAGTTCCAAGTATATGACATCTGAGGCGGATTCCCATGAAAAAGTTGATAAGGTGGATTTCCATGATAAGCTATAAGATGGTGATTGTCCACTCATTTAAATAGGAATTTTCTATACACTCAATCAATTTTATTTGTATCAACGTTTTTAAAATCAGAAAAATAAAATATATGTTATTGTGAATATTATTTAATAAAGAAATTAAAATTAATTCATTAATTAAAATTGTTTTTTATTTAGATTATAAACTTTCTGTATAATTATTACCAAGTAAAATGTAAACTGAAACATCACCATTATTTGATTCTAAATGTATCCTTGATCGAAACCCTTCAATTATTTCTTTATAAACAAACAAATTCCTTACATAAAAACAAACTTTTAACCCATTAAAAAAAAATTAACACATTATATGTAACCTCCCTACATACCTTTGTCACACAATCCTTCAAAACAAAGAAATAAATTACTAACCAATTACCAACCAAGGTACTAATGTTGTAGGACAATAAAGAGTTACAATATGACTTGTATACGTAAGGAGGAAAGTGACTTTTCGTGTTTGAATGGAAAAGACTTTCATTCATGACCAAACTATATTAAAAAAATAGATATTAAAAACATAAAATTATAAATTAAAAGAATTTTATCAATGACCAAATTATATTAAGAAAATAAAATAAAACAAACTATATTAAAAACATAAAATTATAAATTAAAAGAATTTTATCAATGACCAAATTATATTAAAAAAATAAAATAAAAATTATAAATTGTATACATTTTATAAAAAGTAATTATATATATTTATATTTTAATAAAGATGAAATATGTAATTAATATTTATTTTAAAAATATAGTTTTTAATTACTTAGTACAAGAAAAAGGAGTAGTCTATTTATTTTAAGTTTTGTTATTATTGTAGGTTTTGGTGGAAATAGGTAAATTTGTTTTGGGTAAAATCCAATTTTTTACTTTTTTAAATTGTGTTTTGGAATCCATAAATAGATTCAGCACCAGTAAATAACATTGGCACCCAAATTATGCAATTTCCATAGCTAATATTTGTGATTTTAAGATTTTTTTTAAATTTCCAATCGGAATGAACAAAATAAGATGGAAAATATGTTGGGAAAGGAAAAAGTTGAAAACTTAGAATATTTAGACTACTCCCAAGAAAAATCAAAAACTCATTTGCTTTAAATAATTCATATAGTTTTGGTCCAGGGTCTTCTCATTTTACATAAAGAAGAGAGATAAATAATCCAAGCAAACATCATGTTGGTTTACCAAAGTTGATTGGATGCATCTCAACTAAAAAGGAAATAAAGTATTGTTTTATATTTTGTTATTGTTGAATTTTAGGTGTCTCCTCTCAACTAACTCATTTATAAGGGGAATTAAACGGGTTTGTCGTGCTAATGAAACTCACATCTTAACCGAATAAACTAAATAGAATTGAGGCAACGAAGCAAACATCATGTTGGTTTACCAAAATTGATTGGATGCATCTCAACTAAAAAAGAAATAATGTATTGTTTTATATTTTGTTATTGTTGAATTTTAGGTATCTCCTCTCAACTAACTCATTTATAAGGAGAATTAAACGAGGTTGTCCTACTAATGAAACTCACACCTTAATTAAATAAGCTAACTAGAATTGATACAATTTACTTTATATTTACACATTTAATTTTTAAATTTTTAAAATCTCCCTTTTATTTACAATATCAAAGAAAAATTAATTCAATAATGTGAAGAATTTTTGTTGATTTAGACATTCCTCCCTGTAAAATACATGGAGATTGGAGACATCTTATAATTTGTCCATATTCATAAGTGTCGCTATCTACTTTTTAGCTTTTATTTTTTCTCTTTCAAAATAATCGGCTATAGTTAATTCTTAATGTCCTTATCTCAAACACGGATAAGATGTTCAGTTCCATTTTAATAATGTACTTGAGATCCTCACTAATTTTGATGAACCTTTATATCGTTATCTTTGGAATGTTAATGCGGCTTTTTCAACTTCAAGTACTCCTCGGCCATATAAAATATAAAGTAATTAATAATAAGGAAAATCAAATAATGAAGAGAATGTGGTTGGAAATGTTAATGGAAAAATTAATGATTTTATTATTCTAAAGTATAATTTAGAGTAAAATAATATTAATGTAAAAATGAATGTAGTATGATAATTATTATAAATTAGTGATAATGATTATTAATATTTATTTAAATTAAGTATTTTCTAGAGAAAAAAAATGTACTTTTGTTATTTCGAGGAAATCAAAAAGTATAAATACAAATCCGTTCTTTTCCAGAATATGTCTTTCAGCTTCAACACGGAAACTAAAATCAATTGTCCATCTAGACTATCCAATCATCATATCTCAAGGATCGTCTTAAACAAAATCTTGCTCATATAAAGCAACTACAAAAAAGCAGAAATATTCTTGATCATTAAGATCACTATCAAAATATTAGAAAGGTTCAGTGAAAAAAGAAGAATATGAACTAGAAGACGTGAATACCCGGATCACCATCAATGGCAGCCTTTGAAAGGGCATCTGCAACATCATTATTCTCTCGATATGTATGCCTGATAGTGAGAGACTGAAAGCAATTGAGAAAGACAGATATCCTATGACACCATTGCTGAAGAGAAATATTTGTAAGGTTAACCTTCTTATTGGCCCAATTGATGACAACCTGGGAGTCACCGAAAATCTGTAATGCATCAAAACCACATAATACTACCAACTTAAGAATACCCCAAAGGCCTAATAATTTTGCTTTTGTATTAGTCTCCAGACCACCTGATAATCTGAACTTAAGAATTAGGTCCGATCCACATCTGAGATAAAAAAAAACCAGCCCCACACTTCTGATGTGTACATGCCCCATCGAAGAATCCCACCACAGTTTCCAAATCATTCATATTAATGGGACAAACTCTTCTGCCAATCTGAGTCTTCATTGAACTATGTGGATAGAGTCTATAAAGTTTCCAGAAAGATAAAACACTCTGATTCAGTGAAGGTTTATGATCATGAAATATGTCACCATTGTGTACCTTCCATAAAATCCATGCAAGTAAACCTGGCAAATGGGAAAAAGTCTTATGCTTATGTTGCCAAGTATAATAAGCATTCTCAAAGTCTGAATCTGGCCAATCCTCCTTTATCTTCAATTCCAAGCAAATCTTAGCCCAAACTTATTTGGAAAATGTACATTCTAGAAATAAATGACTAGTAGATTCCTTAGAATTCCTACATAAGACACACATATTTGGCCCATATTTACCTCATCGAATGAGGTTCTACCATGTCAATATTTTATTTTCGAAGACAAGCCACAAGAAACAACTGATTTTTAGTGGTATATTCCACTTCCAAATAGCCAGAAACCACCACTTACTCTGCATCTTAGTAAAAATCTCAACTATAGCTAAATATGCATCACCAACAGTAACCTGTCCATCATCCTTGTTTCCTTCCCAAACCAGCAAATCATTAATGTTAGAAAGACGAATACCACCAGAATTAAGATTCTGGACATAATCTTGCCACTCCACTTTCCAATCACCAGCTAAACCCAAATCTGATGCATCAAACCAATAATCTACGACCGGGAACACATTTCTGGATTTCTTGAAATGATTGAGAGTGGATAAACCAATACTCGCAAGGTAGTTTATTAAACCCTGAGAAAGCTGATAATGTTCATTCAGACCTACCACCGGATCTATGCCAACAAAAAATTCGTTGCCATTTCCGACCCTCCACGCCAGCTGCGATCTGATCCACGGCATGATTTTCAGAAAGCCATTCCATATGACCGAGCCATTCCTAGTATTGGTCGGAGGGTTTCCTAACCACATGTGAATATCAATTTTAATGTATTTTTCATGTAGAAGTTTTGTCCAGAACTGTTTTCCAAACAAACCCTGCCACCAAATTTTCATCAAGAGAGCCAAATTGAACCAAAAGATGTTTTTAATGTTCCAACCACCGAATTTCTTTGGTAATGACAGCATTTTCCAATTTGCAAGGTGATACTTTCCACCCTCAGTATTCCCAGACCACAAAAATGGAACATCAAACTGTTGATTTTGTGTAATATAGCATGTGGAATCCAAGTCAATAGAGCCCAGTAGACAGGAATACTAGTCAGAACAACTTTCATGAGAGTTAAACATCCCCCCAACGATAAATACTTGCACATCCAAAGATTAATTATTTTCTTAATTTTGGATAAAAGCCATCTCCAGTCCTGTAACCTATAGCTATTAGGTTTTATAAAATATCCAAGATACTTTAACCCGTCATCCAGCTTAGAAATAGTAAATGGAAGAAAGCTTCTAATCTCCAAACAGACAGGAGAATAATAAAAAGACACATGTACAACTCCAGGTGTCCGCCAAAAAAACCCACCAACAAGTCTTCTCCAAAAATAACTGCAAATACGCCAAAAATAGAAGAGCCCAAATAGGTAAGGTAAAAACCCTGCAGAAATTAGAAAAAACGTCTCCGAGACAATATATAATTCCCACTTTTTGATGCCTTGGTTGGTACTAGAGCCAGCCGAGAGGGCTAGCTAGACTCCAAGGTGTCTCGGATAACCCTCCTCATCCTGCAGAAATTTTTCCCGCTACCAACAACAAAAACCCTAGAAAAACATCGACTCAAAAAGATTTAAGAAAAGCATTCCTAGATCACTATAGTTATAGTTTTGATGAGTTAAAAGGTTATAGTTTTTGAGATGTGAAGATGGCGGTGTTTGTTTAGTCGTGGTGGCGACTCGTGGTTCAACGGAGGTCCCCTGTGGGCGTTGGTTTCCACGACGGTGGTGAACCAGGCGACCGCTTATTCCATGTTCTTGTTGCCCCTGATCGATGGCAGTGGTTCAAGGATCGACGGCGTTGCATGGTGGCACAAAAGAGGCACTCATTTGGCTCGTCGGCGGTGGCACAAAGCGCGATGGTTGTCTCTTGTATTCGGTCATTCTCCTCGGTGTCGTGTGTAGCAGGTAGCACCCATCATTGCTCCGTGTTCGTATCTTCTCGAGTGAGGTGGAGTTCCCTGTTTTTGGGTTTGACGTTTGCGAAGGGAATGTCATCTTCATTGTATTGCTCGTTCGATGGCTCATACATTTTGCCTCTTTCTGCTTTGGTTTTCTCTGTTTGAGGGTTTATTTGTTTTTGGTGCTCAGCCCACAGTTTGGCTGCTCTGTAAAGGGGTATTGTGACTATATGAAAACAATCTGATTGATTGGTTGAATATTGCATAATGGTAGAAACAGGATTTTGATATAGATGTCTTCTTGGGAATGAAAGACTTATTGTAACCGTTAGTAAGATTATTTGTCCATTTTGTAGTTTCTTTGATTCATATATGAATAGCAAGAGACTCTTTTTCTTCTGGAAAAAAAAAGATTAGGAAAATAATCCATGTGTAACATGAGCAAAAGGAAGTATGGCGTATTTGTCTTAACAAGTGCTAAAGGACAGAAATATTTAAGGAGTGGTATTTACTCGATTAAAATTATCGAGTTTATCCAATGTTTTATTTTGGAAATATATTATGCACAAAAGATAAATAGTGGAAATATATTAATGCATAAAAGATAAATATTGGAAATATATTAATGCACAAAAGATAAATATGCAAATGGGGAATTGGAAAACATATGTATTGGGGATTGAAACATTAAAGAGAATATAACATCTCACTTTACCAACCAATCAAGCTTTGGTTAACAATATTATTTATATCTTCTAAAGAGGTTTAAACTTTAGTGAAAGTCAAACAACACATTGCTTTGCAAAGATTCCATCCTCACTATGATTTTATGATTGCATGGAGGAGTGGTGGACAATGGCAATAGAGTACCCTCATTTTCCAAGGGTCACTCTTTTAAGGATGCAACCAATCGCAAAATATTTGCAGTTGTGTCGATTCATCCACCTAATGTGTATTTCATGGACAAATCCAAGGAGGTTCCAATTGTGAAGGTGTTAGAGAAGATAATGTCCAACCCCCTTTCATAATACAAATCTAAAGCCATATAATTTTTCAGTTTAATGGATTATGACCTCCTATATTAGATTTGTACCAATGGTTATAATTGATCAAGACAAAGGATTGTGAGGTATATCTTGTTTTCAAATGTTTTTTTAATTGTTCAATTCCATGTCGTTGTTGATTATCAAAAAGTTTTCAAGGAGGGTCCCTACTTCTGGGAAAGAGCGAGTCTTTTTTGTTACTCCTTAGTTTCATAATTTAAGGCATCAAATATCTTTGTCACCAAATGCATGTATGGGTATGTATGCCTAATCTACCTATCCATTTTTTAAAGTTACTAATTTTTTAAGACATGGGGAATACTTTGGATGTGTATTAAAAAACATATGTGGATGAGATTAAGCTTCGTATTTTTACATATGCCCATATTGTGTGGAAATTAACCTTAGTAAGGGCTTACTAAATAAGCTTATACTTCAAAGGGAAGGCTCCAAATGGACGTAGGAGTTGGATAATGCAAATATATTATTCTGGTATTGGATTTGTCAATAAGGAAGACATTTACATGATACATGTCCTTCTTTTTTCCTCGAAAAAAATCATATTTGTATTTCAAGAACAAAAATAAAATACAATTTCTCATGTGTTCTTTAAATAGTAACAACTACATGAATACTGTAAACTCTTCACAGAGCTTATGTCTCAATAGAATCCAAAAACTAAGATCCTGAAACCTTCAAATCAGAGCAATATCCAAGTCAAAGTAGGAAATGATAGTTGTGAGCTCTTCACAGAGCCTACGTCTCAAAAGTATACCAAAAATCTGTGTGTCCTAGAACCTCTAAACCAAGCAGTAACAAAAAAAACATAAAATTATAAATTACATCAGGAGATGACCTGACGATCATTTAACACCAAAATAGTTATGCATCAAAGACCATAAAAAAGATGGAAAGTAGTCTTCTTTAAGAATCTTATACGGACCATATCTGGGATGAGACCACTATCCAATTTTTGTGTTCATCCTCATGAAGTTGTAGTGGGACCACCACAAGACTGTCTTTTGATAATGTATCAGCTTGAATATTAAACTACCTATAGATATGTGCAAAAGCGATATGCTAGAAGAGAGAAACAACATTCTTTATGAGACTTGCAGGGAACAATAGACCAGGCATGAGCATCTGAATTTCACCCTTCATCCACCTAATACTTATATCAGAATCCCCAAATACTTAATATTTAAAATTTATTTACGATGAGTAGATTTCATCAAAAGTACAATGGCCTCAAATTCCCCATAGTTGATTGTTCCTTGACCTAAAAACATATTTCTTATAAAAAAGTGATTGTTTGAGAGGAATCATATATAACCAGCTCCACACAACATGCCATAATTTTGACCAGCACCATCAAAATATCCCCAAGGGGTGGATTTGTCAATCTATGGGTGGTTCATAGATTTGACCTAATTAGGTACCAGGGTTTTGTACTTGAAGTATGGAAATAATGAAAGAGCTTGTACACAGACATGAAAACTAGGGACATTTTTTTCCTCAAATATACATTCATTCCTGACAATCCAGAGTCTCCATAGAATTAGGAAAAGCACACTTGTATACTGTTGTAAGTCACCTATATCAAACCAATCCTTTAAGTTTTTTATGAAGGCATCACCTGTCCACATCCTTGGAATCCCCAAAGTAGACTCTACATGCCTTTAGACCCGCAGAGTGAAAGGACAAGCATAAAAGAGACGATGAATTGTTTCACATGCATTCTTACACAGGAAGCACCATCCAGGACCTTCCATCCTCTTTTTTTGTATTATGTCCCAAATTGGGACTCTGTTTTTAAGAATGAGCCAAATTAAAAGAGTACATTTTGTAGGGGAAGGGACATCCCACATTTTATTCATCTACCACTCTCTAGCCCCAATCCTAAGGGCATGTTGAGCCTCATAACCAAGAGGTACTCTATAATCCTTTCCCTCCCCCTTCTAACACCCAACCAATTCATTAGGTTCCTCTGATAGACTTATGTGAGCTCTTTTTCAAGGCATCTATAAAAATATTCCAAGCTTGAACATGAAAATCATCAAGGCCAACCTCCTAGGTAGACAACCATCCTTGTGACCAAATTGAAGTTTCATTCTCTCTGGCAATTTTATTTAAAGTGTGCAAACCTCTCAAATGGAGATGTTCAATCACCTTAGGGGGAAGGAAGACATTAATATTACATCCTAGAATAGCATTAGCACCATTCCTTACCTGAAATCATGTACCAACTTTCCATGACAAATTATTTCTTATGACTAAGAAAGAAGAAGAAAGTGTCGTCCAATGATTTGATCAATTGGGAGATGTCTTCCTTAGAATTTGAATACAATCAATTAAAATGACAGGTTCCATATATTTTTGATGAATGATTATTCCCCACATGCTATCTTTGGTCATAATTTTCCACAATGATTTGGAAACAAGGGATTTTCCAAACATAAACGAGTTTTTGATTCCCCACCCACCAACTTTCTTGGGCTTTGCAATAGAATCCAAGTTGGCTAATGGGGGCCATTTATAATTTGTGCTTCCTTTCCAAATATAGTTGGCACATATCCTCTTAATCTTCCCCGGAATTCCTTTTGGAATTGACGCAAGGCAAAGCCAATAAACATGGATTGCTTCAATAACTGCTTTGGTCAAGACCAACCTACCTCCCATTGAGATCCACATGTTGCACCACAATTGTACTTTGCCTTCAATTTCTTGAGATGAGCCAAGACCAATAATCTTTCCTATATAAATTTTCCTTCAAAGTATATCCCAAATATTTCATACCTCCTTCTACTCCTGCAAGGGGATATGGAAAATACTTTGCAACCAATCTAGAAGTTTCCCATCCAGTCCAAAAGAGTAGAGGGATTATTTTTCTAGATTTATGACCATCCGTGTTGCAAAGGAAAAAATATTTAAAATACCATTTATTACCTTACCTTCACTCATACTACCAAATCCAAAAAGGAGTCGGTCATCTACAAAAAGTAGATGAGAGATAGCAATGTTCCTTAGAATTCTTACTCCTTGAAGCTAACCAAGTGATTTGACCTAGTAAATGGCCCTACTAAGACTCTCAACCACTAGTAAAAATAGATAGGGGGACAAAGGGCATACATGCCTTAATCCTCTAGAAGAGGGGAAAAAGGTAGAGGTTGACCCATTGATGAGGAAAGGGAAATTGATAGTACAAACACAACACATAATCCATTTGACAACTTCAAAAAATAAACCAACATGGAGCAGCAATAGTCTGAGCAAGATCTAGGAAACACGAACATAGGCTTTGGAAAGATCAAGTTTGAGAACAAAAGTAGGGAGGGAAGACACCTTGATGGAATGAAGGGTCTCTTGAGTAGACCCAATGGCTTCATGAATGAGCCTTCGTTCAAGAAAAATAAACTGTTAGGGTCCTATAAAGTTAGATAAGATGGGATTAATCCTCATAGCAAAGGGAAATTGGCCTATACTCTTCAAAGGAGGTAGGATGGTCCTCTTTTGGGATTAATGCTAAAAATGTAGAGTTGAGACCTCTTGGGATATTACCATGAATTATGACTTCTTCAACCACCCCAAGGAGATATTCCCTTGCAAAATCAGAAAATGTTAAAAAAAATCGATTGGAAATCCATCTGGCCCCAGGATTCTTTCTTTATGAAAGGTAGTTATGATCTTCAAAAGTTCCTCTAGAGTAACTTCCTTATATATGGCATCAATGTCAACAACCTCTACCATTCTAGGAAAGGTGGAGATGAATTTTATTATATCCCCCATATTTTCATGTTTCAGAACCTTGAGTAAGGAGGTAAAGTGCCCTACCCCTAAGTCTGTCAATTCATGAAACCTTTCACGGTGTTCCCCATATCATCCTTCATGTCCCAAATAGTATTAATATGTGATTTGCATATTTATGAATGTTTTCTATGTTTTGTTCACCTGAAGAGAGCCGTGGGGATCTACTTTTTATCCTCTGGTCCTGCTCTCTATCTAACAACAACTTTGATATATGAGATTCTAATCCTTTTATAGAGGAAGCAACTTTTGTAGTAATGACTCCATTAGCAAAAATTTTGTATAGTGGAGCCAAGTCATGATTAATAGTTTTGACGGATTTGTCCCTTGTGAAAAGGAAATATTTGGCCCAAGGAATGGCCCTTTCCTTCACCATCTTTAATGATTTGGACAATTGAACATGGGTATAATCCTCTAGTTTTGGGTCATAATGTTCCCAAGAATCATAAACCAAATTTTACAAGTCTTCATCTTCATCCAATGCATGATTGTATTTAAAAGGAGCAGTGGGTTTGCAACTACCACTACCCACTCCCAGAAGTACAAGGAAATGATCAAACACCCTAGAGGATTCAACCCATGTCTGAATAGATCATAGGAACTCCAAAAGAGAGTGATGTATGAGAAATCTATCCAAACGTTTAGCAATACTAGCTTCCCCTATAGGGTTGTTGACCCAGGTGAGAGAGATCTTCAAGGTCTCAATGTCCACTAGCCCCTTAGCTCCAAACAAATCACAGAAGAAACATGTGGATGTGTCTAGTCTAGTTAAAGTACCCCAAACCTATCCTCTCTATAGAGATAGGTTTAGGTCTCTCCCAAGGACAAACTCCTCCTCCTTAATCCAGTCATTATCCAGTAATGAGACCCATAAGACTTCTCTGCCCTCATAAGGCCCATATATGTTAAGAAGCATAAATAATTTTCCAAGTTCATGGCTTTAAACCTGAGTGCAAAGACCTGAATCCAAAGGATTTTATTAGAGACAAATAATAGTTCCAACCTATAACCAACCCACCAAAGATCCTGAAAGAATCCAGAGACACAAAGTTCCAATTTGGGAGAAGTTTCCCTAAAATATTAACAACATTTTCCCCTCCACTCATGGTTACTTGAGTTTAAAAAGCATTAGGTTTGAGAGTATCTAAATTCTCTTGAGGGCCACTTTTTTTGTTGGACCCCTCAAGCCACACACATTGCAAGAGAGGATCTTCATGGAACCAGCCCACATGGGGAATTCCTTTCTCTAAGTACCCCTAAAATAAGGCTTTGCTTTCCTTGGCTAACTTCTCGTAATGCTTGTGCCTGAGCTTGTTTTCTGGCAGATTTACGACCCACTTTGGATCCCCCAATCTCATTCGAAGCATCCAAAGCCAAACAAATAGATTGAATATTTATGTGTCTGATATCATAATGGTGACCACCTCAACTTTTTTTGGGGGGATATCTCATTCCCTAAAAAATTTGAAGACTTTGAGAGGGTTTGGGGATTGCTATCCCTTGAGTCCACGTCAATAGAGAGGTTAACCACCAACAAACCAAGGGGGAAAGCATCTTCAATAGAAGAGGGATCTCCATAGGTGGTCCCTGATAATTTTTTTATTGATTCCCATCCTAGAAACGGATTAGAAGTCTCCAATCCACTATATCTTATGCTTCCTTTCTTGGCAGGGGTAGCAATAGACTGTCATAAATCATTTAACTTATGTTTTTTGTGAAAGAGTAAGGTCTAGTGTATCTATGGAGAAATAATTTGTAGGGAATTGATCCTTTAGGGGAAGTGTGAGAGACCCGAATTGAACCATTGTATTACCATGCATAATCTTCTTCAAGTTGGAATCCACTATTCTTCGGGGTGACTCCTCCATTAGGATAGGAGGGGGAGAGGTTTGAGTAGGAGAATCCTTACTTATGGCACTACAAGGAACCCTAAGAATTTTTTCCTTCCAAACTTTTTCAATAAAAGGTTTTCCACAATCCTTAACAAAATTCCCATATTGATGATAGTGTACACATCGAAAAGGAAAATTGACATAATCTAGTATTTGCAAATGATTGGAGGACCCCAACTCTATCTCCAAAGGTTCAAATAAACCCAAACTGACATCTATCTTGACCAATATTTTTGCAATAGAACGATCATTATGGAGTTTATAAGAATCATCTACAAGTATGTAATTACCAAGCATATATTCAATAGCCTTGAGTGAGTGGTCATTCCAAAGCTCTATCGGTAGTCATGGCAGTTTAACCATACCAGAGTGTCTTTGACGAATTCTTCTTAAGTCGATGGGTTACATGGCTTGAGGGTCAATATAGCCTTCTCACAAAACCAAAGGCCCCGAAGTATTTTATCAGCATCCTCCCGGGTTCTAAAGATAAACCCTAGCTAACCCTTCTCAAGCATATGAAAAATAGGACCATAACCAACCACTAAGACCTATCTCTATTGAATTGTAATGTCCCCAATTTTGATTTGAAATGTATTTAATCAAAATTATGTAAATGATGTAATTATGCTAGTATGGATTCCTAGCGTGGAGCTCAAGTCCAAGGCCTGACTAGTGAATGGCTAGGCATGTATGATGTATATATTTTCATTTGGACCACATGGTTGGCTTGTCATGCTAACTTGAAATGTATGTAAATATTATGTTGCATAAATAATAAAATGGTCCAACATGGTTGTGTAAAGAGCACTAAAGGGGCTATGATTACACCAGAGGGGAAGAGGAAAGGGGGTCCATGGGAGACTAAATCCTTTGCTGCCAAGTTTCAACCTTAGAACTCACCCAAATTATGTCATGTGCTTTGAATAAGCCAATTACCTCATTTTGACTATTGAACCCAATTATTGAATGTGTGTGTGAGGTTGGTGGGAAAATTCACCTCGTGTAGTTATTGAAGCATGGGACTGACTGCACTTTGTTATAGTTATGTCACATGTCATAATTTAGTTTACAACTTCCAAGAGTCCTTTCTTCTATGGTCAGAAGCTATGTCAGTTGTATTTTCACCATTATCTTATATCCTATGGAGTCTACCCTCATTCTCTCATTCGTTCACGTAGATATACACTATGTAGAGCTCCCCATTGTTGTTCATGACTACAACCAGACTGTGTGTAACCCATAAATTTGAATTTGGAGACAAAGCTACAGATTGGGAAGGAAAAATAGATAGTTGTAGGTGAGTAGAGAGGTTGGGAAAGCTAGGAACCCTTGCCCATTGATTTTTTCTACTCACAAGTGTTTGAGAAGCCATGAATTAAGGCTACAAGTGGTTCTCCAACAACACATACCAGATTGGACTCCTTCTATGCACACACTGGAAGCACCTAGCAAGATGGATCACCCAAGAGAAGCGTGGATCGCTAAAGGGGATGCCCGAGCCAAGAAGGGTGTTGTGTGGGGTATGTAGTGTTGGGGCCAAGGCTGTGATGGTTGAGTGAGACCCCTATAGAGCTTTGTATGAGCATTTGGCTAAGCATAGAGAGTAAAACAGGTTGTGGGTTGAGAGAGAGAAGCCTGTAGGTGTTCCTTTTCCTCGGTGGCCTCTCAGTAGAAAGAGTATATGCTAGGCAAAGAGCCTACGATTGGGTGGAAAATCGCTCTTACACAATTAGTTGCTTCGACCTACATTTTTTAAATATAAGAATTCGGTTGTATTTGAATCTAAAACATTTTTATTTGATGCATGTGGTTATTATGTTTGTTTATGCATGTAGTGTGTGTGTGGATAGATTTTATTTCTACTGTGTATTTCTATTATGCATCTGCACACATGTTTTAAATGTTATGAATTCAAAATATGGTTTTGGGGCAAAATTTGGAAGCTCGTAGTTCGTTCATGTCCCCTCCCGTTGGTCGGATTGATGGAAGGGGACGTTACATGAATCCATTTGTTCAAACTATCAATGCTCATCTTCCTACCAAGAAATTTACCCACTAGGGTTTTCCAACGAGGAGCCCAATTTGTTCCACTTGAACTTCTTTTCCAACAACCAATGTAACCCCCCCCATGGGATTTGATGGCCTTTCTCTTTTTGTGTGTGGCCTCCTTCACCATGATGTTAACGTCCTCGACTTTTAGGGTCTCTGACCTCAAAAACGCATTCTCAATCTCGACTACAAAAAGGTTTGGCTGAGTGCCCTCCTCCTTTGTAGGACCAGAGAAGTATCATCCCCCACGGAAGCCTTACAATCCCCAGTATTAAGTCCCGAGGACCACCATGTGAGAGCTACAACAGTGAAAGGACTTCGACCAAGAGACTGGCGGCCAAAACCTAAAACCATGTCCTCTTTGATAAACCCACCGCCATGATAGCCCACTGAATCACTAGCCCTCGCTGACTTGTACCTCGACTCCAAATAGACAAAGATGTCATTTTCTGTCAAAGAGTCATCACTATAATCTACTAGTGGGTCATAGTGCCATTCCGACCCTACTACAAGTTTGTTGGACAAAGAATCTTCAATTTCACTATCTAGGGTTTCCATCCGCTAGCGCCATCCATAATTTTCTTTCCAACTACATACATGATGCATGTCCTTAAGTACAAGCTTGTCCTAAATGGAAAAAATGTGATAAGCCAAAAACAAAAGGATGACAATCTTTTGAGATACACATGTTGGATGATTAAGAGGAACAAAGTGCGGACAAACAACAAATTACAAATTTAGAGAATGATACTAATGGCTGCCGCCAAAATGCAAGTTGAGCAAGAAACTATATCTACAGTGGATAGAGAAGACAATAATAGTTTCATGATGTTGGTAGTTGCTAATAAATCCCCTTATGAGGGAATAAAGAGAATACACGAATCTAACGACTCTGATTTTAATAAGGAATTGGCTCTCTTTTAAAATTATGGACATCTAATTTCCCCTTTCAATCCTAAATATCCATTTTTTTATTTACCATCTGTCAACATGGACCATTTTCCAAGGATCTAGCAAGCGATTTAGACTTTAGCAATTAAATCACTGCGCAGAGGGGGATCCCTTATCCCACAAACACGGGGATCTCAGACATCAAATTGGTGTCTCGCTTGGCGGTAACATTAAAAATTATTATTATTAAAAAGAAATTGTCTCACTTGGCAATAACATTAAAAATTATTATTATTATTATTATTATTAAAAAAAAGATTGACTATTTTTTAAACAACAAAAATGTTCAATAATATATAATTTAAAGTTTTTATTAATAGAACAACAACGCACTGTACAATAATATCTGATTTAAAGTTTATTTTTATTGGGTATACGAAGGTCTCATATCTATTAAATGTAAGGAGGACCATCCTTTTTAATCTTAT
Organism: Larix kaempferi; assembly: GCA_027924585.1. Taxonomy (NCBI): domain Eukaryota; kingdom Viridiplantae; phylum Streptophyta; class Pinopsida; order Pinales; family Pinaceae; genus Larix; species Larix kaempferi. The sequence continues at coordinate 7,409,633 of BSBM01001023.1, forward strand.
AAAATAAATCTAACCTTTTCTTCATTTTTATAAATAAGAAAAATTATTATAAATAAATAATTTAATTGCCACCATTGGTTCATTTTATTCAATGAAATTTAGCTTAAGCTAATACTATCCCATATAAAGGTTGTAAGTGCATAACACACTCTCTATAGGATTTTAGAGATCAATCGAAAAATTTGAATATTGCGGAATTAGAATTTTCATTTTTTCTCAATATGGTGTAGTGACCATTCAATCGCACGTTTTTTTATTATATACATTTTGAATATTTAGAACATTAACTTCATATAATATATGCAAACACAAAAGTATGGTAAGGGATCATTTTCATTGTAGAGTGGTTTTAATGAAAAAGATATAGTATTTAGTATTTCATTTTAAGTGAAAGTAATTCTTAAATTATGATGATGAATGGTTGTTTTTCAAATTGTATAACGATGATGAAGAATATTTATTCATATTAATTTTGATTTATCAAATCTTAAATAAGTAAAGGATAGGTAGGTTTTTTTATATTTTTTTTGTGTGTTAAAAAAGTTTTAAAAGAAGTATTTTTATATCACCATAATTGTGATGAGTTAAAAGGTTAGGAAGATCAATATTGTATCAAATAGTGTTTACCTTGTTCTTATACTTTAGGTACTTAGTCATAGTCATGCTCTCAATGGGGAGAGACTCGCTTCTATGACTGGGATATGATAGGGTGTATTTTCATTAATATTGAAAAAAAATGTTATAAAACACTTTTTGATTTGCTCTAATCTCCATGATTCTCTAGAGATGTTGCAACTCTGAACTTCACATCCATATACGATAATAGTTACACTGGCGAGAGCCTTAAAGAAGAGTTTATTCTTATCCCAAAGCCAAAGGTCTACTGATTTACAATTGCTTTCGAGTCCATAATAAGCTTTCCACTCTCCATTAATCAATATCTCAATGCTGTAGTTTGATTTAAACTTGTGATGAAAATCGATTCCAAATTATTTGTATGAAGTCAATTCCTCTAAATTGTTGTTTTTATACATGAATTAGCATAAGAGATCTCTTTTGGGATTTGATTATCATAACCTTTGTTTTGTCAATGTTAATAGTCATATTTGAATTAGAGAAAAAATCCTTGAGAATTTTTAGTTGCTTATTGAGATCATAGGGACTCCTCCCTATAAGAACAATATCATAAAGGTAGAGAAGAAGGATGATGACTATATCAACTAAAGTTATGAGGGTTGTTTAAAAGAATAGGTTGTGTTGGTCGGCAGCTAAGAATTTGACACATCTAAATTCAAATCAATGTAAATTGAAATTGAGAGTCTTATTAAACTCCTCAAATACTCTGGCTTAAAAAAGATAAAAAAATTGTAGCAAAACAGTTTTAAACAAGTGAGCTGACCTGGAAGGCAACTGTGGCGAGAGGCGACCCCATCCCAGTGTAGAGAGCCAAAGGGCCTTGTGATTTCACGATAGTCTGTGCCATTCTCAGAGCCGAGGCCGGTGCCGCCATTGGCACCCTGGGCTGTTGCAAACGAATCCTCATAGTATCAAGTGGGTGCCCTGCAATAACGCCTGCCATTCCTCCAAACCCGCCAGCAACAAACTCCCTCCCCAGGCTGCTCCCAAGGAACTCCATCGAATTTTTGTCCTAAACTCACGTACCAAATCTTACCAACCTGCATATAATATTTCTCTTCAATACGACAAAATCTGTATGGTATTCCAAATTCCAATATCTCCAGCATAACGCTAACAGTATGGGATTCCATGTCTTCTTGTATTGAGCTTCACAACTCCAAACTTTGATGGCCCACAAATATTCCTGACTCACTCTTTTAATATCGTGCAGCAATTTCGCAATCACATGGATTTTGACGGACCTGAAAAAACACGCACTGTATGTAAAATTGGAATCTTTCCACTGCGGCAAAATCATGGCTACCAATTTTGGCTTCCAGAGCATAAGAAAAACTTTATCTGCGATTTAATGGAGATTATGTACGTGGATTCGATGGCGTGCTGCGCTGGTTTTGGATTGCACTGTTAAATCTGATAGTGAGTGATTTGAAATTATGGAAACTGGAATCACATGGGAAGGTGGAAGTTTGTGGTAGTGCGCAGCGACAACCCGAGAGTCCTACTTTCCCAGTGAATTGGAAATGCTAAGCTTGCTCAGCTTTGTTCTCACTTTTAATGGAAGATCACACACAATTCTATGGGTTGGTCGGTTGTGGTATCTGTGAATATTAAAATCATTTCAACTTTTGGTTTATTGGAGGTTAAACAGGGTGGAGGGGTCAAGGTATTATTGGAAATTATGGGGGCAAAGGCTTTTAGATTATTGGATATTTAAACATGGTCCAGAGGCTTCTTCTTTTTGGCTTTTGGTTTATTGGATATTTGGATATGGTGGAAGGTAAATATATTGTTTAAGTACAGAATTTAGAAGGAAGATAATAAGGTAAGGTTTGGTGGTTTTTCTAATAGGGTGAAAATAAAATGTGTAGCTAAGGAGGATTTTTTTTTAATTTTATTATTATAGAAATATATGCAAATTGTGGTTGAGGCACTAATAATAGAGTAGAATGTTTAGCTTTGAGTATCATTCTCAAATTAATGTTTAGTTTTGAGTACCATTCTCAAATTAGCTATTGGTGATTCGGTTTATTATGATTACATCATTAGTCATATCTTTAGAGAATAGGGCATTGGAGCTTTCTTTTAGTTGTATTTGATAAAACTAGGGGGTTGGTGCTTTCTTTCAGTTGGTGGTGGAGAATTTTAAAAAATTTTGACAACATTTCATACTCACATATCTATAGAGAATTGAACTGTGTAGCTAATGATTTATCTAAAGAAGACTTATCACTTATTCCTATGAATCTTTTTCTGATAGAGTCCACTAAAGGTATTATCATTAGTCATATCTTCAGAGAATAGAAGATGCTCTATCAAAGGAAGGATCATGGCAAGAAAGAAGTGATAATGCAAAACTTGATTCATCTTCAGTTGGGTAGATCCATCTTAAAATCGGGTAGATCCATCTTAAACTCGGATCTATCAAGCACCGAGAGGGATCCAATTTTTTTAGGTGTAATTTTTTTTTTTAATTTAAACTAAGAAATTTGATCTAGGGTTTAAGTTTTAAGTTTTTTATTTTATAGACGGATAATTTTTTAATTACTTTTCATATTTTTTTATTTTATGAGCCAACATGAATTTTTTTATCATCTCCCCCCATACTAGGCTCGAGAGCACCTCACTCCTTAATTTTGGGAAGATGATAATTCCCTTCATAAATGTACATTAGTGAAAATATGTAATTAAAAGTAGTGAAAGTTTCTAAAACTACTACTAGTTTGGAGTAGTATTCTTTATTATGAAATATTATTACAGTTGTTTTGGACATTGTGTGCTATATGCATATGAAGAATGACTTTGGTTTTCTTTTATGGAAAATAAAATGTGATTTTTTTCATGGAAACAAGTATAGGGGATTTTCGGAGTCTAACATATGATATAAATTATTGTTTTGAGGATTATCTTGGTAGTGTACTTCATCAAGTTATGACTTGTATCTCATCAATATAGTCACAATCATATTAATCTTGATGTATTATTAAAAGTATTGTTAATATTTAAATAATAATTATGGAGAAGTAAAGTTATTATTAAAGATTATAGATAAGGTATAGGTATATATTATGTTGGAAATGATGAATAAATATATTGCTAATATTTTCATATTATTTTTATGTATTAGTAAAGGTATTGCTGATGTTTAAATAATAATTATGAAAATTTAAAGCTGTAATTGAAGATTATGGATAAGGTATGGGTCAAAGTATTATTAATATTTATTGGAGGAGGTGTAAAGTTTGAATTATTGTGAGAATATAGAAAGTAGTTTTATATTATTGTTTTTTTTTATTATGACTACCAGAGGGGTGTAATGTTTCTAGATTTAAGTGTAATATGATATCTTAAAAAAAATTAAAAATTAAAAAGTGTTTATAAATTAAAATATTAAAAATATAATGTAAAAAAGAAAATTAGAAAAAAATAAATGAAATATATATATTAATATAAATCTATTTGAATTTTGAATTTTTCAAGTACTTAATAAATTGTATTTTTTTTTTTATCTTTATATGTAAATTATGTCTATAAAACATAATGATTTAGTTTAAAATGTTATAAACTAATTCAAATTGATAAATGTTTATTTTTACTACTTTTACATGCAAATTAAAAGTAAAGCTCCATATAAATGCATTGCATGAACTTTATATACAAATCAAAGTATACATGCAAAAATAAAGCTTCATATAACTGTACTTTCTATAACCAATAATGTTAAATGGTTAGGTAAATTCAATGTCAAATGCTGCATTTCGTAACTTCTACATAAATCATTGTCTTGGTACAAAAAGTGGAGCTTATGTCATGATGCCCTATGGAAGTAAATACTTAAGCAAGTTGAACCTTCCTAAGTTTTTATTTTCATGATTTTACTTCCAAATTTGCAAGTACAAAAAGTGGAGCTCAATGTCCCTATTTTTCATGACTTTTACATACAAGTAACCTTGTTAGTATAGAAAATGGAGCTTGATGTAGAATATTTTCTTGAAATTTAAATGAAAATCATTGAAATCAAATGTTTAGGATAAGTCAATGTGTTAAGTGTCATTTTTTTGTAGGTATTGAAAATGTTGATTTTCGGAGTTTTAGGAAAATCATTGTGTGGGTATATAAAGTGAAGTTTGATGGAGTTGTTGTGTGGGTATATAAAGTGAAGTTTGATGGAGTTGTCACTTCATGAACTAGTTACATGTAAATCACTATATGGGCATATAAAGTGGAATTTGATGCAGTTTATTTTCATGAGTAATGAAGTTAATGTTAAATAGGTTTAATGTGTGTAGTGATGTTTTACAGGACCTTTATATGCAAATTACTATGCATGTACAAAAAGTGGAGCTCAATGTAACTATTTTTCATGAAATTTGCATGCAAATCACTATATGAGTGTATAAAGTGGATTTTAGTGTAATATTACTGATTTTAATGATTTAAAATATTGATGATAGAAAGTAAATTTTGATGTAGAGAATTTGAAATAGTTGTTGGTGTAATGTGGGGGGGCTCCATATGCCACGAGTAGAGAGCATCTTTCACATATATTCTCCTTCCTCTCACTCTAGGTAATCTCATTGTTCTGAGAGTAACTTGAAACAAAGCCTCTTTCCACATCTCTACTCCTTCAACCCACTCTAGGAAATCTCAACACTTTGAAAGCACATAATGACATAGGGTGGATTGCATTGTTTGGGAGAACATTGTAGTATCTAGCCTAGAAGTCCTAGATCGAGAGTCAAAGTCACAAGTTATGAAACACTTGTCATGGTCATTTCTAAGAATGAGAAGCCACCTAAAGGGACATGAACAAGATAATAGTGGATGGGGACCCATAATGCCTAATCTAGAGTCAAACAAACCCAAGGACAACAATGTCCTATTATTTGAAGTGGGCATTATTCCAATTGCTAATTAATTGAAATGAATCTTATAAATGTTTTTTTTTGTGCACCTTCATTGCAAATCACTATGAACTTTATGGGTATATTCCAACTGCACTATTTCTTGGTAATGTGGCTTTATTGTGTACCTTGATGGTGCTTGTAATAGACTTTATGGTATTTTGTCATAACCTGAATATAGTATAAATTATGTTAAAAAATTTAGTTTTCAATGCATTTCGAGTGAATAACTTCACTTGACATTGGGGTGTAAGATAATGAGAAAGATAATAATGAGTGAACACATTATTGACAAATATCATAATAGTAGAGTGGATGCTTTCATAGTTTGACATTGTTTGGTTAAAATTGTGTTCAAAATTGTAGTCTCATGTGAACAACTTCACTCTACACCAAGACACAAAATAATGAGAAAGAGAACAATGGTTGAAATTGTTCACTCGTTAATCTCTTTCTCATTATATTGTGCCCCAATGCTAAGTGAATTTGTTCACTTAAAACACTTTGAACTAATTTTTTTAACACAATTAAACAAAAAAATATGACAATATGTTGAATTGTGAAAACCTCCAATTTACAATCTATGATATTTGACAATAACTTAATTTTACCCTAAACTTCATTTTTAATTTCAAGATTATATAACACCTTACACTTCTTTTCTATAATATATAACATATACTATATTATTTATAATAAATAATTAAACAAAATAATTATGAAAGAATTTACAATATATTCCATATCCACATAAATCAACTTAAATATTAAGCATCCACCGTCTTGTAAAAAGTTGAATGTCATATTATACCATACAACTATGCCATATTCAATATCATAATATTTTCACTATTAAAAAAACCATATTCCATTGTTGTTGATGATTATGATATTTTTACCATGGTATGAAAAAGACATATTACATTATTGTTAATAATTATAATAATTTTATTATTTTAAAAAAAAAAACATTCCATTATTATTAAAAAAAGCACTCCATTATTATTAAAAAACAAGAATAATAAGCCTTTGTTTAACTTTGAAAACAATCTCATAATTATTATATTATATGACCATTGCATTACTACTTAAGCATGATTGAGTCATTTTCCACTTTCCATTATGCATTACCGTTGGAGCTTCGACTTTCTATAATGGAAGTATTTGTCTCCGAGATTATTGTTTATCAAATTAAAATAAACCTTTAAGCTATTGGAAGGGGTGGGCCTTGTATGTTTTGAGTCATGCCAAGTTGTATGGGGTGGGACCTTATATGTTTCGAATTCATACCAAGCTGTAAATGGTGGGACCTAATAGATATTAATCTTTGATTCATGTGAAGATTCTCAAGGTTTAGAATATTATTATTAAAAAAAAAGGAAGTAGAAAATGACACTCCTACAAAAGCAATAGTTTCCTTGGCAATAATCAAAACCTTTTGAGATCCTTGAAATACATGCATTCCTTACTATCCAAAAAGTGGACGATTTAGTTATAGGTTGTAATCTCGTTTAGAATAAAGTTTTCCAGACCTCGTCCATTTGAAAATAATATTTCACCATTTAAATCCCCAATGTCCTCTAGGCCCTTAACACTTCCACCGATGACCTCTCATGTTGGTAAGTGTAGACCACATCGATTAGCGTTATACAATAATAAACATAAAACTTTAAAGATGGAGAAGGATAAATACAACATAAAATTATTTAAAGTGTAATGATAATGTTCGTGTAATGATAATGTTCAAGTTGATTGGTTTATGGTTTAGTGGTCCAAATTAGGTGTTATACTAATAATTTTAATAAATATAAATATAATATAAAATTTTAATTTTGAATATATGAATAGTAAAAAGAATCTCAAAATTATATTTTTCTTATACAATGCAAATTGAAAAAGATGATGATCCATTATCATTAATATTGGCTTACATATTTTACAATAGATGTTAATTAAATTGAAGAAACTTAATTTCTTCAAAAGCCTCCATCCTTTGAAACCCATTCTAAACTCAAGCCAGATAAAGAAGGGCGTATTCATGTGTCGACCCATTGTTTGTTTGTGGTTTTTTTCTCGTGTCCAGATGGTGTCGGCTATTGATGATTTTAATATTGCTCGGGATGTGGGACTGACAAGGTTAGATCTCTCTGTCTCCTCTAATGACCCTTTACTCACAGTGGGTGGGGAAGGTTTAACTGAAGAAGGTTTAGAGACGGGGGAATATTTTGAACCTGATAAGCTACCGAGACGTGGAGGGGGCCTCTCACGTAGCCGTGGACAGAAGGCCAGAGCTCATCGGGCACAGAAGCTTTACAAACTTCGCTGTGATGTTCCTGAGATGAAAGTCGGTAAAGATGTCCAGCTTGACAGGGTCCTTAGTCTTTCAGCTAGGGCTTTGGTGGGCAAAGTCTGCTTTATACCGGTTTGTAGGGCGTCTATAATACAATGGGTGATGGACACTTGGAAACCACTCATTATGTATTGTCCGCGTATCCATATCCTGGTGAACAACTGGGTCGCATTTCAGTTTTTAGATTCATAACATGCAGACTTTATATTGGGTTTTTGGGTAGGGATCACTTTGTTTACAAAGATGGAACTCATATTTCAACCCATGTACGGAGAAGCTTTCACAGACACATTTTTGGGTTATGCTCAAAGGCTTTCCTCTGGAACTTTGTTCAGTGGATATATTTGTTACATTGGCTAATCAGATAGGGAGGTTCATATATTTCGATGAAAAATCTATTTTCCACGAAGACAAACGAATGGCGTGGGTTCTTGTTGAGATTGAGGCTGACTTAGGCCTTCCGGCAGAGGTTGTTGTCAAGTGGGGGCAAAAACGTTTCTCTCAACCCCTGGATTATTGGGGGATATCGTTCAGGTGTCATTTATGTGGGGAGGCTAGCCATCTTCGTGCTCGTTGTCATTTGCAGGATTTAGGCTTAGTGGTTCCGGAACCCCCGGCCAGTTTGGTTCTGAATGCGGTGGAGACTGGGGTTATTACTCCTGGAGTCACTTCCTTGGACGAAGTTGAGGGGATACTGGATAATGAACATTATACTTTCGAAGGTAAGCTAAAAACTTTATTTCCATAATTTTATGCCTCTCTTTCTCCTTTTGATCTGTCTTAGGTTTCTAGGTTGTTGGAGAACTCTATTGCTTCTGCTAGTTTACATGTGCCGACATTGGGGCTGCCGGTTGGGGGGGTCCTACTGTTTGATAATGCTTAGGTTACATTGCCCTCTGGGGTTATGGTCTCCCCTCTTGATTCTTAGCTTCTGGAAGATGAGCTGGTCATTCTTGAACGGTTTGGGCATACTCCGTTATATACTTGCAAGGGTCCTGCGGTGTTGGGGGAACTGTGTAAGGATGATTTGGAGATACATCATGGGCTGAAAGACCCTTACACACCTCTTAGGTCTGGCAATCCTAATGTCACTGTTCGGAAAAAACCGAGGGGCAGACGTCATAAGGAACTGGCTCGGTCATTGGGTGATGATGATTTCTCTTTTACTCCCTTAGCTACTACCACTGGGCATAGTGATCAGATTTCGGTTTCTGTAGATGTATCGGATACTTTTGAACCCCTTAGAGCGATACAGGTTGTTTCTGGGGTTACCTAATGATTCTTCTTTCATTAAACCTGCATGGATCTGGGGGTACCCACAAATTCCGAGCCCTTAAACATTTGGTTTTATCTTCGTGCCCAAATATTATCTTCTTTCAGGAAACTATGGTTATTAGGGAGAAGGCTCGGGGGCTTATTTGGCGTCTTTTCCCTTCCTGGGATTGTTGCACTACTAAATCGGTTGGCCTCTCGGGGGGTTTACTTGTGGCTTGGAACCCTCTCCTGTTTCATTTTCATCCTTTTATTACTGTTGGGAGCATTTTACTTCTAGGTCGTTCTCAGGACCTTGATTTGGAGCTACAGCTCCTCAATTGTTATGGGCCCTATGTGGGTAGACAACAGTTTTGGTCATCTTTGGAAGCTGTGGGGTTATTAGACTTAAACTCCTTGGTTATTGTAGGGGACTTAAATCTTACTCTTTAGAGTGGGGAGATTTGGGGGCTCTCAACTCGTCCTAATCCATTACAATATTGGTTCCGATCTCTATTTGCTCATCATGGTTTGGTTGATGTGGCTCCAAAACCGATCTCATTTACTTGGCAGAATGGTCGTAAGGATGTTGCTCATATAGCCAAGAGATTGGACCAATTTCTTTTATGTGAACGACTTCTTGGTACTGTAATGAGATGTACTTCTTCTATTGTGCCCGCATTTATCTCTGATCACCTTCCTATACTTCTGAAGGTGGGTATTGGGGAAAGGTTGTATAGGTTTCCCTTTAAATTCTATAATGCTCGGTCAGCTTCTCACTCTTTTGAGGTGTTGGTTAGGGAGCATTGGTCCCTTTCTCCTTTTGCTCGGAATGTTCCTATTATGAGATTTTTGCCAAGTTTTCTTCGTTCTTTGAAGAAGGTTGTTACTCCTTGGGTTCATAGTTATTTGCAGACACAGAAGGAGAAGCTTCTTGTACTTGAGGAACATATATTGTCCTATTACCAGGATCCTAATTTTCATAACCTTGTGAATCCGGATGTTCAGATCCTCCGGGGATTGGAGGCGAAGAAAGATGTTATTTTACTTCAGGATGAAGTAATGTGGCGGCTCAAAAGTAGGGTGCTATGGATTTCTGCAAGGGATCGGAATTCCAAGTTTTTTCATAATTTTGCTGATATGAGACGTAAACATAGTGCCATTTGGGAAATTTAGGATTCTGAGGGTAGGTTGATTACTTCTCAGTCATAGATTGAGGCTGCTGCTAAAAAACACTTTGAGGGACTATTTACGAAGTCTACTTGTCTTGGCCTGTCGACTCAGTTTGAAATTATTCAGGCAATGCCTTCTTTTATTACATCTGAGGACAGTGCATTTTGAATGCTCTGGTATCTCTTGTCGAGGTTGAAAGGATCATGCACAAGGTGGCCAAGGACAAGAGTCCTAGGCCGGATGGCTGGTCTGTCGAGTTGTTTCTTCAGTTTTTTTATTTATTTGGACCGGATATTGTTTGTTTGGTGGAGGAATCTTGAGTGACCGGACAGGTTCCAAGTGATCTTAATGCTACTTTTTTGCATTGATTCCCAAGATTGCTGAACCTTTGAAGTTTAATGACTTCCGGCTGATTTCACTCTGCAACCTTCTTTATAAGGTTAATGCGAAAGTCATTTCTAATCGTATTAAATCTGGTTTATCACGAGGCATTTCGCAGGAACAGTTTGGGTTCCTTAACCAAAGGCTGATTTTTTATGCTGTTGGAGCTGCCCAGGAGACTATTCTCTTCGCCAAGGTTTCACAGAGTCCTTCCTTTGTGTTGAAAATTGATCTGGTAAAGGCATATGATCTCGTCGATTGGTCCTTTTAACAGCTACTTCTTTTGAACGTTGGTTTCAATTATTCAGGCACACGGTGGATCCTTGGCTGCATCACTTCGGCCAACTTTACTGTTCTCATTAATGGATGTCCTACCAAATTCTTTCGAAGTTCCCATGGATTGCGCTAGGGGTGTCCGCTGTCCCCACTTCTCTTCTTGTTGATGATTGAGGGCCTCAGTAGGCTTATTATTCAGGCAAAGGATGCTGGTAGGATTTTGGGAATTAAGGTTACAAAATCTCATAATATCACTCATTTACTTTTTGTGGATGATGTCTTGTTATTTGGGATTGGTCAATTTGATGAGTGGATACATTTTAAATATATTTTAGATCGGTTTTGTTTGGCATTGGGTATGGTTATTAGTGCCCCGAAGTCTAGACTTTATCATATCTGGGTTGATGATGATACTAAGTCTCGGGTTGATGATCTATTGTCTATCAACAGTCATAAGTTGGAGTTGGGTATGAACTATCTTGGTTTTTTCTTGAAACCCAATGGTTATCTTATCAATGACTGGAACTGGTTAGTTCAGAAATTTGAGAGGAAGATCCTGGTTTGGTACAACAGAAGACTCTCAAGGGGTGGCCGTTTGGTCCTAATTCGGTCTGTTCTAGCCAATCTGCCCATGTATTGGCTTACATTGGCCCGTGTTCATGTTCATGTACACAATCAAATTCGTAGTATTATCTTCAATTTTCTGTGGTTTGTTGGTTCTGAATCCAGTGGTACACACCTGGTGGCTTGGGACCAATTAGCTCTTCCCAAGTCATGTGTTGGCTGGGGTATTCGTAATCCTCTTTGGGTTGCTCAAGATCTTCACCTTAAGAGTTTATGGCGAGCCCTTACTCATTCTGATTTTTGGGGATGTATAATGCATGAAAAATACTTAAAAGGTTCTACAATTATAGATTGGGTCTATTTGCCTAGGAAAACTACTGTTGACGTTTCTATTTGCTGGCAGGCCTTTGTTATGGTTTTTCCCCTTTTACCGAAACATCCGGTATGGTCTGTGGGTGATGGTTATCAAGTGCGGCTTGGTATTGATCCCATTATTGGGTATGATGTTGTTCTTTCACATTCTACACTGGTCGACATTCAACATCGGGGGCTAAAATACTTGAATCAGGCTTCAAATAGGCAGATGTCTACATCTACTGGATATTGGTTATGTGCTAATGACATTGGACTGTCTAGTAATAGTGGTAAGGAGTGGGATCATTATTTCCATTTACTAGCACATGCTGGTATTCGCCTTCGTGATCAATCGGACAGTATAGTCTGGAATTGGAATGAATCTGATGGTCAAATTACTACTCAACTGGTATACAAGTCTATTATTCAACAACATCTTCCTCTGGTGGGTAGATGGTGGTTTGGCCGTTTGTGGAAATGGAAAGCACCTTTGAAAGTTTTATGTTTCACATGGCTGGTGTTATCCAACAGAATACTTACTAGGGATTATTTCTATTGCAGAGGAGGTATGGGTCCTGTTGGCTTTCCTTTTTGTTATTTGGCTCCGGAGACTGTGGATCATTTACTTATGCATTGTAAGCTGACTCGTCAACTGTGGAATTATTTCTCGGAGCTCTAGGATTTAGTTTTTCACTGGAATCAAATTACATTGGAAGTTGGCTTGTCTGAATGGTTTAAGCACATTTGGAATTACCCTTCCTTTCCATTGTATTTTTTCTGGGGAATTTGGCACCTTCGTAATGCGGTGCTATTTGATGACTTCATACTTAACTTGGTATCTTCCCAATCCTTTTTAATTCAATATATTTCTGAGGTTCCTATTCAACGGAGACAGGTGGATCAGCATATTACCCGTTCCCCGCAGGTGGATACTAGTCGGCCATGCAGATTCTTTAACGGTGCTGCACAGTGTGGTATTGCTGGTGCGGGTTGCATATTGATCATCTTATCAACTGAATATTATGAGCTACATTTTGGTGTTGGTGAGGGCACTAACACGCGCGCTGAACTACTTGCCCTCGGTGGATTGCTGATATTTTCCAGATACCTTCTTATTTCCGAGCTTCAGGTATTCAGAGATTCCTCAGCCATTATAAATTGGGCATGTAGAAGGAATACTATGAGGGTGGCGTCTCTGGGACACTGGCAGATGAGGATCAGATCATTAATTGAACAGTTCAGCTATATATATTTACAACATACTGTGAGGCTATATAACCAGAGGGTTGATCGTATGTCAAAGATTGGGCTGAGACATAAGGAGGGGAATATTTTTTTCAAACACTTTGGTGGTCATCATAATGGTGTTGAAGGCTCTATTCCTTTTTACTAATTTTTGTTTTTGTGCTATCCGTCCGACCTGAACTATGTTTATTTTTATGTCGGTTATGTTGTTAGGCAGAATTAAATTAAATATTTGTAGTCGTATTACTATCTAGATTTTATGACATATTGTTGGAGATATTTCTGGTTCATAGTAATATCAACATATCATGTTTTGTAATTTCTATCTGGGAGATAGGCATCCAATATAAGTTTCTTTGATTCACTCTTATGAATAGCAAGAGACTTTTTTTCGCTGGAAAAAAAAGGCCAAAAAAATTACATGTAAGATTTCCTAATCAATAAGGAAATCAGTAAAGATAAAGACATACGGATCTTAATGAATTGAAAAAGCATGATCCCTCACTTATTTTTTTGAATAGTGGTGGACATGTTGATGTACTTAATGAAAAGATTAATTAATCAATTAAGTTTTTTTTTTCACTTGGAAATATGCCAACACTAATTATACTGGAGAATCAAGGTATGACCAGATTACATAATCCACTCAATCATTACATAAGGGTTCAATAAGAGCATCATATCACTTACAAGAAATGAACATGTCTGGAGAGAGTAACAATCATTCATCCCAACCACCCAAGCTACATCCAATGGACAATTAATTGAGTTATTATAACCATTCTTTATATATAATTAATTAATTAATTTATTAATTTATTAATAATGTTATTATAACTCTTGTTTACAAATTTGGGTTGGTTCTCGCCAATTCATTATTTATCCCCCCTTTTATCAAACAAAGAAGAAGATGGAAAATGAAGTAATAAACACAAGTTGGTTAAATTTAATGTTTTTTTAAGTTAAATCAAGTTTCATATTTATAATTCTTCATTTACTATTAAAAATGATTTTTAAGTTAAATTGGATTTGATGACAATAATGCGGAGTTCTTTTTTTTTCTAGAGGAAAAAAGCGTAATTCTATTACTGATAATAAAATTACACCCGCAGAATGTATGTCTCCATACATTTTCAAAAATAAGCTTTTTCAACTTCAGGAGTACATAAATTGTTTTTACAAAAAATAGATTCCAAAAAATACTTCTCTTTAGCTGGTCCTTCAATGTCATTTGAAGTCCCAAATATCATTCGAACATCCTACTTGGGCGATTCCACATAGTATATCTGAACCAATATAGCCGAAAAGCGATTATGCAAGTTCTGTAGATTTTGAAAGAGAAAATTCCTTTAAATTGTCGTCATATAAGTGATATATTATTTTTGTCAAAAAGGATCTCAAAAATTTTTTATGTAGTGGTTGTGACAGGGTTCTCTATGAAGGACTTGTGATAGTATTCATATTGGGAACTATGGTGAGTTTCCATAATTTTCCATGTTGCACCTTCAAACCTTCTTTTGATAGTAGATCCACCTCAGAGTTTCGCTCCCTGTAAACATGGCGACAACAACAATGTAGAATTCATATTTATAACTCTTCATTTACTATTAAAAAATAAAGAAAAAAAACATTCAAAATTTTCAAATGGAATTGATGAAACTAATAGAGGTGTAGATGTAAACTAAGCCTCAATTTGAAGTACGAAAACTAGTATTCAAGTTTACAATGACAAATAATTTTATTAATTTTATTTTAGGTTTACATCAATTTCGTATTCTAATTTGATTATCTTAGCCAAGTCATTATGCATTTGCAAATACAATAAGCAATAACCAACAATATGCACCATAAAATAAAGTTATTTAATGGTGTTGGCGTTTTTTTAAGTTTTGGTGTACAAGGTGACCAAACAACACTTAATAGTGGGTTGAATCCACTAAGGCAATCATAAATAAAATGTGAGAGTAAGTTAATTCAATCTAAACCATACCATGCATCAAATATATGAAACATTAGAGAGAAAAGGATAGGTAAACCTTAGGGGAATCCCATTGTAGAATTGGTCTTGGAGAGAAGCAAGTAGAGGAGGATTCATATATAGAATCAATTTCACAATGTGCTTACAAATAGTGAAAACTAAACACCAGTTATATTATTTCTTAGAAATGTTGACACTACAAACAATTAGTCCATAATCAAATGAAAAATCATGCAAACCATTTGAAAATTTTTAGGGGGGAGATGATGAAATATTTGTATTATCACCAATTGTAAAAATGAAAATAAAATGAAGATTTCACCTTTAGTAGTATTGGAAGTTACATACATTGCTCTCTATTTTGGGAAAAGGATTGAATAAAGAGAGTTCATAATCCTTGGGAAAAGTCTTGTAGCATAAAATTACACTCATTGAAATTGTTGAAATGGAGGGAGGAGGCCTCAATTTATAGATTTCCAAAATCCATTTTAGCTCCAAAATGGAGCTTGAATGTCCAATTTTGACCCATATGGTTGTATTTACACTAGGAATAACCAAATACCCCTCAATTGAGGGAAGTGATTTGAATGGTATCAGTGTTCATTGACCAAAGCAATTTCTAATTGACTATTGCATGGAATGAGCCACTGTAATATCCCTCTTTTACCCCTATTGTTTTTCAATAGAAAGTGAAAATGTGTACCTGCCCATGGAGAAGAGCTCAAGGCAAAAGCTCTGTAGGTAAAACTTTGTAAGTATGGTTATACTTTCCTAAGTTGTAAAGTGAATTGTAGACTTAGGAGACTGGAAGGCATGATGCAACGAAACAAAAGGGGCATGTAACCCACTAGGGGGAGAGGGTAAATGGATAGGTAGCCATGATTTTGATGGCAGGTGTCATCCTAGTGCCACGAGCACTTGATAAGAAGTTAACTGTGACGTTCATTGGGTAGACACTTAAGTTTATAAGTGTTGTGAATGGTTAGTCCTAGATAGGGACGCTGAAGAAACTACTATATGTCTTAAGGCAATAACAAGTTCCTATGACCTAAATATTAGCATGAGGCTAACTATTGGCTCAAAGGAGAGGGGCGCAACCCTTATTTTTCTACCTCTACGATTTACTTGTGTGTTAATACTACTCCAGCGTGAGCATGAGGGAGAGAGGAACAACCCTTATTTTTCTACCTTCGCGAATTACCGGTGTGTTAATACTACTCTAGATCAAACGTGAACTTGAGGGAGAGGGGCGCAACCCTTATTTGTATACCTTTGCAAATTTTGTGTGTTAATATTACTCCAAATCGAGTGTGGTTTTGGTGGGAAGGGGCACAACTCTTTGTAGAGCGACCCCATGAAAAAAATTTGGTCGTGTATTATTTAAACTCTAAAATGGTTCGGAGGCGTCTCCCTTGAGAGAGCAAACCCATGCCCAACAAAATCGTTTGACTGTGTATTTGTTTTAATTTAACCAAGTAGAAATGCGTAGCCTTTGGTTGGATACTGTGGGGTATGCCACGAGGGCACAACCCCTTTAGCTTAAAGAACAATAAATTTATATATAACAGCTGAAGCGTGAGCTTTGAAGGCTGTTGGTAAATTAGAAATAACATGGTCATGAATTATTTTTTTTCAAATGAAAAAAACTATAACTTGTTATTTTCAATGGAAAATCAAAGTTACAGTAGTTGATCCAGATCAAAACAAGGACCTTCATAAACTCAGAATTATATCCCCTGATAGTAGAAATTGTAGGACAACCATCTGCATACATCAAGATAAGGAAATACTAAGCAACTAAAGAGCCTTAAAACATGGCGGCAAGTGTCCAAAAACCAGCCTAAATGCCAACGTCATAAGACTCCATATTACAAAAGCAAAAGACCAAAAAACAAGTTCCCCACATAATTATATCACCTACATGGTACCCTGATCTATAACCACGTTATCCAAGGATTCCACAAAATGTAGGAACCCATCCATTGGTCCCATAGATTCCTTCGATAATCTGTTCGCCTCAGAATTTGCTTCACGGTATATATGCTTACAGCAAAAATGTGTGAAAGAGGCCACCAAACGTTCCACATGCTTAAGCCATGGCTCTAGTATCATAACATCCACCTTTGATTTTCCATTGATCCAATTAGTGATAACCTGTGAATCACCGAACATGGACAACTAAAAATATCCTCTCCTTGATGCAAACCAAAGAAGGCAGCGTGCCGCTAATAGCTCATCGTTTATGCAATCCCCTTTCCCAATTTCCATCTTGATACGAATAATGTGTTTCTTGCGAAGGTAGATGATCACACTAGCACCACACACACCCTACTTCGAGGCCCCATCGAAGAACCCACTGATGCCTTCACTGTCAATAACTGAAAAAGTGATATGCATGCACTTCTTATAAATCTTATCCCTAAGGGAACCACTATAAAAACTTAGAATCCTTTTACAGGTTCCAATAACTGAAGGAAAGATGTTTTCGAATATGTATTCATTCCCCAACCTCCAAATGATACCGATCATGAACATCGGAAGAGTCCTGTAAGAGGCATCCATACAACACCACGTGGAAATGCAGTCATTAAGAGAGTCACCACTCCAATCCTCACGAATATGGACCCACTTTTTCAGTTCACCCCAGAACTCCCGCAGAAAACTACATTTAACAAAAATATGGTGGATGTCTTCACATTCCGATCTCCACAAAGAACATAACCTCGGACCTTGAAAACCTCTTGCTTGCAGATTCGCCCAAGTAGGAATTTTATCCTCGAGACACAACCACAAGAAACATTTCAGTTTTAGCAGAATTTTCCACTTCCAAAGCTTAGTATGCCACCATGTATGCTTCGGTGAAGAAGCAAAGTCTTGTAAAACCATCTTGTAAACCTGAGCAACCGTCAACACTCCATTTGAGTCTGGTTTGTCCCATACCAGTCTGTCCCCAGCCTCCGACAGTTGAATTCCGCAAAAGAGAGTTGTTCAATGTAACTATCCCACACAAGTTCCCATTGCGCATGGATATCCAAATCATTGGCAGATAACCACCGTGAATTACAAGAAATTGAGCCCTCCCGATAAATCTGGGCAAGAACCACCAATTTTCGATCATGAAGTTCCTTTACCAGTCTATTTGGTAGAAAATAACAATATTCACCACCGATATAAGGTTCGATACCAATGAATAACTCCTTGACACAACCCACCTTCCATTTAAGCCAAGGACCAATATATTGAAAGGTACTAATGAGGCTACGCCAAACAACAGAGGCTTGATAAAAGGAAAAAACCGGCTTATGAACCCACTGAAGCACCGTGGACATTTGTAAATATTTAGGTCGGATCATAGATCCACAGACCCCCATCAACCAAGGCTCTCCACAAGATTTTTGTTCTCATGGCCAAGTTGAAACATTCTAGATTCTTCAGGCCCCAGTCTCCACATACCTTAGGCCATGACAAGCTTTGCCAGGAAGCCAGGTGAAATTTCTTCAGATGGAGTTTTCCGGCCCAAATTAAATGGAACATCTTGCTACGTATAATATTAATAATAGAAACAGTGACCTTCCTCATACCGAACTAGTAGACCGGGAGGCTCTGTATAACCGATTGAGCAAGGGCACAACCCTGATATATATATATATATAGATATATATATGGGTTGTGCCCTCATGCCAGTTTGAATTATAATACAATATATATATATATATATATATATGTATTGTGTCATAAATTTGCACATAACCCATTTGGGCGTGAAGCCTGTCTAAGCCGCTACCAAAATATTTTTATTAGATTGGCACCAATGAGCATAGACTTGAGGTGTGTGAAGGGCTCAGACCCACTTGAATTTACACATAAGGATAGCTGGTGAGCTGTAGAGAGGATATCATCTCGGTGAAGAGGGCCAATCCCAAAGGTCCTTTGTTGTAGATATAATGATAGTCACTAAAATTAAATATCTTACCTATGAATTTAGAGAGGGCGTAGTCCCCTTGGTGTTGAATGATAAATATATATACTATTGATGCCATTAGAGAGTGTGAAACCTTTAATGTGGAGATATTGATAATTGTTAAAATTTAATTATATAGATATCTATGATAGGAAGCCAGGATACGATAGACCCCTTGGATTAATGTTATTGATGTCCTTGGAACATAAGTATATATTATATTATGTTTTTGGCAAAGCTAGGAGGTCTCAACCTTAAACTATTGACTATTGGATTGAATACATAACATTTTTATACTAAGCCTGGAACAAGCCAATGAGGGAAAAGCCATAGGTTTGAGGTTGTTTAAAGTTCATATGCATATAAACTCTACCTTAGTGGATTCATGCCCATCTCGGGGGTGGTCCTTCGATGGGGAAACATACACTGGACAGGGAACCAATGGTTGGGTGGAACGTTGCATTCAATTCTTCAGTCGCTTTCAGCCGGTCAAGTATAATATTTCAGATAAGTAGCCTTAAGTTGTTTTGTTATCATTGTTCGAAAGACCGTTAATTTCCTTATTATATAAAGATATGGAAACATGTTCAATAATGTTATAAAGTAGTGAGTTGTATATATAAAGTTGATTGTAAAGATTCTTAACTACTCTTAGAAATGTATATTAGTTAAATGTTTTTTTTAAACATCATATTCATGTTTTATTCAAATGTCTTAGAAAATTTTCCAACTTTTTTTATATGATGGGAGATTGTTAAGCCTATGGGTTATACTTTTGAAAAGTTACCCTCATCATGAGGGTAAGGATTTTGTAAAATAAAATACATATTATATGATAGAAACACTACTTGTATTTCCTGGAATCAAATGGAAGATTACATATATGATTAGTGGATGCTTAATAGTAGACTTAGTGTGGAAAGATTAGATGGTCTAGAAATAATGGTTATGGAAATCACGTGATAAGAGTATTATGTTGTTAGTGATTGTGAACATAGTGATCTTACCTTTGTATAACCTTGTAATATCAGTCAAGAATTATGAATTATGAATAGTGTTGTACAATTGAAGATGATGTTTAATAAGCATATGTAAGTTAATAGTATAAAGTAGATTTAATGACTATAAAATTATATATATATTTCCGAAAGCATAGTTAGGTAAGTATAGATAATTGATTTATGTTATCTATAAGAACTAAGTAATGATACCTACAAAACTAGTGTTTTTAACTAAAAACATGTTATAAGTTTTATGTTGTTGCTAAGATATAAGAAGGGGTTGTATGATAGTAAAAAGCTATTATGCTAGTCCTATGTATTGGATAGATTAATATGAAAGTTTTAAGTGAATAAGTGGTTATAAGAAGTATCAATGTAGTCATGGACAACCATGCTCCCTATACGTTTCAATGTTTATTTAAAAGAAATTATTTGATAAGACCTTATGTTAGGAAATAAGTTGATGTCTAATACATTATGTTTTAAATGTTGTTATTAATTCAAGGATGAAGCTTAAACTATTTATATAGTCTTGACACCTTAGTTAACTCTGTGTGTGTGTGTGCGTGTGTGTGTGCAAACGATGAGCCTTAATGACCATGAGACTAATAATTAGGCTTGGTCTCACTTATATTCCACACTTATATGGTAAACATGTTACGAGTGTAAAGTTTACTATGTGGTGATAATTGTGTAAGGAGGTATTTTCATAATAGATAGCCACAACTATTTTGTGGTTGGGAAGATTCTAAAGGAAAGATTAGTAGAAATTATTCCATCATGATAAAGTAAATATGATATACAAATCAATATTTATTGAGAAGGACTTCAAGAGTGTATTCAATTACTTTCCTTATGCTTGAAGAGTTAGATAATAATTAATGTATGGACTTTAAGATAGTTGATTTAATGTAGTGGAGGTATTGCACTTATGAGAGCTTGAATACATCCTTATTTATGATGTTACTCGTGAATATGAGATGAATTTACTCTGATTATTATAATACGTAACCATTGGGTCTAACATATTGGATGTTTGAGTGAAGTTAAAGGAGAAAATTTATACCCCATTTTCCCGGATTGGTAATGAGGAAATTGGGTATGTTACAAGTGGTATCAGAGCATAGTAACAACACACCAGCCTAATGGACTCGCGAGCGTATAGGTATGTTTTGTACTCTATGAAATTTTGTCTATCTGAATGCGAAAATTTGTGTTTACTTTATCGGCATGCATGCTGAGGAAAATATGACTTAAACTAGTATATCATAAAGTTTTGTGGAAGTAGTTTACATGCTATAGGTTGAATTATTGCTTAATTAGATATGCATGAGTAATGTGTGATCATTGAATGTTATACATAGGAAGTAAAATGCCTTAATAAAGGAAAGTCCTATGATCTATGACTGCATTCGGTCCAAGTAAAATCTTGTGAAATGATAAAATCGAGTCTTTAGTAGAATTGCTTAGAATCTTAAAGATAAAGATTGACATGCTCAACTTCCTTAAACGTATGTTGAAGTATGAGTGATTTTATTTATGCTTTGGAAAAGCATGAGTTAAGTTGATGTTTTATTGATCATAAAGACCATAAAGTAGATGTTATGATTTGTAGTGGAATAAAAAGGGTTTTTCATGATTGATCAGTTGAATGCATACAAGCAAAATATGAACAAATTAGTAGATTTAAAATCGTATTGAAGGAAGTGAACATGTCATGATGAAATGATTTACACATGTATCTAGTTAGGGAATCGATAATGTGATGTGTAACATATTTGATGATGTTGAATGAATGCTTTAGAAAATTCAATGTAGAATGATCAGTGCAAAGTTGTTGCATCGAAATGCATGAATGTTTTAATTACGAAAGCTAAACCTGGGGTGAGCCAGGAATGATTTATGTGGTAACGTGCACTTGGGAAGATGAGCCCATGATTGTTTATAAAGCAACAAAATAAATGAATTAAGATATAGAAAGGGATATTTCGTTTAAAATATTATATTATATGTCAATGTGATTGACATTGTAACATTAAGAAATGAGCCATTGTAGCCTCAAGAGAGGATGTAAAAGTTCGAGAAGACTAATACATTGATTGATGTTGGGTCAGAGAGCTCTGGAACATCAAGACTGATTATATGCCCTGATGTTGAGTTGGAGGACTCTGGAGCATCATTACTATTTATGATGACTTGATGTTGGGTTGAGAACCCTGGAGCATCAAGGATAAAGAGACAAAAATATGTATGCCCTAATATTGAGAAGAACTCTAGAGCTTCAAAGGTAATTGAAAGGTAAATGATGTTGAGCTGGTAGGATCTGGAACATCATGTACAATTAGTGATGTGATGATTATGACATCTTGTTTATTCAATGTTTCTTTTTGAAAAGTAGTAATTAAATATCATTGTGACTGGCAGTGCCCTGAGGCTATTGCAGGTGATGGGCTATGGCAACTCCCATAAGACCATTACTAAAGAACATCATGTGAATTTATGAAACCTGCAATGAAAAGAATGAACTTGATACATACAAAGACTATTAAAGTAAATATGTTATGAAACCTTTGAGCTAATCACGAGGGATGCCCTAGATTATAAGGATCTTGGAAATTTTAAGAAACTTTCCCTACACTAAAGAAAAATCCTTATTTGAGAATTAACCAATTAATGAAAAGGAAAAATATATTTGATGATAAAACATGTGTCTAAGCAAGAAAACCTGAATTGGAATAAGATCATTTCCCAAAAAGAAAAGTGGCAGAGGGTGGACATTATAGGGGGTAATGGTCCCTAACACACTAGAGGGTTCAGTCGTAGGTCTTTGAGCACTCAGATTGCCAAGTCGAGAAAATTGGCTAGTTTAGGAAGGAACATGGAAAAAAAAGGGGGAAATATTTACAAGACTCTACAAAGGGTTGGTAAACAGACCTTGTGGCTACTTTGCATTAGTAATAAATATAGAAAACAAACTTGAAGTTGTGACCAAGTCCACGGAAAAGAAGTAATATTCATATGGTATTGGACAATTTGTTGAGTACTTTATGAGTCTTTAGTGTTGATTTTGTTGGCTCTGGAGCACCTAAACTACTTAGACTCATTATGGTATTTGGTGTTAAGCTAGTATGCTCTAGAACACCTAGATTGATCAGACTTACTCGGTGTTGAGTTGGTATGCTCTAGAGCACCTAGAATGATAAGTCTTATTTGGTGTTGAGTTGGTATGCTCTGGAGCACCCAGAATGATAAATATTATTTGGTGTTGAGCTGGTATGCTCTAGCACACCGAGGGTTGGTTATGCTTATGCTTATGTTATGCATATGCTATGAACATTTTATGCTTATGTTATGCATATGTATGCGCATGTTATGCTTAAGTTATGCATATGTTATGCACATGTTATGCTTAGATTATGTACATGTTATGTTATGTTCATGTGCAGCTCATGTTATGAGAATTGATATGATTGCTTTATGAGGAAAAGCAATTTGAGAATGACTAAAGGTACTTGGGGAGAATTACTACCATACAAGAAGTATGGATGAGATTGTTTTATATGGCAAATTTAGATGCCATGAATAAATGACTAAATAAATCAACGCATAATTGGTCATCACATAGAGCTTGCAGATGCACGCAGGTGGACATGGGTAAAATCCATCACGTCAAGTCAAAGATGAAAGTTATGTCGAAACCCTAGCAACATGATGGCAGCTCAGGCTAACTCACAGTCATAGTAACAACCTCATAGAACATATAAGAGATAGTTGTGCATGGGTTTCAACATTCAACAGGCCAGTAACACATAGGGAATCCAAATATAAATGTTGGTTGATAAAAGAATGTATTGCTTATGCACTCATAACATATGCAGACCAAAAAACCTTCATGGCCAATGACCATTCCATAGAACGATGCAAGGCTCCATTCCTTCCCAAACAACTGAGATATAACTTCTACATTGTGAGATATAGGTCGAAGGATTCCTGATGGTCGATCTAGATGGCTTGTCCCTCCTCCCACACATATTCCATTTATAAACCCATAAACCCCCTCGGTCCTGAGTCATGACTCCTCCCTATTCAAAACCATAGCCCATTTTAGTAAATCCAGTGAAGGTAAAAGGGGTCAACATGTAAGAATTCGCTTGTGTAGGTGGATGGGTTTTGCGCTTGGCAAATCGCATCCATATTCTGGAGGACAATGAATGTGGAAACATGAGGGTTTTTTGTAATCTATTCGCAACCATATGAAGACTATTGATAACCAAACTCAGTTACATTTCTTCTAATTAGGAAGATAACAATGAAGACAAAGATGACTTGATTGAGAATGCACCTAGTCCTAAACCTAGAATGTAAGATAGGTCAAAGAAACAT
Source organism: Larix kaempferi (assembly GCA_027924585.1). NCBI lineage: Eukaryota > Viridiplantae > Streptophyta > Pinopsida > Pinales > Pinaceae > Larix > Larix kaempferi. Next base: position 7,434,090 of record BSBM01001023.1, read on the forward strand.
AGTGGGCGCATCTTCTTTTAGGAATCCAACTGCTGCAAAAACTGGGAAAGATATCGGCACAAGAGAAAGCGTCTTGGTTCACAGGAGTGACAAAATATTAGTTTATAATTGCCACCATTGACAAGGGTTACAGGGTAATAAGATATCACAGTATCACTCCTATAATTCTATGGCTACCTATTCCAAACTGTGCTAGATATGTAACTAACTTCCGATTACAACTTACACCTACAACACTACAAATTATAGAAATTAATACTTACCAATGTACCAGCTGAGCTTAGAGCCTAGGAGATTTGAATCCTGGAGGAGATCACCTTGATGTTGCAATGGCAGCTGCAACCTGGAAGTTGTGGCAGTCTTTCTGAATCTTGCAGGTTGCAAAATTCAGTGGTACAGGGCACTGGAAGGTAGCAGCCGTGACACCACAACAACGTTCCTCAAGTTCTGGCTCTTTGAGTTAGAGGTTTAGGTCCCCATCCTAGACTCCAATCCATTACCAATTTCCAAATTACCGATATCAGGGTGGCATGGCCGCTTGCAGTCTATAAGGAGGTGGTAGTTGGAGATGGCAGGAGGAGTTAATTCCTTCATTAACTCCTTACCCCGGCGTGGCCACGTTCATTAACTCATAGGCCTTGGAGGCTAGTGTGGCTGCATGCAGTGTGACTCAGTGAGTACTTTAACAATTCAAAACTCCAACATACCATTGAGACCAAAATTCATATAAATGCCAAAACCACGTAGACGGCCTATGGATTCAGTTACCTGGACCAAGGTCCCTCCTGGATTCCACCTGGACAACCCAAACCCAAATGAAACTAATGACATTTTACAAAAAATGTTAAACGTCAAAAAAACGTTTAGATTAATTAATTGCCTGTTTCGGTACACGGTTTCATAAATATTTTACCTGTATTTGACAAGCAAAATGCCCTCTAACGGGCAAAATTCCCGTCAAATTCCAACCTTGGGCGTCTCCCTTGAGAGAGAAAACCCACGCCCAACAAAATCGTTTGACTGTGTATTTTTTTTAGTTTACCAAGTAAAAACGTGCAGCCTTTGGTTCGAGAATATTGTGCATGCCACGAGGGCACAACCCCTTTAGCTTAAAGAACAATAAATTTATATATAACAGCTAAAGGGTGAGCTTTGAAGACTGTTGGAAAATTAAAGTTAACCTGGTCATGAAGTTGTCTAAAGTGATACCAAGATATTTTGATTAGATTGGCACCAATAAGCATAGACTTGAAGTCTGTGAAGGGCTCAAGCCCACTTGAATTCACACATAAGGATAACTAGTGAGTTGTCGAGAGGATGTCCTCTCGATGAAGAGGGCCAATCCCAATGGTCCTTTGTTGTAGATATAATGATAGCCACTAAAATTAAATATCTTACCTATGAATTTATAGAGGGATTAGTCCCTTTGGTGTTGAATGAGAAATATATATGTATATATACTATTGATTCCATTAGAGAGTGTGTATCCCTTTAATTATATAGATATTGATAATTGTTAAAATTTAATTATATAGATATCTATGAGAGGCAGTTAGGATAGGGTAGACCCCTTGGCTTAATGTTATTGATGTCCTTGGAATGGTTAAGTATATATTATATTATGTTATTGGAAAATCTAGGAAGTCTCAGCCTTAAACTATTGACTATTGGATTGAATGCATAACATTTTTATACTAAGCCTGGAACAAGCCAATGAGGAAAAATCCATAGGTTTGAGGTTGTTTAAATTTCATATGCATATAAGCTCTACCCTAGTGGATTCATGCCCAGCTTGGGGGTTATCCCTCGGTGGGGAAACATACGCCGGATAGGGAACCAATGGTTGGGTGAAATTTTGTAGTCAAGTCTTCAGTCGCTTTCAGCCGGTCAAGCATAATATTTCAGATAAGTAGCCTTAAGTTGTTTTGTTATCATTGTTCAAAAGATGGTTAATTTCCTTATTGTGTAGAGATATGGAAACATGTTCAATAGTGTTATAAAGTAGTGAGTTGTATATATAAAGTTATAAAGTAGTGAGTTGTATATATAAAGTTAATTGTAAAGCTTCTTAACTACTCTTAGAAATGTATATTAGTTATGGTTTTATTTTAAGATCATATTCATGTTGTATTCAAAGGTTTTAGAAAAGTTTCTAACTCCTTTTATATCATTGGATATGGTTAATCCTTTGGGTTATACTTTTGAAAAGTTACCCTCATCATGAGGGTAAGGATTTTGTAAAACAAAATGCATATTATATAATAGACACACTAGTTGTATTTCATGGAATCAAATGGAAGATAGTAGACTTAGTGTGGAAAGATTAGATGGTTTAGAAATAATGGTTATGGAAATCAAGTGATAAGAGTGTTATGTTGTTAGTGATTGTGAAGATAGTGATCTTACCTTCGTATAACCTTGTAATATTAGTCAAGAATTATGACTAGTGTTGTACGATTGAAGATAATGTTTAATAAGCATGTGCAAGCTAATAGTAGAAAGTAGATTTAATGACTATAAAAGTGTGTGTGTGTGTATATATATATATATATATATATATCCATGCTTTCAAAGTATAGTTAGGTAAGTATAGATAATTGATTTATGTTATGTTGTCTACGAGAACTAAGTAATGATCACTACAAAAAAGGTGTTTTTAACTAAAAACATGTTATAAGTCTTATGTTGCTGCTAAGCTATAAGAAAGGGGTTGTATGATAGTAAAAAGCTATGATGCTAGTCATATGTATTGGATAGATTAATTTAAAAGCTTTAAGTGAATAAGTGGTTATAAGAAGTATCAATGTAGTCATGGACAGCCATGCTCCCTATAGGCTTGAATGTTTATTTAAAATAACTTATTTGATAAGACATTATGTTAGGAAATAAGTTGATGTCTAATACATTATGTTTTAAATGTTGGTATTACTTCAAGGATGAAACTTAAAGGATTTATACAGTCTTGACACCTTAGTTAACTAAGAGTGTGTGTGTGCGTGCATGTGCATGCAAACAATGACCCTTAATGACCATGAGACTAATAATTAGGCTTGGTCTCACTTATAGTCCACACTTGTATGGTAAATATGTTATGGGTGTAAAGTTTACTATGTGATGATAATTGTGTAAGGAGGTATTTTCATAATGGGTAGCCACATTTATTTGTGGTTGGGAAGCTTCTAAATGAAAGATTAGTAGAAATTATTCCATCACGATAAAGTAAATATGATATACAAATCAATATTTATTGAGAAGGACTTCAAGAGTGTATTCAATTACTTTCCTTATGCTTGAAGAGTTAGATAATAATTAATGTATGGACTTTAAGATAGTTGATTTAATGAAGTGGAGGTATTACACTTATGAGAGATTGAATACATCCTTATTTATGATGTTACTCGTGAATATGTCCCTGATATGTCGAAATGAAAACGAGATGAATTTACTCTGACTATTATAATACGTAACCATTGGGGCTAACATATTGGATGTTTGAGTGAAGTTAAAGGAAAAAATTTATGCCCCATTTTCCCAAATTGGTAATGAGGAAATTGGGTGTGTTACGGCCGCATAAAATGGAGAAATATCATTGTAACAATGTGTGGGTAGTTCATGGAGGATTTTGTGCATAGCTATGCACCATATGAAAATGGAAACACCATTTAGTTCTTTAAATGGTAAAATGGGAAGTTGAATTCTATTATTTAGGTATGGTTGGCATGTCCTTCATGGTTTATAAGCTTATGAATCACTTTAGAAACATATTTGTGATGCATTTAGTATGAAGCACTAAGTGTTGCAAGAAGGAAAAAGTGGTGTGAAAATGAATTCCCCTTTATATGTGAGGTTAGTAGTGCATCCTATAGAATTAATACATCACATAACAACTCTAAGAGAGAGCCAATATAGTAAGGATATCCCCTACTAGATAGAGAAAGGAGGACACCTACAAACAAACATGGAAGGTGATCACATATATATGCAATCAAAACTTCAAAATGAGGTAGGTGTAACCATGCTTATGTAATATTCAATTCAAATACAATATGGGATCATAGCTTTGTAAGTTGTTATAGATGAAGCCATGTCATATGATGCTCATGTAATTTAGTCATGCTAAAAACGATATGGGACCTAACTCTTTAAGATGGTGTAACATAAAGGACACATACAAAAAAACATAGAGGATGACATATATATGTAATCAACTCTTCAAAATGAGGTAGGCATACCCATACTTGTGTCACTATTACATTTGGACCAAATTCCGATGAAAGGATTCCGACGGTATGAACTAAATCGACTGTATTGTCGAAAAATTCAAGAGAAAATGTCAAAAATTTCAATTTTTTTTCTATCCTTGCCGATATCATCGGTGTTGCAACGAATGAATGACCTATCGTCGGAATTGTGACAGTATATAAATATTCGTCCCTATAGAGATGACACATAACAATGTATCCCAATTGAGACGTTACAGAAAAATTCATCTCTATTGCAGCGAAACCAAAAGTAGTCGTTCCCTTTTCAAACAGTCATCCATGGTTTGAGGAATTCAACGTTGACTTGGTCAACTTTCGTCGAAATTCTGACGGTTTAAAATTTACAAATATCCTCCATTTTAAAGATGTTGTGACAATTTCACTATAACAACGACGGTTCGGAAAAGGGTGTGAGGTCCTCTTGTCAAGCGAAAAGCGGATTTTTTTATTAACATCACTGTATTTTTGTGGGAAGAATGTAGAAAATATTAGAGGTGGGGAAAGAAATGAAGAGGGTGAAAAGGGTGACGGTAGATGTTTTTTCCCTTGCAATAGTTGTTTGATGAGATGTCCCATGAGAATTTTAATAGCAACAGCTAGAAAACATTGTAGGAAATACAGTCACATGGATGGGGGATTGAATGAATATCGTCCCATGGTAATTAGCTCTATATATATTCATTATATTTCTTAATATTGATTGTATTTGTAAAATTTTATATTTTTTTAGTATTTTTTATACATGCACTAATTTTGCATGATTGCTCATAATTATAAAGTTAGAGTTGCCCTCTAACTTTCTGCAGAATGCCCCAAGTAGTAGTAGAAATGATGTTGTACAAGTTGAGGAACATCAAGCGAATAATGAAGATCAAGTTAACGATCCCATGGAAGTAGATGACGACCATAACATAGTTGAAGATGATGGGACAAATCAAATGATCCAAGACTTGTTCGGTCGGCTGATGAGGATGGGGACAATGATGGTATTTATGATGAACCTTTGATGGAAAAGGAAAATAAATGACTTTATAAAGGGTCAAGAGAAAATATTCTCTCAGCTACATTGCTTCTAATGAACTTAAAGGTTATGAATCATTTGTCGAACACTTGTATGACACAGATCCTAAGGTATGTAATATGTTTCATCATATATACATAAAGGTTGACTTTTTAGCCTTTCTTTAGCGTTAATTAAAGTCTTAAATAAGAATGTAATATTTACGACTAATATTCTTTACATTAACTAGTTATTTTTTATGTTGTAGATTGTTAGGTGAATTTCTATTACAATCGTCAAATATTTTACCTCACACATATCGAAATTTACTTTCCGTTATGAAAGACATTGGAATAGAGTATCAAAGTATATATGCATGTCCTAATGATCATATTATATATTATGGACATCATGCGTAAAAAACTGAATGCCCGGAATGCCAAATTAGTAGATATCGAACTGACCAAGTAATAGAAATGGTGCCTTGAAAAGGTTCTTTGTCATATTCCCATAATTCTACGTTTGTAGTGATTATTCAGGTGCAAAAGCATAGCATAATTTATGGATTACCATGCTAGGAACATAAGTGGAGATGATGTTCTTCGAATGCCTACAGATGGATATGCATTTAGAGAAATTGAGGGAAAATGGCTAGATTTTAAAGATGAACCTCGTAATATTAGGCTTTCATTGGTAGTTGACGGTGTTAATCCATTCATAGAGCTTAGATCTATTTACTCGGTGTGGCCTATTTTTGTTATCAACAATAACAATCCTCCTTGGATGTTAATAAAGAGGGAGCACATAATGTTGACAATGATTGTTCTAGATATTTATCTATATTAATTTTTCGAATGTGACATTTTCATTTGTATTGTTTTTTGCATACTATCATTTAATTACTTATATACACATATCATGGTAGTAATTATGTGTAATTTCAAACAATTAGGTAAGTACCAAGTTAAAGAAATGAATATATATATCGAGCCTCTTATCGATGAGCTAATACGGTTATGGAATGGTATCACTATATATGACATTTGTAAACCAATCAGGCAGAAGAGATTTTAATTCCGTGGAATGCTTATATGGAAAATTCATGATTCCCTAGGACTAACACATTTTTGTGGCATGTATTAACGTTTTGTTGCACTTTAATACTATATTATTATTTTGAATATATCATGCATTTTTTTTAATAATCCATCGTATAATTGATATTAATCCATATGTTGCAGGTCTTCAAACAAAGGGTAAATTTGCATGTCCAGTTTGTGGTCCTAAGATGAAGTATCGTTATTCGAAATATTTAGTAAAGATGGTGTTTGATGAGCATAGGCACTTCCTCTCGAAGACCCACAAGTTTCGTACTAATGGAAAACATATTTTCAATGGGAAAGAAGAGACTGGATTAAACCACGAAGAATGACACCTCACCTATGGACGTTGGAGTATAATAGAAATCGTCAAGGTACGCAATTTGTTTATGTATTGTATATGTCATTGTTTTGAATTTGAAATTCTATTTTAAGTATTAAATTTATTTTACTATGTTTGATCATTATTGTTGTCATTTGTTTGATGCTTCATGATCAAGGTCGTCATCGTGAAGGTAGTAATAATGGGCTTCCATGAGGAATTAAATGTTATCCCACTCAATTCATGAGGTTTCCCTACTATGAGAAGCTAAAAATAACTCATTTGTTTGATATGATGCATATTGGGAAGAATATGATAGAAACATTATGGGGAATAATAGATAGCAGGAGGTATAAAGAAAAAATTGTCAAAATTTGTACTGACATTGAGGAATCCAATCATGCAATGCGAAGTGTGATCCTGTTATACCCCCAAGACATTATTATTTTTATTTTTGATTTAATATTTTGAAAAATATTTCAAAAATAATTATTTTTCTAAGAGTTATTAAAAATTCAAAAATACTCAGAAGAGGTGTGAGTGACACTTTGCACAACAAATTATTATTTTATTATTAATAAAAGAAAAAGACACTTGGAGAATTAAGTTGAATGAGGGGACACCACCATGAGACACATAACATGTGTAAAGAAAGCAAGGGATATTTTACCAATCAAATCCAATCTAAAAGTTCAACTACCAGATAAGATCCTAAATCATAAGGATTGAAGAATTGATTGAGATTTGATTGGGATGGCACAAGCCCTTTGCAAAAGCTATATATTGGTGCACTGAGATAACACAGGACATTGTGTTTTGCATGGAGAAATTGTGTTGTGAGTGCATGTGTTCAATGTTTCTCTCTTTCATAATTCCATCACTAAGATTGTTACAGACTCTGAGAGAGAGTGCTGCGTGGAATCTTTACTTGTTGTTATAGTGTGCATGGTGGTGATCCCGATCGGGGGTGGAGTTGAGATAGCGGTGGTGCTACTCTTTTATATGGTTGGGACGAACTGATTCTCCATGTAGTCCTTCTCCATTATCTCAAGTAACTGTATTATTGTTTTAATGGTGAAAATTATTATTATAGTTGTTTATCATTCAGAAATTATATACGATTGAGCCATGGAGACATTACTCAGGTTTTTATACTTTTGTAAAAATATCATAGGAAAATGTTCACTATCATTTTTCAGTTTTGTCGTGGGTGATAATTTTATTCAGATGTGCAGTCCTTCAAATGCCATGGCAATAATTTGACTATGTTTAAGATATCAATAGAAACGACTGCTTACAAATACAATTTTGGCTTAATAAGAGATCGATCTGGTTATAATAAACCCTCGCGGGACTTTCTAAGATCGTCTATATATCTAAAATAAATATTGAATATATTTCACAATAGATCCAAAGCCTCTATGTAATACACATAATAATTATATTTTATATCATTCAAACGCTTGATTTTAATTGAATCGACTCTACTTCCAGGATTTATTGTTGTTAAAAAAAATGAGGATAAAAACTATGTTTTCTCTTTATATAGAGAATGTGATTATTTTTTATATATATCTTATTTAATGTCTCAATCAAAGCAAGATGTTCGACATGTAGTTATATGAGTTTTAGTTTTCTAGATTGACTGTGTAATTCAACGTGGGGCTAGAACTCTGATAAATCGACGATTTGGTCTGTGTATATTACCTCCAATCAAAGACTGAATGTAATCCCGAGTTAGAAATCTCTGTGATTCCTTTATAGAGTTTTTATTGTCATATTTTAAAATTTCGATAAGAGATCATATCTCTCGGTTTTATCAATAAAAAATGAACGTTTACCATGCTCAACTATATATAATATATGTACCAATTATTGTTTTTTTTAGCTTTGTGTTAAATGTGGGTTTGTGTAGTTAATTTGCTAAGACAATATTTTAGATCAAAGCTCTGCTTAAATAAAGGAAATGAGCCCGTGAAGTTTCAAAGATTCCTAGGAATGAAATCGAAGATGGGTTTAAATGTTGGATCCTATGTGTTTGCACGGATCGAATCTTATAAATTAATCATATTGAAACCCAATTTATCATATTTAATATATGGTTCTTAAGGTCTTCCGACAATGTTTCCACGCTTGGAAGCTCTTCCTAAAGTTACAGACAAAGGATTTGAGTCATTGTTTTGCTTTGGTCAAGGGGTGTCGTATTGTATGCAATGGAATTCTCTTCTTTTGGTCCACCTTTGTCATATGAAATCGATATTTAGTCGATAAAAAACCAATGGTGTTGTATACGATACAAATCGTATCAGCTGTGATTAGTTTGGGTTATGGACTAATAATCTACTGTATGAAATTTTAAAGCAAGCTCGTTAATTTTGTTGACAAACTAAAGGCCCTTGATCATGTCAATATAACCGTTTAGATATATTGTCTTATAGTGGATTGGTGGTATATGCTCGTAGTTAGAGCAGAGTGAAGTGATCGTGGTGACATGTCACAAATGGTGATGGCATGTGGATTTTTCCTACTATTATTACTTAGCGATGGTAATCGCTTCCTTTCCAGCATTCAAAGATATTTCGAAATTGGTTATTTAACTCATAGACCTTCGTTACTCAAGGGAGATCCTTTGTTGTGTTTTAGTAATCAAACAGTTATAGGTACATTGCAGATTTGTCTTAATCTATTCCTACATAGTCGACACGATGAGAACCTGCATCTCATTGTTGTTTCGTTTGTTTAACCCATAGTGGGTTGTAAGATCAGATATGTTGTGACTGTTATGTTTTATTTTTTTGAGAGCTCGGCAGAACCTTGCTTTGGACAATCCGTCGCCATAAATGTCCATGATAGTGATCGTATGATCTAGTTGAAGCATGTCCCTTGTAGAGTGTAATAGTCTCAGTCAACAAATCCGTTGGGATCGATCATTGTTCCTATGCCTTTTAAAAATCTTGGTATCCAAACTAAATCCATCCTAAACAACGCAGGACCTTTGCTTGTGGTTGATTAGCAGTGATTATAAATAATTATAATAAATGACACCTTAACCACTTAACCACTTGAGATATGGGATCTATATCAAGGTTGTTAGTAGTCAAATCTCATAACTATGGATAATGAAAGGTTACAACTGATACATTATACAGTCTATAAGTAAATAATCAAGTAAATAATCAAGGATCGGGGACATAAGTGATATGTAGAAGAGAAATATCCAATTAATACATATATAAGTGGATTGTGGGGATAATTGAATGAACCTTCACAAATGTATGATATATATATATATATATATATATTAGAAAATGATTACACTAGAAAGAACTTAGTGTATACCATAAGTCTGAAGTTATAATTGTCAAAAAATAGATATATATAGGAATTGTAATCTGGTGGTATATTTACAATGTATTAATTCACGTTGATTACATTTAGCCTTTGAGTACATGTGATTTATGTGTGAAAGTCCATTCTTGCCTATATGTAATTTGTAGGAATTACAATTGTATATATATAGTATTATGAAGAAAGAGCCTTTTAAGTTAATGTTATTGTAATATATATATTGAAACAAATATTTACTATTTGATTCTAATGTATTGAGTTATGGTTATATAACCAATGTATTTGATTTACATCTTAAATGCATTGGAGTTTATGAGTAGAATCAATGCTCGGTGGGATTTCATCTACTTTTATAAACCATAGGTATGCATATAGTTATCCATGTATAATATAGAAAAAAATAAAAATAAAAAGGGGATATTGAAATTATGAAAGTGTGATTTGGATGGTTAAGTATTTCATCCAGATTAAGGAAGTTATACAAAATGTTAGTTTCTCTTTAAGAATAGGAAATGTTTTAAAAATTTCCGCATTTGCAGTAATTGGGGTTGTTACATTGTGGTATCATAGCTTAAGTTGCGACACTTGGCCTTATGGTGCCCATTCACATTTTGATCAAGACTAATGATGGTTGTATGTTGTTATTCACTTGCACAAAATAAATTTGTTTTTATTAAACTGCAAGAAGAGATGGAGAGAAGATGATCCCCTGCCCCACCCTTCTAGGTTGAACTTAATGAAAAAGAAGAACAAAACAATAATAATGTCAATGATAACTCAAATTAGATTCTACAAACTATAATATACTTACAAGCATAACTTCATCACTTTAAAATTGAACATGAGAGGGTAATGAGAACTCAGGAATATTTTAATGAAGCCTTACGGTTTAAACTAAATGAAGTGTCTAAGGATAAGTGTAAAAAGAAACATAAACGAGATAACACATCCTCTGAATATTCTTCTTCGTATAGAAGCCTTGTAGCTAGTGAATAGGAAGATTCTGATAGTAGCTCGAAGGGTAGATGAAGAAAAAAGATCAAATATAAAGAGGAGAAAAGAGGAGAATTTAAAAAGATAAAACCTCCTACCTTTGACGGTGAAGTAAAAAATGGAGAAGAAGCCAAAGCTTGGCTATCGGGGATGAAGAAATACTTTACTATTTATAATTACTCAAATTCTATGAAGGGTAAAATGGCCATCTCCAATCTAGTCAAGAAGACTGATATTTTGTGGTAGGACTTTAAAAGAGCTAAAAGAATTAATGATAGAAAAGTTAGTTAGAACTGGTTTTAAAAGGAGTTTAAAAAAGAGTATCTTTCATAGTATTACTATGAAAGAAAGGAAAAAGGGTTCTATGAGTTGAGATTGGGTTCAATGTCAGTGCATGATTTTTGTACTAAATTCTTATCCTTGTTGAGATATGTGCCTTATCTAAATGAAGAAAAACCTAAAATTCAAATATTTTTAGGTTGCTTACCTAGATTTTATAAAGACCGATTAGAGTTTGATAACCCAAAGACTTTATATGAAGCAATGAGGAAGGCCAAACTAACTTATGATCAATATAAAAGTAAGAATGAAAATCCTTATAATTTCAAGAAAAGAGAAGGGAGTAATTTCAAAATAAGAGAATTCAAACCCTACAATAAACATAAGAATTTTCAGAGGAATACTTTTAAGGATAGACAACAGCCAATTAAAACTAAGTATAAAGATAATCTCTTTAAGAAAAAAGAAGAAATAAAAAGAGAACCGTTACAGTGTTGGGGATGTGGGGAGAGTCATTCTGATCGGGATTGTCCTAATAAGAAGGATAATATGAGTATCCACAATGTTTGAGAAGTATCCAAAGTGGGAGAGGGTGCTCGGAACATACCGAAGATAAGCGCAGCTTTGGAAAATCATCAAGCATATTATCAACCTTCCATGATTGAAGTTGAAGGTAATATCTTTGACAAACCTATTTCTATCTTAATTGATTTTGGATCTACTTTAAGTTACATATCTCCCAAGTTAGTAGACTTGTGTAAAATGAAAAAGTATGATTTTGAAAAATCGTGGTTAGTACAATTAGCCATGGGAACAAAAAGAAAGGTAACTAGCTTTATTTCTAGTTGTGAAATTTATATGCAAGATCTAATTACAAAAGTAGATTTAAACATTTTTTCCATTGGGATCATATGATGTATTAATTGGCATGGATTGGTTAGAAAAGCATAGAGTTGTATTCAATTGATTTGAGAATAATTTTGCGTGTATTTATGAAAAATGTGAAAATAGACTTGTAAGAGGGATTCCTAAAAAATTTCTTACTAGGAAAATATTTGCTTTGCAATTTGAAAAGTGTGCTAGCAAGGGATGTAAATTGTTTGTTGTACACATCACTGAAAATGATGATGATTAAACAAAACCTAGATTGGAATACTTTCATCTTTTAAATGAATTTAAAGATATTTTTCCAGAGGAGATACCTGGATTACCTCCAAAGAGGGATATTGAATTTTCCATTGATTTGGCACCTGGAGCAATGCCTATATCCAAGGCTCCTTATAGAATGAATACACTTGATTTGGTGGAATTAAAATTACAATTGCAAGAATTGTTAGATAAGAAATATATAAGACTGAGTGTGTCTCCGTGGGGAGCACAAGTGTTGTTTGTTAAAAAGAAGGATGGCACATTAAGACTTTGTATTGATTATAGACAATTAAATAAGATGACTATTAAAAATAGATACCCTCTCCTCCGCATCAATGACATGTTTTCTCAAGTACGGGGAGCCATGGTGTTCTCAAAGATTGACTTAAGGTCTGGGTACCATCAAGTAAGAATTAAAGATGAGAATGTTCATAAAACAACATTTAGAACACGATACGGGCATTACAAGTTCTTGGTTGTACCATTTGGCTTGACCATTGCTCCGGCCACGTTCATGTGTTTAATGAACAATGTTCTCCATAAATACTTAGATAAGTTTGTAATAGTATTTATTGATGACATATTAATATGCTCTAAAAATGAAGAAGAGCATAAAGAACATTTAAATTTAGTCTTACAAATCTTAAGAGAACATAAAATTTATGCAAAGTTTAGTAAATGTGATTTCTTTCAAGATAAAATTCAATACCTAGGTCATGTAATATCTAAGGAAGGAATTTCTGTAGACCTAGATAAAATCAAGGCGATCATTGATTGGCCAGTTCCTAAAGATGTAACCGGTATTCGATCCTTTATGGGAATCACAGGTTACTATCGCAGGTTCATTGAGGGTTCTCCAGAATTGCTTACCCAATAACTTCACTTAAACAAAAGGAACTAAATTTATATGGTATAATAAATGTCAAGAAAGCTTTGAAAAGCTAAAACACTTCTTGAACACCGCACCTATTCTAAGAATAGAAGATCCGGACAAGGACTTCGTAGTATGTATGGATGCCTGCCTAGACAGATTAGGTGGTGTGTTATTGCAAGAAGATTATGTAATAAGCTATGAGTCAAGTAAAATTAAAGAACATGAAGGGAATTATGCAACACATGACTTGGAATTAGTTGTTATAAAACACACTTTAAGAATGTGGAGACAAATTACTTAATTGGAAGGAAATTCACCTTACATTAGAGCAAATTTGGGGTCTAAAATGGGACTTATAAAAAAATGAGCCACCTTGTAAGAAAATGAGCCATTGAATTCAAGAACCAATAGAATTTCAAGAAAATATTCAACCATAATGGTTGAGTTGGCATATTTGAGACTAAAAAAACTACTTTTTTCATTTGTATTTTCAACATATCTCCATGTCATTTTACTCTAATTTCGAGCAGGAGCACTTGTTGGATGTAGAATTTAATTCTACAATTATGCATCCAATGAGTGCCCCTGCTCAAAATTTGAGTAAAATAACAGGGATATATGTTGAAAATACAAAGAAAAAAATTAGTTTTTTCTCTTTTCCTCCAAAATTCATAAATATATATATATATATATATATATATATTTTAGGAGGCCCATTTTAGACCTCAAATTTTCTCTAATGATGGTTGATAACATAAGTTTAAAATACTGATTTGATCAACAAAGTTTACACGCTTGTCAAATAAGGTGGTTAGCCTTCTTGAGCGAGTATGATTTTGAAATTAAACACATTAAAGGCAAAGAGAATAAAGTGGCAGATGCTTTAAGTAGGAATGATATTCCACATTGTTTGGATTCTTTTAGGAGTTATAAGAAAAATATTGAAGATTCAATAAAAGATGCAACTAAAAAATGATGAAGAATACTTAAATATCAAAGAACAATTGGAACAAGATGTCGATGGAAGTGAATCCACAATTTATTCTATAAGCTCATAAGACTTGCTAGTCTATAAAAATCAATTATATATACCTAATTATGAAGAAGTTAAGCAATTAATATTGAATGAGTTGCATAAGAAACTGTATTCCATACATCTAGGATATCAAAAGATGATAAAAAAGTTAAGAAAAAACTATTATTGGCCTGACATGAAGAATGATGTTGCGAATTACCTAGCTAGATGTATTGAATGTCAACAAGTAAAAACAGAGCATGAACATCCATCCGGGTTACTTCAACCCCTACCTATTCCAAAATGGAAATGGGAGATAATAAGCATGGAATTTATAACGGGATTACCTAAAAAAAATAAGCAACATGATTCGATAATGGTAGTTATTGATAAGTTAAGTAAAGTTGCACCTTTCATACCTGTGAAATCTACTTTCAAAGCAATAAACATAGCTGATATTTTTATGAAAGAAATATTCGGTTTGCATGGTATTCTGAAAGTCGTGATCTCTGATAGAGATGCAAAATTTACAAGTAATTTTTGGAAGTCTTTATTTAAAGGATTAGATACTCAGCTGAATTTCAGTACTGCTTACCATCCTTAAACGGATGGGAAAACTGAAAGAACTTGTTGACACGGTTATTTTTTGGTTTTGTTGAAAGACTTTGAATGATGTGATCAAGGTAATGAGACCTTATATTTATGACTTGTTTCCACATGACCAAGAGGTAATAAAAAATGCAAAAGTAGGTAGGCGCCAAGTCCCAAGAGGAGACATCCCATGTAATCGTGATGCTAAAGCAAAATCAGATGAAAATGGGAGAATAAGGGGCTCTGTAGGGGTTTCATAAAATCAACATCCCATATGGGACCAGAGATAAGATCTACGATTGATAGGGAGTCCGCTCAGCAAAGGTGCAAAATATTTAACGTTGATTCCAATTAGTGAAATAACAGTTGGCATGTGATAAAGTGAGGAAAGAATCAACGGTCGGCGATCAACATATGAAATATCAACGTATGAGGTTAATTTCGCGCCGTGAACAAGAACTGACGAAGAAAATGATGAGTGGTAGAAAAAATTATACTGCTTGGCACGCATCAAGACAAGAGCATTTCGTTGGATGAAAAGTGGTAGGGAAAAACCGCCTCTCACATCTCTGAAACCGCTTTTGTTGGGTGTTATAAAAGGGAAAGGCACATTAAAGACAATCCATTTGTGATTTCACACCTAAATAATTAGATGTCTCGCGCTCAGTTGGAAGCTAAATTAGAAGTCCATTTCCAAGTCACATGCTGCCAGGTAGGCCCTGATTTCCTGGAAAAGACTAAGTGTTTTCTAGAAAATGGAAGAACAAAGTGATTTGGAGTTTCAAAGTAGAGAATTTGACAAACTAGAGGAAATTTTTGAAGACCGAGATGGAGATATTTTTTACACAACTTTGTCCATTGGTTCGGTTCGTGAAATTAAGAGCAAATTGAAGAATTTGGAAAAACAAGGGATAGATTTACACAAGTCCTGTTTTTACTATTTATGTCCTGAGCAAACCCTAAAATTCCTAGATTTTGTTTCCTAGTTTGCAATGAATTATTCCCAATATGAGAGGGTCGTTATGGACTCTGGAATATCAAAAATCCTTTGTAAAGTCAATTCTTCAGTCATTAGAAATTCATTAGAGGTCCCACAGTCGTTTTCTCAGAACCTTGAAGCTTTTGTAGAAGAAAACCTAATTAATCTCTACATAAATTATATAGCTGAAATTAAACAGACCTTTTTGTCAAAAAAACCTTAAACCTAGTACTTCAATTGATAATTTACCTTTCCCTTGGGACATCACCTTGTTTAATGAAGATTCCCAGTTTGTCTTGTCGTTACTGAGTCAGTTTTTAGGGTTATATAATGACAAGGTCGTCCCCGAAGTCATGTTGATTTTGTTGTTTAGATTGAGTTTGCACCCATTTGAGTCTGAATCCAATCAATATTCTTGTCTTAAGTTTGGTGAATTCTTAGCTGAAAATATCCATGTTTAGCTAGTGAATTTCCACACAACAAAACATTTCAAATTTAAATCTTACCTGATGACGATGCTTTTGTATTCAAATGAAGAAAGTATACAGTTTCCTGAGGCAATATTCACATCTGATATAAAAAACAGTATGTTTAATTATATTAATCTCATAATGTCAGAAGTATACAGAACTGTTTTTCAGGAAAAGTTACCCAGATTTTTGCCTAAGATGAAAGATATGCTGCAATTCAGTCTAGGGAAGAAAGTTGGTGATTGGTTCCTTTTGAAAGAACATATTGTTATCATAATCTACGGTTTTGTCTATGAACCTTATATCTTACCTGCTTTATTGACCCCAAGAGTCTTTGCTTTGAAATTTATCAAACAAAAGCTTATTGTGGAAAATGAACATTTCTTAAGTTTTAGAAAAGCTTCTAATGTCAAGTTTCCTTTGAAGGTTGGACCATTCATCAAAAAAAATAAAGTTGCTCTTCCAGTTGTAGAAGGACTTCTGCAAGTAATGAATTTTAAAAGGGCTTCAAGTATTAACTATGATCCACATCATATAATATCACAGCGAAGGAAGCAGAATAAGAGCAAATATTTTGACCATCAGGAAGTGGAGGGATTGGATGAGAAAGCTAATCTTTTAGAATATGGATCAGATGCAAGATTTTCTGAGAATTTACAATCAAATCCTTCTGCAATAACAAAACTTTCAGCTATGTTAGTTCCCACTCCTAGCAAAGTTAAGCTTGCCAGTAAAAGGAGCCTTTCTGAAACTACAAATATGGAAGTAGAAGAACAAGGTGCAACAAAAATACTTAAGCTAGATCAGGGAAAATAAATCGTTGAAATAGAAAGTAAGAAGGGAAAGAAAAATGAAGGAATTCAAAGTCCAACTATCTAGGTATAGGAGTACAGTTTTTTTGAAGCAAAAGAGGCTGGTTCTAGTGACAAATAGCAATCAAGAATTGATTTCTATATCAAATATGGCCAAGACAAAAAAGCTTCTTCTGAAAAATTTCATAAGCTTTTTCCTAAAGTCGGAGATATATCAAATAAAGAGGTTTCATTGAAAACTGTTAGGGACCATGCAAAGAATACTCTGAATTTGGCAGTGGCCTCCGATGAGAAGGTCACCGAAATGAAAATTAATTTGAAAGAAATACCAGTTCCAGATAAGATTCATCTACATAGGCAAGCTGGAGAGGTAATTTACACTAATTTAATGAAGGCCACTCTGAAAATTTCAAAGTTGCAATCTAAAGTGGGTAGATTGGAAACCCAATTGAAACAAGAAAAAACTGAAAATAAGGCCCAACAACAACAAATAAAGAAGTTGTAGATTGATCTGGTGGAAATGGATAGTGAGCCTAATAAAGGACGGGCCACCAAAAACAATTTGAATGAAAAGGAGAGTACAATTCAATTGCTCAAAATTAAACTAAAAATCCCAGCTACATAGTTAATTCAAGCACCTGAATTAACAATCTTGGAACAAGAAAGAGAAACTCTCTCTGAGGATTTGGATGATAGTAAAGAAAAATTACCTAAATTTACAGAGAAACAGATGAAGTGGGAGAAAGAGAGGGCTAACTTTACAGCTCAGATTGATAGTTTGAAAGAAAAGCAAACAGGTGCAGAAAAAGAAAGGAAAGAGACAAGCCAAGAGAATATGGAAACACGCACATAGAGCTTAATTCAACCTATGTCTCATGTTAGTATTAAAGAAGAATAAATTAATGGATTGAAAGTGGAGAATCAAAAATTAAGTGAAGAGATTGAGAAAAAAGAAGAAGAAAAGAAAGAATTTGAAAACAAAAATAAAGAATTGTTGGAAAAAATAAGAAATTAATTTCACAGGTGGCAGGACAACTCCCATTGCAAGGTGCCAAACATTTGATATGGGATTTGATAATAGTTGAAGCTGAAAAATTCAAACCATATCTGAATTTTATGAGAATTAAAGAAACAGTGGTGAATGAAACAATACAAAGTTGTATAGTCATGAAAGAAACTTTAGACAAAAAACCAAAAGAAATAGCCGAGAAAACTATTAATTTTCTCAATACTTTATCAGAGGAACTGAAGACATTGATGATTAAGAACAAAATTGTAGTTATAACCTGGGCTAGGAGGATTATTGGGAAACATCACCATGTTGAAAGTGTCCAAGCAAAGGCAAACCAAATGATGTAGCAGGTTAACTCTTTCAAATGCTTGTTTACATATTTGTTTCAGAAAGGATTCCCTTCCTTTTCGGATGGAGAGAATAAATTAATCTCTCAAAATGACTATAAAGCTTTACTGTTTCAAATTCGAGTGGATCATCAAAACTTTGAGAACATGACCTAAGTTTTAACAGGGAAAGGAATAATGAGTGCCTACGGGGTAGAGAAATTGGTAATGAGTAAGTGAGATGGAAAGTTGTAAATGGAAGGTCACAATTTCAAATCCCCGTGGGTACTAGCTTATAAATAAATAAATAAAAAACAAAGAAAGTAATAATGGATGAACTTATAATGGAATTTGAGATATTAAATCAATTAACAATGATAGGAGCAAAAATATCTCCTATATCTTATGTGTATCATGTGGAGATGAAAGTCCTGGTTAAAGAAATGACTAGTTATGAAGTTCCTTCCACGAAGCAGTGGAAGACTGTTGAGAAATTTGGGAAAATGAAGTACAATTTACATCAATGAAGACACCCGTCGAAGATAATCAAGTGAATATTTATGCCAAAGTTTGATCCGACAAAGAAAACAAAAAAATGTTCCAGCATTTTGAAGATTATGACGACTCAATTTTTGACAAATACAATCTAAAGATGTAATAAGTAGTTATAGACTTCTATTTTTAGAAAGCAAGCAGTTAGGTTTAGCTCAGTGAGCTTCTTATGTATAAATACATGTTTTTGCAATGTAATCAAGGTTGAAACCTATGAGAATAAGACTTATTTTGTACTGAGCATATTCAATATTAACAGAAATATTGCAGAGCCAAGTAGAACTTTCCTGAGCAGAGATTCTCGTGTTATTATTTTGCAGTCTGTATTTCCTTTTCTCGTGTGAATGTTATTCTTGTTATCTATTTCCATTATGTTATCTTTCATGCTTGAATGAAATTGTATTGAGTCGGGATTCATACTCTTATGCTCTATTTCATGGGATTCAAGTATGCACAAAACTTTCCTCTAAAGTTGATATTGGATCCATCTTTATTTGGTGCCCAATGTTGACGGATTGTTCATTTTTCTTCTATTATCACTTGAAAGCAAGAAACTGACTATAAAAGAATAGCTATCCCACCTTTGTGAAAAACTATATTGCTAAGACTATGTTTATCTTTAAAGATTCATGGTTTTGACTCCATACCCAATGATATCTTCATGTTTCATCCATTTACACTATTGATTTTATCTTATTTAAATATGTCTAGCCATTGCATTTATTCATTGAGAGAGACCTCTGTGGTAAGAAAGAAGCCAGCTTCCCTCCTAAAGATTGGTTTGAAAAGGTTACCTTGGAACTATCCTTCCACAACCAAAGGATAAATTCTGAGTGATAACAGAACTAACCAAGTGTTAGAAGATATGTTGCGAATGTATGTAATGGATAAACTAGGTAAATTGGAGGACTATTTGCATTTAGTAGAATTTGCTTATAATAATGGATATCAAGCTTCATTAAAAATGATTCCATTTGAAGTATTATATGGACGAAAATACCACACCCCTGTGTCATGGGATAACCCTATTGATAGGATTGTTCTAGGACCTGACATGTTGAAGGAGATGGAAAAAATTGTCAAAGAAGTGCAACAAAACTTAAAAGTTTCCCAAGATCGGCAAAAGAGTTATGCAGATCTAAAAATAACTCCAAGAGAGTTCAATGTTCGAGACCATGTGTATCTAAAGGTAAAACCCAAGAAGAGTACCTTGAGCTTGGGAAGGTGTTCCAGGCTAGACCCCACGTATTGCGGACCTTTCGAAGTGTTAGCTAAGATAAGGTCGGTATCCTATCAGCTTGCACTTCCTCCAACTATAAAAGTGCACAATGTATTTCATGTTTCATTGTTAAAAAAATATGTGCATGATGCTACTCATGTAATTGATTGGAATATGATTCAGGTAGAACCCGAGGGTGAGTTCCAGATAGAGCCTTTGTGTATCCTAGACAGGAAAGAACGTATGCTACGAAATCGAGCCATTGTTCAAATAAAAGTGCAATGGAAGCACTTCATCTCTAAAGAGGCAACATGGGAAATGGAGGATAAAATGCGAGAAGCATATCCTTCCATGTTCCAGAATGAGCAAGAGAGATCATAATAAAAGAACACCGAGGATGGTGTTGGGGAGAAATGTGATACCCCCAAGACACTATTACTTTTATTTTTTATTTGATATTTTGAAAAATATTTTAAAAACAATTTTTTTGTAAGAGTTATTTAAAAAACTCAAAATTACTCACAAGAGGTGTGAGTGACACTTTGCACAACAAATTATTATTTTATTATTAATAAAAGAAAAATGCACTTGGAGAATTCAGTTGAATGAGGGGACACCGCCATGAGACACAAAACATGTGTAAAGCAAGCAAAGGATATTTTACCAATCAAATCCAATCTAAAATCTCAACCACCATACAAGATCCTAAATCATAGGGATTGAAGAATTGATTGAGATTTGATTGGGATGGCACAAGACTTGGGAAAAACTATATATTGTTGCACTAAGATAGCACAGGACGTTGTGTTATGCATGGAGAAATTATGTTGTGAGTGCATGTGTTGAGTGTTTCTATCTTTCATAAGTCCATCACTAAGCTTGTTACAGACTCTGAGAGAGAGTGTTGCATGGAATATTTGCTTCTTGTTCTAATGTGCATGTTGGTGCTCCAACTTGAGGGTGGACTTGAGCTAGCGGTGGTGATACTCTCTTCTATGGTTGGGAGGAACTGATTCTCCAAGTAGTCCTTATCCATTATCTCAAGTACGTGTATTATTGTTTTAATGGTGAAAATTATTATTATAGTTTTTTTCTTCATTCAGAAATTATATATGATTGAGCCATGGCGGCATTACTCAGGTTTTTATACTTTTGTAAAAATCTCATAAGAAAATGTTCATTGTTTTTTTTCAGCTTTATTGTGGGTGATAATTTTATTCAGATGTACAATCCTTCGAATGACATGGCAATAATTTGACTCTGTTTAAGATATCAATAGAAACGAGTGCTTACGAATACAGTTTTGGCTTCATAAGAGATCGATCTGGTTATAATAAACCCTCGTGGGACTTATTGAGATCATCTATATATCTAAAATAAATATTGAATCGATTTCACAATAGATTCAAATCCTCTATGTAATACACAGAATACTTATATTTTATATCATTCAAACGCTTGATTTTAATTGAATCGACTCTACTTATGGGATTTATTGTTGTTAAAACAAAAAATGAGGATAAAAACTCTGTTTTCTCTTTATATAGAGCATGCAATTCTTTTTTTATATATATCTTATTTAATGTCTTAGTCAAAGCGGGATGTTCGACATGTAGTTATATGAGTTTTAGTTTTTTGGATTGACTGTGTAATTCAACGTGGGGCCAGACCTCTGATAAATCGACAATTTGTCTGTGTATATTACCTCCAATCAAATACTGAATGTAATCCCAAGTTAGAAAGCTCTGTGATTACTTTATAGAGTTTTTATTATCATATTTTAAAATTTCGATAAGAGATATTGTCTTATAGTGGATTGGTTATATATGCTCGCAATTAGAGCAGAGTGAAGTGATCAGACTGTTATAGGTACATTGCATATATGTCTTAAGCTATTCCTACATAGTCAGCACGACGAGAGCTTGGATCTCGTTGTTGTTTCGTTTGTTTAACCCATAGTGGGTCGTCCGATCAGATATGTTGTGACCCTTATGTTTTATTTTTTTGAGAGCTCGGCAGAACCTTGCTTTGGACAATCCGTCGCCATAAATGTCCATGATAGTGATCGTATGATCTAGTTGAAGCATGTCCCTTGTAGAGTGTAATAGTCTCAGTCAACAAATCCGTTGGGATCGATCATTGTTCCTATGCCGTTTAAAAATCGTGGTATCCAAACTAAATCCATCCTAAACAGCATGGGACCTTTGCTTGTGGTCGATTGGAAGTGATTATAAATAATTGTAATAAATGAAACCTTAACCACTTTAGATAGGGGATCTATCTCGAGGTTGTTAGTAGTCAAAGCTCATAACTATGGATAATTAAAGGTTACGACTGATACATTGTACAATTTATAAGTAAATAATCAAGGGTCGGGGAGATAAGTGATATGTAGAAGAGAAATATCAAGTTAATACATATATAAGTGGATTGTGGGGATAATTGAATGAACCTTGTATGATATATATATATATATGAACCTTGTATGATATATATATATATATATATATATATATATATATATATATATATATTGAGATATATATATATATATATATATATATATATCAATATATATATATATATTGAGATATATATATATATATATCTCAATATATATATATATCTCAATATATATATATATTGATATATATATATATATCAATATATATATATATATATATATCAATATATATATATATATCAATATATATATATATATTGAGATATATATATATATTGAGATATATATATATATATATATCTCAATATATATATATATATTGATATATATATATATATATATATATATATATATATATTGATATATATATATATATATTGCAATATATATATATATATCTCAATATATATATATATATATATTGATATATATATATATATATATCATACAAGGTTCATATATATATATATATATATCAATATATATATATATATATATATATCATACAAGGTTCATTCAATTATCCCCACAATCCACTTATATATGTATTAACTTGATATTTCTCTTCTACATATCACTTATCTCCCCGACCCTTGATTATTTACTTATATACAAGGTTCATTCAATTATCCCCACAATCCACTTATATATGTATTAACTTGATATTTCTCTTCTACATATCACTTATCTCCCCGACCCTTGATTATTTACTTATAAATTGTACAATGTATCAGTCGTAACCTTTAATTATCCATAGTTATGAGCTTTGACTACTAACAACCTCGAGATAGATCCCCTATCTAAAGTGGTTAAGGTTTCATTTATTACAATTATTTATAATCACTTCCAATCGACCACAAGCAAAGGTCCCATGCTGTTTAGGATATATATATATATATATATATATATATATATATATATATATATATATGAAAATTATTACAATAAAAAGGACTTAGTGTATACCATAAGTCTAAAGTTATAATTGTCAAAAAATAGATATATATATAGGAATTGTAATCCAGTGGTATATTTACAATGTATTAATTCACGTTGATTACATTTAGCCTTTGAGTACATGTGATTTATGTGTGAAAGTCCATTCATGCCTATATGTAATTTATAGGAATTACAATTGTATATTTATAGTATTATGATGAAAGAGCCTTTTAAGTTAATGTTATTGTAATATATATATTGAAACAAATATTTACTATTTGATTCTAATGTATTGAGTTATGGTTATATAGCCAATGTATTTGATTTACATCTTAAATGCATTGGAGTTTATGAGTAGAATCAAGGCTGGGTAGGATTTCATCTACTATTATAAACCATAGGTATGCATATAGTTATCCATGTATAATAAAGAAAAAAAAGGGATATTGAAATTATGAAAGTTTTATTTGGATAGTCAAGTATTTCACCAAGATTAGGGAAGTTATACAAAATGTTAGTTTCTCTTTAAGAATAGGAAATGTTTTAAAAATTTCCGCATTTGCAGTAATTAGGGTAATTGGGGTTATTACAAATCCGGTCAAATAGAAATGGAGATTGGAATAACCTTCCAAGGTTATTAACAGAGTAGCAAAGCAATGATGTAAAAGAGGTCATTCAAAGAATTAAATTTCCCACAGGTTTTTCTTCAAACATAAATAATATCTTAACCAAGAAAGGTGAATTTAGTGGGGTGAAAACCAATGAATGGCATACCTTCATTAAGGTAATAATTTTGGTATTCATATTTATCTATTTGTTGTATTTATCTTTAGGATTTTTGTTTTTTTTGTCTACTTTTGAAACAAATAACGTTTCTATTTTATTATTACAGTATGTTCTACCTCCATCTCTCCCAAACGACTTTGACAACAATGTCAAACAAGTTATATATGATCTTGGGAAATACGTGAGGTAAGTAGAGATAATTAATTTATATCCAAATTTTTTTTTTCAATTTGTTGTTGTACTTAATGACATGTGTTTTACTTGTATTGTAATATATATTATGTTTTGTGGAAACATTTTATTGTCTTGCGTCATAATCTATAGATGGTTGTCATTGAAAGAAATCCATCAAGATGATATAAAGTATTGGAAGAGAGAAATTCCTTATCTAATGTGTGAAATACAAAAGTATCTACCTCCAACATTTTTCAATGCACAAGAACACTACCTCATACACTAGTTTGAGGAGATTGAAATGTGTGGACCTATACACACAAGGTCAATGTGGATGGTGGAGAGGCACTTGAAATCATTGAAGGATTTGGTTAGACATAGAGCACATCCCGAGGTTTCTATGGTGAGGGGATATATGGTATATCAATCCATGGTGTATATTAGTCTCTATCTTCCTAAGTTAGCATCATGATCTATGCATACATTGAATTATATTTGGGATGTGAACTCCATCAAAAACTTTGAAGGGGAGCACCTGTCGTAAATTCCGCATCAAAAAGTTGGATGAAACCAGGAAAACTTCTAATAGTAGGATAAGTGCAATATTCCAGGTCACAAATGTTTCCTCTAGTAGAGACAGACATCCATGAGAAACTAAAAATGAATACTATGGGTATTTGGATGATATAATTGAGTGTGACTTTAATTCCTTCAAATTAGTTATGTTCGATGTCAAATGGTATATACTACTATTGCATGGAAGTGATGAGGAGAGAATTTTTATTTAGCATGCAAACAGATTTTCAATGATTAAACAACAGTGTTTGAAAATAAAAATGATCGCTACATTTTTCCAAGCCAGTGTGAACAGGTATTTTACTCTAAGGTTCAGATAGGAGGGATTGGTCATTTGTTGTTAGATATGATCCAAGAGGAAGTCCAGTAAAGTATACTATAGAGGAAGAATATGATATTAAAGAAGATCAAGATGATGCAGATCAGCCGGAGTAGGAAGATTGGTCGACGGATGAAGAAGATGGAGAAGATGAACTAGGCGTAGGATACAATGTAGTAATAGATATTAATGATGATATTGATGAAGATATGCTCGAAAATGACAGCGATGATGATGATGATATCGTCAATCCTTTCAACATTGTTTCTGAATCGAATGATGATACATATGTCAAGTTGGATGAAGAAGAAGATACAGAAGATGAATGATACAGATGTTGAGTTGGACAAGTTAAGTAGATATATATTTTAATTTGTATGAAATAGTCTCTTTAAATAATTTACATATTTGCATTTATTACATGTTTGTAAGTTTTATGCCATTTTTTATGTATTGCATTACATGTTGTTTTTCATGTGAATCATGTAAATAGTGGCCATAGCATACGTCATCGTGATAAACCAAAATTATAATTTACAAATACGTGATAATTTACTTTATCTTAATTTTTTTTTGGTAGTTTCTATGCCTGAATCTAATTAGTATGTTGCTTTCGATTATTTTCTATTTTGTAGATCATGTATTGGGGAATTGAGAGTGATGTGAGGGGGAGGGGAGGGGCCATATGAGCTTCCACCTTCAAGTGGTTGGTCTTGTTCAGTAGAGAATAAATTATTATTGAAACCAAGACAAGCTCATTTATCTTTATACCATTCAACTTTGGCGATAGATGAAATTTCATCTTGAATTAATAATGAGTTCTTACCCCCCTATACGGAGCAAAAAACTTAGATGAGAGAAAAAAATAAAGACAAAAAATATCTTATGAAACTTGTGCAATTTATCATGAAGTACTCATTTATATTCGATAATATTTCCCTTGCACTAGATGTGGGAATGTGCGTCTCGAACCAACTTTAAAAGGCACAGCTTAAAGACAATGTACTATGAGTAGACGTGGAGGCCAACAGTGACCTATGAACGGGGCCAACGTTGAAATTTCCACAAATTGTTTCTATGTTAGATAATTCATCCTATGGATAGTTAAACCCTCTCATAGATTAAACTAAGTCTCTAAATGTTTAATCTAAGACAAAGACAAAACAAAAAATGGTTGTCTATCCTCCTAGATCTAACACAATACGTAGATCATCAAGCATAAGAAGGAAAGTAAGCAATGGGACTAACCTCTAGTTCATTGGTTGTCCTAGCTCTAGCTCCAAGTTTGATCTCCAATGGTTGAACCTGTTTGAGCAAGATGAAATACCAAAAACCTCCAAGCAATAGATGTATTGATTCTAGAACTAATCTATAATAACATATCATGCATCAAAATACAAGAGACAATATATGGGAGAATAAGCCAAGTTATTATTATGAAATTTAGAGAAGATAATTACAATGTTATACCTTGATGTCCAAGATGATAACACCTTCTTCCAAGTTCTCCTTTGCTGCCTCTGCAATAATTTTGAGATCATAAGTTTGATCCCTCCAAAATTTCTCCCCTTAGCTCATGGATGGCCTTCTTCTTATAGGATTTGGAAGGCCAGCCACTAAGAGAGAATGATGGATCTACATGAGTAAAAGATGGATAAGGAGTTGAATCGTACCAAGGATGGAGAGTGAGATGGGATTCGAGAGGAATCCCTATCCCATGAAAATCTCTTCGAGATTCAATATCCCAAGATCAAAGAATATGGTTGTTAAGGTATTTTCGTGCACTCAAGTCTGAGCATAGCATGAAAAGGTTGTAATTTTTGCACCCCTGCAGGCATGCAGAGTGCGAAAATGTTGTATTTTTGCGCCTTGCACCACTAGCTGGGCGCTAAAATATTGGCAAAATGGACTTGGTGAGGTGGCATTCGACCATTAAAGGTTGGATTTGCCTCTAGGTAAGACTAGGGAGGGGACCAACATGATGAGGATGGGTTTCAACACATCTTAGGAGGTATGAACATCATGTTCTTCATGGTGGTATAGCATAAAATATATCAATGGTGTACAGAGTGAAACTTTGAGGTATAACAGATTCCCCCTAAAGTGCGAGATCAGAAGGAGTCTGATGTCCGAAACACTTTACCAAAGAAGAAGTCTAGAGAGATAGCTGGAAGGAAACTGGATAGGAGTTGCAAGGAAACATCAACAAAATGCCTAATAACCCCGAGGCGGGCATACCCATGCTCAGAACAACAAACTCAATGCATGGATGTCGACCAATACAATGTAGATCCATGACATGACAAACTGAACATATGACTGGAATCATGGCTACTAAACTACAAGCATAGATCCATGAAAAGATAATGACATAGCCATGACCAATACAAAAGTGGATCTATGTGACAGTACATAAATAAGGTCACCAACATAATGCCTGTGTGGGAACCTACTCGAATATTACCATCGCAATCTGGATGTGAAATAGACATCATAATCATCCAGGGTATTCTACCCGATCCCGAATCGATACAAATCTAACCATGTGATTACAAGGTGTTGAAGTCGAACATGGAAGAGACTACTTGATTACCAGCCAATGACGTGAACCATTAACAAGTACAAGGGAAATCGCCAATAATGGCAATGATCCCCAAGGTGCCTCTAGTACAACCCAACGAATGTGAATAAGGGTTTTTGAGGTCGAACATTCGAGGGATTATTCAATCAGAGGTCGATAATGGAAACCTATTGTCGAATACGAGGAAACCTGGCATGGAGGCATGCAGGTACCAAGGTACTATGGTTGGTTCCTAAGCCTAATTCCTGGATAATGAGTTGAATTCGACATGAATAGACTCGTCGAAGGAGGGCCATAATGAATCCAACATCATCGACACGAAACCGACATAAGAAAGTGACGTGAAGTAATGAATCAGATGAGTATGGAATGACACAAGGATATGAAGGATAACAATATTGCAGAAGGTTGACTCGAGTTAACACTGATCCTTTGAACATATAAAGACATGATACACGGATTGGCAACAGGGATTGACAGAGGTAGCAACCAAAAGGTGAGATGACTCAAGTTAGGAGACTCATTAGATGATGCTCACATGAAAGATGACTCGCGATTGTAGTTATGACTCAGATACATATTGAATACCCAAATAATAATACAAGATACGGGTGCATGCCATGTTCAAAGGTAATGTCTCACAAGTTGCCAAAAACGGTAGACTCAGCGTATTCCCCCATCATGTTTTACAAGTACCTCTGTGTTTTTTTCGAGCTTGAGGAGGATAACGGATGCTTGATATAGCTCACCATTGGGTGAGTCCAACCTTGTACATTTCACGAACCCGAGGAAGGAGAGGTTCGATTCCATAAGGATCCTTCGATGTTTAATTTCACTAGTCCAAGAAAGGAAAACTCAGTGATTTTTCATGTTTAGGGAGTCTGAAATAATCTAAAGAGGAATCCAAGTTTTGACTTTTTCATAAAAATTAGTTCGTAGACCCAAAAAAGTGTAAAATAATCTATGGAGGAACTCTCCTAGTCAAAGGTTAACTAAGGTGTACCTTTCTCGTAAATAATCTTAAACGGTCCGAAAAAGGGATAACCTACCACCGAATAGACGACCTTTCAAGTACTTTTACAAGTGTGAAAGAGACAAGTGCACTTGGAAATATTTTCTTAATCTGCGAGTCTGAAAAGAGCTTAATGAAAACTCCATAGAGTTCCTTTTTCAAGACATAATCCCCTAGTCCTAAAAATAGATAAAATAATACTAGGTGGATACTTTCCTCGTCGTTTTACGAGCATGAGTAAAGCGGACTAAGCTCAATACTGTTTTACTTGAGTTTAACAAGCACGACACAAGTGTGAAAATCACTTGGAATCCCCTTCATATTTCATATCCAGAGCACGAAAGAGAGAAAGTGAGCTAAAAAAGGTCAAATAAACAACTCCATCGGTGTGAACAACTTGGATAAACCTGTCGAAACCTAGTCAAAAACCCTATAAAATGACATTAGAAGATAATAGATGTGAAAAGAGGTTTTTAAAAAAGGTCATTAATATGAAAATAGGTAAAAATGACTAGTTGCATTATATAAAATAGGTAAAATGAGAAATTACTCATTGTTACTTGTTAATTTGCACCTCAAAGAGAGTTTTTACCTTGGTTGGGAGCCAAATTACAACTGAAGATACCAGGAGATCCAGGGCACCATTCGAGACACCGTTCGAAGCAGGTTAGCCCTCTCATCCTACTCTTTCATTCAATGCATTACTTTTTTAATTTAATGTTGAGTTGGGGATTTGCAAGCGCCCTAGGGGAAAAAAAATTATGCGCCCTGGAATTTTTATGCCCCCTCTATATCGAAGAATGTGAAAATTTAGGGAATTTCGCGCTATGGCATATGCTAGGGGCACGAAAATTATCAGTTTTTGCGTTCAACATAATAGCCAGGGTGTGAAAATCCACAGAGTTAAAACCTCAAAAACTTGCCCCCATCTCATTTAACAAAAACTAGTTTCATGACTCTAATTGGAAGTTCCTTTGATGATTTTCAAGGGTTTCCAAGAGATAAAAGTGAGAATGATTTAGTGAAAAGAAAGAGAACATGAAGGGGAGGATCAGGACACTCTCAATAATGATAACACTTTGTCTGCACTAAGAGAGCGTGGATTGTTGATTTTTTTTAAGACAAGAGGGATTCGAAAGCAAGAGAAGCTACTGAATCACATAATAGAGATGTGGGATGTGGATCTACAAGCTTTCCATATCGGTGAGCACATCCTTGAGATAGAACTTGAGGATATATATTTTTTGATTGGCCTCTCCAAGAGAGGGGCACGAGTCAACTTGGCAGGGCATCGTAGTACTAAAGAGACCACAAAATATTATATAGCCCAATACTGCAGACAATGATCGCGAAAGAAAAGTGGGAAAGTGCTTATAGCCGATGTGATAGATCTTCCTTTGACGATGATCTTGTACACTCTTACTCGAGTTGCAAGAAGTGTGGGAGGTCACCAAGATACCAAGCCCAAATTAATTACGCCTTGGAATGTCTCGAGCCAAAGATGTTCAACTAGTGTGAAGGGGTTTTGGTCAACATCAAGGACCAAGTGACCAAATGTAGCAACGGAAGCATCAAACAATTTGGATATGGGAGTATCATAGTTACTATTTTCTTAGAGAGGGTCCCATTATTACACCCATATATAGAGAGACCTCATCGTCCTCCATATGAACCATGGATGGGGAGATGGAGTGACTATGTTGGGCGGCTTGGTGGGCCACAAGTCCTATCATTTGGTGAGAACTTATTTTCCTGGCTTGAGGAGCAGATTGTTATGATTCAGGATTATCCTTATGTGGGAGTGGACTTCTGTGGCGACGTTGACTTGGCGTTTCCAGAAGATGATGACTGGGACGAGTCAGGTATATGACCTTCAAACATGTTTTTGAAGTTTTCAAGTTGTATGTATTTTTTTTTTAATGCGTAAAAGATCTAATATATATGCATGTATTATTGCATATCGAGGACCGGTGAGGCCAGTAGGATCTTCATCACTATGACAACGAGGGGCAGAGTACCAGGAAGAGTAAGATGAGGCATGGGGATTCCACGATGTAGAGCGGAATCTCGAGGGATTGACCATGGGTATTCCTCCGATGAGGATGCCCGAGGTTCCCTATCATCTTTAGAGGCATACCGTGAGTGTGACGGAGGGTATCGGCAAATTGCTCCGTCGTGTTACTAGGGAAGTGGTGTGCTAACATGAGCATCATGCTCCCCATGACTAGATTTTAGCAGTAGCTTTTGTTTAGCGTTAGCGGAATTTACACGATATATGGGCCAGAGTGCCAATTTTTGTATGGGTTATGGTCCCAATTTTTTGTCTTTTGACGCATTTTGATACTATATGTGACATGGTTAAAAACAATTACACGATCTATACATGGACCTATCTATACTTTTTATCTATAATGACTTGTATGTTACATTTTTACATGTTTTTTCATGATGACATTGATTATGTGTGAGCTAGATGGAAATCCAACATGTAGTTAGCTAACAAATAAGCTATTGTGTTCAATTGCCTTGGTATATGTTGATATAGAATATAATCAAATGATCGTTCAAGGAGGCGTACCCTTCTATATAGACAAAGTAATATAGGATCGTGGATGGTATAAATGCGGTTTAGTTGAGATACCACAAGATGAGAGTCTAGGTAGACTATAAGATTATGGATTCCAAGAGAAGATACTTCAGTCAAAATTCCAATAACTGCATGATACTCCGCTATGTTATTCGTTGCGGGGCCTAAGTAGATTCCACCCGAGGATATTAACTCACTAGTAGGGAAATACAATACCCATGTTGCAGAAGCAAGGTTCTGGGTATGTCGACTAGCACCATCTGTGAATCTGAATGCCGACATCTGCGCATGAAGCACAAATCGAGATAAATAGTTGTGAACGAGATAGGATCCTGACACACAAAAATTAAATCAAAATCACCCTATAGATACACTATATACAAAGTGTTTTATGCAGGATGATCCTACGCATAAAATATCTTCAGGTAAATCCCATTATGAGGTTCTCCCAAATATGTGCCATCACAGTCAACTAGCTCGTAGGATCCTTTCTCTAACACTCATTTGACAACGTAGGGACCGTACCACCTGGATTCTAATTTTCCTTTACCTATTTTATCATGCATTTGATTGTAGGTTAATACTAGGTCACCTTCATTAAAAACACAAGGTTGGATGGATTTATCATATTGAACCATAACGTGCTTTTTATGAGTCTCGTTAGCGAGTGCAACATCGCGACGAGTTTGATCAAGCTTAGTTAGGTATAGAAACCATTCTTCCTCGGTAGTAGTGTTAGGTAAGAGTTCAACGACCAATTTGAGGGATGTGATTTCACATTCAATTGGAAGGATCACTTCCAGGCCATAGACTAATTTTAATGGTGTGAACCTGGTCACATTTTTTACTGAAGTCCTGTAGGCCCAAAGAGCTGAAAAGCTAAGTGCCAATTTGATTTTTGGGTTCCCATGCGCTGGATCATTTTTTTCAAGACTTTATTAATTGCCTCTACTTGTCCATTTTCCTGGGGGTAATAAGGGGATGATTTTTTGTGACGAAAACCCAATTTGGAACTTAGTTCAGTCATCATATGATTCCTGAAATGGGAACCATGATCAATTACAATGGCTTGAGGGAATCCAAACCCTGCGATGATATGATTGAATATGAAAAGTGTTGTCATTTTTTCGTCTTCTGCATATGTAGGCATGGATTCATCCCATTTGGTAAAATAGTCAACAACTACGATGACATAACTATGCCCCTGGATGAAGTGGGCTTACAATACATGAAATTGATACCCCATTTTGCAAATGGGCCGACAGCAATAACAGGATGAAGTGGTGTTGGATGGGAAAGCTTAGTAGAATGGAATAATTGGCATGGGGGGCACTTCTTGACTTCTTCAATACAATCTTTGAAGATGGAAGGCCAGAAGTAGCCCGCGTGCAAAATTTTCTAGGTTGTAGTCATCCCAAAAAGGTGACTGCCAGAAGCTCCAAAGTGGAATTCATTGAGTACGCGTTTGGCTTCATCAAGAGTTAAGCAACGGCGTAAAACAGAATCGATACCACAACGATATAAAGTATCACTACTGATAAGATAATATTTGGCATAGTGTCGGATGCGATGTCGCTCATCGCGATTAAGATCGGACTGAAAGCGTTGGGTTTGGATATATAACACTATGTCTCCATACCATGGGTCAGTCGTGCCAATGAGGAACAAAGACTCGTCAGGAAGAGAGTCAATGGGATCAGATTGGTCATTGACATGGGGCAATGCGCAAATGATCTCAACAAAGACCAAGGAGTTTTTGGATTTCGCTTTTGCAAAATCCAAATCAAACTCCTAGAGGACAAAAATCCAATGAGAGTACTTGCCCCCTAGCACTTGACGTGTTAGGATATAATACATTGGATTAAAGTTGGCAATAATAATGGTTTTGTGAATTAAAATATAATGTTGGAATCTTTGGACCACAAAAACGGTTTCCGGAGCCAGTTTCTCCACATGTGATTAACATGTTTCGGAGTCAATGAGACTCTTACTGAGATAGTAGAACACATGTTCTTGACCACTATTGTCTTCCTGTACTAACACTATTCTAATAGTGGAAGTAGAGGTGGAGAGATATAAAATATAGTCTTGTGTATAATTGGGGGGTTGTAACATAGGAGAATTAGTCAGGGCCTTTTTCAGATTATCAAAATACTGTTGAGCTTCATCATCCCAGATGAAGGGAACATCCTTCTTAAGAAGTCTCATGTATCCCCGAGTGATCTTGGCAAAATTACAGACAAAGCGGCGTAAAAAATTTGCATGCCCTTGCAAACTTTGGAGTTCCGGGATGTCAGTGGGTGAAGGTAAAGCTAAAATAGCTTCAACCTTCAGTGGATAAAGGTGAATGCCATCCTTGGAGATTATGAACCCTAACAATCTACCGGCTTCTACACAAAATACACATTTGTGAGGATTCAAGCGAATGTTGTAATGGCGGCACCGTAGAAATATGGCACTCAAATGGTCTGGATGATCTTCTCGCACAATAGAATGAGTGGGTAAGTCATCCAAATATGGTTCCACAACATGCTTGATATCATGAAATGTGTAATACATGGCCCGTTGAAAAGTAGCCCCAATGTTCTTGAGGCCAAAAGGTAACTTGCGATACGCAAAAGTTCCCCATGGGAAGATGAAATTGGTCTTATGCTGGTCTGTTGGGAGGATCTCAATCTGATTATAGCCAAAGAAGCCATCCATAAATTAAAAGATGACAATCCCATCACAGTTATCGATAATTTGGTCGATGAAGGGGGTTGGATAGTTGTCCTTGGGACAAGATTTGTTCAGGTCCCTATAATCAACACAAACTTTGATCATTCCCTATTCTTAGCTACAAGAACGATGTTAGACACCCAGTCTGTCAATGGGACAAGATGGATAAAACTAGCTCGAAGGAGCTTTTCAACTTCTACTTTAATGGTTGCAGTTTTTTTGGGATGAACGGGTCAAAGTTTTCACCGAACAAGTCATGCACTGGGATAAACCTTTATTTCATGGACCACTATAGATGGGTCAAGTCCTGACATTTATCCATAACTCCATGCAGAAACATCACAGAAATCCTTAAACAAGGCTATATAAAATTCCACCTCAGTGGGTGGACAAGTTTTTCCTAAATGAATATGTTGCACGATACCAAGTTTCACTGATATGTCTATTGGAAAAGTTTCCATGATGTTAGCTATATTTCCCTTGGAAAACACATTGTGCATGAGGATGGAAATCTGAGATGTTTGGGCAATATCAGGTGAAACAGTGGATTTGTTGTTGGGGTCTTCCGCGTCGATCATAGGAAAGGATGATCGATGATGGTGATATTTCCATGGAGGTTCATTGATGCTCATGATTTCCATTATAGACTTGTCAGAGGGAAAAAATTTTAAAAGGGAATTAAAAAAGGGCAAGGGTGAATCAATCCAAGACAGGAGAGGTTCCACCGGCTGGTGGTCAATAGGATTGATACAATCGGAAGCATATTGAATCGCATGGTATGTTGCTTGATTGAGGTTCAAATGCATGCAATAACCAATGGTTTCATACTCAGCGGGACTTGGTATAACCCTAAGAATCATTAGGTTCATGGGATTGAAAGGTACTCGAAGAGATCATGTTGATCGAAAAGACTGGGGGTGGAAGCTTCGAGAATACTCCAATGATAGAAGAGTCCTTCAAAAGACCAACACCGATGTCTTCATATTAATGATGTTGAGATTGTGTCAACAGCGGGACATTATTGGTGGTGTTGGAATGGATATCTGAAGTGCGAAAATCCAATTGATCAATGGTGACAATTTTCCCTTGATGAGGAAATTGTACCAAATGAAAAACTGAATATGCTACAAAGATCATGGAATAAAACCAGTTACGACCAAGTAGGATATTGTAATCCAATGGAGCATCTACAATTTCCACGTGGATGGATACGATTTTCCCCCCTAGTTCTATGGCAAGTGATGGTATGAGTCCATAAGGTTGAAAACCACGACCGTCAAAAGCTTTCAAAGTAGTAGGAGACTGAGTTACCTCCGGAGAGCCACTAGTACATGTGAACATTTTTCCCATGGAAAATCGTTGCTATTGCAACACTTGTGCATTGCTATAGCGACAAACATGACCCCATTTTTTTGTGGTAACATTTTCGTCATTGTAGCAACAGTTTGAAAGGTTCGTCGCTATGGTGACACGAAAGATATGAAGCGTGGCGTGTGTAAACTATGTTTAAAAAACCAAACTACATCGCTATAGCGACATTAAACCGTCGCTATAGAAATCATTACGCGTCACTATAGCGACGGAACACACTTAATATTTGTTTACCCGGAAATGCTTTGTCGTCGCTATAGCGACGTGTAACTGTTGATCATCGTTATAGCAACAGTTACTCGTCGCTATAGCAACAGTTACGCGTCGTTGTAGTGACAGAAAGCACTTAATATTGGTTTACCTGGTAACTCTTTGCCGTGGCTATAGAGACGGAATGTTCGTCGCTATTGCCAAGCAACTGTCGCTCGAGCGACGTTCCGTCAAGCACTTAGCGATAAATTTTCTATACAAGCAACGATCATTCCATCGCTTGTATAGAAAATCTGTCGCAAAGTGTTTGATGGAACATCGCTATAGCGACGGTTGCTTGGATATAGCGACGAACTGTTCGGCACTATAGCCATGGCAAATCATTACCGGGTAAACCAATATTAAATGCTTTACATCGCTATAGATACAAGTCTAATTTAAAAAAAAAAATCAAATGGTGGGAGGGCATTTGAATAAGGCCATAATTCGTAGACATGGAATGTAAAAGTGTTGGTTTGTGAAGACTTCCATTTCTAACAAAACACAGTAACAAAATAACATGTTTTTACCTGTATTATCTTTCACATCCTACTCATCGATGGTGATCATTAAGCATGCAAGGAATTATATGATGGCAAAGCACCAGAATACGTATGTAATATACATCCTAACAAATTGTATAATATATAATGTAAAGTCGAGAGAGAAGAAAAATCAATGGGTCTTCAACCAATTTATGATATCATCAATCATCTAACATCCACGTAGGCAACGCAACCAGAAAATCAGAAGTTGGTTCATTACCTATTCAAATGCTAGCAATTTCATTGAGATGAAGGCCATTTCCCATATAAAATCCTTCAATCAAGCCACCAAAGGGTCATTTCACCTCTGGTATAACAATGAGCTCCTTTAAAGCACAATATGACTCTCACAATCCAAGTTATACACACACACACACACACACACACTAATACTAAACTTGTCATACCACGTGGATTATACTCCATTATATTTTTCCTTGGGATTGAGAGATAGTGACACAAAACATGAACTCAATCTCTATCAAGAATCTATACCCATTAGAATTGGAAATTTTCCAAGGTTTTTCATTGAATTGGTAGTCATTCTTCGTTCTATGTAAGTAATTGCCCAAGTTTGTGAATGCAATTCATAATACAAAAGCATGGAAACCATTTCAAGTTCAACTCTAAAATGGAGGGTACAAAAGAAAGAGTACATCCATAAACTCTCTCAAGCAACCTCTTCTTTACATATATTTACAACCATGTCATGCATATTAGATTATAGGCATAGTCCACCACAGATGACAGACATAGCATGCTTCTACAACAATCAAAATGGCAAGGTTAAATGCATGCATGCCAAATTTTATAGCAAGGAAATAGATAAATAATTTCTTTGTTTTTTTTAAAATGTGTTCTAGAGCAAGTGATTATCGGGGTAGATTAATTTCCTCCCAAACATAGGTTATTCTACTGAGATGAAAAATCTATGATTACAAGATAAGTTAAGATAAGATAAGATAATTTTATTAATGCTCAATTAATGGAAAATAAAAGTGTGTCAATGGGACTATGAATTCCAAGCAATGATGAGAGAGAATCGATCAATATCTTCAAACCCTAGTGTCATTGTTTATATTCAACATCCATAGAGAGTACTTGGACTTTTGTTCTTTTTCCTTTATTCAATACATGTCTACACTTTGAAACATGGTTTAATGTTGTATCTAATTATAATATTTAGTCACATAGTTCAATGCTATCATTATGCTGAGGAATGAAACTCTATAAAGATCTTCTAGAATACTGAATGAGCTATTGGGATGAGGGATAACTATATTAACTATATTTCCCAATTTAGGTTCTAAAATCTCTGCATGATTCACAATATAATAGTCTTCGCCAAGGCGAACATAGTGGATCATTGGATTCAGGAAAGACTTGTGTATTATTTCCATTCCAACTTTCACTCAATATTTTAACACAATAAGATAACACTTCTTTCTTTCCAACCCCAATTGGGAACATGGTGACAACTCATCAATATTCTCTTGATATTGTGAATAAATTAGTGAAAATCATATGCATTGAAATAAGAGGTTAAATATTGGTGATCCAAAAAGAAACAATCACATAACTTACTAAGAATGGGGATTTCATTTTCTCAATTTGAAGTCTAGTAGTGATTGCTAGAGTTTTTTTACGTCAAATGCTAAGCATACCTCAATGAAAAAAAGTGCACCTGGCACACAATGATTTGTCATATATATCAAAATTTGAAAGAAGTAAAAAAAATGAACTAAATCATAGTATCCCTTCCATGAAATGTTTCTTCTCTTAAATGTTGACATATTAACCACATGGATCTATTCATTGCTTGCAGAGCCTTGAGCAGTTCTTCCCATGGGTCTTCAACTTTAACATTAATATTGTAAATAAATAAATAAATCATAGTATCCCTTCAAAATCATATATGAACCAATTCTCTATCTTGTACAATTTATGAGTCAATTTTATAGAGAAAATAAAATAAAACAAAACATACAAGATTGGGAAAGGAAGTTAGTTAGTAATATAAAAGACCTAAAGGCATGCTTAATAAGTGAAGAAATTAAAGTGGTTGAATAAGATATTATAATAAATACCATGGTATAAAGTTGTCTCCCAAAATATATGTGTCTAGAAAAGAAATAAAAAATAAGGAAACACTACTAAATATCGAAAACAAGAATAGCATAGAAAATTAATGTGCCAATACCACAGAAAAGTAAACTAACAAGATAGGTTTATTTGATAGTTTTTGGTACAACGCAACAAAAGCATTAACTTGTCATAGGTACATTGATGAGATAATAACAAGCCACCTATAATGCACTAGAAGAATAACCACTTGGCCAAACACATCAATGTCATCCAAGGATAGAAAAAAATATAAATAAAATGAGGAAGCAAAGTAGTTACATAACCTGCCCCTTGAATGGCATAGAAGCTAGAATCTTATCAAATGCACTTTGCCAATCAATTGTGACCAAGATCTAATAATCTCTGGCACTGTAAATATCTCTAACCTGAGAAACATCCACCACAAAATTATCTTCATATCATACTTGCAAGTCACCATTTAGGACTTTCACAAACTTCATGTTAATATAATTAATTATTCAAGAATATTTTTCTTTACAACTAGCTAGAGTACTTATATCTAATGAATGATATCTAGAGTTAGCAATGCAAAAACCATACCTCAATATCCTTCAATATCCTTCAAGTCCAGCATGTCCCAAAAACAAAGAGCTACAATAACCATTAAAGTATTGAAAACAATAACAGTAATAACAATAGCAATCTATATATAACAGTAGCAATATATATCAGATCTGAACCAATTATAAAATCAACATCAGATGTTGGGGCAGACCTCCCTTATCCTCAGACTTCAACCTCTTAGCGTTAGGTTAGTTGCATGAGACTCAACTAGACCAACATACATGTGAAAGGAGAGAACCCAGAACTGGAAAAGACCCTAAAATAGATCATCCAACCCTCACAAATAAAAAACAGTAGCAAAACAACAATACGACCAACACAAAATAAAAAACGATAGCAAAGTACTCCAAAAAATTCATATAAGGTAGCGCTATGGTGGATGGCACCTAAGGAGGTCTCTTAAGGTCAACGCAAGGGTGGACAACAATCCTAAGGGGTCACACTAGTCATCAACAAGTTGGATGTCAACATTTAAGGGTTGTATAGCTCAACGTTACCATGCAAGGGTCAATCACGAGTCACCACAAGGATAAACATCACATACAAGTAAACATGCAAGTCAACGTAACATAACAAGGCAACACGACGTCATACTAGGCTCATGCACATCAAGTCAACGTTGAGGTAGGTTACCTGCCCTTCTCAATTGTATGTGGTCATACGTCTCATGCGTCTCATGCAATGAATGGAAGCTCATAATCATCATCCCAGGATAAGGAAGCTTATGTGGTAATCTCATCTTCCTCAAGTTAACTCAGCAAGGGGTGGCCAACCCCTTTAGGATAACCATAGTCCTCGAAAGATGTCACACATATTCAAAAATAAGCTATGCAACAAAGTGAACAAACATTTTGCATATAAATTTCAAAAAGCACAAACATAGTTATATTAATTGTTCTAATCAACACAGTACTATCAAACATAGAGCTACATAAATCATTAAAGTACTGAAAACAAAAACAGTAATAACAGTAGCAATATATATTAGATCTAAGTTGTTAATGAAAGACAACAATGCTGAAATAACAATAACATAAGTATAATAGATCTAAACAAATTATAAATGATATGGCTATCTCATCTTCCTCAGGTTAACTCAAGAAGGGGTGGTCAGCCCCTTGAGGATAACTATAGTCCTCGAAAGATGTCACACATATTCAAAAATATGAACTGGGCAATAACATACACATGTGAAACCTCAATTCTAAAATATCACCATGCACCAACTAGATCAAGAAACTTGTAACAAAACTGAAAATATTTCATGCCTTCACTCAGTCAAATACAAATCTTAAATGTTTACAACTACATTTTTTTATGTTTTGGTTTTTTTCTCAAAAATTCGAAGAGGAGGACTTCATCTTCGGTGTCTTGACCCGTTGTAGTTGTTATTCCCTCTCTTTCTATTAATTGTGTGGACAT
The DNA here is from genome assembly GCA_027924585.1 of Larix kaempferi. Lineage (NCBI taxonomy): Eukaryota > Viridiplantae > Streptophyta > Pinopsida > Pinales > Pinaceae > Larix > Larix kaempferi. Next base: position 7,474,845 of record BSBM01001023.1, read on the forward strand.
GCCCCCTCGTACCATACTTGTGGTACGTCTATTAGCAGGGCGTGGAGGTCGATGGAGAGGGGCATCATCTGTAAAAACCAAGACAGTTATATAGATATAAATGCACATTTATTATTGAGATACGTATTTCATTATTTCCAACATCATTACAATGATCTTTACTTGTTAGCTGACTAGCTGATTCAACTGGCGTGTTCATTGGTTCTACCATTTGTTCCTCTCTCGGCTGAGCATGAGAAGGTACATGCTCTGCCATTCACAGAAAAATATTAATTAGTAAACGTCATCAATTATGTATTTAAAATCATATTGAATACATCTATTTTATAGCATACATACCTGAATGGCTAGGCAGCTTCCCACCATCGTGTGGTACTGGTTTGGTACCACTACCCTCGCTGCTTTTGTTGGTCTCACCCTGAAAACAAAAAAAAAGACATTTATTGTTTGATGTAATCATTCATGAATAGATTACGCAAGTACATTATAATGATGTCCTTGTTGATTTTATTTACCTCTACGTGCATCAATGGGGAAATTGGGGTTTGCCCCAAGCTTTTTCGACATTCCAGCACATGCTGAAAACCGTACTTGAAGCCGAGCCTCAAGTCTTCTTCAGTGGATGCCTCTTGAAAATCATTTCCCTGCAATGCATAACACCATGAAAAGTGCTTGTGATAAATCAATTAATTTTTCTCTACAATTAGAAAAATTTTGGCTACAAATAATGATCGTTTGATTCTTACAATTCATGCTCTTAGTTTCTGATATCCACCCTGACCTAGTTTGTGCTGCCCATGTTTTTCTACTCTTGCCTTTGTCGCTTTAGAGGTGTCGGGGAGCCTATGAAAGGTTTCAAATACATTAGATATCGCAACTTAAATATATTTAAAAGTTTAAAAAAAATGAACATTGTTCATTGAAAATATGATATGTGTCATACCTTCTTGAACCGATTGGTCGAGTCTTTCCTTGTTTTCTCAATGTCTTCTCCTTTGCATCCTCCATGAGCGCCTTCCACTCCTTCTCTGGAACCATCGGAGGACACTCATACTTATGGTTAATTTGCAAATTGTCCCTATAATCTGCCCTGACATATTTCAAATTTAAGCCAGCTGTTGCAGTGACACCTTTTCTGTTGAAGGTTTCACCAAACAAGATGACCATGTTGTTCATCAAATCATATTTCAATTTGTCATTTTGGGAATTCCACCGTGTACAAATGGTGGGCCCAAAAATATCCAATGCCTTATCATGCAGGTTCTTATAAAAAACATTATTTCCTGCAAAAACAATATGATCATTAATTAAAACTAATTTGAGGTATGTGGCTTTGAATTACATGAAAAAAACACTGAATAAATTAAATAATACCTACAATATTTGGTATCCTGATTGGAACACAGTCTTTGTCCACCAAAAAGATAACGGGAAATGATCCCTTGCTAACCACACGTACTGCACCAGGATAGCAACTTTCACATTCGATGCTATTGTCCTCTCTAGCATCTTGTGAAGTAGTGGTGGTTGAAGGGCCATGTTGACCTCCAACATCTGGTGAGGTCGTAGCATCTAAAGTGCATTGTTGTTCAGGAGAGGCAAATCGCCTCATTGGTACAGTTTTCAATTGTGATAGGATGGAGGGTTTTCAATTCTATTTGGAACATAAGGGTTTTTGTACATCTTTCTTTTGTATTTATGTAAGAAATTTTGCTTCCGTAATCATGTTTTGATCTCCAATTTTTGTGTTGAAATTAGAGGTTGGAGCCACCTTCACTTTCAACAGCCATGTGAAAACTACTACAATCCTTTGGAAAATAATTATGAATTGGGATCACCTCCATATCTAAACCATTAACATAGTTTCTGGATACATCTCTAAGCTTATTAGTTTCAACCCTCACCCATAAGCTCATGATGAGCTCCTTTTATTTGTATCTTTAGGCTTTTATGGATCCACTCTCCTCATTTTGTATCCAAGAATATAATGCCCTCAACTAGACATATCCCACATGAGGATTAGGAGACCATATTAGTGGATGAGGTAGGGCATATGTATGTAAGTAAAAACTTACACACCAAATTATTCTCCTTATTATGACATTTGATATAGATTTCATCAACAAATCTATGTTTATTCATCTATAAAGGAAAAAATTCAACATTTTTGTGACTTGGAACTTATATGGTTGTTCTCTCAAGTATAATGTACAAGTTCTAGTGGGAGGCATTCATGGTAACATATATTCTTCCAAAGAAAGGGTAGGACAATGTGTTTCAACTAAAGATCTTTGGGACAAAATAAAGGATTTATATTCAGCCGAAGGACAAGAAACTGAATCCAGTACTATCAAAGACATGATGCAAAATTCAATCAACCATGAAGGTAAAGGCTCTCCTAAACACTCTGTTTGTAATAACTCAGAATGTAATGATTGCTCTCATATGATTGAAAAGGTTGATGAAGAGAATAGCTCATCAAAGAACTGTAACTCAAATTCAAATTGCAGTACTAGTACTTCTAAAGAGTTAGAGAAATCATGCATGTGTCAAATTCTGGTAGCTGAATATAAAGAAATTCTAAATGGAAAGGAAGAAGATATCAACAAGTTAAAATTTGAAGTTATATCCCTTACAAAAAGATATGGAAGAATATGCCACTCAAGAAAAAAGGAAGTCTGAGACTCTATATCAAACAAAGGATATTTTGGTAAGCTTAAAAACTCAGGTTGAAGAAGCTAAAATGGTTGAGGAAATTTTAAGGGACCAGCTGATGAAAAAGAAAGATACATGCTGCAGGTTAAAATCAGAAGTGGTAAATCTTAAGAGAAAGATTGAAAAATCAGAGGCAAGTCTCAAGTTTATGAACAACTCAACAATTATTGATGATATCTTGAATAGTCAAAAGTCTCCAAACGATAAATCTGGTCTTGGCTACAACAGTGAATTCGGCAAGTCTTATGAAGTTGAAATTGACAAGTGTGGTCCTAGCAGGCCCTAAGAATTATGCCCACCAGGCAGAAGGGAAAATGCTAGCAGTTATAAAAATTCCAGCACTATAGAAGAAGTTCAGATGCATGCAAGTTTTCAACGGATGAAACATGTTCCAGAAGGAGGGAAAATGCATGTTGTTTGTATAGAAATGCCCACAGTAATGGAATATTTTTTTGAAAAATGCACGTAGACCTTAATAATTTTCCCACATTGGTCTTTAAATGCCCGCAAGGTGGTCTCAACATATAAAGATGCCTGCATGAGGTAAGATAGATGCTGACAAATGGAGAAATGCCTACAAAACAAAATAAAATGACCACAAGTTCAGAATGAAATGCATGCAACATGGAATAATGCCCACAATAGTTCTTTGAAGATGCTCGTTTTTTATGTAAGAAATGCTCACGGGCCTAATAGTGAGATGTTTGCAGGCGTGGAACAATGCATACAGAGGTAAAATGCACGCACTCCAAAAGAAATGCCCTCCAAATGTCTTAGAAAATATTGGCAACAGCATATGTGAAAGTCTTAAAATTCTGATATCCTGAACTATAACAACATGCTCATCTAAGTTCAAAACTTGTTTAAAACAGTGATTTGAGAAGCTTCTCAAGCAGTTCAAATATAAGTTGGATGTGTTTTGTTAGGGGGAGAATGTATGCTTTAAAAATGACAAGATGGAACAAGAAACAAAATCAAGCTCAGACAGCAAATGAGGAAGCCTACATGAAAGGGGGAGCAAACACTTCAGCGAATGTCAAACAAATGCACGCAGGCTTATATAAATGCCCATAGGCTTAGCAAATATGCCTGCAGACTTAAGAACAATGCCTGCCAGGTTTAGTAGAAAATGCCCGTAGGCCTTTAGGGAATGTACCCACTCTTGGAAGAAAAGATGTCGGCCACCATAACTTGAAATACACGTAAAATGTCTACAAATATTGGATTGAATGCCCGCAGACACTTGGTGAATTGGTGGAGTTGTTGGTAAATTGATTGATGACATATGGATATGATAATGGCAAGAGGGACATGGTTGTTTGGGAATTGGAATGCTAGTTGGTCCGAATGACCCATTCTCTAGTCATTTGTGGTTTGATGAGGGCTTGAATCCCACACGCTTGCCCACAAGCCTTAGACAAATGCTCACAAGTCTTGCACATATGCCCACAACATGAAGGAGAAAATTCCCACCAGATTATGGAGAAGATGCCCGCAACCTATCAAGAAAAATGCCCGCCAGCAGTAATAAGATATGCCTGCGGGGCTTGGAAAATATGCTTGTAGGCCTTCATAATATGCCCGCGGGGCTTGGAAAATATGCTTGTAGACCTTCATAATATGCCCGCAGGATTAAACAAATGCCCATTGGCTCAGCAAATATGCCCGCAGAATTAAGAACAATGCCCGCCAGGTGTAATAGAAAATGCCCGCAGGCCTTTAGGGAATGTGCCCACTCTTGGGAGAAAATATGGCTGCCACCATAACTTGAAATACACTTAAAATGTCCGCAACTCTTGGATTGAATGCCCGCAGACACTTGGTGCATTGGTGGAGTTGTTGGTAAATTGATTAATGACATATGGATATGATAATGTGGATGTACATGGCTTAAACTCTTTGACTTGGTGAACATGGCACACTTGTTTAGTGATGGTTTTATCTTGTTGAAGAAGCCCTAAAGAGTGTGGTATTTCTACCCTCACCCTTTGGGTCTTAGACCCACACAAATAGTGTGATATGATGGTGACATGGCCATTGCACCTTGAACAAATTAATTAATGACATGGCAATTGAAGCTCTTAACTATGATGATGACAAACCACAAACAACAAGTCGGCCAGCTAAAAGAAAAAGACATTTTGATTTTTAAATAAAATGTATAAAAAGAGAAACATACATTTATTTGCAAGGTCGGCCCAAATAAAATAAACATAAAAGATGTGTATAAATGAAGGGCAATCCGCCTCATTTGTTGGGTGTGTAGTTAGTGATGGAGCTCTTAAATTCTTGGCTAAGTAAGTGGACAGCTCAGAAATTCAAGTGCCATCTTTGGGTTGTAGCCCATCTTGGAGATTGAAGTCTCCAATCACAATATCAAAAGTTTACAAATCTTATCTTGTGATGTGTCTCTAATGATGATGTGGATTGATGTTATGAATCACATGTTTAAATTTGATGATTACTAATGCATAGCTTAGTGTGAATGATGAAAGTGTTGAAGTGAAGTTGCTAAATAATATATGCTTGAGTTTAGAAGAAGTTGAAATTGTCATTAAGGGTTGGCCCATTAATTCACCCCCCCCCCCTCTCAATGTGCCATTATGTCCATCATTTCATTTGTATTTGGAGTTGCACACAAAATTATAAACTCACCATAATACCCAAACATGTGAAATAATGTGGAATGTGCTCCAATTTTGGCACCAAATTGGGAGATTTCAATGCTTGAGAAGTAATTGAGTGTTCCTATTGTGGATGAGGGATTTTAGGACATGTTTGAAGGATTTTGGATTAACCACTTGGAGTGTGGATGTCTAGTTATTAAGGAAAGGTAATCAAGCACATTCCATTTCAATTTTGGGGGGTAATATGTGATTGATCAATTATTTCAATCCAATAGCATGTTTTGGTTGGTAGTTTTTGTTATATTATTTTTTATGATTAATTAAAAACCAACTTGCATATTGCAGGAAATAGTTAATATGTATGCCAAATGTGGGATCCTAGAGAATGCCCAGGAGGTGTTTGACAGAGCCTCTCAACATATTTCATTTGTTGCAATGAATACTAAAGCCTCTGTAACAAGATTATTCAACCAATCATTAGGGAAGAATCCCTATCATGGGCATTTATTAGTAAAGTTGAGAGATTCGAACCTCGGGTTGGGAATCAATTCAATTTTGGAGTAGTGAGATACAACATTTTGCATAAAACATGTAACAATGGTGACTCCAAAATGCATGAGGTTCTTTTGTAGGAGTGTGCCCAACTCAACGACTTGGTAGAAGGTAGATGTATTCATGCCTTTATAACCCTAACTGGGTGTGCATCCACTTGACAATTTCTAAGGAAATAACTTACTTAGCTTGTATATGAAATATGGGAGTTTGGTTGATGCATGCCAAGCATTTAACAAAATTCCTCATAGAAACATCGTCAAATGGAATTCGATGATTGGAGGATAGGTCTATCGTGGCCATGGTTGGGAAGCCCATTCTTTCGCCAAATGCTGCAAGCAAGCATGGTCACTGACCAGGTTGGTTTTTCGAGTGCTCTCAAGATATGTAATAGCATAGTGGATTTGAAACAAGGTAAACAGGCTCATGTCATTAAAGATGTATTTGGATTTGGTGTTGCTACTAATTTGATTTGGTTTAGGGTTTATGGTATAAGCTTATTGTGAGCTTCTGCAGCTACAATCCTAAATGAAAAAATGGGGGTTTTGGGGAAAAAATGTTACCATTAAGACTTACCAAAGACATTTTGGCCCTTTTTTGTCTCTGTCAGTCTCCTTTGTTCCTCCCGACACAGTACATCTACTCCAGGGTCTTTGCTCCTCTCTTTGTGCTATCCACGACCACTCTACTCCTTGCGACACCGTGAGCTCTACTCCTCGTGTCTACTGTCTACCGCTAGCCACTCTACTCCTTGCGTCTACTCCTCATGTCTAACTATGTCATGTAAACTCAAAAGATCAATGTAATGATAGGAACTAACTTCTAACTATGCCTTAGAATTGTAAAGTGCATACTTTGTACTTAAATTTTAAATATAAATGTTGTTAGTTTGATTTTAAATGTGTTGGTTGGAATTTTTAGCAAGATGGCTAGGCTTCAACATAGTAATAGAGCCCTATATCCAAATGTCCTCCCAAGTGGTAAGAGGTAGGGAATTAATGACTACCCAAAAAAAACTTAGATCAAAGCGAATGAAAGAAAGTTTAACTTTTAAATAAAAAAAATCAAAATCTTAATTTTAATCATCTAATGAACCTTATAATTTACACAACTAAATACGCACTTATAATGCCTTATAATTTACACAACTAAATAAACACTTACATGATTATGGGCACTATAAGGTTCATAATATTCCCCAACTCTCCCATGCAGACTTGTTGCATGTATTCTCCCTTAAATCTGGGACCTAATGAAATTGAGGATTTGAATGAAATTTTAATTAGAAATCATGGATTTGACTAAGACATGAAAAAGTTACTTGGTGGAAGGAATTTTCAATGAATCACATTGGGTAAAAACAAATAAAGCGTTGTAGGAATATGTGTATGTAGCTTCTATAAGTGATTTCCCCTCTCCGACTAAGGAAGGTGATGCAGACTATGATATATTGATGACTTAAATGCCAACCTATTGGATACTAGTCTCTTTACTTGGTTTCTCCTTTGGGAAAGAGAAGACGAGGCATTATTTGGGTAACATAAAACCATTTGACCTTATTTGATCATGCAAAACAATTAGAGTTGTTAGAATATCCATTAATATCAAATTAGTTTATTGGTTCAAAATAAAAGGAAGGGAAAAAAGGTACTCCATTAGTGTGCATATATATTCCTCATCCAAGGCTTACACGTCTTGTGTCGTATCAACATACTAAGAGGAAAAATAAATATATATTTTTTTAAAAGCAATGGATTCTTAG